>CM040125.1:52480415-53094677 GCA_022559845.1 Amorphophallus konjac
AATGTTAGGCGAGGGCAAGGGCGCCCCATTACTGTGGCCATTTGGGGTTGATCCCTCAGAGGAGGGTGGGACCTTCCCCGTATCCATGTAGGGAGGTGGATTCTATAGGAACACTTCTTCATCCTGAACTTCCTCAGCTGGAGGCATGTGATGCTTGTGGCCGTGGGCTTCTTGTGGGTCTATAGCTTTCGCAGGGTCATCGTCGGACGGAACCGAGATTGATATCATGTTGGCTCCATAAGAGTCTTCTATTGAAAAGCCCAAACCCGGGTGCCGGGTTATTTGCAGCAGACTCTGATCCAGGTTTGGCGGGTTCCACATCTTCTTAAACATTTCTCTTCGGCTGGAGAGTTGATAAAAGGGAATCCCTTGTTTCCTGGCGATTCTGACTACACGACCGGTTATGTCAGGAAGTCCCATGACCGGGACATATGGGTCGTGTAGCTCGTCGGGGAGTTGGCAATCATCATCTCCTTTGATCGGGTGCTCTTCGGCCACATAGAAGGTAGTGGACGGGCCTCCGGAGTTGAGCACCTCAAAGGTCTTCAATGGTTCAACCACCTGACAATCGGCTCCTACAAGAGGCTTGATGATCCCATGCGGGACTCTGACGTCCTCCAACAAATCCTAGAGGTACAACGCCCCTAGTGTGGGATGGACGAAAAGGGGGATCGCCCTGAATACCCCTTCTGCTTCAGAAATAAATGACACCTGAGGGGGAGCCACGTAGCCTGGCAGTGGTGGAGGAAACCAGCTGTCAGGCTCCACCTTCTTCTTTCCTTTGTCTTGAATGACTTGGGGAGCTTGCTTCGGCTGTCACGCCCCGAGCGCGGAAGATTACCTAGAGGCGTGACGCGTCTATATAGATCGTGTCAATCATGTAAATATCAGAGTGCGTAAATAACTAAGATTTAACTCAAAATTTAATACAAATAGTATGAGCTGACAATTGTCACAATTAATCAAAGGACAATTACATGTGTTCCCAGAGTCTAACGACTAGGCTTCAAATCTTGAGCAGTTCTAATCAAGTTGACTAATACAAATAACATAGATGAATTGATACAACTGACATAAGTGAACTAATACAATAACAAAAGGGACATGACAATTTGATAACTTCACTCTAACACTCATCACTCAGTCTCATTCCCTTCCGAGTGTTGGTTGGCATCCAAATTACCTGAAAATATTAGAAAACAACTAGATGAGCGAATCGCTCAGTAGGAATTACATCTCAAGATTTAACAGGCTTTAAGTGGTTTACAAGTTCAATTAATGTCTGTAAAACTATGCATGTAGATGAGTAGATATCAAGGATTGTAAAAATCGACAAGAGCAGTGAAGGAATAACAAGTGAGAGTATAAGGATTCCAACTTCAATGCAGCAATAGCAAGAGATTCAAGCAAGTAATAACTGGAATTAACGAAATCTTTCCAAGAGAGTAAGAACTCATGTCAAGCAAGTAATAGAAAGTAATATAAATTCAAGCATGTAAAATTGGAATTGGCTATTTATCAATTTCATTCAAGAAAAAATTTACCCTTATGCGAGTCTCAAGTCAAATCAATCAAGTAATATCATGAGAATGAGTGGAATGTCTAAAGCCTAGCAAGCAAGTACTCCGGTGCAATGTCAAACACCGTGGTCAATAAACTCCCATGGGCACAAGTACCTTCGGGTGCTCCCCCCAGGACCAGACCGGGCCCTATATGCACAGCATTTATCATGTTTGTTGACATCCACTCTTATTTATAGCCAATATGGAATTTCAAGGTTTGACCAGTATGATATATAAGGTGGAATTATGGAATGGAGTCCAAGGGCGCATTGATGTGTAGGGATGAACTAGGAGTGGAAACCAGTAACGTTTGATACACGGAAAAAACTAGATAAGAGAGGTGCCTTATGGGCCACCTGACAATTTTAGAAACGACACCCTCACTGTGGGATGCCCTCCCTGGGAACTATACAGGGTTTAGAGGACCCTGTCAGGAGTTAAATATCACTTCTCAGGCTGCCATCTATCAGTGGAGATGGCAAAAGAGAAGGCCTAACGATCAGGTTAACGTAATGAGCCGGCTGTGTCGACTCAGTAGTTCATCGCGTCAACCCTGCAGTTCATCGCGTCAACCCTGCGAACAGGCTGTGTCGACTCATCAGTTCACAGGGTCGACTCATCAGTTCACCAGTTAACAGGGTCGACTCATCAGTTCACAAGGTCGACTCATCAGTTCATTTCCAGTTCACAGGGTCGACTCATCAGTTCATCGCGTCAACGCGATGAACTGGCAGGGTCGACTCATCAGTTCATTTCTAGTTCACAGGGTCGACTCATCAGTTCATTTCCAGTTCACAGGGTCGACTCATCAGTTCATCGCGTCAACGCGATCAACTAGCAGGGTCGACTCATCAGTTCATTTCCAGTTCACAGGGTCGACTCATCAGTTCATCGTGTCAACGCGATGAACTGGCAGGGTCGACTCATCAGTTCATTTCCAGTTCACAGGGTCGACTCATCAGTTCATCGCGTCAATGCGATGAACTGGCAGGGTCGACTCATCAGTTCATTTCCAGTTCACAGGGTCGACTCATCAGTTCATTTCTAGTTCACAGGGTCAACTCATCAGTTCATCGCGTCAACGCGATGAACTGGCAGGGTCGACTCATCAGTTCATTTCCAGTTCACAGGGTCGACTCATCAGTTCATCGCGTCAACGCGATGAACTGGCAGGGTCGACTCATCAGTTCATTTCCAGTTCACAGGGTCGACTCATCAGTTCATATTTGCTCAAAATGGCTTAAGGTATTAATCTTTGATTAAGCTAAGGTATTAACATTTGATTTAAGTTGATGATGGAGGCATCATCAACAACTCCCTTTGGCTAGGGTCTTCTTCACACTCTGGCATCGTTTGAGTTTGGGCCTCTCTCTATAAAGGCCCAATTATCCTTTTGTGCTATCTATTTGAGTCATTTGATGTAATTTTCATTTTATTTGAGTCATGTCCCTAGGTCTTGCATTTATTTTCCTAAGTTTGAGTGTCATTAGATTGTTTAGTGTGCTATTGGGCCCAATTCTTCGGGCTTGGCCCAAGAGCCCCCCCTACCCCTTCGGTTATTTGTCATTGAGTCTTTTGTCAGGGCCTTATTGTAAAATGTGGGTTTCCTATATATAGGGCCCCATTTCCTTCATTTGAAGGTAATGAATCAATCAATGAAAATGTCATTTGAGAGTTCAAAGCTTAGTTTAGTGGAGTGAATCCAATTGGGTGAGAAGCCCTAGGGTGAGAGATTCCCCACCCCCCCTCTTCTCCCTCTTTCTCTCTCCTCCACTAAGGGGTTCGCCCCTTTCCCTCTCTCCTCCTCCTCCCAACCACTTCCAACCCCCACCTACCCCATTAAAGCCACTCCACTTCCCATAGCCACCATTACTCCACCCCCCCTAGTTCCAAGGAGAACCCTCCCCATTCCAACACCATTTTCCCCATTCCAACAAAATCTTCTCCATTCCAACACAATCACCCCTCTTCCCCACACAATCTCCCAACTTCCTAGAACATTTTGAATTTGAATTTCCCCTTCCCACCAAGTGTTTGGCCGCCCCTCTCCCATCTCCATTAGGCTAGGTCGCCCCTCTCTCCCTCCATTCTCCACCACCCTTGCACACCCCACCCCTCTCCCTCCAGCTGAAACCTGCGACCTCCCCTTCTTCCTTCACCTCCCCTCTACCTTTAGCATTCCTCCATACCTCCCATACCTCCCCTCCACCATTCTTCATCCACCCCTTCACCATATACTACCCCCTCTTTTTCTTTTTAGGTCATTTGAAGGCTATGTCAAAGATGTTGCTGGCAGTCCAGGAGTTGCAGGTGAACCAGCAACTTGCAGCGGCCACCACGACTTCCTCCAGACGAGTTTGAAGACCCAAGAGCTATCATTCGAAGCGTCTACCAGTCTCCTTCGCAACAGAAGTGGTTTCATCTTCATCCGAGTTGTATTCTTCCCGGGAGCTCCATTCTCCCACCACTGTGTAGAGCTACCCTTGCTGAGTACCAGAACCGAAGTAGAAGCTTCACCACGACGAACCTCGAAAGAATCAGTTCGAGAGCTCTTCTGTAAAGTTCTTCATCGCTCTGTCTACTTTCAGAATCCAGAAGCAGAGCTCCGTTCGGCATCCAGTAGCAGGAGTTATCAATTTTCTCCCTCAGCCACTCGGATCTGCTTCCCCACAGTCTACACCGACCAGTCATCAATGTTCAGAGTCCCCTGGCCTCCTCCGGCATCATTTCGCTTCCCCGTCAGTTTTGCTGTGAAGAGGACTTATCCAAGGTTCCTACAACACCGGCGGTTCTTGATTCAGAGTCCAGGAGCTGTCGGAGCATACTCTGCAACCTGCTATTGGAAACCTACAGCTGCCTGTCCCAGATTCTGTCACTCTGTCCGAACCTTCACTCCGGCCAGAAGTGGTACCAGGAGAAATTAACAAAATTCTGGGGTGTTCTAGTATCAGTTACGAAGAGTTTCCCCCTGGTCCTGCTATCAGCAAAATTCCGGTTCAATCTCTGCGGTCTCAACTTCATCTGTCTATCCTCCCTCACAGAAAGCAGGCAGATTCGGCATCAGCTTCTTCTCTTGCGTTTTCATTGCTTATTCCCCTCCCCGCTTGGCCGGCTGAAGGCCCCTCCCTGCGCGGAGATAGTTTTTGGTTGTAATTCCTATTAACCCCTACCCCAAGATCCCCCCTCCTATGAGAGGTGTAGTGTTGTAATTTGTTTGGGCAGGTCAAGCTACACCGCCGCGGCGTGTGGGGATCCACTCGCCTCCCCGCTCGCCCTCGTCTCCGAGCGGGACCGATTTCTTCAAACCGGTCGAGTAAGTGCTCACACCTCACTCCATTTAGTGCTTGTCTTTCAATATTAGTTCTTAGTTCCACTGGTCATGAGAGGGAGAGCTCGGTCCTCAAGCCCCGTTGTCTTGAGTGATCACCGTGGGGAAGAGAGTAACCGGTGCCTTTGGCACTTTGTCGGCCCCATTGAATTGGGCATCCACATCCATTGGGCATCAAACTTTGGTCTTGCTGGCCCTCTACCAGCAAGGGTCCAACCCCACATCCTCCACTTGGCATTGCCAAGTCACCCTGGGCTTGGGCGAGCGATGAGAGAGCGGCGGCCCAAATTGGCCCATTTAGATTGCGAATGTGCTAGCTTGTGTAAGTCCAAGGGTGTGTCACATCAATTGGTATCAGAGCAAGTCATTGACTTGTTTCTATCAAGTCTAAGTCCTAGGACATTTGCATTGTGTGTTCAACATCATTTGCCCCTTGTCTTGCATGTCCACCCGTAGTGGTGCTAGTTATCGACTCGATCCGTCATCTTCAAATCCACCCATGGATCCCAATCCTCAACTCAATCAAGATGCTCCCAGGGAGGAACCTCAAGGCCAAATGAATAGGGTAGATGCTGCCCTTGCAAACATTCTTGCCCAACTTGAGTCCCTTACCACTCGAATTGCTCGGCTAGAAGAGCATGAGTTCCACCCAAGGAACAATGAGCCTAGAGTCCACCCTCCACATATTGAGCCTCATAGGGAAGACCCTCATCCAAGGAATAATGAACCAAGAGTCCATCCACCACATGGTGAGTTGCATAGGAATGAGTTCCACCCAAGGAACAATGACCCAAGAGTCCACCCTCCACATGTTGAGCCTCATAGGGATGAGTTCCATCCAAAGAACCATGGACCAAGAGCCCATCATCCACATGCTGAAATTTATAGGGAGGACTTGGATCTTGACTCTTACCATGACCATGAGAGACCCCGCCACCATCCAATTCATGAAAGGCGTCCACGGGACGACCCGGATGACCCTCTCTTAAGGATGATTAAAGTAGAGGCCCCAAACTTTGATGGTTCCCATGAACCAAGTGTCTACTTAGAATGGGAAACCGCCATGGACCAATACTTTGAATGGTACCCTATGTCCGACGAAAGGATGGTAAGATTGGCCAAAATACATCTTATCAAATTAGCCAAAACTTATTGGTTAAACCAAGAGGGTTTACGAAGGATTAGGTGGGAAGAGCCTATTGATACTTGGGAGGGTATGAAGAACCAACTTAGGAACAAATACCTTCCTCAATCCTACCATCAAATGCTCTTAGATGAATGGCAAAGCCTCAACCAAGAAGGGAAGACCATGGTAGAATATATTGAGAAGTTTGACTCCTATCTTTTGAAGTGTGGAGTTCATGAGGACCCGGCCGTTACCTTGTCCTGCTTTAGGAATGGTCTTCAAAGTCACATCAAGAGAGAGCTTTTCATGAGAGATGTTGATAACCTTGAGCTAGCCTATCAAATAGCAAGGGATGTAGAAAGATTCTCTAGGATCCCTCGATTTTCTACTCCCCGACCGGCCGATTCCAAAAATATGGGACCACGACCCATTCCGGCCACCCCCATGAAAGTCCCAAATCCAAGTGGGAGTACCCCATTAAGGCCTTACAACCCTCCTCCCACCATCACTCCAAACAAGCCCACCCCTAGTCACCCTCTCCCACGGAGGGAAGACAATCCCAAAGGCCCAAGTGTAGGAAACACTCCGGGTAGCGGGCGTCAACAATGCTATAGGTGTCAAGGGTTTGGCCACTTTGCGGGGCAATGTCCATCCAAGGGATTATCTAGCTTGCTTATTGAGGAAGAAGCTCCCCCACCCCAAAAGGAACTAGAGAGTGTTGTTGAGGACCATGAAGCCTCACTAGATTGTGAAGAAGAGTATGAGACCCAATACCTTGAATCGGGTCTAGATCACACCACTCCATCTACCAACTCCCATCAAGAAGTGATTAGATGCACCCTCACCAAACCCCAAGAAGAGGATTGGCGTTGAACTTCAATCTTTCACACTTTTGTCAAGATAGGGAGCCATGTAAGGAAAGTGATCTTGGATAGTGGGAGTTGTGTCAATGCCGTATCACCCGATACCATCAAGCTTCTTGGGCTAGCTATCACCCCTCACCCAAATCCTTACCGGGTCTCATGGATCAACAACAACTCCATCCCGGTCAATACCCAATGTCTTGTGCCCCTCACCTTCTCTTCATACCATGGTCAAATATGGTGTGACGTCATACCCATGGAAGTAGGAAGCATCCTACTAGGAAGACCTTGGATTTATGATGTGGATGCCACCATCTTGGGTAGAAGCAACATATGCACCTTTGAACATGAGGGTAAGACTATCCGTCTTAACCCCTCCCCACCTCGTCCCATGACCAAAAGGGACACTCTCCCTCAAGGACAACACCACACCACCATACAAGCCTCGGGGAACTCCACCCCTCCAACCCCATCCCTCACCCAAACTCCCAAACAATGTGGGACCTCGGGGTTGACCAAGGGTCTTCATCTTATCACTAGGAAAGAACTTGAAGAGGAGATAGTTCAAGGAGTACCACTATGTGCGGTGATCATTTGCCTAGGAGAACCCACTTCCACCAATCCCCATCCCATAGAAATCCAACAACTCCTAGAAGAATTCCATGATGTGTTCCCAACGGAGCTCCTGGACCAACTCCCTCCCATGCGGGATGTGCAACATGCAATTGATCTAGTCTCGGGGGCCACTCTCCCAAACCTTCCTCATTATCGCCTCAATCCCATGGAACAAGCCGAACTACGGAGGCAAATAGAGGAACTCATTAGGAAGGGCTTCATTCGCATTAGTAAAAGTCCATGTGCCGTCCCGGCCCTTCTAACTCCCAAGAAGGATGGGTCATGGCGAATGTGTGTGGATAGTCGGGCCATTAAAAAAATCACCGTCAAGTATAGGTTCCCCATCCCTAGGCTTGATGACATGCTTGATATGTTAGCCGTAGCCACCATTTTCTCCAAAATTGACCTTAAGAGTGGCTATCACCAAGTTAGGATAAGGCCCGGGGATGAGTGGAAAACGGCTTTCAAAACCAAAGATGGTCTCTTTGAATGGTTAGTCATGCCTTTTGGGCTTTCAAATGCCCCAAGTACTTTCATGCGTCTTATGACGGAGGTCCTTAGGCCTTTCATTGGGATCTTTCTAGTGGTCTACTTTGATGATATACTCATCTATAGTCAATCCCAAGCGGCCCACCTTGACCACCTTAGGTAAGTTTGTACCGTCCTCCGACAAGAAAGCCTATTTGCCAACTTAGGAAAGTGTCACTTCATGACCACATCCATCACCTTCCTAGGATTTGTGGTGTCCACCAAGGGTGTCTTAATGGACCCCGACAAGGTCCAAGTTATTCTTGATTGGCCGGAACCCCACACCCTTCATGAGGTCCGAAGTTTCCATGGATTGGCAACATTCTATAGGAGGTTCATTCGTGGATTTAGCACTATCACCGGCCCAATCACCGATTGTCTCAAGAAGGGAACTTTTGTGTGGACCAAATCAGCCTCTAAAGCCTTCCAAGAACTTAAGGAGAAGTTGACTCAAGCCCCGGTCCTATGCCTTCCCGATTTCTCTAAAGTCTTCGAAGTCACATGTGATGCATCCGGGATAGGGATAGGAGGGATCCTTAGTCAAGAGGTACACCCGGTAGCCTTCTTTAGTGAGAAGCTATGTGATGCTAGGACTAGATACTCCACTTATGACAAGGAGTTCTATGCCGTGGTGCAGTCCCTCCGACATTGGAGGCACTACTTGTTGCCCAAAGAATTTGTCATCTTTTCCGACCATGAGGCCCTCAAATACCTCAACTCCCAACAAAAGCTAAATGCCCGACATGCCCGATGGGTTGAGTTCAACCAATCCTACACTTTTGTCATCAAACACAAAGCCGGGAGTGAGAATCGAGCGGCGGATGCCCTTAGTAGGAAAGTTTCCTTGTTATCCACTATCCAAGTGGAAGTGAGCGGACTTGATAGGATCAAGGATGAGTACCCTAGCTACCCCGACTTTGGGCACATCTATACCACCTTGACCACCCATTCTAGCAAGGAACATGAGGGATTTGTCTTAGAGGATGGGTTCCTCTTCAAGGGACCAAAGCTTTGCATCCCACGGACCTCACTCCGCGACTTCTTGATTTGGGAATTACATGCGGGAGGGCTAGCTGGTCATTTTGGAGTCCACAAAACCATTGCTCTAGTTGAGGGACAGTTTCATTGGCCAAGTCTCAAGAGAGATGTAGGCAAGATAGTGGGTCAATGCCGAACATGTGCTTCGGCCAAACAGGTGAAGCAAAACACTGGCCTATATACCCCACTCCCCATCCCCGACCGTCCATGGCAAGACTTGAGTATGGACTTTGTGCTAGGATTACCCAAGACTCAAAGAAAGCATGACTTCATCTATGTGGTAGTTGATAGATTTTCCAAGATGGCCCACTTCATCCCATGCTCCAAGACCTCCGATGCCCCCCATGTGGCCCGATTGTTCTTTAATGAGGCTGTCCGACTCCACGAGCTATCTAAGACCATAGTCTCCGATAGGGATGTCAAATTCACTAGCTACTTTTGGAAAACTCTTTGGCACATGATGCGTACCCTCCTCAAATTCTCCACTGCCTACCACCCCCAAACGGATGGCCAAACAGAAGTTGTCAATCGGAGTCTAGGGAACCTCCTCAGGTGTCTTGTTGAGGATCGCCCCGGGAATTGGGATCTCATCTTACCACAGGCCGAATTTGCATATAACAACTCCATCAATAAGTCCATAGGGATGAGTCCATTTGAAGCCGTACATGGGTACAAGCCAAGAAAGCCTTCCGATCTCATTCCCCTTCCCCAGCATGCTAGAGTGTCCATTTCAGCCGAGTCTTTTGCACAACATATTAGAGAATTGCATGAAGAAATTCGCAAGCACATCAGCAAAAAGAATGAGGCTTATAAAAGGTTGGCCGACTCTCATCGGCGTCACCAAGAATTCCATGTGGGTGACTTTGTGATGGTAAGGACGGAGAGGCTCTCCCCGGGAGCCAACTCTAAACTGAGGCCACGTGGGGCTGGTCCCTTCCAGGTCTTGAGGCGCATTGGTGCAAATGCCTACGAGTTAGATCTCCCTGAGGAGTATGGAATAAGTCCCACATTCAATGTTGCCGACCTAGTGCCATATAAGGGACCCACGGTGGTACCTAGTGAGGAGATTGAGCCTACTTCTTCCATTGAGAGAGCACCCACCCGTGAGGAGAGACCACCAGCCAAGAGAGTCCAGCGTGAACAAATTGAACAAATATTGGATGAACAAGTCACTACCACTCGGAGCAAGGTATATGAGCGCTATCTCGTCAGGTGGAAGGATCGGCCTCCTTCGGAGGATTCTTGGGTGAGTCGGGAGGATCTCCAGCGGTTGGATCCGGACCTCCTCGAGCAGTACCACAGCCGGATGGACCCCTACTCGACGGAGTCGAGCTCTTCACAGCCCAGGGGATTTGATGGAGGCATCATCCAGAACTCCCTTTGGCTAGGGTCTTCTTCACACTCCGGCATCGTTTGAGTTCGGGCCTCTCTCTATAAAGGCCCAATTATCCTTTTGTGCTATCTATTTAAGTCATTTGATGTAATTTTCATTTTATTTGAGTCATGTTCCTAGGTCTTGCATTTATTTTCCTAAGTTTGAGTGTCATTAGATTGTTTAGTGTGCTATTGGGCCCAATTCTTCGGGCTTGGCCCAAGAGCCCCCCTACCCCTTCGGTTATTTCTCATTGAGTCTTTTGTCAGGGTCTTATTGTAAAATGTGGGTTTCCTATATATAGGGCCCCATTTCCTTCATTTGAAGGTAATGAATCAATCAATGAAAATGCCATTTGAGAGTTCAAAGCTTAGTTTAGTGGAGTGAATCCAATTAGGTGAGAAGCCCTAGGGTGAGAGATTCCCCACCCCCCCTCTTCTCCCTCTTTCTCTCTCCTCCACTAAGGGGTTCGCCCCTTTCCCTCTCTCCTCCTCCTCCCAACCACTTCCAACCCCCACCTACCCTATTAAAGCCACTCCACTTCCCATAGCCACCATTACTCCACCCCCCCTAGTTCCAAGGAGAACCCTCCCCATTCCAACACCATTTTCCCCATTCCAACAAAATCTTCCCCATTCCAACACAATCACCCCTCTTCCCCACACAATCTCCCAACTTCCTAGAACATTTTGAATTTGAATTTCCCCTTCCCACCAAGTGTTTGGCCGCCCCTCTCCCATCTCCATTAGGCTAGGTCGCCCCTCTCTCCCTCCATTCTCCACCACCCTTGCACACCCCACCCCTCTCCCTCCAGCTGAAACCTGCGACCTCCCCTTCTTCCTCCACCTCCCCTCTACCTTTAGCATTCCTCCATACCTCCCATACCTCCCCTCCACCATTCTTCATCCACCCCTTCACCATATACTACCCCATATTCTTCTTTTTAGGTCATTTGAAGGCTATGTCAAAGATGCTGCTGGCAGTCAAGGAGTTACAGGTGAACTAGAAACTTGCAGCGGCCACCACGACTTTCTCTGGAAGAGTTTGAAGACCCAAAAGCTATCGTTGGAAGCGTCTACCAGTCTCCTTCGCAACAGAAGTGGTCTCATTTTCATCCGAGTTGTATTCTGCCCGGGAACTCCATTCTCCCACCACTGCGCAGAGCTGCCCTTGCTGAGTACCAAAACCGAAGTAGAAGCTTCACCACGACGAACCTCGGAAGAATCCGTTTGAGTGCTCTTCTGCAAAATTCTTCATCGCCCTGTCTACTTTCAGAATCAAGAAGCGGAGCTCCGTTCAGCATCCAGTAGCAGAAGTTATCAATTTTCTCCCTCAGCCACTCGGATCTGCTTCCCCACAGTCTACACCGACCAGTCATCAGTGTTCAGAGTCCCCTGGCCTCCTCCGGCATCATTTCGCTTCCCCGTCAGTTTTTATGTGAAGAGGACTTATCCACGGTTCCTACAACGCTAGCGGTTCTTGATTCGGAGTCCAGGAGCTTTCGGAGCATACTCTGCAACCTGCTGATGGAAACCTGCAGCTGCCTGTCCCAGATTTTGTCACTCTGTCCAAACCTCCACTCCGGCCAGCAATGGTACCAAGAGAAATTAACAAAATTCTGGGGTGTTCTAGTACCAGTTACGAAGAGTTTCCCCCCGGTCCTGCTATCAGCAAAATTCCGGTTTAATCTCTGCAGCCTCAACTTCATCTGTCTGTCCTCCCTCACAGAAAGCAGGCAGATTCGGCATCGGCTTCTTCTCTTGCATTTTCATCGCTTATTCCCCTCCCCGCTTGGCCGGCTGAAGGCCCCTCCCTGCGCGGAGGTAGTTTTTGGTTGTAATTCCTATTAACCCCCACCCCAATATCCCCCCTCCTACGAGAGGTGTAGTGTTGTAATTTTTTTGGGCAGGTCAAGCTACACCGCCGCGGCGTGTGGGGATCCACTCGCCTCCCCGCTCGCCCTCATCTCCGAGCGGGACCGGTTTCTTCAAACCGGTCGAGTAAGTGCTCACACCTCACTCCATTTAGTGCTTGTCTTTCAATATTAGTTCTTAGTTCCGCTGGTCGTGAGAGGGAGAGCTCGGTCCTCAAGCCCCGTTGTCTTGAGTGATCACTGTGGGGAAGAGAGTAACCGGTGCCTTTGGCACTTTGTCGGCCCCATTGAATTGGGCATCCACATCCATTGGGCATCAAACTTTGGTCTTGCTGGCCCTCTACCAGCAAGGGTCCAACCCCACATCCTCCACTTGGCATTGCCAAGTCACCCCGGGCTTGGGCGAGCGACGAGAGAGCGGCGGCCCAAATTGGCCCATTTAGATTGCGAATGTGCTAGCTTGTGTAAGTCTAAGGGTGTGTCACATGAGTTGATTTAGGTAAAACTGATGACATGGATAGATAGAGAAAATTGTAAGGATTATAGATCTTTATTCATGCACTCATTTCATGCTTTAGTTGCTTAAATATCATATTTTTAACATGACGTATCATACTAGTTTTCATTTTTAAAGGAACTAAATGGAGACAAGGTTTCTAGATAGGCTACCTACCAGATTAATTAGGTATGCTAATTAGTTAGTAAATTAACTAACATGTTAATTTGGTATGTTAACAGGTTAGTTAATAGCTAAACTAATAGGTTATGTAAAAACACGATAAAACTTACGTTACACGGAAGCTAATACATGCCAACTACCCTAGATTGAAGCTAATACATGCCAATTACCCTAGATTGAAGCTAATACATGCTAATTAATGCTAATCATCTTGGGTATAAGGCCAGTACATGCTAATTATCTTAGGTACGATGCTAATACATGCTAATCATCCTAGATTTAAGCTAACACATGCAAATTATTCTAGGTATGAGACTAATACTTACTAATACTTGCTAATGCTTACTTAATTATTCTGGGTATAAGGCTAATACATGTTAATTATCTTAGGTATGAAGTTAGTACATACTAATCGTCCTAGATTTAAGCTAACACATGCTAATTATTCTAGGTATGAGACTAATACTTGTTAACACTTGCTAATACTTACTAATTATTCTGGGTATAAGGCTAATACATGCTAATTATCTTAGGTATGAGGCTAATACATGCTAATCATCCTAGATTTAAACTAACACATGCTAATTATTCTAGGTATGAGACTAATACTTGCTAATACTTGCTAATACTTACTTAATTATTCTGGGTATAAGACTAATACATGCTAATTATCTTAGGTATGATGCTAATACATGCTAATCATCTTAAGTATGAAGCTAATACATGTTTTATAAACACTAAATATCGCATGGAAATGAGCCTAAGACTAAATGCCTAGACTAATCATCCTAGATTAGCTATTAGTTTAGTTAAAAGTTGAGAACACCTACCTCTGTGAAGTGGCAGTAGTTGTAGCAAATGGAAGAAGCAACTCTTCCCTTCTCTGCAACCCTTCAGAAGTGTCTCCCCTTCTCAACAGCAAGCCTTCTAGCCAACGAAGGTTTGCTTCGTTAGGAGTATAATATAAGGTTTGAGTTGGCAAGAGAGGAAACAAGATCCGTGAAAATCGGATCTCAGTGGGATGCCAGCTTATACAGGCTGTTGGGGATAAGAAAATCGAAAGGTTGTCTGGTGGATTGTAGCTCCTATGAGAGGGTGGTTTATTCATTTTAAACTTCCCACTTAACTTTCATGATTTTTATCTTTAAAATTTGATGGAGTTAGTTAATGAAATTTCATGGATAAGATCCTTATATTTTTCTCTATTTTTACATATAACTTTTTTTGAAAAACTCTTTTTAAATAAAAAGTGATACTATTTATGGCACTATTCACTTATGAAAAGGACAGATGCCAACGCTGGTTTGTCAAAAAAATCACAAGCCTGGAGGGGGGTCGTGTATTGCTAGCCTATTGTATATAATTATTTGACACAAAAAGTAAATTGTAGATGCTAGGATTTGAACCCTAGTCATTGGGTTGAAAGACAAGTTACTTAACCAACTACACTAAAAAGCCACTTGTTAAGTGAATACTCTTTACATATGATAACTACGTGTTCCAACTTCTTACTTAATCTAGAGTTTATCTAATATATTTTTTTTGGGAAATATTATTAATAAATAAATAAATATATATATATATATATATTTTTATACGGGATGCTACATCGGCCTTTCTAGATACAAAGTGGCGTCTAACAAGTGGCATTCGAACACCTCAAAAGGGTGGAGATCAGCGAAAATTCTTTCCTCTTTCCCGTTGCAAGGGTATTTGATGCATTGGTGTAGAGTGGATGGCACCACCCTATTCTGGTGCAGCCAAGGTCGGCCGAGCAATGCCTTGTAAGAAGTATTGGAGTTGATCACATGGAACTGGACCTTGGTTGTGAAGTCACCGAGGGAGAGGTTGAATTCTGTGACCCCCATAGGGACCTCGCACTTCTGGTTGAAGCCAGCAATCTTGACATTCTTGACCTCAATCAGGTGTACGTCGAAGTAATGTTTCTGGTACACCCGGTAGGGGAGTATGTTCACTGCTGCCCCTGGGTCGATTAGGACTCTGTTGATAGGTTGCCTATTCAGCTGCCCCTTCATGTAGAGTGGCCTGTTGTGGCTGCAGGTGGGCAGAAGCATGTCTTCCTCATTGAAAGCCACAGCTACTTCCGGTGACATCTCTGCCAAGCAGGCTTCAAAACATGCTGGCATCTGGAGTGCAGCGATAATAGCTTGCCGCGTCTCTTCATCTAAAGATAGGATCTCCCAGACGGTAAACCTGGTTGGGATCTTCTTCAGCTGCTTAACTATTCTGCTACCGGCTCAGACTTCGAGCAGCTTCATTTCTTCTGCTCTGTTATGCCTGCCTCCACCTTGGGCATGGGGAGCCAGATCAGCGGGTAACTCCTTCGCTGGGTCGGACACCGCTTGAGCTTGCGGGGCCTGCTGTGTCGCCCCTTTTTCTTGCATGAACTTGGTAAGGTTTGGGATGTTGTCAAATTCTTCTCTCATCTGGGGAGGGGTGCCACGGGTGGAGCCGAAGGGTCGCCTGCTCCTTTGGTCAATTGGGACTCCCGGGGGCATGATTCTCTCCCCCTTTGAGCCGATAGAAATTCAGTAAATGAAGGGGGGCTCTGGCCACTTGGTTCTTCAGGGTAGAGGCCTGATGGAGGGGGAATCTCCATGCCTTGGACCCTGGGTTCGGGGACATGATATGGTTGTTCTCCCCTAAGCAGGATGTTGTGGTTGGCCTGAGAAGGGCGTCCCCACCTCCTTCCTGACCTGGTGGCATGCTGGGAAGTAGATGCTTCAGCCTGATTTGCCTCTGCCGGTTCGAGAGACACCTCTTCCTCTCCCTCCCCCAGGGATAGGGCGGTGTCAAATAATGCCGAGAGGGTGTTGCATGAAATGATGACCCCACTCTTCTTTATGTTTCTGGGCCTTCTCTTTTTCTTCTTCTTTTCTTCTTCGGTGGCTGGTAGCCGCTTTGGGGGTTCTCCCTACAAAAGAGGTTCTTCCTTCGCCCCGGCCTCTGCTTCTGAAGACAATTCGAGGGACTCGAACTCCTCCTAGGGGACATATTCCTTCAGCTCCACGGGCTGGATCTCAGGCTGTTCATAATCTCCAAGCCCATCAATAATGACCTGGAGTCTCTCGACTGCAGGGCTGATTTCTTTATGCACCCGCATTGGGATGTGCTTCTTCTTGTTGTAAGTAGGCCGTCTCATAACCAGTCGCGGGGTTGTGTCGTGCCAGAGAGGTGTCACCGGTGGCGGTGCCGGTCGGGGCGTAACACCCCTTATATGAACTTCTGGAGTGGGCCGGGGAGCTAGTCTTCTTCTTCTATTCTTTGTCGGCGTGGCCTACCAACCTCCTTGGTCCTGGGCCAGCGCCATGACGAAGGCTTCATAAGTGGAGCGTATACTGGCCTCCGAGCATTCTTTAGGCAGCTACTGGTGTTGTGCCCCTGTGTGGTTTTGATGATGGCTGACACACCATGAGTCACACTGAGGTGTTGTGAGGTGTGCTAATTAATTTAGATGACTGTTTGACTGTTTGACTACTTGAATATCTGATTGTCTGCCTGAATAGCTAATTCATGAATATGGCTAGATTGGGTCAACGTAGTGGCTAATTGTTCATGCAGTGCGTTGACGCTTCAAGGACACTACGTTGACGCAGTAGTTGCTGGTTTACTTGCTGCGTTGACGCAGTGGAACAGCTGGGTTGACGCTATGCCGCTCTGTCTAAGCAAGGCTCGTGCATGTTCTGGTTGGATGCACTTGGTTCATGCATACTTTAATATTCATGTTTTAATATTGTGCTCATGCATCTAGTCTTAAATGTCCTTGTCTTATATGCTCACAGTAGCTCAATATTATTTTGAAAGCACATGGTGCTGAGTGCTGAGCAATGTATTATCTCCGTGGAATATACACATATGTATATATATATATATATATCAATAATATATATATATATATATCACTGATATATATCTGGACAACCAATGAGATATGAATGGCATGTTTGTGATTAAGTCTTGATTCATTAATCTCTTCGTTTGAATTAATTCCTGATGCAAGACAGGAACAGGGTCGATGCTAGAGCTTAAGGCGTCCACGCACCAGTGAAGATGCATCCACAGATACTCTTCACAGCGTTAACTCTACGCAAAGGCTGCGTCAACTCAGCCACTCAAGAAGCAGAGGCCTTGTCTGAAATACTCCAATGCGTCAACGCAACAGTGGAGCAGCGTCGACGTAGCGGCTTAAGAGATGCCAATATTCAAGGCAAGAAAGGCCTTAATGTACATGTCCGTGCGTCAACGCCACCCACTGGCAGCGTGGACACATCAGTTCAAGTATCTCCTTGCAACCTCTGGAGTACCTTGGCAGCGTCGACGCTGCAGCTCGTTGGGTCGACGCAGCAGCTTGATGGATCGACAAGGTGACCAGAGGGTGGACGCAGCTGCACAATGCGTCAACGCACTCCTTGACGCAAGAAGGCTGAAGCCATCCAATTTCAGCTGCTGGAACACACCAATGCGTCAACACAGCATGATGAGAGCGTCGACGCAACACGTCTATCTGCTGAAGACCTGATCACTGGATCACCGATGCGTCAACGCAGCAGGATGATGGAGTCAACATAGTAGACTTAAGTTTTAGTTGCTGAGCGTGCTAATGGAGGGCACATGATCCGAGGTGGCTGGCTCGTAGTCCCAGGATGGACGAGGTACCAGGATGCTGACACGTTGAAGCTGGGGCCTGCTACTTCACCACGTGGACCAACCCATCGAAGCTCTCTAGGGCATCTCTGCCCTATCCTCCGGAGCCCCTGTTGTTGGTATAAAAATCCTTCTTCATCTTCAAAAAAGGAAGCTCTCTCCAAGGAAGAAGAAAAGAAAAAGAGGCCATCTGAGAGCAAGAAGAGAGCCATCGAGAAAAGCTGAAGAGCAGAGAGTGCCTTCACGATATAGAGAATAGAGAAGAAAGAAAGAAGAAGAAGAAGAAGAAAAGAGAGTTTGTGCTGGGAGAAAGAGAGAAGCAGAAGAAGAAGCTCCTGCTGGACCATGGATCAAATCCAGGCCAGCCAGCTCCTGCGAGAGCCACATTAGACTTTATCTTTTCAACTTTCTGTTGCTGCGTTTTTGTTTTTCCTTTGAACTATTCACTTGCTGTTCTTCCGATCCTCTAGTGTGAGGTCGGGTTCCCTCCGGTGTGGAGGAAGAGAGACTTGCGTCTCTGGTTGCCTTTGACTGGACGTCATTGGTTGTTTTCCTCCGGTTGGGAGGAAGAGAGGTCCGAGACCTCTAGTCTGCAGGAGACTTGGTGTCACTTGTGCTACCCTCTGGGTTTCAGAGGAAGAGAGACTTGGGTCTCTAGGTTCCCCTCCGGTTTGGAGGAAGGGAGGTTTGGTCCTCCGGTTCTGGGCTTGTGGGTAGCAAGTCCAGGGGTTCCCTCCGGGTCTGGAGGAAGAGAGACCGTGTGTCTCTGGTTTCCAAGTGGCTGGGAGTCACTTGGGGTGTCCCTCCGGTTGGGAGGAAGAGGGGAGGGTGTTCCCCTAGTCAAGCTGTTTGGCAGCATTTGTTGCAAACTGAGTCTGCTGTGCTAGTGTTACTAGTGGAAGCCTCACTCCGGTTGGGAGTGAGGGGTGGACGTAGGTCTTTGGACCGAACCACCTAAAAATCATTGTGCAGTGGTTTGGTTGATTGCCTACTTTCGCTAGATGCATGCTAGGACCGTGATTTAATTGATTATCTATCCCTAGAGTTTAATTGAGTTTGCATATCTTATGTTTGATCAATTGTCCACAGATCTAGTTGTTATCATCTCATGCGAATTTTAAATTGGGTAGAATTCTTTGAAAGATCCATTCACCCCCTCCTCTGGATCTGTGTTTATCAATCGCACCTAGATAACAATTGGTATCAGAGCGGTTCTCTGATTGATCAGATCCAACGATCTGCAGAGGATCCTGTTATCCCTTGGTGCATTTCTGGTTCTACCCCTTGCTGCATTAATCTAGTTGCCGATTTATTCAATGGGTTCTCCACCGGTTTTCAATGGCTCTAACTTTAACTCATGGATTAGCAGTCTTCACAATTATGTGAAAATGATTAATCCGGATCTGTGGAAGTTAATTTCACAAGGTCCCCACAGATTGCCAAAAGAAAAGTCCAAATGGACTAAAAGTCACAAGTCAAATTATGGAGAAAATCAGAAAGCCTTTAACCTGATGAGAGCAGCTACTGACAAGGCTCTACATTCTTGTTTTTATGACTGCAGGTCCGCTAAGGACATTCTGGATCAACTGAAGCTAGCTCAGAGGATGAATGAGAACAACTGCATGATGGCTGATGAGAGCAACCATAGCAGTGATCAAGAGGAATTCCAAGATGCTGAAGAGGTAATCATCCCCTTCTCTAGCTTCACTTTAGATGACTGGGTAGATGCCTATGCTGATATGTTTCACTCCCATGAAAAAATGAGCAAGAGGTATAGAAGACTGAAAAAGAAGCTGGAAAAACTAGGAGGTGAAAATCTTGAAACTCTGAAAACTGAAAATGAAATATTTAGAAGACAGATAACAGAGTTTGATTCTATTAGTTCAGACTTAGATCATTTCAAATCTGAAAAACAATCTCTTATGAAACAAGCTGGTCTACATAAAAAGGAGAGTCAAGAGCTTGTTTGTGAAATTGCTGAACTAAAGGAAAGGCTTAGCTTAGTTGATCAGGCTCACAACAATGATATTGTTCAAAATGAAAAATTTGTGAGAGAATTAGAATGTGTCAACTCTGAATTGGAAAAAATGAAATCTGCAAATGAAATACTCAATAATCAGCTCAAGGAATTTGAACTCAAATCAATAAATTTTGAAAAAGAAAATAGATTGATTTCTAAAAAACTAGAGGCTAATAGAGTAACAAATTCAGAGATTCACAAAAATCTTGACAAACTTCAATCTGAAAAACAACAGGAAATGTTTCATGAATGTCAGTCTCTCTCAGATGAATGGGTGCTTGATGCTGATCTCCTAGAGCAGAACAGTAAACTGGAAGAGGAAATCAATGAGTTGAAACATCTAAACACCCAGCTGACAGATAGGCTAATGACAATGGAAAAAGGCAAGTGTGTGAGTGTGGATAATTCTGATAGGTTGATGAATGCTGAACAAGAAATTGAGAGTCTGAAAACCATCAACTTAATATTAAATGGAAATGTCAGTTGTAGTGAACGGAAAATAGCTGGATATGAGCTTACTATCACATCCCTTCAACAAGAAGTTGATGATCTTTATAAGTCCCTATCTGAAGCTGACAATGAAACAGAACTAAAATAGGAAGTTAAAAAACTCAAAAGTCTGAATGATGCCTTACATCAACAAGTCATTTCCTGTGAAACAGATCTGTCCAAATATGAAGCTAAAATTGCTGATTTGAATTTTGAGATTAAAGATTTGAAAAATTCTCTATCAAAATTTGTCAAAGGTAAGGACAATCTGAATAAGCTTCTTGGAAAGAGTGATAACTTTAAGAGAAAGGGACTGGGCTATAGTCTGACAAAGAAAAGGAGTAATGGGAATGAAACATCTACTGTTTTTGTCAAAGCTACCAATCAGAACACAACCTCTGCTCCTTCTGTCTTCCAATTCACTGCACATAAATCCTCTGAAGAACCCAAAACTGTGGAATAAAATCAAAAACTGAAAAAGGGTGAAACTTCACAGAAGAAGGATAAAGACACTCCTGTTGCTATAAAAAAGGCTACACACAACTCACATGATCTCTCACACACTCATATTAAAAAGGGGTCATGCTATTATTATGGGAAAGGAGGTCACATAATGGAAGATTACAGGTTGATGTTAAAGGATGAGCATACTAGTGGAACCTTACATTCAAGAAATCCTTCTGATAGAAACCATGCTGCTAGGAAGCCTGATGCTTCATGTTATTATTGTGGGAAGCATGGTCATCATATGAATGAATGTTTTATCATGAAAGAAGATGATAAACTACATGCCAGGTCTTTCATGCACTTTCATGATCCATATGGATCTAAACACAATTCTAATCAGCACATTGTGTGCTTCAACTGCAATAAGCCTGGGCACAAGGCTGCTAAGTGCTGGTTTAGATCTACTTGGGGTAAAAATGGTTTTCATAAAAGAAATTCTTTTGCTTGCTCTCACTGTGGGAAGAATGGCCATACAGTCAAGAACTGTTGGCATGTTCAGAAGAACACTGTTAACCCCTATGGTGTCAAATTCCCTGCAAAACCATTAGCAAGATTTTCATGCTATAACTGTGGGAAGCAAGGTCACAAATCTTCTGAATGTTGGCTGGTTAGGAATAAGAATCAAACTATTCATGCATATAACAGAAAATCTTATAATCATGTTTATAAACCTCATGCTACTGTTACTATGCATCCTAAGAACCAGAAACCAGTCACATCATGTAGATACTGTGGAAAGTATGGTCACTCTATGGAAACTTGCTATCTGATGGATCATGATGACCATGCTGCTATGAATTTGCTTAGAACACCTGTTAGGGGTAAGGCAGGACCCAAAGCTGCTTGGGTCCCTGCAAGTTCAAAATGATCAATATTTTGCAGGTGTGCCTTGGGTGCTGAAGAATAAAAAGGAGGAAATAAACCAAGGCACCCAAGTTGATAAAGCCCCATTAAGGTAAATTCTCTGTACTTCTTGTTCTTAGAATAACTGCATAGCATGTTAAATCCGTCCTTGCATATCAACTCACCATCTGCATTGTTAGATTTAATTTTCTAAACTCTCTTCCTACATGATTTGCATATTTAATGATAGACTGAATTTGCATATGTTGCCATTGAAAAATCTGATGCACTATCATGCACCTTGTAAGGGGGAATTTGTCTAGTCTCATGCATTGTCTTCATGTCATATAGGTTGATTCTGTGTTTTTAGATAGGGGGAGTAAATGCATAGCATATCACTCATTTTGAAAAATAAAAAAAAGGGGGGTGATACATTGCATATAGACAGGGGGAGCCTGCTTAATCTCTTCAGCTGTCTTTATCTGAACTCTACCTGTCCACCTATCTGATTCATCCTGTCATATCTGTGTTACCAGTGATTTCAACATCAAATGATCTCTCTTGACTATTTTTGAAGTATTCATAATCTGAATTTATACCTTATTAATATATGTCTGCCTCTCCTAAATCTGCTGAAGGAGAGCTTCACTTCAATTCAGTCAAGTCTGAACTTCCTTGCTCAAGGGCAGATTCTTTGCTGAAATTTTTCAGAATCCATGCTGTTTGTTGAAATATCAGTCAGCTCTCTTGAGTTACTAAGCTGAGATATGAAGTAAACCTTCAGTCTGAATACTACTTCATAAATGCTAAAACATCTTTAATGAGGAACCTTCCATTATACATGGTTAAGAACATTTGTTAACTGGAACTGGTTTAAGTCTTATGTACTCCTGTTTAGACACAAGGAACTTGGAAATATCTGATTCAATCTCTTAATAAACTTTAACTGTCTGCTTCATGTAAATTCATGTAAGAGCTTCTGACATCTGAAAAGTTGATATCCTTGTCTATGTTGTCTGAGATATATAGTGTACTTGTTCTGAATCATGGACAGAGCAATAACTGTGGTTACTGAGAAACCTGTCCAAAGGATTGTGTCATGAAGTACCATGGTTAACTCTGCTTAAAGAGATGATTAAAAATACTATGAAATTTGGCAGAGCAATGGCATTGTTGTATTGAGTAACTGGGGATTCTGGCCTCTGATCAAGGTGTCTCCTCATGCCAAAGATACTTCCAATACTACCTCTGTTCTCCAAAATGGGAGAAGCAATACGGTTGTCACACTGAGTAACTGGGGATTCGGGCCTCTAATCAAGGTGTCTCCCCATGTCAAAAGGTGTTGATAAACCAAAATTGTTCATTTAAAAAGAAAATTATGAACAAGTGTAAATCAAATTCTGAAAGAACAATGTAAAATTCTGTTGCACTCTCTTATGTATCTCTTAAAACTGTCATGGAAAGTAAACTAAGTAAGATGAAAGTTGGTTGAACTAGAATGTTATATGAGCTTGTAGTTCTTTTTTATTAAGAGCTGGTTCAGATATGAGCACAATTTTTTTTGAAAAACTTGTTTACATCATTCTTAAACCATATCTGAAATTCAAGGTTTCATAAGCTTTTATAATGGAGGACTCTAGAACTTAAAGATTCTGTTCTATGAAGTTAGTATCTTGCTGAAAAGTTCAATATCTCAATTTTCACTAACTGTTGAATCTGCTCATCCTATGGCTCTTTATCACTGTGTTTTGATTCAGTGGTATTAGACTGGTTGTCACTTTTGAGAAGCACTTCTCTTAGTTTACCATGTGTACTTGCAGTTTTTTGGATAACCAGAGTTCATCCTTGTGGATTTCTCTTGCATCATAGATCATAAGGGCAAGATTCTCTGGTCTGTTTGAGAGACTATTTGCATAAGGGGACAATGTGCTAGATTGTCTGATCATGTTGTTTATCTGCATTAGCTCTATATCTTCTGCCATGTCAAAGGGGGAGTATTGGTTGCATATGCATCACTGCATAAGTTGTTTGACAAAGGGGGAGAATTGATTTAATTGCTTCTGATATTATGTTGTCCTCATCTGCTAAACTATGTTGAGTGTCTCATATGACATCTCTGGATTATTCGTTTTGCTAAAGTAAAAGGGGGAGATTAGCAAAAGGGGGAGCTTTTAATTCACTCTTTTTATACTCTTCAAAAGATACATTTGAAAGATAGAAGTCTCCAAAGAAAAGGCCTCCTTCGAACCATCAACAATCCAAAGGGAAGTATAACCATCCTGTGCTTTACTTAATTTCTCCCTATTTCATTTTTTTTTGATGAAGGCAAAGGGGGAGAAGAATCTAATCTGAGTCAGTGTAACTCGTGTTGCCATCATCAAAAAGGGGGAGATTGTTGTGCCCCTGTGTGGTTTTGATGATGGCTGACACACCATGAGTCACACTGAGGTGTTGTGAGGTGTGCTAATTAATTTAGATGACTGTTTGACTGCTTGAATATCTGATTGTCTGCCTGAATAGCTAATTCATGAATATGGCTAGATTGGGTTAACGTAGTGGCTAATTGTTCATGCAGTGCGTTGACGCTTCAAGGACACTGCGTTGACGCAGTAGTTGCTGGTTTACTTGCTGCGTTGACGCAGTGGAACAGCTGGGTTGACGCTATGCCGCTTTGTCTAAGCAAGGCTCGTGCATATTCTGGTTGGCTGCACTTGGTTCATGCATACTTTAATATTCATGTTTTAATATTGTGCTCGTGCATCTAGTTTTAAATGTCCTTGTCTTATATGCTCACAGTAGCTCAATATTATTTTGAAAGCACATGGTGCTGAGTGCTGAGCAGTGTATTATCTCTGTGGAATATACACATATATATATATATATCAGTAATATATATATATGTATATATCACTGATATATATCTGGACAACCAATGAGATATGAATGGCGTGTTTGTGATTAAGTCTTGATTCATTAATCTCTTCGTTTGAATTAATTCCTGATGCAAGACAGGAACAGGGTCGACGCTAGAGCTTAAGGCGTCCACGCACCAGTGAAGATGCATCCACAGATACTCTTCACAGCGTTAACTCTACGCAAAGGCTGCGTCAACTCAGCCACTCAAGAAGCAGAGGCCTTGTCTGAAATACTCCAATGCGTCAACGCAACAGTGGAGCAGCGTCGACGCAGCGGCTTAAGAGATGCCAATATTCAAGGCAAGAAAGGCCTTAATGTACATGTCCGTGCGTCAACGCCACCCACTGGCAGCGTGGACGCATCAGTTCAAGTATCTCCTTGCAACCTCTGGAGTACCTTGGCCGCGTCGACGCTGCAGCTCGTTGGGTCGACGTAGGAGTTTGATGGATCGACAAGGTGACCAGAGGGTGGACGCAGCTGTACAATGCGTCAACGCACTCCTTGACTCAAGAAGGCTGAAGCCATCCAATTTCAACTGCTGGAACACACCAATGCATCAACACAGCATGATGAGAGCGTCGACGCAACACGTCTATCTGCTGAAGACCTGATCACTGGATCACCGATGCGTCAACGCAGCAAGATGATGGAGTCAACGCAGCAGACTTAAGTTTTAGTTGCTGAGCGTGCTAATGGAGGGCACGTGATCCGAGGTGGCTGGCTCGTAGTCCTAGGATGGACGAGGTACCAGGATGCTGACACGTTGAAGCTGGGGCCTGCTACTTCACCACGTGGACCAACCCATCGAAGCTCTCTAGGGCATCTCTGCCCTATTCTCCGGAGCCCCTGTTGTTGGTATAAAAATCCTTCTTTGTCTTCAAAAAAGGAAGCTCTCTCCAAGGAATAAGAAAAGAAAAAGAGGCCATCTGAGAGCAAGAAGAGAGCCATCGAGAAAAGCTGAAGAGCAGAGAGTGCCTTCACGATATAGAGAATAGAGAAGAAAGAAAGAAGAAGAAGAAAAGAGAGTTCGTGCTGGGAGAAAGAGAGAAGCACAAGAAGAAGCTCCTGCTGGACCGTGGATCAAATCCAGGCCAACCAACTCCTGCGAGAGCCACATTAGACTTTATCTTTTCAGCTTTCTGTTGCTACGTTTTTGTTTTTCCTTTGAACTATTCACTTGCTGTTCTTCCGATCCTCTAGTGTGAGGTCGGGTTCCCTCCAGTGTGGAGGAAGAGAGACTTGCGTCTCTGGTTGCCTTTGACTGGACGTCATTGGTTGTTTCCCTCCGGTTGGGAGGAAGAGAGGTCCGAGACCTCTAGTCTGTAGGTGACTTGGTGTCACTTGTGCTGCCCTCTGGGTTTCAAAGGAAGAGAGACTTGGCTCTCTAGGTTCCCCTCCGGTTTGGAGGAAGGGAGGTTTGGTCCTCCGGTTCTGGGCTTGTGGGTAGCAAGTCCAGGGGTTCCCTCCGGGTCTGGAGGAAGAGAGACCGTGTGTCTCTGGTTTCCAAGTGGCTGGGAGTCACTTGGGGTGTCCCTCCGGTTGGGAGGAAGAGGGGAGGGTGTTCCCCTGGTCAAGCTGTTTGGCAGCATTTGTTGCAGACTGAGTCTGCTGTGCTAGTGTTACTAGTGGAAGCCTCACTCCGGTTGGGAGTGAGGGGTGGACGTAGGTCTTTGGACCGAACCACCTAAAAATCATTGTGCAGTGGTTTGGTTGATTGCCTGCTTCCGCTAGATGCATGCTAGGACCGTGATTTAATTGATTATCTATCCCTAGAGTTTAATTGAGTTTGCATATCTTATGTTTGATCAATTGTCCACAGATCTAGTTGTTATCATCTCATGCGAATTTTAAATTGGGTAGAATTCTTTGAAAGATCCATTCACCCCCCCCCTCTGGATCTGTGTTTATTAATTAATAGCACCTAGCTAACATCTGGTACAATGACACCATGTTAACGGTGGTACCCAAGTTCGGCACCTCGTGCGGCTACGGGGGATCCACCTTGTGCTCCCCCATGTCCAACTCCCCCTTCTTGATCAAGGACTCAATGACATCCTTGAAGACGTAACACTCCTCGATAGTGTCCCCAAGCATCTGGTGATACGGGTAAAAGCGAGGGCCATCCTTCTTCTTCAAGTCACCAGGCCTCTTTGGTTCGGGTAGTGTAATTTTGTTGTATTTGGTGGCCCATTCAAACAGGACCCGGGACTTATCTTAAGGAAAAAAATACAACTTATTCCTCATTTTCACTCGCAGGGAGAGGCCTTCCCGCCGCTCAGTGGACCTGGGTGGAGGAGGGTTGGCTGTCTCTTTGGCTTTCTCTTTCTGCTTCTCGAAGGTCTCGAAGTCCAGCGCATGAACTTCTTGCGATGTCGGTCTCTTCTCGGCCTACCTGGCCCTCTGACTCTACGCAGCTGGAGCAGAAGAGTATCGAGCAAGGAATGCCTCGATCTCTGCCACTATATTGTTCAAACGGTCAAATGACTTGACCTCAGCACCGATCATCCTCTCCAGGATTTCCTTCTTTAGATTCTGTTTGCAAATCTGCACTGCGTCCTCCTGATGCGGGGGACGTCTGCACCTCATACTGAGTTTCCTCCATCTTTTTATATAGTCGAGTGCCGACTCATCATTTCTTTGCCTTGTGGCATAAAGCTCTACCACAGTGACCTCCCGTTCATCTATATAGAACCTCTCCTTGAACTTCTTATGCATGTCGGGCCAGTCTATGATGGACCTGACGGGCAAGCTTGAGTACCACTCAAAAGCAAGCCCCGTAAGTGTTGAGCCAAAGAATTTGAGGAGATAGGCATCATCCGTCGCTAGATCCCCCATAACATTCACATAGTAGGCAATGTGCTCCTTGGGAGACCCTTGCCCGTTAAACTTCTCAAATTTTGGCGGCTTGGTGATGCCAGCCGGCAGCCTCCTGGCAGCATAGTGTGCCAGGTAAGGTACCCGGTACACATCGAATAGCGTGTAATCATCCTCGCCCCTCTATGCCAACTTCATGTCTATCATTTATTCGAGCATCAGTCTGCTCACTGTTGCTGGGTCGACCGGACTTGGATAGAAGTGAGCCAGTTGCACCAGTGGCGTTGTTAGCACTATCGCCTGTGGTGCATTTGTAGACCCCTAGAATGGCAAGGTCGGTGGCAGGGCCGGTGTGGTATGTTGCGGCTGCTGCGGGGGCATGCCCCCAGTGTAACTGGGCATTGGTGAAGACATTGTCGCCTGCGGAGATGCTTCTGAGACTTGACCATTGCCCCCAGGAGTTTCGGGTAATGCCTCAGTCTGCCCGGATGTTGAAGGTTGAGCATTTCTTTCAGTTAGTTGCTTCCGTAATAGTTCGATCTCCTACTGGTATTGCCGCATCATAAGCAACACAGTGGGGTCGTTCATAGAATGGCTAGGGGTGCCCCCCCTCTTCGACCGGTGCCTCTTCCGATGACGTGGCTGGCCCGCCACTAGTGCCTCCAGCGGTGACAACATTGGCGGCCAAAGCCATCGAGGGCTCTTCATGGACAACCTCTTCAGTGCGAACCTGCACTATCTCATTCGCTGCTCTTCCCCTTCTGGTGAGAGGTCTTGGTCTCATGGCAAGTCTGGCCACTTCCTCGGGCTCGGCGGGTAAGGCCCCGTATCGGCCGAACACTCCCGCCATGTTACAGGTATAGACTCTCAGGTCCCTACCTCTTCCCACCGCCCTTCTTGATGGCCTGCCTGGAAAGACCAATCTATCAAAGACCGATCTCCAGGGCTTCATTTCTTCCCACAATGGGGATTGATGGCACTCCTCCGAGCAGTTTCTTGACTCTGCACTGGGTACAGGCCGAGTTTCTTCTTCTTCATAGGCGGAGGCTACTGCCCCCTGTAATCTCCGGCGACCCAAAGGGGTGTTCCCTGGTCCCCGTAGGTAGTTCCTCATGGCCTGCTCCACCCCTTCCCAGTCTTGATCAGAAGGAAAGGCCGATGGCGGCGCGCCGGCAGTAGCAGTAGGAGTGTGAGCTGAAGGCCTCGTGTTGGCAGCCTGGTGACGGCGCCTGTAGTGTTGGCGAAGGGTGCCTTCTGGCGATGCCGGTGTTGTGAGTATCGGCTGGTAAATATGTGCCACTATCTTGACCCGCTCTTCACGTTGTGCCCTCACGGGGTGATGTGGATGCACTTTTCATCACATATTATTCTCTTGTTGGTTTATTCATTTATTAAGTGTGTGGGTGTGCCAGTCACAAAGTGACGATTTATTCGGGCTTCATGGAAACCCATGGCGCGCTCGATCTGACTTGGTCAGATGATTGTGTAGTTCGTGTCGGGACCAAAACCCGTCGTGCCATAAAGGTCACAGCGTCATTTACATCCCCTCGGAGAGGGGAACACCCTTGATTAATCGCCGAGGATCAGGGCCTCGTGGCCAAGAAATTATATCGAGAGAAACAAGACGCTAGCGATCTTGAATCAGTCGGAAAGGCCTATATCTAGGGAAGCAAGTATTCAAAACATGTCGGTCGCTCAGCGGGACCGTTTAATGTTCGGACAAATGTCCGGCTTTAGAATATCACAATCATCGTGGGAAAACCTGAGAACATGTATGCCGGGGTATGGCAAAGTTGCTATTCAGAGGGAGAGGAAACACTTGGTTAAATCCCGATTAGAATGGTCGGAAACCCACGAGCTTGTCGGCCCAGTGCAAGATCAAACTGCGACCATACTGCGGTGGGCCCCCCGCGGTCGAAGTCTGGCTTGCGTGGGCATCGTTAATATTTTCGATGCCGAGGGACAATGGGAGAATGTCCCTTGAATCAGATGGAAAGCCCTATGTCCAGGGAAGCAAACATTTGAAACGTGTCGGTCATTCAGGAGACCGTTCAATATTCGGATGGGTGTCCGGCTCGAGAATATCGCAATCGTCGCGAGAAGACCCGGAACATATGTATGTTGGGATACAGCAAATTTATTTCTCTGAGGGACTGAAAATATTCGGTTAAATCCCAGTTGGTGTAGCCGGAAACCATTGAATTTATTGGCCCGGTGTGAGATTGAGTAAGGACCATACCGGGGGCGCCTCCCGTGGTCCAAACGAGGCTCGCGTGGGCATCATTAATATTTCCGGTGCCGAAGGGCAGCAGGAGAGTGTCCCGGGATTAGATACCAAAATAAGGACATGTTCAAGGACAGCGGGTCCGAGGCCTAGGATATGGGTCAGACGGTGACCATGATTGGGACGAACCCAAGGTCCGAGCGTGACCCATGAAGGTCTTATCAGTATCCCCATGCATAGGGTCCGGGGATGATGAGAGCCACATCGTTCCATTCAGATTTTGTCGATCATTCGTGGACCACTTTATGTTAGGACAAAGGTCCGTATTAGAGACGCGGTGAAAGCCGAGATAAACCCGTTCAAATGTCTGTCGTGAGTACGGCAATTTTGATGATGGTTCAGGAAGGACCTGGCTTGGAAAACGGGCCCGATTTAATCGGGATGTCGACCCAAGGCGAGGTCGGGTCATGGTCATTTCGGGATAACGCGCAAGACTCAGGACCGGCCTGCAAGGGCAGCATTGTTGTTCCTTCAGCACCGGGTCACGGGGAGAGGCGAGATTACAGTGTGGGTTTTATTACAATTTTTTTTATCTGGGGTTTTGATGGTATGTTTTTTGTTGTTTTAATTCCCTTTCCACATTCGTTTTGAGTGATTAATCTATTTGTTTTCTTTTTATCACTATTATTATTGTTATTCTTCTTCTTTTTATATATATATTACGCAAATTTATTTATTTATCAAAATTATTATTAACTTTGTTATCATTATTATTATTATTATCATTATCATTACAGATTATATATATTCTTTTTTTTTGGAAGGAAAAGTGGGCCGCTGGAGGACTAAAAGAGGGGCTAAAGGAGCGTGCCGGCGAAGGTATGGAAAGGGTCAGAAAGGGGGGCGTGCCGTTGAGCATAGGGAGAGCGTGCCGGAAAAGGGGTTACGAGAGCCTACCGGCGAAGGTTGGGGTTAGTGTGCCGGGGAAGCACCAAGAGAGGGCACCGGGGAGTCAAGGCCGGGAGCGCGTCGGCGAAGGCATGGCCGAGCATGCTGGGGAAGCATGGGCCCAAGTGTGTCGGCCAAGGGAGACTGGGGAGGCGTACCGGTGAAGGGTGCGCCAGGCAGGGAACGGTTGGAGCGTGCCGGCGAAGGGCCTGGCCGGGCGTGCCGGGGAAGCATGGGCCCAAGTGTACCGGTGAAGGCTGGGATGGGTGGGGAACGGTTGGAGCATGTCGGCGAAGGGCTTGGCAGGGCGTGCCGGGGAAGGAACTGTTGGATCATGCCGGCTAAGGTTGAACTAGGGTGTGCCGGCGAAGGCCAATGAGGGGTTTTCTCTTATTCCTGGAACGCATGCGTGAGTTTTGATTTGGTCTTCTACTATTCACATAGACCCTGCTCGTGGTTATGTTCGATAGTCCATTACAGAGGTGTGAATGTTCCGTTATTCGGACTCTCCATAGTTCGTTCGTTATTTCGGCAAAGCCGTTGGGTTAGTGTTTATTTTGTTCACTTGTTGTTTCTTTTTGTGTTGTTACCTTTCTTTTATTATTGCTAGTGTTAATTCTGACGAAAATTTTGCAGCATCTCACCTTGACCCAGATGGTAAGGGAGATAAAGGGAACGTGCCCACATGGAGTGGCGGAACCCGACAATTTGAGGTGGGTGCCAGAGGCAGCAGCACATTTGATAAAACTTCAAAAAAATCGGAAGAAACGACGAGTGGAAGCCGCCTCTAAGACTACCCAGGGGTGCACCGGGTAAGAAGAGTGACTGGTGGCTGACGTACTGGCCAGAGAGTCTCAAGGGGGCTGAAGAGGTGTGCCGGATTGGCTGGCACCAGGGCGTACCGGGTAGGCAAGGTGAGGGGTGTACCGGCTAAGAGAGGCAGGGAGCGCACCGGCCAGGGAGGCTGTGCCGGGCTGAGGGTTAGAAGGGGGGCTGTGCCGCTGAGAGGGGCACGGAGTGTGCCGGTGAAGAGCCTGGCAGGAGTGTCATTGAGGGATGCAGCAGGGCGTGCCGCTGAGGGGTGGCAGGGGCGTGCCGCTGAGGGACGATAGAGGAGTAGGCCGTTGAGCGGCCAGGGGGGAAGAAACTCCCCACAGGCGAACGGGCGAGGATGAGGGTCAGAGGCCCTACGAAGGAGCTACGCCAAGGGGAAAAGATCACTGCCGGAGGCCAAACCGATGGGGAAGAAGAGAAAGTGGAAAACACCAAGGGATGCAAACACGCAAGAAATGTCTTAGAAAGACATAAAAAATATTCGCAAGCCTTCTATTTCTATTCTCACAAGAGGAATGCCCCGGGGGGACTAATACATTGTAACATTAGGAAAACGGCGAAAAGGGAAAGCAAGAAAGAACAAGATATGGTGGGGGGATGGAACACCGGCTCCTCCCTTCCCAGACCTCACTCCCTCTCTTCACTCACTCCTCTTCTCTTCTTCTCTTCTATCTTCTTTCTCTTCGCTCAGGCGATGGTGGTCGGAGCGGCAGGCTCCTCCTCTTCTCTTCTTCTTCTTCTCTTTCTCTTTGCGCGGATGATGGTGGACGGAGCAGTAAGGGGGAGCCAGAGCCTCCCCTCCTCTTTTTCTTCTCTTCTCTTTCACCTAGAAGCATCGCAGTGGCTGTGTGTGCTGCTCTTTATTCTCTAGCTTTTTTTTTTGTTCGCATGGAGAGGAGGGGGTTTTTATACCCCAGCTGTGGCGAGATCGGGCGAAGGCGGGAACGTCCGTGCCATTGAATGGGATTTGACCCCCTTGTCCTGGGTGGTAGGGGGACAGGCAGCGTGGCTCTCTCCCCGGGAGACACCTCAGCAAGCCCATTGCGTGCCCAGAATCCATAGGGGATGAGCGTTGGATTTGATTTATCGGAGGTGTCGGTGAAGAACACACCCAAGTGTACCGTTGAATGGGGAAGAGCCGTGCCGCTAGGAGGCTGCAAAAGCATGCCGCTGAAGGGGCTGGCAAGCGTGCCGCTGAAGACGCTGGCAAGCGTGCCGCTGAAGGGCTCGTTAGGGTGTGCCGCATGGGTACTGCCATGGGTGTGCAGCTGAGGGCTTTGGAGGAGCGTGCCGCTGGAGGGCAAGTAGGGATGTGCCGCTGGAGGGCGAGCTGGGTGTTCCGCTGAAGGGCAGCCTGGGTGTGCCGCTGAGGGGGCAACAGGGGCGTGTCGCTGGAGGGCCAGAGGGCATGCCGCTGGGGCAAGGTTGGGCCCCCTGTGAGCACGAGTTGCAGTCCATTTGATTTTCTTCGGGGCCCATGGGTTATGAACTTCCCGGGGGTTAGTTTCTCTTCGTTATCGTGACTCCGGGGATGGCTTCACGACAGTGTGCATATTTGGGGAGTCCGGATGACCAGTCTCTTCGGGGCTTCTTCACTCGGTGCCGTCGTTGATGCGGGCCGAGCAGGATATCTGGACGTGCAATTTTTGGTGTCCACAAATGCCCCCCACCTACAGGTAGCGCTAGCGAAGGATGAGACAAGTGGTGCACATGGGTGTACTTGCCCTCCTATGATCTCTTCTCTCTTTTCTTTTCTTTTCTTTTCTCTCTTCTCTTTTCGTTTCTTCTTTTTTTTTCCTCTTTTTTTTTCTTCCCTTCATCATTCATTCATTCATCTTTTTTGAGGGGCTTCGGGGCCGTTAACTGAATAGCTGTCGGCTCAGGGGCCGATAATTGAATAGCTATCAGCTCAGGGGCCGATAATTGAAAGTTGTCTGCTCAGAAGCCGATAATTGAATAGTTGTCGGCTCAGGGGCCGATAAATGAAAGTTGTCGGCTCAAAGGCCAATAATTGAATAGCTGTCGGCTCAGGGGCCGATAATTGAAAGCTGTCGGCTCAAAGGCCGATAATTAAAAATCTGTCGGCTCAAGGGCCGATAATTTAATAGCTGTCGGCTCAGGGGCCGATAATTGAAAGCTGTCGTCTCAGGGGCCGATAATTGAAAGCTGTCGGCTCAGGGGCCGATAAATGAAAGCTGTCGGCTCAGGGGCCGATAATTGAAAAGCTGTCGGCTCAGGGGCCGATAATTGAAACCTGTCGGCTCAGGGCTGATAATTGAAAAGTGAGCCACGAGGGCGAAGAGAAGGGTTTGTGGATTCAACGATCTGGACAGGTGGCTCAGGTCAGATGGGCTATTCGTCACCCGAGGGGACGGAGAGAAAAGTTTGTTGATCCAAAAGGGATATTCGTCACCCAAGGGGACAGAGAGAAGAGTTTTTTGATTCAACGATCTGGACAGCAAGTCCACGTCAAAGGGGTATTCGTCACCCGAAGGGACGGAGAGGTGGTCAAGTCGCTAACACGGGCCAGTGTTAGTGCAAGGAAAAGGGGTTGATCCCCCACCCGCTGGGGTGAAAGGTTGTTTCATTCTTTAATGCGCTGGGAGTACCGGCTGTATGAAGGGTCTCTTTTTTTTGTCTTCTGGCTGGGGGAGGGGTCCGAACCAAAGTGAAGAGAGTCCTTTTGTTCTTTTAATGCACCGGGGGTACCGGCTGTAAAATTCGCACCTGAGGAGGTGGGCCACAAGGGTCGGAATCGGTGTTGCGAAAATTGGCCGTGGAGGCTGAAGTCGGGGAAGCGGGCTGTAGAGGCCAACATTGGGGGGCAGGCTATGAAAGCCCAAATTGGGGAAGCGGACTAGAGAAGCCGGAGTTGGGAGACTAACGAGCCGCGAGGGCGAGAGGTAGGCCGTGGGGGCCAAGATTGGACTCTATGAGCCAAAATTGGGAAGGCAGGCTGCGATAGCCGAAATTGAGTTTCTTTTTATTTATTATTTTTTATTATTATTATTATTTTATTCAAGCATGCAGGTATTCATCAGCAGGCATAGCATAAATATACATAAGGTAGCTCCCTCTATAGGGGATGGGATAGGGGCGTCGCTCATAATTCTTAAACACAGTGCAGGCCAGGAGGAACAGCTAAGGGGTGGTGCACCTGTCAAGAGGATATGGCATTACTTGCATGCATAGCTTAAATTCACGCATTCCACCCAAGGCAACTCTCTGTGGCGTGGAGGAGCAAGCGTGTGAGCAAAAGGCCCTAAGCATAGGGATATGCAGGTTTTCTAGGCAACACTCAAGGATTACTCTAGCGCCTACACATGGGTTTCAGGCTCTCAATTTCGGTAGCTTCGCACAGCCCCCGTCTGTTTATTTTGGTAGCGGATCTCACCGTTCGACGCGAGTCTCCTCATTTATTTCAGTGGGGATTCCCGACTACTAGGATTCGTCCTTGTTGTAATTCTATTACGGATTCCACCGTTCGACGCGAGTTTTCTCATGTGTCTCAATGGGGATTCCCGACTACTAGGCTTCATCCTTATTGAAATTTGCTTCACCATTTCGCGCGAGTCTCCTCATGTGTCTCAATGGGGATTCTTGGCTACTCGGATTCACATTTCTCTCTCTCTCTCATTTTTTTACAGTGGGGGTAGGCAGCTTTTTTCTCACGATTACCTTTCACGTGAGTGTAGAAATTCAAGCATCCGTAAAGTGCTAAGAAGAAATGCGGGCAATCCCTATGGTTCAAGACCATTGAACACATTAAGCGCGGAGTGGGAGAGTGTTGCCTCAGGTTTATTTTGTGAGTTGGGCTTAGCAATTTAGCCATGACTCTTCCCATTGACGTGTGCACCCGCCAAAACTGGGTTCCTTTCGAGCGTATGACGTGATGCGCGCGCATCCGGAATCGGGGCATTATTATTAGCAAGGAAACAAGGTCCTAAAAAATTCCAAGGAGGTGTATTATTCTATATTGTAAGCGAGCATACAAGCGGGGTAACCAAGCATTCTCTTCTCTCTTTTTTTTCCTTCTTCTCCTTCTTTTTTTTGTTTGTTTGTTTGTTTGTTTTTTTGTTTGTTTCTTATTTTTTTTATTTTTTTCATATTTTTTAGGCGTAAGAACATAATATTGTTACGTATAAGCGTAGTGATAGTAAAGGTATTAGGGAAGCAGACCACAAAGGGCCGAAAGGATATTAGGGAAGCGGGCTACAAAAGCCAAGAGTTATCGAAAAGTGCGGTGGGACGGATGAATTAATCTTGATTAGTGGGCTGTGGCCGAAGTGGCTGAGCTGAAAGGTGTTGGGTAGCAAGATATAAGGGCCGAAGAGAAGGGTCCCTTTTTATTCTTTGGCCGGGGAAGGATCCGAACCAAAGTGGAAGGTTTCTTCTTTAATTGTCTGGCCGGAAAAGGATCCGAACCAGAGTGAAAGGGTCTCTTTGTTAATTCTCTGGCAAGGAAAGGATCCGAACCAAAGTGAAGGGGTCTATTCTTTGATTCTCTAGCCGGGAAAGGCTCCGAGCCAGAGTGAAAGGTCTCTTTGTTAATTCTCTGGTCGGGAAAGGATCCGAGCCAAAGTGAAAGGGTCTATTCTTTTGTTCTCTGGCCGGAAAAGGATCAGAACCAGAGTGAGAGGTCTCTTGATTTTGCTTGGTGGCCGAAGGTGGAGTTGCTCGTTGACTTGTCATCTGTCGGCTAGAATGCCGATGGTTGAGAAGCTGTCGGCTCAGCCGCCGATGAGTGGGAAGCTGTCGGTCTAAAAACTGATAATTGAATAGCTGTCGGCTCCGAGGCCGATAATTGGATAGCTGTCGACCCAGAGGCCGATGATTGGATAGCTGTCGGCTCAGGGGCCGATGATTAAATAGCTGTCGACCCGGAGGTCGATGATTAAATAGCTGTCGACCCGGAGGTCGATGATTAAATAGCTGTCGACTCGGAGGCCGATGATTAAATAGCTGTCGACCCGGAGGCCGATGATTAAATAGCTATCGACCCGAAGGCCGATGGGGGGGTAGCTGTCGGCTTGAAGCCCCGATGGGTGAATATCTGTCGACTTGAAGCCCCGATGGCTGAATGTTAGTCGGTTTAATGCCCCGTCGGCGGAAGGTTTAGTCGGTTTAACGCCCCGTCGGCGGGAGGTTTAGTCGGTTCAGCGCCCTGTCGGCGGAAGGTTTAGTCGGTTTAACGCCTCATCAGCAGAAGGTTTTGTCGGTTTCATGCCCCGTCGGCGGAAGGTTTTGTCGGTTTGACGCCCCTTCGGCGGGAGGTTTAGTCGGTTTAACACCGCATCGGCGGAATGTTTAGTCATTTCGGACAAAAGGTCATGACGCCGACCCTATGAGAGGTCTATTCGTTGGATGGCTGGAGGGAGAGGGTGGCAGATCACCTCTGCCTCAAGGCTCACTTTCTTTTCTTCTCTTCTTCTTTTATGTGAAGGGGCGAGTTGAAAGATCACGTCTGCCAGATGTGTCTTTTCTTTCTTTTCTTCTCTTCCTCTTTTGTGTGAAGAGGCGGGTTCGAAGACCACGTTTACCTCATGTCTCTTTTCTTCTCTCTTCTTCTCTTTTTCTTTTGTGTGAAGAGGCGGGTTCAAAGACCATATTTGCCTCATGTCTCTTTTTTTGTCTCTTCTTCTTTCATTGATGCCCCGGACTGGGGCATGATTCTCTTAACGCGCCCCCAGGTTGGGGTGTAGTCTCTCTGGCTTCAATGCCCCCAGACCGCGGTGTATGTTCCTTCAAATCCCCCTAAGCTGGGGTGTATTCTTCACGGCTTCAATGCCCCCAGGCAGGGTGTTGGTTCTTTCAAATCCCCCCTAAGCCGGGGTGTATTCTTTGCGGCTTCAATGCCCCCAGGCGGGGTGTTGGTTCCTTCAAATCCCCTTGAACCGGGGTATATGCCTCTTTACTTCTTTGCCCCCCAGGCGGGGTGGATTCTGCTTCTTTGCTCCTGTGCCCCTTGCGGGGTATATTCTGCTTCTTTGCTTCTGTGCCCCCAGGGGGGGTGTAGCTTTACTTCTTGTGCCGCCATGAGGGGTATGTTTCGCTTCTTATGCACCCAAGGCAGGATATTTCTTTTCTTCCCGTGCCCCTAGATCAGGGTGGATTTCTTTTTCTGTGTGCCCCCAAACGGGGTATAGTCTTTGCTTTATGTGCCCCCAAGTCAGGGTGAATTCTTCTGCTTCTACTACCCTAGAGTGGGGTATATTTCTCTTCATGCTCCCGTAAGCCGGGGTGTATTCTTTTTTTTTATTTCATATGCCCCCAGGTTGGGGTGTATGTTGCTTCTTCAAATGCCCCTAAGCTGGGTGCATTCCTTTTTTTGTATGCCCCCAGGCCGAGGTGTTGTTTTTTTTCGCTTCTTATGCCCTTGGGCCGGGGCGAATTCCTCTGCTTCTTATGCCCCCCATAGCGGGGTATGTCTCTTTTATGGCTTCTATGCCCCCAGGTGGGGTGTATTTTTTCTTCAAACACCCCTAAGCCGGGGTGTATTCTTTACGGCTTCTATGCCCCCGGGCGGGGTAGAGTCTCGACTTCTTATGCCCCCATGGCGGGGTGTGTCTTTTGCTTCTTATGCCCCCAGACGGGGTGTATTCTTTACGACTTCTATGCCCCCAGGCGGAGTGTGTTTCTTTCTTTTTTTTTTAAATGCCCCTAAGCCAGGGTGTATTCTTTTATGGCTTCTAGACCCCCGAGGCGAGGCATGCTTCTTCTTCAAATGCCCCTAAGCCGGGGTGTATTCTTCTCTCTTTTTATGCTCTCGGAGCGGGATGTAACTTCTTCAAATGCCCCTTAGCCGGGGAATGTTGTTTGTTCTGCTTCAGATGCCCCCCCGGGGAGGGCATATTGCTTCATGGACCCCGAGGCTGGGGAATACTCCTTCTTCAAATGCCCCTAAATCAGGGTGGACCCTTTTCTTCTTATGCTCCCAAGGCGGGATGTAGCTTCTTCAAATCCCCATAAGCCGGGGCGTCTTCTTTATGGCTTCTATGCCCCCAGGCGGGGTATGTTTCTTCTTCAAATGCCCCTAAGCCGGGGTGTATCCTTCTCTTTCTTATGCTCCCGAGGCGGGATGTAACTTCTTCAAATCCCCCTAAGCCGGGGCGTGTTCTTTATGGCTTCTATGCCCCCAGGCGGGGTATGTTTCTTTCTTCTTATCCCCCACGGCGGAGTATGTTTCTTCTTCTTTTCCCCCATGGCGGAGTGCGTCTTCTGCTTATAGTGCCCCCAAGATGGAGTGTATTCTCTTCATATGCCCACGGCATGGGGTGTATCTTTCGCTTCTTATGCCCCTAAAGGGAGGTGTGTTTCTCTTCATACGCCCTGGGGCACGGGGCGTATCTTTGCTTTTTATGCCCCTGAGGGGGGATTCTTCTTCTTTTGCCCCGACACCCAAAGTGGGGTGTGTTCTCGATGGCTTCTGTGCCCCCGTGGCGGGGTGTATGTTTCTTCTTCAGATTCCCCTAAGCCGGGGTGCATTCTTTTGCTTTATGTGCCCCCGCGTTGGGGTATAGTCTTTGCTTATCATGCCCCCATGGCGGGGTATAGTTCTTCTTCAGGTGCCCCTAAACCAGGGTGTAGCTCCGTCTCATATGTCCCCCGGGTCGGGGTGTGTTGCTTCTTGTGCCCCCAAGGTGGGGTGTGCTTCTCTCTTTGTGTGCCCCCGGGCGGGGTGTATCTTTTGCTTCTTATGCCCCCTGAGGCGGGGTATATTTTACTTTTTGTGCCCCCAGGCCGAGGTATATTTTCTGCTTCTTATGCCACTGTGGCGGGGTATGTTTCTTATTCTTATCCCCCATGGCGGAGTGTGTTTCTTCTTCAAATGCCCCCTGAGCGGGGGTATGTTTTGCTTCTTGGTGCCCCCACGGTGGGGTAGATTCTTCTGCTTCTTATGCCCCCAGGCCGGGGTAGATTCTGCTTCTTCACTTCTATACCCCCAGGCGGGGTGTATTTGCTGCATGTGCACCTTTCTTTGTGTGCCCCCGGGCTGGGGTGAATTCCTTTCCTCTTATTCCCCCATGGTGGGGTATGTCTTTTGTTTCATGTGCCCCTAAGGTGGGGTGTGCCCCCAAGGTGGGGTGTATTGTTGCTTCTGATGCCCCCAAGGTGGGGTGTAATTCTGCTTCTTATGCCCCCAGGCCGGGGTGTATTCTGCTGCTTCTCATGCCCCCAAGGTGGGGTGTAATTCTGCTACTTCTTATGCCCCAATATCAGGGTAGACTTTTCTACGCCCCAGGGTGGGGTACATTTCTCTTCGTATTCCCCTAGGCCGGGGTGTGCTTCTTTTTGTTTCATGTCCCCCCATACGAGGTAGAGTCTTGGCTTCTTCTGCCCTCATGGCGGGGTGGAGTCTGCTGCTTATGCCCCCGTGGCGGGTTGTATCTTTTGCTTCTCATGCCCCCGTGCGGGGTGTATGTTTCTTCTTCAGATTCTCCTAAGTCTGGGGTGTATTTTTTATTTCTTATGCCCCCGGGCCGGGGTGAATTCTTTGTTGCTTCCTATGCCCCCATGGCAGGGGTACACTTCTTCGTCAAATGCCCCTGAGCCGGGGTATAATTTTTGTTTCGTATGCCCCCAGACTGGGGTAGATTCTCTCTTCATGTACCCCTAGGTCAGGGCGCACCTTCTTGCTTCTTATGCCCCCAAGGCGGGGTGTAGCTTTTCTTGCATCTTATGCCCCCATGGCGGGGTATATTTCTTTTTCTTATTCCCCATGGCGGGGTATAAGCATGCTCTCTTCGGGAGTGGTAGCCGTGCTTGGCCTCATTGCTATAAAGCATTCCCCACAACGGGTAGCAATTCATCAAGCTATAATTGTGGTTTGTTGGATCTTCGAACAGTCATTCGAGGGGCCATCTTGTGCCGAATAGAGGCAGCAGGAAGGTGGAACAGACCGGGGCGTTGCACCACGGACTTGGACCTTCCTAGAGTCGGGCGGGATGCCGGCCTTCTTCTTGTTCTCTTAGTCGACAGTGCTTGCCAACTTTCTTTTTATCCTTCTTTTCTTCTCTTCTCTCTTTTCTCTTTTTTTGCATAAAAGATCGAGGTGGGTATGCAGGAGAGCGCTCACCCCCTCACGGAGGGGATGAGTGGTTCGCTCCACCACATCAATCCCACAGTGGTAATCTTTATTCAGCATGGGTCTTGACGGATGTGGCCGCACAACCCTCTCTCGCCAATTCTTTCTCTTCTTCTTTTTCTCTCTCTTTTTTTTTCTTCTTAGGGACAGGGAGTTGATTTCCCCTCCCCTCTTCTTTCTTTCTTTTCCGCCAACGACCTTCATGCCTCTCGAGAGCTGCAGGCATCTTGGAGTAGCATCTTCGAGGCCACAAAGATAATTGTGCCTAGTCTGGCTTTTCTCCCCGTAGGGCTGGCGAAGACAGCACCTGTAATTCATCAAAGCAGGCAAATATTATTTATTAGGAGGCCATGAGGCCCTTAATCCCGGCGAAGAGATGAAGGGAGGTTTTGGTCCCACCGGGCATGCCAGACTTGTGGACGCACTTTTCATCACATATTATTCTCTTGTTGGTTTATTCGTTTATTAAGTACGTGGGCGTGCCAGTCACAAAGTGACGATTTATTCGGGCTTCATGGAAGCCCATGGTGCGCTCGATTTGACTTAGTCAGACGATTGTGTAGTTTGTGTCGGGACCAAAACCCATCGTGCCATAAAGGTCACGGCGTCATTTACATCCCCTCGAAGAGGGGAACACCCTTGATTAATCGTCGGGGATCAGGGCCTTGTGGCCAAGAAATTATATCGAGAGAAACAAGACGATAGCGATCTTGAATCAGTCGGAAAGCCCTATATCTAGGGAAGCAAGTATTCAAACCATGTCGGTCGCTCGGCGGGACCGTTTAATGTTCGGACAAATGTCTGGCTTCAGAATATCACAATCATCGTGGGAAAACCCGAGCACATGTATCCCAGGGTACGGCAAAGTTGCTATTCATAGGGAGAGGAAACACTTGGTTAAATCCCGATTAGAATGGTCGGAAACCCACGAGCTTGTCGGCCCGGTGCAAGATCAAACTGCGACCATACTGCGGTGGGCCCCCCACGGTCGAAGTCTGGCTTGCGTGGACATCGTTAATATTTCCGGTGCCGAGGGTCAATTGGAGAATGTCCCTTGAATCAGCTGGAAAGCCCTATGTCCAGGGAAGCAAACATTCGAAACGTGTCGGTCATTCCGGAGACCGTTCAATATTCGGACGGGTGTCCGACTCGAGAATATCACAATCGTTGCAGGAAGACCTGGAACATATGTATGTCGGGATACGGCAAATTAATTACTCCGAGGGACTGAAAACATTCGGTTAAATTCCGGTTGGTGTAGTCGGAAACCATTGAAGTTATTGGCCCGGTGCGAGATCGAGTCAGGACCATACCGGGGGCGCCTCCCATGGTCCAAACGAGGCTCCCGTGGGCATCATTAATATTTCCGGTGCCGAAGGGTAGCGGGAGAGTGTCCCAGGATTAGATCCCAAAACGATGACATGTTCAAGGACAGCGGGTCCGAGGCCTAGGATATGGGTCAGACGGTGACCATGATTGGGACGAACCCAAGGTCCGAGCGTGACCCATGAAGGTCTTATCAGTATCCCCATGCATAGGGTCCGGGGATGATGAGAGCCACATCGTTCCATTCAGATTTTGTCGATCATTCGTGGACCACTTTATGTTAGGACAAAGGTCCGTATTAGAGACGCGGTGAAAGCCGAGATAAACCCGTTCAAATGTCTGTCGTGAGTACGGCAATTTTGATGATGGTTCAGGAAGGACCTGGCTTGGAAAACGGGCCCGATTTAATCGGGATGTCGACCCAAGGCGAGGTCGGGTCATGGCCATTTCGGGATAACGCGCAAGACTCAGGACCGGCCTGCAAGGGCAGCATTGTTGTTCCTTCAGCACCGGGTCACGGGGAGAGGCGAGATTGCAGTGTGGGTTTTATTACAATTTTTTTTATCTAGGGTTTTGATGGTATGTTTTTTGTTGTTTTAATTCCCTTTCCACATTCGTTTTGAGTGATTAATCTATTTGTTTTCTTTTTATCACTATTATTATTGTTATTCTTCTTCTTTTTATATATATATTACGCAAATTTATTTATTTATCAAAATTATTATTAACTTTGTTATCATTATTATTATTATTATCATTATCATTACAGATTATATATATTCTTTTTTTTTTGGAAGGAAAAGTGGGCCGCTGGAGGACTAAAAGAGGGGCTAAAGGAGCGTGCCGGCGAAGGTATGGAAAGGGTCAGAAAGGGGGGCGTGCCGTTGAGCATAGGGAGAGCATGCCGAAAAAGGGGTTACGAGAGCCTACCGGTGAAGGTTGGGGTTAGTGTGCCGGGGAAGCACCAAGAGAGGGCACCGGGGAGTCAAGGCCGGGAGCGCGTCGGCGAAGGCATGGCCGAGCATGCTGGGGAAGCATGGGCCCAAGTGTGTCGGCCAAGGGAGACTGGGGAGGCGTACCGGCAAAGGGTGCGCCGGGCAGGGAACGGTTGGAGCGTGTCGGCGAAGGGCCTGGCCAGGCGTGCCGGGGAAGGAACGGTTGGAGCGTGCTGGCTAAGGTTGAACTAGGGTGTGCCGGCCAAGGCCAATGAGGGGTTTTCTCATATTCATGGAACGCATGCATGAGTTTTGATTTGGTCTTCTTCTATTCACGTAGACCCTGCTCGTGGTTATGTTCGATAGTCCATTATAGAGGTGTGAAAGTTCAGTTATTCGGACTCTCCGTAGTTCGTTCGTTATTTCGGCAAAGCCGTTGCGTTAGTGTTTATTTTGTTCACTTGTTGTTTCTTTTTGTGTTGTTACCTTTCTTTTATTATTGCTATTGTGTTAATTCTGACGAAAATTTTGCAGCATCTCACCTTGACCCAGATGGTAAGGGAGATAAAGGGAACGCGCCCACATGGAGTGGCGGAACCCGACAATTTGAGGTGGGTGCCAGAGGCAGCAGCACCTTTGATAAAACTTCAAAAAAATCGGAAGAAACAACGAGTGGAAGGCGCCTCTGAGACTACCCAGGGGTGCACCGGGTAAGAAGAGTGACTGGTGACTGACGTACCGGCCAGAGAGTCTCAAGGGGGCTGAAGAGGTGTGCCGGATTGGCTGGCACCAGGGCGTGTCGGGTAGGCAAGGTGAGGGGTGTACCGGCTAAGGGAGGCAGGGAGCGCACCGGCCAGGGAGGCTGTGCCGGGCTGAGGGTTAGAAGGAGGGCTGTGCCACTGAGAGGGGCACGGAGTGTGCCGGTGAAGAGCCCGGCAGGAGTGTCGTTGAGGGACGCTACAGGGCGTGTCGTTGAGGGGTGGCAGGGGCGTGCCGCTGAGGGACGCTAGAGGAGTGGGCCGTTGAGAGGCCAGGGGGGAAGTAACTCCCCACATGCGAACGGGCGAGGGTGAGGGTCAGAGGCCCTACGAAGGAGCTACGCCAAGGGGAAAAGATCACTGCCGGAGGCCAAACCGATGGGGAAGAAGAGAAAGAGGAAAACACCAAGGGATGCAAACACGCAAGAAATGTCTTAGAAAGACATAAAAAATATTCGCAAGCCTTCTATTTCTATTCTCACAAGAGGAATGCCTCGGGGGGACTAATACATTGTAACAAAAGGAAAATGGGGAAAAGGGAAAACAAGAAAGAACAAGATATGGTGGGGGGATGGAACACCGGCTCCTCCCTTCCCAGACCTCACTCCCTCTCTTCACTCACTCTTCTTCTCTTCTTCTCTTCAATCTTCTTTCTCTTCGCTCAGGCGATGGTGGTCGGAGCGGCAGGCTCCTCCTCTTCTCTTCTTCTTCTTCTCTTTCTCTTTGCGCGGACGACGGTGGACGAAGCAGTAAGGGGGAGCCAGAGCCTCCCCTCCACTTTTTCTTCTCTTCTCTTTCACCTAGAAGCACCGCAGTGGCTGTGTGTGCTGCTCTCTGTTCTCTAGCTTTTTTTTTTGTTCGCATGGAGAGGAGGGGGTTTTTATACCCCAGTAGTGGCGAGATCGGGGGAAGGCGGGAACGTCCGTGGCATTGAATGGGATTTGACCCCCTTTTCCTGGGTGGCAGGGGGATAGGCAGCGTGGCTCTCTCCCCGGGTGACACCTCAGCAAGCCCATTGCGCGCCAAGAATCCATAGGGGATGGGCGTTGGATTTGATTTGCTGGAGGTGTCGGTGAAGAACACGCCCAGGCGTGCCGTTGAATGGGCGAAGAGCCGTGTCGCTAGGAGGCTGCAAAAGCATGCCGCTGAAGGGGCTGGCAAGCGTGCCGTTGAAGACGTTGGCAAGCGTACCGCTGAAGGGCTAGGCAGGGTGTGCCACAGGGGTACTACCATGGGTGTGCCGCTGAGGGCTTTTGAGGAGCGTGCCGCTGGAGGGCGAGCAGGGTTGTGCCGCTGGAGGGTACACTGGGTGTGCCGCTGAAGGGCAGCCTGGGTGTGCCACTGAGGGGGCAACAGGGGCGTGCCGCTGGAGGGCCAGAGGGCGTGCCGCTGGGGCAGGTTTGGGCCCCCTGTGAGCACGAGTTGTGGTCCTTTTGATTTTCTTCGGGGTCCATGGGTTATGAGCTTCCCGGGGGTTGGTTTCTCTTCGCTGTCATGACTCCGGGGATGGCTTCACGGTAGTGTGTATATTTGGGGAGTCCGGATGACCAGTCTCTCCGGGGCTTCTTCACTCGGTGCCGTCGTTGATGCGGGGCCGAGCAGGATATCTAGACGTGCAATTTTTGGTGTCCACAGGTGAGAGGTGCTGTGTAATATCCTGGACCCTTCGCATCCTTCTTCTAGGGTCCTAGATTTATTTTCTCTGAGAATTTACTTTTCTTACTTCCAGAATTATTTTTCAGACATTTTTCGGGTTCGGATCTGTGTGTTTTGGATCAGTTTCGGAGGTCCCAGAATGTGTTCTGCGGTTTCCGTGTGTTTTTCTCCGGCGAACATACGGAACCCCGTAGCGGGTGTACCTAGTCGTCCACCTACTCCGGGATGGTACCGGTGCGACCAGCGTGTTCCAAGGATCGCGAAAATGTATTTTTCTATTTTTTCATATTTTTTAAAAAATCAAGATTTTCTATAAATACCCCCCTATTTTCTTCTTATTTTTCTCTTCTTCTTCCTCCTTTCTTCTTCTTACTCCCGTGCGATCGCGACCGGCGCCCCCTCTTTCCCCCCGAAACAATAAGGTGTGCATGGAAGCAGCAACACATGTGACCCGAGTTGAGCGCGGGGATCCCGAGGGCTAGCCAACAAAGGATCCCGCCGACCCATGGGTTGCCACGACCTCGTCGCCGAGACGTTGACTTGGAATCTCGCCGTATAAGGCTATCGATGTTCACTCCTCAAAGGGAAGCCACCCGGGGTCCACGTTAAGAAGTAACGAGCCTCTGGGGGTCCATGAGTGATCAAGAACCTGATATCCGGAATTTGCAAGAACAATCGATGATTTGGGATTGAATCCCATGTTCCTCATGTCCTTAGAACCATGGCCATTGGAATGGTCCAAGTTCTAAAGTGGGGTTTTGAGAAGGGAAAGAGAGAGAATCATCTCAAAATGAACGGAGAGGAAAAACCTCACACATTGCCGACGGTTGGCAACCTCGGAGCCATATCCATGGGTTTGGATAAGCCCCAGGCTGGTGGCCACTGGAATCAAAGCATGCATATATACATCACTATATAGATAGTATATCAGGCTTCAGGGGAAAGAAAAAAAAGGAACCCAGCTATCTACCAGAGGGATGATAGTAACGGAAAGAGTAATAGTGTATATATATATATATATATATATATATATATATGTATCATATACACATACATCACGAAAGGGGGAGAGGAAGAGATCGAGTCATATCACCAAGAGAATCACGGGCAAAGAACCAGCATCATATTCACATTGCAAAGCAAAACACATACATCAGGCCAAGGCCCTTCCGGAATACAAGGAGAGAAATAGACGAGACAGTAGAAAAAACACAAGGGCAGACCCACCCTTTACAAGCAGTTCCCACACTCTCTCCTTCACTCTCTTCTTCACTTCTCCTTCACTTTCGGCTTCTGGTGGGCTTTAATAGTGGAATAGGAGTAGACTTCTCTTCTCTTCAAGGTTGCCGAAGAGAGGGGTGCTTTCAAGGTTTTTCCCAGCCGAGCTTGCTTCACCTCAGGGGGCCTTTTATAGAGGGACGAAGCCCCTATTTCGAAGGGAGAAACCCCCCCCCCCCTTTTTGCACTTCTCCTTCTCTCTACGGCCACTGCTGCTCCTGCTGACGTCGCTACTGCTGTTGTAGGTGTTGTCGTAGTTGCCGTTGCTACATTGTCGAAGGCGCAGCGGCTACTGCTGCCGTTGCTGCATTGTTAAAGGCGCAGCGGCTGCTACTACTGTTGCTGCTGGCGGAGCATGGGAGAACAACGGACCAAGAGGAGGGAGCATGCCTAGACTTCGTCCGTGAGTGGCTTGGCTGGCCACAGGCCAGCATGCGCGTGCATCGCTGTGGTGCGGAGGAGGCTTCAACCGTGCATGGAGGTGCTTTAAGAATTGAATGCTCTTGCAAGAATAGAAGCCACGGAAGAGGAGGTGAACAACGCCAACTCTAGCGAGGAGAGGGCGTGACACGCGGCTACAGTGGCCACTAACTTCCTCCTACTTCCCTTTTTTTAATCCCCCTTTTTCCTCTTGGCCCCTCTCTTTATTTTATTTGTGCATATGGCCTTGTGTGCCCTTTTCTCTTCTCCCCTTTTGTATTGGGATTAGCCCATTTGCTTGGCCCATTTCATCTTTGTTCTTTTTTTTATACTCTTTTTTGAGTGCCAACAAATGCCCCCCACTCACAGGTGTCGCGAACGAGGGACGTGGGAGAGGGGCCTGCGGGTGCAGCCTTCTTGCTTAGCGTTTAGGTGTATATCTTTCATCTTTGCCATGATCGGGGGAGTGGTTTTTTTGACTGAGATTGGGAAAGCAAGCTTTGAGAGCCAAAATTGAGAGTAGGTTGCGAGAGCCAAAATTGAGAAAGTAGGTTACAGGAGCCAATTTTGGGGAGTAGGCTACGAGAGCCAGGATTAGGAGAGCGGGTTGCGAGAGCCAAAATTTGGGAAAGCAGGCTTCAGAAGCCGACATTTGGAGAGGAGGCTTTAAGAGCCGAAATTTAGGGATTAGGAGAGCAGGCTATAAGGGCCAAAATCTGGAGAGCAGGTCGCGGGAACCCATTTCGGGAGAGTTGGCTTTAAGGGATGAAGTCAGGAGAGAAGGCAGCGAGAGCCGAAGGGGAGCGGGAAAGTGGGCTACGAGAGTAGAAATCAAGGAGCGAGCCGTGAGAGCCAAGAGATAGCAGGAAAGCAGGCTACAAAAGCCAAAATTAGGAAAGCAGGGCGAGTAGGCCAAAGAGTAGTGGGAAATTAGGTTGTAAAAGTCGACATCAAGAAAGTAGGCCGAGTATGCCGAAGGGCAGCGGTAAAGCAAGTCCAAGGATAGGTTTATACCTTTACCCGGTCAGATTGGGTAGAGCCATGGGTTAAGTTAACTTAGGGACTTAGACTCTTGGTTAATCATACATTAATATAGTTACTTAGAATCTTGTAGGATCATGGCCGCGAAATGTGCTCAATGGCGCGAGATGCAGCGCACGGTCCAAGGCCTCACTCAGGCACTACAACAAGTAGCGCAGGGCGGAGCCAACCGTGGAGCGGGAGATCTCCACTGTAGCTTTCGCAACATGAACCCACCAAAATTTATTGGTTCAACTGACCCCGATGATGCCGAGCACTGGATCAGGGAGATCGAACGTACATTCTGTGTCATGCAATGCACGGATGAAGAGAAAGTTTTATTAGCGACGTTCCAACTAGAGAGGGATGCTCATTTTTGGTGGGAATCTATAGAGGATACCTTGTCCCAAGAACAAGTCACGTGGGGTGAGTTTGTGGACTATTTCAACAATAAATACTTTTCAGACCGTATCCAAGAGAAGAAGGCGGCGGAGTTCACCGCATTGAAGCAGAGGATATTATCCGTGGTCAAGTATGAGGCCCAATTTTCCCGTATATTGAGGTATGCACCCCACTTGGTATGTAACGAGAAAATGAAGGCGAGAAGATTTCTTAATGGGCTTCGACCCCAATACATTACCCAGCTACCGCCGATGGACATTCAGGTCTATTCGAAGATGATAAGGCGTGCCCAGCTATTAGAAGACGCCACAGAGTTTTCCGACAAGATCCGTGGAAAGGATAAGAAGGAGCATGTTACCAGCTCTGGCACTTTCAAGCCAACCTTCAATAAGAAGAGGTCAAGCAACGGAGGAGATTCATCCCAAGAGAAGAAATTCAAGAAGAACAACAAGCCCTTCTCCATCACTACTGCACCTTCCAAGGAGGTGTGCAAACATTGTGACATGGCCGGCCATAAGGCCGAGGAATGCGGGAGAAGATTGGGAGCTTGTCTCCGTTGTGGGAGCCGTGATCATCGGATTCCCGATTGCCCCTTACTTAATGAACAAGCCGGAGACGAGAAACGCCCGGTGAAGAAGCAAGCACGTCGCCAAGCTCATCAAGAGGCAGAGCAAGATGAAGGCGGACTAGTGAAAGGTACATTAAAGATTTGTTCCAAGTCTGCTCGTGTCTTGTTTGATACCGACGCACACATTCTTTGGTTTCCAAGAAGTTTGCTGATCCATTACCTATGAAACCGGAATGGATAGATTTAATTATTTCAACCCCTCTCGGAAACGAATCCGAGATCACACACCATTATCTGAATTGTGAAGTTATGGTGAAAGGGAAGAATCTACCTGCCAACTTAATATCCCTAGACATGAAGGATTATGATGTCATACTAGGAGCCGATTGGCTATCCGCACACAAGGCGGTTATAGATTACCAGAACGGCAAGGTAACTTTTAAAGAGTTCCCGGAACTTGTCTACACCAGCCCTAAGGGTCGGAACAAGTCACCCATTATTTCGATTCTCTGAGCTAGTAAGCTAATAAGGAAAGGGTGTGTATCCTTCCTTGCTTTTGTCACCATAAGAGAGACTAAGAAATCCAAGATAGAAGACATCCGCGTATCTCAGGAATTTCTAGATGTATTTCTGGAAGATTTCCCCGGATTACCCCCACAAAGAGAAGTGGTCTTCACCATCGACCTTGTTCCTGGTGCTGGTCCAGTTTCTAAGGCACCTTATAGGATGTCTCCTGCCGAGCTCAAGGAATTAAAAGAGTAGCTAATGGAGCTTTTGAAGAAAATATTTATCAGACCGAACACTTCCCCGTGGGGAGCGCCCGTGTTATTTGTAAAGAAGAAGGATGGATCGATGAGACTCCACATCGACTATTGGCAGTTGAACCATCTTACTATCAAGAACAAGTATCCACTGCCGAGGATCGATGAGTTATTTGATGATGCGGGATGACTACGCGACTCGAGACCAATTGATATGCAATCCTTGGACTTTAGGCAAACTCGCAATCGTCCCTAACGAGGGAAGCATACGGACGTGCGCAATTGAGGAACCGGCAAAGAGCTAGGGTGGTCAACTCACAATTTCGTGCCCGGATCGGGTCACGGGACGGTCTCGCACTCTCTTTGGTGCGGACACCCGAGCAGTTGATCGGAATGATATGTCGAGCCACCGGTACCGCACACGGAGCACGACTCGAGCCACCTCAGCGTCCATCTGGCTCGGAGACAGCCTGGAGACTCCGCCTTGAGCCTCCCCATTTATCATATTTAGTTAGCCTTTATGTGTGTGTAGTTTGTGTTTATTTCATTTTATACGGTTTACAATTATGAGTGTACGAGGGGTTTATTTATAAAATGGGACCCCTGGGCCCCACGGGACCCCCAGGCCCCCTCCCATTGGTCCATATCAGCCTTGTAGGGTTGGTCAAAATCCAAGGTGGACATCTAGAAGCCTTGGACTAGTCAATTGTCCACATGGGGGACAAGGGACCAAAATGGTCAACAATTCCAACCAAACCCACCTACCATGTCCCCCCCTTGGTCAAGGTGCGCCCCCCTCCCCTTTTGTTTAATATTTTTGTTGTATTTTGATCAAACTTCATCCTAGCCATCCATCCCTAACCCCTAGATCCAACGGTGGAGGATGGATTAGATGGGTGACCTATATATGCTTGTATTTTCCCATTTTCATGATTTAATGCCATTTGAATTGGAAAAAAGCTTGAAGCTCCAGCCTTGGTGCGCCCCCTTCTCCTCTCCCTCTCCCCCTTGAAGCTGTGAAGGCTTCCTTCTGGTGGTGAGACTCCACCCTATCAGTTCCGGTCGCCGCCGCCGCCGTCACGAGCCGCCACCGCACCACCATCGCCATCAACGGAGTTCTGCCCGCGCAGTATCACAGAAGCTTCCATGAATTTCTTGTCTCAGCCACGAGCTCAGATAGATCTGAGAATTTTAGTGGATGTTCCAGAGGTGTCAAGGACATCCCACAAATTTTGGTTTGCCATTCAGATCTCGTTTCATATTTTTTGATTTTCATCCACTCTTCCATTTTGGTTCTGCCAGAGTTCTGTCCAGATTCATCCCTGCCCTGAGTTTCATGTCTTAGGTCCACTTTTTTGATTTATGTTGGTTCGCCCAATTTTACTGGAGGTTCCACCCATCCACCCCTTCATCCACCATTTTTCTCAATTTTTGGTTCGTCCATTTCATATTTTCTAAAAATAGTTCTCAGTCCCAACTACAATTCTGTCCCCCTGTTACCAGATCCGACCACCAGTCACCCCAAAACTCATAGTAAATCACCACCACCTCCAACTCAAATTCTAAAAATATTCCCCATTCCGTGGTTTGATCCCCTACAACTTCGAAGCAGAGCTCAAGAGCTGAATCGGAGGTTTACTAGGCGGTCAACGGTGGTTCTCAGACAAGTACCCTGCAAATCTGAGGTTTCGGTTACTGTACAACAGGGACTTGTAAATTCATTAAAGTTCTGATCCGACCAGATCCAGCAGATCTCTCTAGGTCTAGATCGAAGCATTTGAAGAGAGCTTTCCAACGATAGCTCATGCGTCCCGATCCGACGTTGGGATTGCTCGCAGCGGCCGTTTTCGCCGGAGCGCGCGCCTGAAAACAGCAACTAAAAATCCATGGGCAGCAACTTCAAAGCTTGGGAATCGGGACCGATCGACCCCCGATCGGTGTTCCCGACCGACCGCCGTCCGTGGAGGCGCGCCACCAGGGGTCCCCATCACAGTGGGTCCCACCCCCGCAGATCCGGAGGACAGAGCCGTCCGTGGGCCCCGCGGGCCCGCAGAACCCGCCGTTCGGAAAGCACGAAAACGCGGAGTTTGGCACCGCCGGGCGACATCAAGATGCTGCCCGTCAACCCGAGTTGCGTGATTCCCGGGCTCCACATGTGACCTTTTACCTCCCTGCGTGGAGTGGGTCAAATCTTTGTATTGCTGTGATATTGTTTAACCGGGAGTCCATGATTCGGCCGAGGTTGTCTTCGCGATGCCGGGTGCGTGGAGGTAATGGTCCGAACCTCTTGGCGTTCATTTGCTTAGCTAGTATACGGTCTTTTGCCGCTGCCGAGAGTGTAGGTACTAGCCCGTGTGTCCATGTCACCGCTGTGAGAGTGAGAGTGACCCGTCCCACGACTCGATCAGAGTCCGGAAGTTGAGTCGGACTACCCTTGACCTCCGCCGGTTCCTTAACCGCGCACGGTCCGCGCTTTCCCTCGCTTGGGACGATGAGTGAGCCTCCACTTCTGTTAGCGACGTTTTGCCACTAGGAGCTAGTAGTGTCGGGCTTAGTGTCTCCCTGGTGTGTGCTGCTGGTCGCGTCTTCATCTAGAGTCCGAGGGTGGCACCTAGTAGTGTCGTCTCCCGTGTCCGTCCCGCATCAGTTTGGTATTAGAGCGAGTCGAGTCTAGGGTAGTCATTGCATAAGTCTTGCATGCATCATGGTATAAGTCGAGTCTAGGATCATCATTTCAAAACAACAAAAAAAAGAGTGTTTCAAATTGCATTTCACCCAATAGCCCGGTATATTAAAAGGCGTTGCCCGAACATTAGGTTATGCCTATCGGGAAGGTAGCGTACTTGCGCGAGTGATCTTCGGGTCGCTTATCTCCGCCACGTACCGGATATTGGTTAGGTCTAAGTGCATCCTTTTGTGAGTGTTTGCATCAGTTTGTGTCTCCTAGTTCATGTGTAGTCCAATAAGAGTCAGTCGGTCTTGTCCAAGAGTCGGCATGTTCAACATGTAGTTCCCCCCAATTTCCCATGGATTCCCAATCACCCGGGCCATATGGCCGTTGGTCTACTCATGGGCTTGGCAACCATCCTCTCCCCTTTCGTAGGCCCGAAGCCTCTGATTTTTATGGCTCTGATGATCCGGGCGACTACCTCAATTGGGAGGCCGCCATGGACAAATATCTTGAATGTTACACCATGTCCGATGCCATGCAAGTTAGTTTTGCCAGAGAAAGGCTTGTCAACAAAGCCGCCTGGAAATGGGATAAAATTGAGCGCATGAGAGAGGTTAGGAGGCAAAGGCCCATTGAGTCGTGGCATGAGATGAAGGACGAACTTAGGAAGGTCTACCTACCCGGCCCGGTCACCTCCAACCAACCCCACCCAATCACCTCCACCCAAGTGGGCCATAATCGGAGGCAACGTGCCGCGCATGTAGAAGAGCCTAGGTCCACGACTAGGCCGACTTCATATGGGGGAGTCCATCACATCGCTCCTACTCCAAACCCCACCATTGCCGAACTCTTCCAAATCATTTTGGATAAGGTGGATAGGAAGTGTGATTATATTGAGTCCCTGCTTCCCCCTTGCCTACCTCCTAGCCGAGATAGAACCAAGCATGACCCTAAGGAGGTAGCAACCGATAGCCCCAATCCAGTGTCATCTAGAGTGCCATCCCGAGGTCCTCTCCCCATCTTGGTGGATCCTCTTACCCCACCCATGAGAGCTCCATTGCCCACACCCCCTGTCCGTCAAGAGGATAAGGGTAAGGGTCCACTTATCAAGAAGCGTAGAGGATCACGACAACAGTGTTATCGCTGCCAGGGGTTTGGCCACTTTGCCGGACAGTGTCCCACTCGGACATCTCTAGCCCTAGGGGATAAAGGGGTTGGAGAAACCTCACTCTCCGATCTTTATTCGGAGCCACCTCAGCCACAGCTACCCGTGTTTCTAACGGGAAAGCTACTTATAGCCGAGCCACTCCTTAGCTGGCTTAAGAATGGCCTGGCCCCATCTCCCCTCCCATCTATGGACCCTATCCTACCTCTGGTGCCAATCAATTCATTTCACACCACTTTCCGGTCTAGTCACTATGTGGATACATTGGATGACCTTCTTAAAGGGTTAGACCGGCAGTGGACATTTACGCACTTGTTGGCTCCAGGCTTCGAACGACCCACAGGTCGTAGTTTCACTCATCCCGCTTTAGGGTCCATCACCTCCGTGTACACCGTGGGTCATGTTACCACGGAGGTTCTTCTACTCATCCCTATGCCGGCCGAGCCCGATTTCATTCCCATTTGCCCAAGGGAGGAATCTTGCTTTCTACCTATGACTGCCGTCCCACCTCTCACGATGGATGAAGGTGACCATCAACACCTTCTAGAATTCCACACATGGGATCTTGAGATGAGGGAATCCATATCGAGGGGTCACACATTCTTTGATCCCTTCGATCCCTTTCTTCATGGGCCCCTTGGCTCACAACCTCCATTCCCCCTCTTTAAGGAAGTCCACTATCACACCCCTCCTACTCGGGCCTGGCAACCTTCACATGGCAATAGGTCCGAACTGTCATTTGGGGGTAATGAAGACTTTGGTTCCCCCGGCCCACCTCAACCACCCAAACCTCCCGAACTTCCCACACCCAAACCCCATGTCCATGGTTGGTGCATCGTAGGATGTCTAGGATTCCACCATGACATTAACCTCCGGTTATGTCAAATGCATGCATGGCACACATTCGGATGTCCTGGACCACCTTGCATATGATTGGGTTTTACTAACTGTAGGGTTGTTTAGGGTCGTGTGTGCATCCGTGTGTTTCTTTTTGCTAAGCATGTTAGGTCGTGTGTGCATCCTGTGTTTCTTTTCTTTTGCTAATCATGTTAGGAGTCTGCATGACGATGTCCGTCGTCACAGTTGAGGCCAGTAATGCACGGTACAAGGAGTTAGCCGATGTCCACCGACACCACCGAGAGTTCCACGAGGGCGAATACGTCATGATCAGGGTAAGACCTGAACGGTTTCCCTCTGGAACTGTTAAGAAGTTGCAAGCTCGCGGAGCCGGTCCCTTTAGAGTGTTGAAACGCCTTGGATCCAATGCGTATGTTGTGGACCTGCCCGAGGAATATGGTATAAGCTCTACCTTCAATGTATCGGATCTTGTTGCATATAGGGACCCAGCGGTGATCCCTAGTGAGCCTTTTGAGCCCTCTCCTCCCCTTGAGAGTGATCCCACACTTGAGTGTCCACTTCCACCTCCAGCCCCTTTTTCACGGCAGCGTGAGCATATAGATCGTATACTGGACGAGCAAGTGACAGTTACCAGGAGTGGATCTTACCCGCGCTACCTAGTGCGATGGAGAGGATGGCCCGCTACTGAGGACACATGGATCACACATGGCGAGTTGCAGCGGACCGATCCGGACCTTCTGGAGCGATACAGGAGCGATGCAGACCCTTACTCGACAGGGTCGAGTTTCTCCCACCCGGGGAGAATTAGAGCGGACACCCGAGCAGTTGATCGGCACGATACGCCGAGCCACCGGTACCGCACACGGAGCACGACTCGAGCCACCTCAGCGTCCATCTGGCTCGGAGACAGCCTGGAGACTCCGCCTTGAGCCTCCCCATTTATCATAAATAGTTAGCCTTTATGTGTGTGTAGTTTGTGTTTATTTCATTTTATACGATTTGCAATTATGAGTGTACGAGGGGTTTATTTGTAAAATGGGACCCCTGGGCCCCACGGGATCCCCAGGCCCCCTCCCATTGGTCCATATCAGCCTTGTGGGGTTGGTCAAAATCCAAGGTGGACATCTAGAAGCCTTGGACTGGTCAATTGTCCACATGGGGGACAAGGGACCAAAATGGTCAACAATTCCAACCAAACCCACCTACCATGTCCCCCCCTTGGTCAAGGTGTGCCCCCCTCCCCTTTTGTTTAATATTTTTGTTGTATTTTGATCAAACTTCATCCTAGCCATCCATCCCTAACCCCTAGATCCAACGGTGGAGGATGGATTAGATGGGTGACCTATATATGCTTGTATTTTCCCATTTTCATGATTTAATGCCATTTGAATTGGAAAAAAGCTTGAAGCTCCAGCCTTGGTGCGCCCCCTTCTCCTCTCCCTCTCCCCCTTGAAGCTGTGAAGGCTTCCTTCTGGTGGTGAGACTCCACCCTATCAGTTCCGGTCGCCGCCAAGAGCCGCCACCGCACCGCCATCGCCATCAACGGAGTTCTGCCCGCGCAGTACCACAGGAGCTTCCACGAATTTCTTATCTCAGCATCGAGCTCAGATAGATCTGGGAATTTTAGTGGATGTTCCAGAGGTGTCAAGGACATCCCACAAATTTTTGTTTGCCATTCAGATCTCGTTTCATATTTTTTGATTTTCATCCACTCTTCCATTTCGGTTCTGCCAGAGTTCTATCCAGATTCATCCCCGCCCAGAGTTTCATGTCTTAGGTCCACTTTTTTGATTTATGTTGGTTCGCCCAATTTTACTGGAGGTTCCACCCATCCACCCCTTCATCCACAATGTTTCTCAATTTTTGGTTCGTCCATTTCATATTTTCTAAAAATCATTCTCGGTCCCAACTACAGTTCTGTCCCCCTGTTCCCAGATCCGACCACCAGTCACCCCAAAAATCATAGTAAATCACCACCACCTCCAAATCAAATTCTAAAAATAGTCCCCATTCCGTGGTTTGATCCCCTACAACTTCAAAGAAGAGCTCAAGAGTTGAATCGGAGGTTTACTAGGCGGTCAACGGTGGTTCTCAGACAAGTACCCTGCAAATCTGAGGTTTCGGTTACTGTACAACACGGACTTGTAAATTCATTAAAGTTTTGATCCGACCAGATCCAGCAGATCTCTCTGGGTCTAGATAGAAGCATTTGAAGAGAGCTTTCCAACGATAGCTCATGCGTCCCGATCCGACGTTGGGATTGCTTGCAGCGGCCGTTTTCGCCGGAGCGCGAGCCTGAAAACAGCAACTAAAAATCCGTGGGCAGCAACTTCAAAGCTTGGGAATCGGGACCGATCGACCCCCGATCGGTGTTCCCGGCCGACCGCCGTCCGTGGAGGCGCGCCACCAGGGGTCCCCATCACAGTGGGTCCCACCCCCGCAGATCCGAAGGACAGCGCCGTCCGTGGGCCCCGCGGGCCCGCAGAACCCGCCGTTCGGAAAGCACGAAAATGCGGAGTTCAGCACCGTCGGGCGACATCAAGATGCTGCCCGTCAACCCGCGTTGCGTGATTCCCGGGCTCCACATGTGACCTTTTACCTCCCTGCATGGAGTGGGTCAAATCTTTGTATTGCTGTGATATTGTTTAACCGGGAGTCCGTGATTCGGCCGAGGTTGTCTTCGCCACGCCGGGTGCGTGGAGGTAATGGTCCGAACCTCTTGGCGTTCATTTGCTTAGCTAGTATACGGTCTTTTGCCGCTGCCGAGAGTGTAGGTACTAGCCCGTGTGTCCATGTCACCGCTGTGAGAGTGAGAGTGACCCGTCCCACGACTCGATCCGAGTCCAGAAGTTGAGTCGGACTACCCTTGACCTCCGCCGGTTCCTTAACCGCGCACGGTCCGCGCTTTCCCTCGCTTGGGACGACGAGTGAGCCTCCACTTCTATTAGCGACGTTTGCCACTAGGAGCTCGTAGTGTCGGGCTTAGTGTCTCCCTGGTGTGTGCTGCTGGTCACGTCTTCATCTAGAGTCCGAGGGTGGCACCTAGTAGTGTCGTCTCCCGTGTCCGTCCTGCATCACTCTTGCAACAGTGATTGATATGATATAATGATCTAATTTATCCTATCACTCTAGCAGCGGCATATAGAAATATACGAAATAAGCAACAATGCCGAGTGGGGAGCGAATATGATACCTCCACACTACCGGGCATGGGGAAGAAGACCCCGGCCAAGAACGGTGACTCCCGGTACAATAAATGGGAATAATTACAGAAGTGATTTTAAGGCCCACACCACGCAGGGAGGTAACAGGCCACAATAGCGGTCCGGGAGTGCCGATTCTGGGTTGACGGGCAGCACGTTGACGGCTCCGGGCGGTTGTAGGTGGCGGTTTCGGTTCGACGGTTTGCTAGTCGGCAGGATAGCGAACACGGACGTCCAAAGGGACGTCATCCTCCGGAAGACTTCTGAAGGCGGCGCTCTACCGAGACGAAGGCAGCAGGTCCCTGGTCGACCTCCGAGAGCGGCGGACGTTGATTCTACACCGGCGTATTTTTAGAAGGTTTATCTTTGACTCTTTTCTCTGCTATCCCGCTCAGGAATTGGCCTGTGCGGTCCGGCGAGAACGGTTGCTGCAATCAACCCCGATGTCGGATCGAGGTGAGACCAATGCCGTTGGAAAGCTCTCTTAGAGATCTTCGAACTCGAGTGATGGTAAGAATTTTAAACTCCCTGTGCTAGCCGTGGCAGAATTTATGACAGACTAGTTCATAGGTCGAGATCTGAGAGGGTAGAAAGTGGATCTGCCTGAGAACAAGGGTTGACTGGAGGGAGAATGGCGGATCTGGAGGCTGGGATTTTTATGGCTGAGAAAGGGGAGTGTGAGGGACGTGATCAAATTTTATGGGAATTTCGAGAGGTGGTTTTCATGGGGAAAAGGATTTTTGGGTGGTCAGGGGTCGGATCTGGACTGCACAGGGCAGAACAGATCTTAGGCCTGAGTTTTAATTTTTTAGAGGGGGAAAAGAACTCCTAAATTCTTGAAAAAAATTGTGGAGCTGGGTTTTGGTGGGAATAACACCCAGTCCAAATTTGAGCTCAATAGGAAAAGGGGGAGAGGGTCAAACAATGGAAGAACAGGGTTACTGTAACAAGATCTACACAGGGACAGATCTGGGTAGGTCTAGAAACTTAAATGGAAAGGAAAATGAAATGAAGGTTTAAATTCGGAGGAATTTTTCTGGATATGGGGATTTATGTGGGGAACCTACTCTCAAAATCTCAACCTTGTCAAATCTGGGGTTTGGGAGAGAAAATTCCTGGAGTAGGCCTATGTCCAACAGAACAGCAACCTGGACAGCAACCCGGGAGATGCTTCGTAGTGGCTCGTCGGCGGCACGAACGGCGGCGGCGGTGAAGGATCTAGATACTCAGGAAAAGGGATAGAAGAGGGCTTCTCACCCTGGAGATTGGAGGAAGAAGAATAACCAGAGAGAGAGGGGGGCGCAAATGCTCCTTGGCAATTTCTCTCAATTTTTCTTCATTAATTCTACCAAATGGAAAAATACAAGGATATATAGAAATTAACAAAAGACCAAGCTTACCCGTAGATCTAGGATTTGGGGAGGGTAAATGGGATTTATTACATTATTCCCCCATGTGGTCAAATGGCCAATTAAAATAAAAATACAACACCTAATAGAATATATTAAATGGGGGCGCCCCCTTGACTTTTAATGGCCACCATTTTGAATTTTTCTCCCCTTTGTCCCTTTGAATGATCAAGCCTTCTAGAAATCCACCTTGGACATTTGACTAGCCCCACATGGGCCCTAAGGCTTAGGTGGACCAATGGGGAAGAAGCTGGGGGGGCCCAGCTGGACCTACTGGACTTTTACAAATAAACCCACTAAAACCTAAAGACTCACATTTTGGCTTATACTTGCCATACAATTGCATGCCCAATTACAGAAGGGTATAAATGCAAATAAAAAGGACACAAAAGCAAACTAAAATGTACATGCTCGGAGTTGATTCCCATCAATTCTCCCCCGATGGGAAGAACCCAACCCCGTCGAGTAAGGGGTGCGACTGCTCGAGTAGCTCTGGCGGATCCGTCACCGTACCAAGTAGCGCGGGTACGCTCCACTCCAAGTAATCGTCACCTACTCATTCCGTATATACTCAATATGCACATGCTGCTGTGGGAACGAGGCTAATGGTGGACACTCCGGGGTGGGGTCACTCTCAAAGGGGCAGAGGCGGCTCGAAGACTCACTAGGAATCATCGCTGGGTCCCTGTAGGTGACTAGATCCGGGACATGGATGTAGAGCTGATCCCATACTCCGGCAAGGCTACAACGTACGCAATAGAGCCGACTTGCCTCACACTCGCAAGGGACTGACATCTACGAGCTTGCACAAGACACATGCAGACTCACCATGCACTGACAAATGTATGCATAGACTCCTAACAAACCACACAAACAAACCACACAAAGAAAACTGACTCATGCATGACCCTAGACTTAAGGCGGTGACATCATCCCTAAGTGGTCATCATCCGAGTGCTGCATCGTGGGTGTCGATGGGTTCTTCCGGGTTTTCTTCATAGAATTCATCAGCTAATTCTGGCTAGGCCTCATAGCTGACAGACACAATCCCAGAAGGCGAGGTTTCTCCAACCCTTTTGCCCCCTAAGGCTAGTGAGGTACGAGTGGGACATTGACCGGCAAAGTGGACAAACTCATGACAGTGATAACACTGCAGTCGTGACCTACTAGTCTCTCCAATAAGTGGGCCCTTACCCTTATCCTCCCAACGGACAGGGGGTGTAGGCAAGAGGGTTGGAGGTGTAGGTGCCGGAGGACGGGCAATAGGTCCCGGGGGCTGGGGGTGCCGGTGGTTGGGGTGTAGGTAGCTCCCTTGGCGTGGGAGGGCGAGGCCTTGGAGCAAAGTGCTCCTGACGGGCGGGCTCCAGAGGTCGAGCCATGGGGACCCTCGGATATGGGCTAAAGAGCTACGTGACTCGGCACTACGAAGAGGGACGGGGCCCAACCGTTGGGTGGACTCGAACTCTCCCTCGAACTGCTCCATCTCGAAAGCAACCTAGTATGCATCCTCCAACTTGTCCACCTTGCGGCGGTAAAGCTCATACTGTAGGTGTGGCCGCAGACCACGCCGAAATCGGGAGATAGTAAGGGAGCTCTTCTCCGTGGCGTCACATCGTAAAAAGTATTCATCGAACTCGGTGATATAATCGGAGACGGACCGATCTCCTTGGGTGAGACTCTGTCATCTGTCTATGAGACGCTGGCGGTAAGAGGTAGGGAGATACTTCTTCCTAAGTTTGTCCCTCATCTCATTCCAAGTCTCGACCTGGGGCTCCTGTCGATGAAACAATAGGTTCTCCATGTTTCTCCAAAAAGTTTATGCCTACCCTAATAGTTTCATCTTGGCAAACTTGACCTTCCGGTGGTCCGACATCTCAAACCACTCGAAATACCGGTCCATGCTGGCCTCTCAATCAAGATATACCTTTGGGTCTAAGGACCCGTCAAAAGTGAGAGGGTCTGCATGAACAGTCCTGGAGGTCTGCTCGTCCTCATCCAACTCACGGTTTCGTCGTTGAACACGATGGTCACGACCATATTCCCCATTTTCATTGTCGGACCCATAATCAACGACTTCGGGGACTTGATGCCTCCTATCATCTACTCCTTGAGCCCTAGGAGCAGCAGGTGGTTGAACTGGCTCCTGTTGACCATGTGTCGGCGTGGGGTGCACCTCAACCGGGAATCTCTCTAGGATGGATACCCTCCCAACCAGACCATGAAAGGACTGGTCTGACTCTACGGCCCTATCCTCTAAGGCCTTCATCCTTCCTTCCAAACGAGCGCCTAGGCCATCCACTGCGTACTCAATCCTTCCATCTTGTCCACTCGTGTAGTCAATTCTCCCATTTGTTTCATAAGAGCTCGAAACATGTCGACCACCGATGACTCATTGGGACTAGGGACTCGGGGATCTGCCATAGGTGGTGGTGGTGGTGAGTATTGGGTATCCCTACGAGTGGGCATGCAATGGACACGGGGTTGGAATGCACCGACCAAGGTGAAGTGATGAACCTAGACTTAACCAATAGACGGTACGTGGCGGAGTTACGGGATCCGAAGATCCTCTCTCGCAAATGTGCGACCTTCCCGATAGGCGTAACCTAACATTCGAGCAACACCTTTTGATATAACGAATAATAGTAAGCAAATGCAATCTCAGACCGACTTAAATGACTCTTTTTTTATGTTTTTAAACAAGACTAACCTAGACTCAACTCGCTCTGATACCAATTTGATGCGGGATGACTATGCGACTCGAGACCAATTGATATGCAATCCTTGGACTTGAGGCAAACTCGCAATCGTCCGTAATGAGGGAAGCGTACGGACGTGCGTGGTTGAGGAACTGGCAAAGAGCTAGGGTGGTCAACTCATAATTTCGTGCCCGGATCGGGTCACGGGACGGTCTCGCTCTCTCTCGCAGCAGTGATTGATATGATATAACGAGCTAATTTATCCTATCACTCTAGCAGCGGCATATAGAAATATACGAAACAAGCAACAATGCCGAGTGGGGAGAGAATACGATACCTCCACGCTACCGGGCGTGGGGAAGACGACCCCGGCCAAGAATGGTGACTCCCGGTATAATAAATGGTAATAATTACAGAAGTGATTTTAAGGCCCACTCCATGCAGGGAGGTAACAAGCCACAATAACGGTCCGGGAGTGCCGATTCTGGGTTGACGAGCAGCACGTTGACGGCTCCGGGCGGTTGTAGGTGGCGCTTCCGGTTCGGCGGTTTGCTGGTCGGTAGGACAGTGAACACGGATGTCCAAAGGGACGTCATCCTCCGGAAGACTTCTGAAGACGGCGCTCCACCGAGACAAAGGCAGCAGGTCCCTGGTCGACCTCCGGGAGCGGCAGACGTTGATTCTATACCAGCGTATTTTTGGAAGGTTTATCATTGACTCTTTTCTCTGCTGTCCCGCTCAGGACTTGGCCTGCACCGTCCGGCGAGAACGGTTGCTGCGATCAACCCCGACGTTGGATCGAGGTGAGACTAGCGCCGTTGGAAAGCTCTCTCAGAGATCTTCAGACTCCGGTGATGGTAGGAATTTTAAACTTCTTGTGCTAGCCGTGGCAGAATTTATGACAGACTGGTTCATAGGTCCAAATCTAACAGGGTAAAAAGTGGATCTGCTTAAGAACAAGGGTTGACCAGAGGGAGAATGGCGGATCTGGAGGCTGGGATTTTTATGCTGAGAAAGGGGAGTGTGAGGGACGTGATCAAATTTTATGGGAATTTCGAGAGGTGGTTTTCATGGGGAAAAGGATTTTTGGGTGGTCAGGGGTCGGATCTGGACTGCACAGGGCAGAACAGATCTTGGGCCTGAGTTTTAATTTTTTAGAGGGGGAAAAGAACTCCTAAATTCGTGATAAAAATTGTGGAGGTGAGTTTTGGTGGGCAGAACACCCAGTCCAAATTTGAGCTCAATAGAAAAAGGGGAAGGGGGTCAAACAATCGAAGAACTGGGTTGCTGTAACAAGATCTACACAGCGACAGATCTGTGTAGGTCTAGAAACTTAAATGGAATGGAAAATGAAATGAAGGCTTAAATTCGGAGGAAATTTTCTGGAGATGGGGATTTATGTGGGGAACCTACTCTCAAAATCGCAACCTTGTCAGATCTAGGGTGTGGGAGAGAAAATTCTCGGAGTAGGCCTATGTCCAACAGAACAGCAACCTAGACAGCAACCCGGGAGATGCTTCGTAGTGGCTCGTCGGCGGCACGAACGGCGGCGGCGGCGACGGTGAAGGATCTAGATACTCGGGGGAAGGGATAGAAGAGGGCTTCTCACCCTGGAGATTGGAGGAAGAAGAATAACCAGAGAGAGAGGGGGGGCGCAAATGCTCCTTGGCAATTTCTCTTAATTTTTCTTCATTAATTCTACCAAATGGAAAAATACAAGGATATATAGAAATTGACAACATACCAAGCTTACCCGTAGATCTAGGATTTGGGGAGGGCAAATGGGATTTATTGCATCATTCCCCCATGTGGTCAAATGGCCAATTAAAATAAAAATACGACACCTAATAGAATATATTAAATGGGGGCGCCCCCTTGACTTTTAATGGCCACCATTTTGAATTTTTCACCCCTTTGTCCCCTTGAATGGTCAAGCCTTCTAGAAATCCACCTTGGACATTTGACGAGCCCCACATGGGCCCTGAGGCTTAGGTGGACCAATGGGGAAGAAGGTGGGGGGCCCCAGCTGGACCCACTGGACGTTTACAAATAAACCCACTAAAACCTAAAGACTCTCATTTTGTCGTATACTTGCCATACAATTACATGCCCAATTACACAAGGGTATAAATGCAAATAAAAAGGACACAAAAGCAAACTAAAATGTACATGCTCGGAGTTGATTCCCATCAATTCTCCCCGGGTGGAAAGAACTCGACCTCGTCGAGTAAGGGGTGCGACTGCTCGAGTAGCTCTGGCGGATCCGTCACCGTACCAAGTAGCGCGGGTACGCTCCACTCCAAGTAATCGTCACCTGCTCATTCCGTATATACTCGATATGTGCATGCTGCTATGGGAACGAGGCTAATGGTGGACACTTCGGGGTGGGGTCACTCTCAAAGGGGCGGAGGCGGCTCGAAGACTCACTAGGAATCATTGCTGGGTCCCTGTAGGTGACTAGATCCGGGACATGGATGTAGAGCTGATCCCATACTCTGGCAAGGCTACAACGTACGCAATAGAGCCGACTTGCCTCACACTCGCAAGGGACTGACATCTACGAGCTTGCACAAGACACATGCAGACTCACCATGCACTGACAAATGTATGCATAGACTCCTAACAAACCACACAAAGAAAACTGACTCATGCATGACCCTAGACTTAAGGCGGTGACATCATCCCTAGGTGGTCATCATCCGAGTGTTGCATCCTGGGTGTCGATGGGTTCTTCCGGGTTTTCTTCATAGAATTCATCAGCTAATTCTGGCTCGGCCTCATAGCTCACAGACACAATCCCAGAAGGTGAGGTTTCTCCAACCCTTTTATCCCCTAAGGCTAGTGAGGTACGAGCGGGACATTGACCGGCAAAGTGGACAAACTCATGACAGTGATAACACTGTAGTCGTGACCTACTAGTCTCTCCGATAAGTGGGCCCTTAACCTTATCCTCCCGACGGACAGGGGGTGTAGGCAAGAGGGGTGGAGGTGTAGGTGCCGGAGGACGGGCAATAGGTCCCGGGGGCCGGGCAACGGGTGCCAGTGGTTGGGGTGTAGGTAGCTCCCTTGGCGAGGGAGGGTGAGGCCTTGGAGCAAAGTGCTCCTGACGGGCGGGCTCCTGAGGTCGAGCCATGGGGGCCCTCGGATATGGGCCTAAAGAGCTACGTGACTCGGCACTACGAAGAGGGACGAGGCCCAACTGTTGGGTAGACTCGAACTCTCTCTCGAACTGCTCCATCTCAAGAGCAACCTGGTATGAATCCTCCAACTTGTCCACCTTGCGACGAAAAAGCTCATACTGTAGGTGTGGCCGCAGACCACTCCGAAATCGGGAGACAGTAAGGGAGCTCTCCTCCGTGGCGTCACATCGTAAAAAGTATTCATCGAACTCGGCGATGTAATCAGAGACGGACCGATCTCCTTGGGTGAGACTCTGCCATCTGTCTATGAGACGCTGGCGGTAGGAGGTACGGAGATAATTCTTCCTAAGTTTGTCCCTCATCTCATTCCAAGTCTCGACCCGGGGCTCCTATCAGTGAAACAATAGGTTCTCCATGTTTCTCCAAAAAGTTTGTGCCTGCCCTAATAGTTTCATCTTGGCGAACTTGACCTTCCGGTGGTCCGACATCTCAAACCACTCGAAATACTGGTCCATGCCGACCTCCAAATCAAGATAGACCTTTGAGTCTAAGGACCCGTCAAAAGTGAGAGGGTCTGCACGAACGGTCCTAGAGGTCTGCTCGTCCTCATCCAACTCACGGTTCCATCGTTGAACACGACGGTCACGACCATATCCCCCATTTTCATTCTCAGACCCATAATCAATGACTTCGGGTGTTGAACATATCCGAGTGATTTTGATGATAACAAAACCCAGGACATTTCTCTACCATATATCTTGTTTTCAAGAGAAGCTTCATGCTTTAAACCATCAAATTTCACCCCATGTCAAATGTGTGTTAATGAATCCTTCCATGTGTTTATTCGAGTATAAACCAACTTGTACTTAACTATAACACAAGCCCATTTCGATCATCGAACAAATGGATAGCTTCAAGTGAGCTAACACTTGACTTTTGCAGGATTGGAGATTGGCGGTCGACCTGTGGACCCTTGGCGGTTGACCTAAAATAACATAACTGAAATCTGGGAATCTGTGAACCTGGCGGTTGACCGCCAGGAGCTAGCGGTCGACCTATTTTCCCAGCAGCCAAATGGCTACAGGACGGCCAATGGCGGTTGACCGCTGGGATCTGTAGGTCGACCGCCAGCCTCGAGCTGCCAACAAATGTTGACTTTTTTGTCACTTCGAGAAATGGCTCTCCTCTTGGTATTGTTTAATCCCTAAGCAACCAAACTTTCCAGAAATTATGGATCTGGTCTGGGGGAGTCCTTGGACCATTCAAGAACCTATAAAACTTATACAAGAGGGTTTGGAAAACCCTAATGCTAAGAGTGGATCAAGGAGGCTACCAAAGGTGAGAAGGAGGAAGCTTGCACTGTAGACGTGAACAGTGTTCCGAGAAGATTTCTTCATCCTTCCTCCTCCTTTCTAGAGTGAAGATCAAGCTATATCTGAAGAAGATCAAGCCTGGATCAAGTCGACCTCAAGCTGCATCCAAAGAATCCTTCATCAACTAAGGAGGAGCTTTAATCAATCTCTTGTTCTTGTGTTCTTTCAATTTCACATCCTTCTCAGCTTCAAGTATGTTTTGATTGTAATCTTGCATCTTCTGTGTGTGTGTGTGTGAGGATCTTCACATATCCGTGTGTGTGTGTGTGCAGTCAAGGTTGATTACTTTTGTGTGTGTGTGGTTGATCTTGTAACACTTTACAAGATAGTGTGTGGTTCCTCACTGTCGGTGAGGGGTGGACGTAGATTGCCATTGTGGCATCCGAACCACCTTAAATTTGCCGTCTCCTCGTGGTTTGCGCCTTATCTTCTTTCCCCCTTCTGTGATTACTTGTGGATCTAGTCTTTCTGCTTCTTTTAGATCTTGTGTGTTAATCATCTTCTCTTAAATCCTTCGGTATATCAAAAGCTGGATTCGGACCGACAAGGTCATTCTTGTCGAAAAGATAACAGTTTGTGTGAGTAAATCTACGGATCTATTAACTCCGCCGAGTACCAAGGGTTATGCAGTGGTTGTTTTTGAGAGATGTAGTCTTTTTTGCTTGCGGCCCTCTTGTGTTCTCTCGAAATCGTTATCTTGGTTTTATTTTACAAAAATTTATTATCACCTAATTCACCCCCCCTCTTGGGTGTCATTTAACCTCGGGACTTCAATTGGTATCAGAGCTAAGGTTCTTCTCCTCAGATCTAACGATCTAGAGTAAGATCCGGTTAAATGGCAAACAAGGGTATGATGCCCCAGGGCCACTCCATCAACCGTCCTCCCTACTTTGACGGTTCAAACTACTCGTACTGGAAAAATAGAATGCATGTCTTTCTAAGAGCTCAAGAGTACGCAGTTTGGAGAGTTGTGGACAAGGGTCCTCATAAACTAGGGGATGATGAAGATAAATGGACACCTGAGGAAATCAAGAAATGCACCGCTAATTATAATGCCATGAATATCATGCAATGTGCTATACACCCTAATGAATTCTCTCGTGTCTCTACATGCAGCTCGGCCAAGGAAATGTGGGACAAGCTGCGACTCATATATGAGGGAACTTCACAAGTCAAGGAGACCAAGGCAAATCTCCTAGTCACTGACTATGAGCTTTTTAAGATGAAACCTGAAGAAACCATCTCCGAAATGTTTGCAAGGCTAACAGAGATCACGAATGGTCTCAAGAGTCTCGGGAAAGAGTACTCAAATTCCGACCTTGTAAGGAAAGTGTTAAGGTCCCTATCGTCAGCTTGGCACACAAAGGCCACGGTAATTGAAGACTCAAAGAACCTGTCTACTCTCACCTTGGATGAACTCATAGGGTCACTCATGACCTATGAGATAAATATGAAGAGGACAGTTGATGAAGACATCAAAAAGAAGAAGGTCATTGGACTAAAAGCTCATCACTCTGATGATGAATTTCAAGAAAGTGAATCAAGTGACGGAAGCAATGAAGAGGAAGAATTGGCAATGATAACTCACCAAGTGAGAAGATTTCTAAGGAAGAAGAGACACTTTCAGAGAAACTTTAGGAAAGGGCCAAGAAAGCCCACACAGACCAAAGGCGAGTCAAGCAAGCCAAGTAGCATCATATGCTACGAATGCAAGAAGCCCGGGCACATGAGAGGTGAATGTCCGGATCTGAAAAAGAAATTCAAGAAGGATAATTTCAAGAAACCCAAAGCCATGGTCGCCACATGGAGTGACGATGAAGATGAACCATCAGATGAAGAGATTCAAGAACTTGTGGAAAGCTTGTGCCTCATGGCACATGAGGATGAATCTACGGAGGTAAACTCTGACCCTGATTTCATTTCTAATGAACAATGGGGATCTGAATATAAAAAATTGTACATAAAATACAAGAAGATCAGATCTGAAAACAAAATTCTCAAGCAGAAATTTGATGACTTATCACATGAAGATATCTTTGTCAAATTTGAAAAACTGGAACAGGAATGGTTTGAGGCCACAGAAGAAAGAGAAAGCTTATTACAAACAATTTTAGACTGTAATAAAGCCAAAGAAGAACTATCTTGCAAAGTAATTGAAGTGGAGAAAGCATGTGAGAAAATGAAAATTGAAGAACAAATTCTGAAATTCACAAACTCAGAACTTGAAAAGAAAACTGTGAGCTTGGAAAAAGAAGTGGATGATCTTCAGTCCACGTTATCTAAGTTTGTTAAGGGCAAGCAAAACCTAAATAATTTGTTGGGAGTGAAAGTCAAGTTTCAAAGAGAAGGCCTCGGATACACTCCCCAAAACAAAAAACCTTTTGAGCATAAGATCACCACATCCCTTGTCCATGAGAAAAGTCAAAACCATGCGTCATCTTCCAAGCCTGAACTCAAGCATTTTCAACCCAAATCACGACAGTTTCAAGGAAACTTTGCACCTGTCAATTGCTATCATTGTGGTAGATTTGGGCATGCTATTGTAAGTTGTTGGTTCAAACAAAACCCACCATGAAATCGTACTTTCTGGACCAAGAGGAGATATACCATGAACTGGACTAACTCCAACGGACCCAAACTAGCTTGGGTACCAAAAACAATTGCATGAGAATTTTTCTTCTTGCAGATATATCTTGAAGTCAGGGGGAGCAAATGGTATCTAGACAGCGGTTGCTCAAGGCATGTGACAGGGGACAAGAAGGTGTTCTCCAAGCTGCAAGAAAAGGAAGGAGGCTTAGTTGCTTTTGGCGGGAAGGACAAAGGTAAAATAATCGGAGTTGGAGACATAGGTAAGAATTCTGAGACTCTGATTGAAAATGTCCTTCTAGTGAAAGGTTTGAATCATAATTTGTTGAGCATAAGTCAATTATGTGATAAGGGTTTTAAGATTATTTTTGATGTGACTCACTGTTTTGTCATGTGCAAAAATTCAAATGAAATCAAATTCATTGGTAAAAGGAGCAATAATGTGTACACCATTGATCTTGATGATGTTTCAGTTGATAATGTGTGTTTGGTTGCTAACAACCATGAGAATGCATGGCTATGGCACCGCAGACTAGGTCATGCTAGTTTTGGAGTGATCTCTAAGTTGTCTAGACATGACTTGGTGATAGGTCTGCCCAAATTGAAATTTGAAAGCGATAATATCTGTGAAGCTTGCACGAAAGGCAAGCAAACACGAATCTCATTCAAAAACAAAAATATTGTTTCATCCGCTAGGCCATTGGAACTGTTGCATCTTGATCTTTTTGGACCTACTAGAACATCTAGCCTAGGAGGAAAATCCTATGGCTTTGTGATTGTTGATGATTTCTCAAGATTCACATGGGTGCTATTTTTAGCTAATAAAAGTGATGCCGTGACGGAGTTTCAAGTGTTTTGCAGAAAAATTCAGAATGAAAAGGGTTACCTCATCACCACAATCCAGAGTGATCATGGTGGTGAATTTGAAAATCATGAATTCAGCATGTTCTGTGAAGAGCAGGGGTACACACAATTTTTCATCACCGAGGATGCCCCAGCAGAATGGAGTAGTAGAGGGAAAGAATAGAACGTTGATAGACATGGCCTGGACCATGCTCAGTGAGAATTCCCTACCCAAGTATTTTTGGGCTGAAGCGGTAAGTACAGCATGCTACATCATCAACAGGGCAATGGTAAGGCCCATTCTGAAGAAAACTCTATATGAGCTCTACAAGGGTAAGAAGTCAAACATCTCTTATCTTAAACCCTTTGGATGCCCTTGCTATATCTTGAACAATGGTAAGTCCAATCTGGGTAAATTTGATGAGAAGAGTGATAAAGGAATCTTTCTAGGTTATGCACTCAATTCTATAGCTTACCGATTATTCAATAAAAGGACTTTAGTTGTTGAAGAAAGTCCTCATGTTATTTTTTATGAATCCAAGTCAAAACTCACAAATCAAATTTCTTCCATCTTGGATGCAGATGAAGACCCTAAGAACTCATCAAATGTTAAAGCCAAGGATGAGCCATTGAAGGCAACCTCAAGCAAAAATGAGGAAGATGAGGATCCTACAATTGAGACACTGCAAGAACCACAAGTGTAGCATCCTGATCTGCCCAGCTCCTCCACATTTCTAAAGGATCATCCAACTGTGAACATCATAGGTAATTTGGAGGATGGGGTGAAAATTAGGTCCTCTCTAAGGTAGGTTGAACAGGAGGACCTGATGGCCTTACTTTCACAAGTAGAGCCCAAGGACATTCATGAAGCTCTTCAAGATGAATCCTGGATTCAGGCGATGCATGAAGAGCTGCATCAGTTTGAAAGAAACAAGGTGTGGACTCTCGTGCCACGTCCTAAGAACCATCCTACCATTGGAGCTCGTTGGGTTTTCAGAAACAAGCTAAATGATGCGGGATTGATTGTGAGGAATAAGGCTCGGCTTGTGGCCAAGGGGTACAGCCAGGAGATGGGAATTGATTTTAATGAGTCCTTTGCACCGGTTGCTAGACTTGAAGCAGTCCGGATCTTACTGTCCTACGCGTGCTCTTTGAACTTTAAACTATTTCAAATGGATGTTAAATCTGCATTTCTTAACGGCTATATCAAGGAGGATGTCTTTGTAGAGCAGCCGCAAGGCTTTGAAGATTCCAAACATCCACGACACGTGTACAAGCTCCAAAAGGCCTTGTACGGACTAAAACAAGCACCAAGGGCATGGTATGAACGACTTACTTCTTTTTTGGCTGACAATGGGTTCAAGAGAGGTAAGGTTGATCAAACACTTTTCACAAGGAAATCAGGTAAGGACATTTTAGTGGTTCAAGTGTATGTGGATGACATTATTTTTGGAGCTTCTGATTATGCCTTATGTGAGGAATTTTTAAAGACTATGCAAGGAGAATTCGAGATGAGCTTAATGGGGGAGTTGAATTTCTTTCTTGGATTGCAGGTGAAACAAACTTCAGAAGGATTTTTCATCAATCAAGCCAAGTATACTATGGAATTGCTGAAGAAATACAAGATGGCGGAAGTAAAACCCATATCAACTCCCATGGCCACCACCACAAAACTGGATAAGGATGAAAATGGTAAAACATTAGATGCTATACTGTTTCGAGGTATGATCGGATCACTACTGTACCTTACAGCGTGCCGCCCTGACATTCAATTCAGTGTATGTCTCTGTGCCCGTTTCCAGTCATGCCCTAAAGAATCTCACTTATCAGTTGTTAAACGGATTTTCAGATATCTAATTGGCACAATTGACTTTGGTTTGTGGTTTCCCATCGGTAGTTCTTTTGAGTTAATTACTTATACCGATGCGGATTACGCCGGATGCATTGTAGATCGTAAAAGTACAAGTGGGTACTGTCAGTTTCTTGGCGGGTGCCTTGTTTCATGGGCCTCTAAGAAACAACATTCAGTAGCTCTCTCAACGGCCGAGGCTGAATATGTAACCGCCGGAAGTTTTGGAGCCCAAGTACTTTGGATCAAAAATCAATTGCTTGATTTGAATGTTGAAGTGGATTGTGTGCCCATCTTATGTGATAATATGAGTGCAATTAGTCTATCTAAAAACCCTGTTCAACACTCCAGAACCAAACACATTGACATTCGGCATCATTTTCTGAGAGATCATGTAGGTAAAGGGGTTTTTGAGTTCAAGTTCATTGACACACTTAATCAACTGGCTGACATCTTCACAAAACCCCTAAATTAGGATCAATTCAATAAGATTAGGAGAGAACTTGGCATGTGCAAGGGTGAGGGCATACGTACTTAGGTCTGCACTAGGTTGTTTCTTTTTTGTTGGGTAGATTATGTGAGATGCATGCATTGTGTGTGGTTCATTTCTATTGTGCATGACTATACCTAGCATGTGTGCCTGTACTTATATTTATATACACTTTCTCCTTGACATTTTCCTAAAACTGAATATTCATTGATAAATAAATGTGGACTAGTGATCTAGTGCTCTTAGCAGTCTCCATTCAAGGGTTTCCATAGTCGACTCCTACTTGACATCTTTCATGGCTTAGCACAAGAGAAGAAAAGATTTTTTAAAAAAAAAGGAAAAAGAAAAAAAAATGTGTTCTGTGAAAATGGGGGAGTCCTCAGGGTCATGGAGCCCGTTTCTATCTCTGGTGATCGCTAGCTCAACCCTTTTCCTCTCGGGGTCCACATTGGGGCTTCTATACCCCAGCGGTCGACCGCTGGCTTCGTGCCAGTCGACCGCCAGTGGCGAACCGGCCCTGTTCAACCACGTCCGAACCACAATAAAAGGGGGTTTTCCTCTTCATTTCCCATTCTATTGTCTTCCACTCTCTCTCCCTTACTCCACCCTAAACCTAGCACAGCTCTCTCCCACCATCTAAGCCCTCAAAACCCCTCATCTCCTTTCTCCCACCATGATCTGGCCAATTTATCTCCATTTCGGAACAACTCGTCGCCGGTGTTCGTGCTCTTGTGTCGCCCTTCCCTGAGTTCCAGAGCGTGAAGAAGGTGTTCACAGTCCTCCCCGGTGTCTCTCTCTCCATCCCAAGGTAGAGGTCCTACCTCTCAAGAGGATCTTCTCTTCAGCGGGTTTCTTAGTCTAAAATGGCACCTAGACGGAGTGCTCGGCGTCTTCTCCAAGGGGAACCTAGTGCTCGGAGACGTGAAGCTCTGGCCACACCTCCACCACAAGCTCCCGCATGCAGGTTACCTCCAAGGTCTATCATCGACCCTCGTCTTGTCGATTTTCAAGAGTTGAATGAAATCATGCCCGACATTTATACAGTTTTTTCAATGCAACCGGGGTGGATTGACTTTGTCACTAGATACAACCGGTTTTATCCCTATCTGGTACAGCAATTCTATGGAAATTTGGTTGACAAAGATGGAAGATTATACACCATGGTTAAGGGCATTGAGATCCGAATTAATTCAGAATTATTCAATCGTGCCCTGGGAGTCTCTTCACACGGTGCAGACATGACTTTTGGGCATGGTGAGGTTGAGGCAAGTTTCATTGCCATGACGAGCTGTGATTTTGTGCGTGGTGTGAGTGACCTCATTGAGCTCAATGTCAACCACTTTCTCGCCTTGCAACGGGTTCTGCATCATATGTTTACTACACTTATTTATCCCAAGAATGGCAGCCGAGATGAAGTGACAAAAGTGCACCGATTCCTGTTCTATCATGTTATGAATGGTGACTTAATTAATATGGGTTGGCTCATGACTCAACTGATAAGTCGATGTAGGACACATTTACGGCGGTGCCTGCCTTATGCTTCTCAACTCACTGGAGTGTTCACTTCTATTGGGGTCCCATTGGAGGATGAGCAGTTTGTTCTGGTCCGCCATGATGACATTTATAATGAGCATAAGCTTTTCTCAGATATGGGATATTACCGTGCAGCAGATGGCACAATTCATCGTGTTGTCCCAATTTATGGGGAAGAGAATGTTAGTGAAGACGAACAAGAACCGGACCCACAGCAAGATAACCACAATGCACCTGCACCAGTCCAGCCTGAAGATGTGCCTCCTCCCGCGGCTCTCCCTCCTCCACCGCAGTACTTTTATCGGGAGTCTTCCACTCATGGTGCTGGGCATTCCACTTGGGGGAACTATGAGGCTCTTGACAAGCGTCTTTTAGGCATGGAAACTCGGCTTGACTCCTCCCTTGGGCGCTTGGATACTTTTATGGATACCATGACTGGACGAATGGACACCTTCACTCATGATCTGGATGATATCTCTATCCACATGGCCACTCTCTTTGCCAGCCATGAAGATAACCGTGAGGCCTTTCGCCTCACCAACCATACCCTTCTTTCAATCCGTAACCAGCTCCGTCATTATGATGATCTTCGCCATGGCCTTGAGGATCGTCTTCCTCCTCCTCCTGCTCCTGCTCCTACTGGTTCCCCCCATGGTGTTGGTCCACCGGATGGTGTTCATGGCGAGGAAGCTGAGGATCACCCTACTGTGTAGCTGCTCTTTGGGTCTCTAATGTCACTTTTGTCCACTTTTTGCACCCCTTCTCTCTCCTTTTTGATGATGTCAAAGGGGGAGAAGTAGGCTATTAGGCTTATATGTATATGCTATGTGTGTTTGGTGTTTGCCTGCTTGCATGCATGTCTGTCTCTTGCATTGTAGTTTGAGCATATTGTATTGCATTAGTGGTTGCATTCCTTAGCGTGTCGAGTCCATTTCTCCCTTTTGCATTCCGTGTACCCAGTATGGATCTAATGAGAATGAATGGAAGAATGCACTCCTTGAATTCACAAGATTGGCTCTCTCCTATCTCACTTCCTGTCAATATGGCAAATAAGTATTGAATGGCTGCTATGGATTTGTTGACGTGCTTGTGTTGGAAGTGAAATGTTGCGTTGATATGGACGTGTTGAATGCCTTCACATTGTGAGTTCAAATGTTTCAACTTGATGGATTTCAACTGAATTTCAAATGGGATTGTCGACGCTTCTAAAACTCTTTCTAAGGCACTTTGGTGAAAATGCAAATCTAATGCCTAGTTTTTGTCATCATCAAAAAGGGGGAGATTGTTGAACATATCCTAGTGATTTTGATGATAACAAAACCCAGGACATTTCTCTCCCATGTATCTTGTTTTCAAGAGAAGCTTCATGCTTTAAACCATCAAATTTCACCCCATGTCAAATGTGTGTTAATGAATCCTTCCATGTGTTTATTCGAGTATAAACTAACTTGTACTTAACTATAACACAAGCCCATTTCAATCATCGAACAAATGGATAGATTCAAGTGAGCTAACACTTGACTTTTGTAGGATTGGAGATTGGCGGTCGACCTGTGGACCCTTGGCGGTTGACCTAAAATAACATAACTGAAATCTGGGAATCTGTGAACCTGGCGGTCGACCGCCAGGAGCTAGCGGTCGACCTATTTTCCCAGCAGCCAAATGGCTACAGGACGGCCAATGGCGGTTGACCGCTGGGATCTGTAGGTCGACTGCCAGCCTGGAGCTGCCAACAAATGTTGACTTTTTTGTTACTTCGAGAAATGGCTCTCCTCTTGGTATTGTTTAATCCCTAAGCAACCAAACTTTTCAGAAATTATGGATCTGGTTTGGGGGAGTCCTTGGACCATTCAAGAACCTATAAAACTTATACAAGAGGGTTTGAAAAACCCTAATGCTAAGAGTGGATCAAGGAGGCTACCAAAGGTGAGAAGGAGGAAGCTTGCACTGTAGACGTGAACAGTGTTCCGAGAAGATTTCTTCATCCTTCCTCCTCCTTTCTAGAGGGTTGATCAAGCTATATCTGAAGAAGATCAAGCCTGGATCAAGTCGACCTCAAGCTGCATCCAAAGAATCCTTCATCAACTAAGGGGGAGCTTTAATCAATCTCTTGTTCTTGTGTTCTTTCAATTTCACATCCTTCTCAGCTTCAAGTGTGTTTTGATTGTAATCTTGAATCTTCTGTGTGTGTGTGAGGATCTTCACAGATCCGTGTGTGTGTGTGTGCAGTCAAGGTTGATTGCTTTTGTGTGTGTGTGGTTGATCTTGTAACACTCTACAATATAGTGTGTGGTTCCTCACTGTCGGTGAGGGGTGGACGTAGGTTGCCATTGTGGCATCCGAACCACCTTAATTTTGCTGTCTCCTCGTGGTTTGTGCCTTATCTTCTTTCCCCCTTCTGTGATTACTTGTGGATCTAGTCTTTCTGCTTCTTTTAGATCTTGTGTGTTAATCATCTTCTCTTAAATCCTTCGGTATATCAAAAGCTGGATTCGGACCGACAAGGTCATTCTTGCCGAAAAGAAAACAGTTTGTGTGAGAAAATCTACGGATCTATTAACTCCGTCGAGTACTAAGGGTTTATGCAGTGGTTGTTTTTGAGAGATATAGTCTGTTTTGCTTGCGGCCCTCTTGTGTCCTCTCGAAATTGTTATCTTGGTTTTATTTTACAAAAATTTGTTATCACCCAATTCACCCCCCCTCTTGGGTGTCATTTAACCTCGGGACTTCATCGGGCACTTGATGCCTCCTATCATTTACTCCTTGAGCCCTTGGAGCAGTAGGTGGCTGAACCGGCTCCTGTTGACCACGTGTCGGCGTGGGGTGCACCTCAACCGGGAGTCTCTCTCGGACGGCTACCCTCCCAACCAGACCATGAAAGGACTGGTCCGACTCTACGGCCCTATCCTCTAAGGCCTTCATCCTTCCTTCCAAACGAGCGCCTAGGCCATCCACTTGCGTACTCAATCCTTCCATCTTGTCCACTCGTGTAGGCAACTCTCCCATTTGTTTCATAAGAGCTCGGAACATGTCAACCACTGATGACTCATCGGGACTTGGGACTCTGGGATCTGCCATAGGTGGTGGTGGTGGTGAGTATTGGGTACCCCTACGAGTGGGCATGCAATGGACACGGGGTTGGAATGCACCGACCAAGGTGAAGCAATAGACGGTACGTGGCGGAGTTACGGGATCCAAAGATCCTCTCTCGTAAATGTGTGACCTTCCTGATAGGCGTAACCTAACGTTCGGGCAACACCTTTTGATATACCAAATAATGGTAAGCAAATGCAACCTCAGACCGACTTAAATGACTCTTTTTTTGTGTGTTTTTAAACAAAACTAACCTAGACTCAACTCGCTCTGATACCAATTTGATGCAGGACGACTACGCGACTCGAGACCAATTGATATGCAATCCTTGGACTTTAGGCAAACTCGCAATCGTCCCTAACGAGGGAAGCGTACGGACGTGCGCGGTTGAGGAACCGGCAAAGAGCTAGGGTGGTCAACTCACAATTTCGTGCCCGGATCGGGTCACGAAACGGTCTCGCTCTCTCTCGCAGCAGTGATTGATATGATATAACGAGCTAATTTATCCTATCACTCTAGCAGCGACATATAGAAATATACGAAATAAGCAACAATGTCGAGTGGGGAGCGAATACGATACCTCCACGCTACCGGGCGTGGGGAAGACAACCCCGGCCAAGAATGGTGACTCCCGGTACAATAAATGGTAATAATTAAAGAAGTGATTTTAAGGCCCACTCCATGCAGGGAGGTAATAGGCCACAATAGCGGTCCGGGAGTGTCGATTCTGGGTTGACGGGCAGCACGTTGACGGCTCCGGGCGGTTGTAGGTGGCGGTTCAAGTTCGACGGTTTGTTGGTCGGTAGGACAGTGAACACTGATGTCCAAAGGGACGTCATCCTCCGGAAGACTTTTGAAGGCGGCGCTCCACCGGGACAAAGGCAGCAGGTCCCTGGTCGACCTCCGGGAGCGACGGACGTTGATTCTGCATCGGCGTATTTTTGGAAGGTTTATCTTTGACTCTTTTCTCTGCTGTCCCGCTCAGGAATTGGCCTGCGCGGTCCGGTGAGAACGGTTGCTACGATCAACCCCGACGTCAGATCGAGGTGAGACCAGCGCCGTTGGAAAGCTCTCTCAGAGATCTTCGGACTCCGGTGATGGTAGGAATTTTAAACTCTTGTGCTAGCTGTGGCAGAATTTATGACAGACTGGTTCATAGGTCTAGATCTGACAGGGCAGAAAGTGGATCTGCCTGAAAACAAGGGTTGACCAGAGGGAGAACGACAGATCTGGAGGCTGGGATTTTTATGGCTGAGAAAGGGGAGTGTGAGGGACGTGATCAAATTTTATGGGAATTTCGAGAGGTGGTTTTCATGGGGAAAAGGATTTTTGGGTGGTCAGGGGTCGGATCTGGACTGCATAGGGTAGAACAGATCTTGGGCCTGAGTTTTAATTTTTTAGAGGGGGAAAAGAACTCCTAAATTCGTGATAAAAATTGTGGAGGTGGGTCTTGGTAGGCAGAACACCAAGTCCAAATTTTAGCTGAATCGGAAAAGGGGAAGGGGGTCGAACAATGGAAGAACAGGGCTGCTGTAACAAGATCTACACAGGGACAGATATGTGTAGGTCTAGAAACTTAAATGGAAAGGAACATGAAATGAAGGCTTAAATTCGGAAGAATTTTTTTGGAGATGGGGATTTATGTGGGGAACCTACCCTCAAAATCTCAACCTCGTCAGATCTGGGGTTTGGGAGAGAAAATTCCCAGAGTAGGCCTCTGTCCAGCAGAACATAAACCTGGACAGCAACCCGAGAGATGCTTCGCAGTGGCCGGCACGAACGGCGGCGGTGAAGGATCTGGATACTCAAGGGAAGGGATAGAAGAGGGCTTCTCACCCTGGAGATTGGAGGAAGAAGAAGAACCAGATAGAGAGGGGGGGCGCAAATGCTCCTTGGTAATTTCTCTTAATTTTTCTTCATTAATTTTGCCAAATGGAAAAATACAAGGATATATAGAAATTGACAAAAGTCCAAGCTTACCCCTAGATCTAGGATTTGGGAAGGGCAAAAGGGGTTTATGACATTATTCCCCCATGTGGTCAAATGGCCAATTAAAATAAAAATACAACACCTGATAGAATATATTAAATGGGGGTGCCCCCTTGACTTTTAATGGCCATCATTTTGAAATTTTCTCCCCTTTGTCCCCTTGAATGGTCAAGCCTTCTCGAAGTCCACCTTGGACATTTGACCAGCCCCACATGGGCCCTAAGGCTTAGGTGGACCAATGAGGAAGAAGGTGGGGGGTCCCAGCTGGACCTACTGGACTTTTACAAATAAACCCACTAAAACCTAAAGACTCACATTTTGGCTTTTACTTGCCATACAATTACATACCCAATTACACAAGGGTATAAATGTAAATAAAAAGGACACAAAAGTAAACTAAAATGTACATGCTCGGAGATGATTCACATCATTTGATCAAATATCTGGATCCAAGTATTTCTTAAAGATTGATCTCCGGTCAAGATATCACCAATTAAGGATCAAGGATGAGGACATTCATAAGACCGCATTCTGGAGCAGGTATGGGCACTACGAATTTGTTGTTATACCTTTTGGACTAACGAATGCCCCTGCAGCCTTTATGCAGGTGATGAATAGACTACTCAGGCCTCATCTGGATCAATTTGTAGTGGTCTTTATTGATGACATATTGATTTATTCCAAGACCGAAGAAGATAATGAAGAACACTTAAGGATTGCATTACAAATATTGAAGAATAATCAACTCTATGCCAAACTCAGCAAGTGCGACTTTTGGCTCGAGGAAGTGTCCTTCCTAGGACATGTGATCTCGAAGGATGGGATTTCTGTTGACCCGTCAAAAGTTGAGGCCGTGAAGAGTTGGGAAAGGCCGACCAATGCTACCAAGATCCGTAGTTTCTTGGGTCTAGCTGGCTATTACAGGTGATTCATCAAGGACTTCTCCAAGATAGCCATTCCTCTTACTAGGCTGACCCGTAAGGAGATTCCCTATAAGTGGGATGAAGAATGCGAGAAGAGCTTTCAAGCCTTGAAGGATCATCTAACAACTGCCCCGGTATTGGCATTACCAATTGAAGGGGAGAAATTCGAGGTATATACTGATGCGTCTGGCATTGACCTCGGATGTGTATTAATGCAACAAGGGAGAGTCATTACCTACTCATCCCGACAGTTAAAGAAGCATGAAGAGAACTACCCGGTGCACGACTTAGAGTTGGCCGCGGTGGTATTTTCTTTAAAGATCTGGAGACACTCTCTCTATGGAGAACAGTTCACCATGTACTCCGATCACAAGAGCCTCAAATATCTATTTTCTCCGAAGAAACTAAACATGAGACAGAGACGTTGGCTAGAGTATCTCAAGGACTTCGACTTCACAATAATATATCATCTTCGAAAGGGTAATTCTGTAGCTGATGCCCTCAGTCGAAAGTCGAGAGCCTTATTAGCCAACTGTATGATCCAAGTGTGGAAGATGCTGGAGCAATTCTCTAAATTTGATATAAGTACGGACCATGAGAAAAGGTGTATCACTCTATCACACATGAGGGTACAACCGGATCTGCTCTCCGAGATGAAGGAGCTTCAAGACAGTGACCCAGTGTTAGTAGAGATCAAGGATAAGCTAGAAGAACGACCAGACTTCAAGGTAGCATCAGATGGAAGATTATTTTTCAAGGAAACGACTTGTGTATCGGATTGCCCGAAATTGAAGAAGAAAATTTTAGAGGAAGCTCACCGATCAAGGTACACAATTCATCCTAGATCTACCAAGATGTACCAAGACTTGAAACGGACCTCTTGGTGGCCCAACATGAAAAGGGAGGTAACGGACTTTGTATCTCGCTGTCTCACGTGCCCACAAATCAAGGCAGAACACCAAAAGTCTGTCGGTAAGCTACATCCTCTGAATATTCCTAAGTGGAAGTGGGAGGATATCGGCATGGACTTCATTATGGGTTTGTCTAAATATAAGGGTGGACATGATGGAATATGGGTCATCATAGATCGATTGACCAAGTCAACTCACTTCCTGCCAACAAAGAGCCGATGGTCAGTTGATGTTCTTACTGCTTTGTACATCAAAGAAGTCGTCAGACTGCATGGAGTTCCTGTTTCGATCATGTCTAACCGAGACCTGCGATTCACTTCTCATTTCTAGAAGGGTCTACAACATTCGTTGGGGGCAAGGCTCAACTTTAGTACTGCTTTTCATCCTAAGACGGATGGTCAGACCGAGAGAACGAATCAAGTCGTAGAAGACATGCTCAGAGCTTGTATCATTGATTTCAGGGGAAGCTAGCATGATCACTTGCCATTGGTCGAGTTTGCATGTAACAATAGCTACTAGGCAAGTATTCAAATGGCACCTTTTGAAGCATTATACGGAAGGAGTTCCTGATCACCCTTATGTTGGGACGAAGTTGGCGAAAAATAACTACTAGGCCCAGACATGGTGAGAGATACCACAGAAAAGATTCAACTAATTAGGGAAAGACTCAAGACGGCTCAGTCTAGGCGAAAGACTTACGACGATACTAGAAGGAGATATCTTGAATTCCAAGTCGGAGATCACGTCTTTCTTAAGATTTCTCCAGGATGAGGTATACGAAGATTTGGTGTTAAAGGTAAGCTTACACCAAGATATATCGGTCCCTTCGAAGTGTTGGAAAGAGTTGGCAAGGTTGCCTACCACATCACCTTGCCTCCTCAACTGTCCGAGGTTCACAATGTGTTCCACATTTCTATGTTGAAGAAATTTGTGCATGATCCGCCCCATGGCATAGATCATGGCGACCTGGTGATACAAAAGGATCTCACATATGAACAAAGACCAATGAAGATCCTTGATCGTGAGGTTCGTGCGCTAAGAAACAAGACGATTCCCATGGTCAAGGTTCAATGGAGCAAGTGCTCAGAACAAGACGCCACATGGGAGACTGAAGAATCTATAAAGAAGAGATTCCCTGGACTATTTCGACATCGTAAGTATTCTGCAACCTCCATGTTTATATACAATTGAATTTGGGGACCAAATTCTTTTAAGTAAGGGAGGGTGCAGCAACCCGAATAAGAATTAGAGGAAATAAAATTTCCAATTAAACTCCAATGGACAAGGGCCCAAATAAAACCAAATTGTAAAACCCAAATAAATCATTCTAAAGGCCTTAAAAGGGCATTGACCTTTAAAATAACCAAATGGGCCCATGGCCTATAACCGCTCTCACGATAAGGAGAAAAATGTTACATAGATATATCAAATATATCTAAGAAGTTTGGTTTTCAAGGCCCACAATTTTCCCTACGTCCATAGGATATACATATATATATATATATACTATTGCCCTACGAAGTTGCATGCGAGTAGTATATATATAGATATAAATATATATATTCCAAAAGGCTAAACCCTCACGTACGAAGCCTGCTTGCATTAGGGTTTTAACCCCAAATAGGACAGTGGCTGCAGATTTGGTAGTGGGAAGATATGCATGGGAAAGTCTAAACCCAAAAGGAATTCTTGCATGGAAATTTAAATTCTATTAGAACTCAAAACCCCACCGTTTTTCTTTCTCTATAAGAACCCCTCCATCAAACGAGCCCTAGCTTTACTGCTATTACGTTCGAAGGGTCCCTGCTGCCATCATCGTCGTCTTCCTCCTGTTATTGCACCTTGCTGCCGTGAACGGAGGAAAGAGAGCTCATCATCTTCCTCTCTCCGAGCTGCAGTTACCGTGCCGTAAAGGGAAGCTGTTGCATCTTCCTTCTGCTCGTTCCTCTGTAGACTGTCGTGCTCATCTTCTTCCTGTTAACAGCGTGAAGAAGCCCCTGCTTCTTCCATCGTAATCGTTGCTGCCGTCTGTTTCTATTTTTAAAGTGTTGAAGTCATTCTTCTTGCTCCTCTATCGTACTACATCGTGCTTCTTCCTGCCGTAGCTGCATTTGCTGCTGTAGAATCCTTATATTCTTCTTCGTTTCCTTCATCCAAACCAAGCTAAGAGGTAGGTGTTCTCAAGTTACGAAGCCCAACCTATTAATCACAGTAATATCATGCATATAGGTCTCATATCATGGAAATCACGAGTTCTGTTTAGTTTTTCTGAGTTGTTTGTAAATAGCGACCATGGCCTGGGCGCCTATTCAATAAATGCCCACGCAAACAGTCGCTAATTCGTTATTGTAATTAAATAAGTACGACTTGATAAATTTTCATAACTAAGTTACCTGATGTTAAAATTAATGCATGAACATATTTTTAGATTCCTGATATTCCTCTACCTGTTCATGTCTTCACTTTCCTGATTTAATAAACTAAAAATACCATGTGTCTATGATTGTTCCTGCCTGATGCGTAGCATCAGATAAATAATGGGCGACAGTCTCATAGTCGCTATTTAAATAATAAGCGCCCCTATATAGTGGTGTTATTTGCAAAAATAGTAGTAAAAAGCAAAATATATGGAAATTAAGATTTTGTGACCTGAGAGTAGACGTTAATTAATGAATAAGCGCCCTTTTACAAGGTTGCTAATTGTAATTAATTATATTGATTTACTGGAAATTATTTGAATTAACGCCCGTGCGAAGTGTCATTAATTCTTATTATTTTCAAGAAAATTCAGTTATGAATATGATTGAGCGACTACTCAGAAAGCCCCTATTTCATTAAATGGTGACCTCTGATTAGGCACAGTTTCCTCTCTCACAGATTTACCGCGTTTTCTAGCCCATATCGCTGGTCTAATGACACTCTCATCTCATATCCGTAGATGGAGTCTCTATTTTCGTTTCTATCGATTACACACTAATTCTCGGTGATATTTGAACCCTCCGCGGGATATTCCTTCCTTCAGACTGGTGATTACATCAAAGAGACCTCCGTAAGTCTACGCTAGCCTTCGATTCCCTTAAGATAGCCGAGCAGGTTGTACCCTAAAAACCCATGACACCGTGTCATGTCGCGTCACTCTGAAGAAACGTGATACTTTAACCCTCTTAGAGTGTTGTTTCTAGCCTCTTTGAGAAGTTTGCTCTCTGTCAGTAATTGGCGACACGGGCTTGGGCACCAGAAGGAATTGGCAACCTGTCCAGTGCCGTTATTTCCCTTATATAGCGACCTGAGCCTGGGCGCTATTTCGTCGAGCCTATACTGTTCACAGGAATGGGCGACCATGCATGTGGGCGCTATTTCTATAATTGGCGGTGACCGAGTGGGCGCCATTTACCCAGTTTTATGCCATCTCTTGGTTTTCGTGAGAATTAATGATGTGTCATACTTGTTCAAAGTTCAGCCCTTGAACTCCTTCATTCGTGAGATCTACCTTATCATCCAACAATGGTTTATTCCTTGGAACTCTATATTGACTATAACTATACTAGATGTCTAAAATATACATGACCCAATGCTTGTGCATATAGGGCCCGATCTGGTCCTGGGAGGAGCACCCGAAAGTACTTGTGCCCATAAGAGCTATATTGATCACGGTGTGGCATTGCACCGAAGTGCATGACTAGCTTGATTTATGGCATTCGATGATTCGTACTTGACTTGACTTGACATGACTTGCGTGGCCCAGAATGGGTATTACTTGCTTGATATTGTGATAGCCAATTCACGTGACATGACTGGATATGATTACATGCTTGACCACCTTGATACATTCTATATGAATATCTTGAAATCTTGCTAGTTCATTAACTCTTGATACTCTACTTTCTCTTGTCGTTGTCATGCGTACATGTATAGCTAGACTTGCATTCATGTAACATGTAATTACTCAAAGTAAGTTTGTTCTTGAGATATAATTCCTACTGAGCGTTCGCTCACCTAGTGTTTTCCCCTACTTTTCAGGCAACTCCGATGACGAGAATCAATCAGATGGGATTGGGAACGAGTAAAAGAGCGTAGAGTCATCCACTCATAGAAGCATCTATCTATCCGTGTCTTTTTTTCTATTTTCTTGAGTCAATCATTGTAATTTTTTTTATTGAGTCAAGATTTGTCCTTAGTACTTTTAGTGGGATTATGTAATAGAATTACCTTGATGGTTATTATGAATAAAGGAGTTGGTTTATCTCTACTTTTGCATGCTCTGTCTGTGTGTCGAATACACTTATGCTCTGATTGACATGAATGATATTACTCATCACGCATACCAGGTTCCTTCCGCGCTTGGGACGTGACAGGCCGAGTATGCCGAAGGGCAGCGGGAAAGAAGGCTGTAAAAGTCGACATCAGGGAAGCAGGCCGGGTAAGCCGAAAGATAGCAGGAAAGTAGGAAAAGATCCAAGAGACAGCGGGAAAGTAGGCCACAAGAGTTAGAATCCAGAAAGTTGACTATGAGAGCCGAAATCGAGAGAGTTTTCATTCATTTATTCTATTTTGATTCATTTATTATATTCTTTTCATTCAAGCATGTAGGCATCCATTGGCAACAAGCACACAAAAGTATATATAGCATAGCTCCCCCCTATCAGGGACAAGATAAGAACATCGCCCACGACTCACAGGTAGAGTGCGGCCCACGAATCACAACTAAATGAGATGTGCGTTCGTCAAGAGGGTATTACATAGCCTATGCGCATAGCTTAAATGATAATCTACACCCGAGGCATTTTTTGGTGTGAAAGTGCAAGCATATGAGCAGTGAAACCTAAACATAGGGATATGCAGACGTTCCAAGCAACACTAGAGGATTACTCTAGGGCCTATACATGCATTTCAGGCTTTCGACTTTCGGTAGCTTCACACAGCTCCCTTATTTATTTTGAATTTTGGACTTCACTGTTCGGCGCGAGTTTCCTCATGTGTCTCAATGGGGATTCCCGGCTACTAAGATTCATCCTTATTGCAATTTGCTTCACCATTTTCGCGCGAGTCTCCTCATTTGTTTCAGTGGGGATTCCTGACTACTTGGATACACATTTCACTTCTTCATCATTTTTTTCGAAAGGGGACAGGCAACTTTTTCCTCACGATTACCATTCATGTGAGTGTAAGCATTCGAGCATCTATAGAGTGTTAGGAAGAAATTTTACGATCCTTATGGTTAAAAACCATTGATCACATTGTGTGCAAAGTGTGGGAGTATTGCCTCGGGTATATATTTGCGAGTTACGCTAACAACATAGCTATGACTCTTCCCCTTGACGCATGCATCCACCAAAAAATGATTTTTTCCCCTTAGAATATGCCGTGACGCCCACATATCCAGAATTGGGGCAGCATTATTTAGTAAGGAAGCATGGTCTTAGAAAGTTCAAAGGAAGGGTATTAAATATATATATTAACAAACAAGCATGCAAGCAGGGCAAGCAAACATTCAGAATCAAGAGCACTCTAGAGATTATTTTTTTGTTTTGTTTTGTTTTTTTTTTGTGAGTAAATCCTGATGGGACCAAGAATAGGATAGCAGGTTTTGACGGAAAGTCTAAGCGAGAGCAAGAGAGCGGGCTTCGGGCAAAGCCCAAACTGAAAATTGGAGAGCCAGCTGTGAGAGCCGAAGGATAGTGGGAGAGCAGGCTGTGTAAGCTCAAGGAGAGCGGGAGAGCAGGCTGTGTAAGCCCAAAGAGAGCAGGAGAGTAGGTTTTGTAAGCCCAAGGAAAGCGGGAGAGCATGTTATAAAATCCAAGGGAAGCGGGAAGGTACGTTGTGTAAGCCTGAAGCTGGAGAGCAGGCTATGTAAGCCCAAGGGTAGCTGGAGAGCAGGAGAGCTGGCTATAAGAGCTAGAAGACAGTGGGAAAGCATATTGTAAAACCCAAAGGACAGCGGGAAAGCGGGTTGTAGAACCCAAAGGAGAGCGGGAAAGCGTGTTGTAAGACCCAAAGGATAGCGGGAAAGTAGGTTGTAAGGCCCAAACGAGAGTGGGAAAGTAGGTTGTGTAAGCCCAACGGACAGCGGGAAAGCAGGTTGTAAGACCCAAAGGAGAGCGGGAAAGCAGGCTATGAAAGTCAAAATTGGAAAGTGGGCTTCAACCGAGGGTCTAGGCCGTTGAGTTATATTGGTTATCACGGTGGGACGGATGGATTGGTCCCGATAGCTGGCTTCAGCGGGGATGGCTGAGCCAAGAGGTAAGATATTTCAAATATGCGAAAGTGGGCTTTGGCCGAGATGACCGAGTCTAGAGACGGGATATCTGATATATATATAAAAGTGGGTTTTGGCCGAGATGGCTAAACCAAAAGATAGCATATCTGAGATACATGAGAGCGGGCTTCGGCCGGGATGGCTGAGCCGCGAGATGAAACATTTGAACATTTAAAAGTGGGCTTTGGCCGTAATGGCCGAGCCGCAGGGTAGGATATCTAACACGTACATGAAAGCAGGTTTTGGCCTAGACGGCTAAGCCGAAGGATAGAACTCCAGCAATTTATGGCAGCGGGCTCTTCTTTCATCTTCAACTTTTCTTCCTTCTTTTGTTTTTCGCATTTGCCCCCAGAGTAGAGCACCATCTGCATCTTGAACTTTTCTTCAACTTATCACCATGGCTTGAGGGGCCAAAAATACCCTTTAGCATAAGTGTTGCTTTAGCTAGTACGGCGAGGCCGTGTTGGCCGACGTCTTAAAGATGGGAAATTGGTGCGGGCGAGGTGGGTCCACCTTGTGTTCACCCATTCGTAATTCAGCTATTTGATTCCGGCCTTCGACGATATCCTTGAATACATAGCAGTCCTCAATAGAGTGCCCCCTCTGTTGGTGATAGGGACAGAACTGTGGATCATCTTTCCATCTGGCATTATTTGGGTTTTTGGGTTCCGAGAGGACGACCTTGTCATATCCGCGGGCCCACTCAAACAGCATCTGGGATTTATCCTTCGGAAAGGAATATGACTTCTTCATTCTTCCTCTTAGCAAGGACTTTTGCTTAACGGGCTTGATGGCAGAAGGGCCAGCCGCCCCTTTCGATTTGTCGATCCGCTGCACGAAAGCTTCGAAATCAGCAGCATGCATTTCTTCTTGCGCCGGTGACTCAGCAGCCAGTTCATTATTTTGAATTGGGGTAGCAGTAGCTGGGCAGTGCTTTGCCAGGAGGGCCTCAATATCAGTTGCGAGATCATTCAATTGATCGAGGACTTGACTTCGACACCAATTTCCCGTAGCAGGTTATGTGTCTTCATTCTGCGTTTGCACATTTGTATAGCATCCCTGCAGCTGGGTGGGTGTCTACACCTTGCACTGAGATTTCTCCATCGTTAGATGTAGACCGAAGCAGACTCACCATCCTTTTGCTCAGTCGAATCTAGTTGTGCCTCGGTGACTTCTCCCGTGGTTGTTGGAAGTGGGTTTATTAATGGGATTGCCTGAGGCGTAATAATTGCCTCCTAGCGTGCCCGGGAGGTTGAGGGATGCGTCGAGGGCGCGTACTGTAGCTGGTGAGGGAGGGTGCCCCCTGCCTGGTCATGCATCATTCGGGGTATTGCCATTGCCGATGAGGCTTCGAGTGGCTTAGTAGCACCATGTGGAGCTACGGATGAGGGTCTTGCCTACCCAGGTGTAGCTAAGTATAAACCCATCCTGGTTTGTTCTCTTCTCAGCACTTCTCCTTCTTGGAGGTTTTGGTATAGCTTGGCCACCAGGGCAAGATCAGATTGATAAGAGCCGGGAATGTTACTTCCTATCTTGACTTTGGGTGGGGCTAATGGCGTCCTATCATCATTTTCTGACGTGTTTAGTCCCTCAACAATTGAAGTTTCTACCCCTAGGCCCTCAGGTGGAGGAGGGGTATAATAGCATGCCTCTTCATTGGGCAGTGGAAGATGCCCCCAGTCCTCCGGGGACTGATTAGCATGATGCATAGGTAGCGGCTTCAGCTTGACCCGCGCTTGCCGATGTAAGGCATGTCTCTTCATCAGTACGAGCTTCGGATATCTCTTCAGGCAGCGGTTGTGTGACAACCCAAGATCCAGATACCGGAAAGAACTCGATACCATTCGAATCCTGGCCCTCCGCCCACAAGTCAGGAGGGCTCGGAATGGCAAAAAGGAGTGTGGAGGTACAAAGAAATAGGAAATAAAGTAGGATAATTTAACAATTAACAGAAATAAATAAACAACTACAACAGCAGAGTCCAGTCCAATAGAAAGTATAGTCTAAGGTAGAAGAACGTACCCAACACCGAGTGAACACTCGGCTCGGCAAGCTGGCAACTAAGAACCTCCGCACAGCACCCTCGAACCTCAAGGAAGAACTGCCGCACCTGAAAAGCAGGGGTGCGCCTCCTATCACTGGCTCAGTAGGGGTCCCGCGGAACCCCAACCGAGAACAATGGTGGTAGCGGAAAAGAAAACAGCAACAACTATAGCAGGAACAGCGAACCGGTGGCTGGTCAAAACTCGGCACTACAGCTACTCCTACTGTATAGAAAAAACACACCCCGATCTCATAGTCGGGGGACTACCGAACTAACGGGAGAACCTCTGGCTATGCCACCAGAAGAAACAATCACGACCTCGCAGTCGTGGACCTAACACCGTCTAGGGACAACCCTTGGTGAAGCTCACCGGAAAACCCCTAGACCTCTACCTCGGGAACACTCCCTGAAACTATCGGGGGAACCACGTCTCGCAGATAGGAAATGAAACCCAAAAATAGGAGAGCCATGACTCACGTGACGGGAGTACCTGTCCACCAGAAGCAAGGCCGGATGCGTCCACTGACGACTTAGTCCACAGCTTCAGGTGTCTCGTTGCGACGCCCCGGGCAGAGCCAAGGACACCGTATAGTAACCAGGAACACAGAACAAGAACTAGCTGGGGTCGCGCTCATCAGCGCGTGTCCAACTGCCCCCAACCAGGTGTGCATACACTGACCACGTGTCCCAGGTCAGGCCCTCTGACTGGTTTTACCCCTCAGTCGGACTCTGGCTGCAAGATGTGGGGCCCTACGGTAACTAGCCAAAAAATTGTCTCTCTCGGGTAAAGCCTCGCCACCACTCCCTGGTGGGACCACACGCGTGTCAGAAGGCTACGACTAGGGGGGGCCACTGATGTGACCACTCTCTGAGGAGAAACTCTGAGAACCACGCACGCACCCTACGCGAAAGTCGCTAAGAACTAAGTGGCACCGAGCCACTAGACTCTGGACAGTCCTCTAGACTCACTAAATCCGATAGCCCGTGAGTCACAAGACTCGGGGTCAAGACCGTTGCACCGAACGGTGCCACACTGTCAATCTGCCCTAACCCTCGGGTCAGAAACCTCGACACGATGACTCACAAAGCAGTTCACAACTGCTGAGACCATTCCCTTGAAAAGGGAACTAAGAAACCCTCCAGCCCCAGGCTGGGTGAGTGGACTCACAGTCCACAGGCCACACACATGGCCCACGCAGAAAACACAGATGCACAATTCCTAAGGTAGTTCACAAGCCACCAAGCCGATTCCCCATCCTAGGGAAAACCGAGAATCCTCTAGCCCCGGGCTGGGTGATTGGACTCGCAGTCCAAGGCCATACACTTGGCCCACTTGGGAACCATCTTCCGGAGAAACCCAAGACATGCGGGGGAACCCCACCGCACTCACACCGATACACGGTGACTCCATCAAACGTAACACAAAGCCCGGAACACACACACAGGGTCGCCTGGACCCTCTAAATCTATGGGCATGCTAATCGAGGTAACATGGTACCTCTAGACATCCCAGAAACACGGTCACGGAACCCATGTGATGTCCAGGACACTCACGAGGCCGATGGTCAACCATTGGGTCACAACCGGGTCAACCGGAGACCAACACGACGGTAAACGAGCATGGCAAGCATGAAAACCAAGTGGCGGTCCTCCCTGGACTGTCACAGAGCCTGGCGATCTGGCTAGGGCCGTAAAACCTTGCCTAGCGGTCTAGCCAGGACCGCACAGCCCCAAATTACTCCAGAACCCTGGCGGTCACTCCCAGACCGCCAAGAAGGATGGCGGTCCATTGCCTGACCGCTGGGTGTCACCTAGCGGTCAGCTGCATGGCCGCTACCCCTCCTGACCTCGAACGACTCAAAAATAGAAAACGGTCGTGCCCTGGCCGCTATTCGGAGAGTAGCGGCCAGTCGCGAGGCCGCCGCGGAACCTAGGCGGTCACCCACAGGCCGCCACATGCTCGTTACGACGAAGACCGTAGATGGTCCTGGCCTGACTGCTACAAGGAGCATGGCGGTCCACACCAGGCCGCTAAACTCTTTAGGCGATCTATCGCATGACCGCAAAATCAACCGACATAGGGGGGACCTTAGCGATCTCAACATGACCGCTTAATACCATAGCGGTCTCTGGAACGACCGCTATGGCGGCCCGACCCCGAAAATGGTGAAAACAGTGGAAAACTCCATTCCACGCCCCGTTCAAGCCCACGTGAAGGGGAAAACAAGGGGAAATTAGTCCCCAACCTCTCTAGCACCGAGAGGACCCATTTAAACCCCAAAAACACGGTTAAAATGCTAGATCCGGCTCACTCCCCAAAAACATGCATTTTCCCCAAAATGCTCAAATAAGGCCGCTAGGCTCACCACGGCCTATCAAAATCATGAGAATGGAAGTACACGAGCTGGGGATCCATCTCCCTACCTCCACCGAAGATTCCGAGCACCGAGGACGCCGATCCGTCAAGAAAATGTCGTTGGAACTCTACCGGGACACGAACTCTCGGACGAGCTTCCACGCGCCTCCACTGCCTCGATCCTTGCCGATCCTCGCCCGTGCCTCGCCAGCGTCATCCCCACCTCACCCACGCCCCTCTCCGTCGGCCGCTGGAGAAGAGAGGGTGAGAGGAGAGAGCGTGAGAGAGGTGAGAGGGAGAGAGTGAGAGGAATGAGAAATGGGGAGAGAGAAAAAGTAAGGGGGTTTATATAGGAAAATCCAGAAATTCTGAAAAATATCAAAAAATAGGAAAAATACTCCCCGTGATCCTCGAAAAACGCACAACGCCGTGGTAACGTCCCGGAGTCGGAGAACACAATGGTTCACCCTACACAGGGTTCCAAGGGTCCGGTAGATAAAAACACGCGTAAACCACTAAACTCAACCCGGGACCCACGAAAGCGATCCGAAACCCATAGATCCTGGTCCGATAAATAATCCAAAATATTCGAGGCATTATAGCCCTCCCCCCTTAAGGAAATTTCATCCTCGAAATTCAAGACAAACGCGGGAACACAGGGGAAGAATGCCTTAACCAACTGACAACGCCGTCAGAGCCCCAACACAGAAAACCTCGATTCTCATGAAAGCTCCTATCCTGAGGGACACAGCCAGACCACAATCACGAAAGTCACCTCGCTCCACACGCCACGCACACTGGTCATCAGAGCAGGCATACACCAAAGGACATAGTCCGACAGCACCTCAGTCACAACAAAGACCAATCACGACACCGCTGCCACCATCTTGCTTACCGAGGAGACACAGTCATTGACACGAGAAGCAACCATCAGCTTCACCCCCATCTGAGCAACCTTATGCCCTACACCAGGGATGACCAACACTAAGCTTCCACCAGCTCACACCTAGCAACCCAAATGCTCACAACAACACCGAACTAGCTCTGCCAGAAGACAACTTCGACAAAGCCCAGATCTCATCCGGAAAAGCACATCATGGAAATGGCCACCAAAGGCCTCACTGATACACAGCTCTCACTGATCTCGATGCTCAACCACCAGCATCTTTTGTTTGTGAAAGACCAATCGCCGGTCACAGACACTCGTCAATGGGAAACCCTTGACTCGCTCAACTTCTTCCTTCTTTCTTGGTCTTCCACCAGATCCGACATACACATTCTAAATCTCAACAGGCCATCCATTGACTCACACACAGACCGATACCACATCCAGACATATCATCATGCCAACTCTACCCTCTCGGGGGAGCACGACGAAACCAAATGACAAGAGTCTGGAGTCTTCAGTCTTCACCTTGTGAACATGTCACATAGACATTTTAAAGAAAAAGAAAAGATTTAAGTAATAAAATGGGTAGATAAAAATGTGCAAAAATATGTGGGACATAAAGAAAAGAAGAGCATGAGATGCTCAAAGGAGGGTGATCGCCAGAGGGGTTATCTCAAAAAATGTAAAGATGATCGCATATACCATGTATGAAGCGTGAAAATTGCAAGTCCTTCCTTCCTCCTTCTACCGGCCAGCCAATGAAGGGGGTTTCTAGTTTGATTACCCTTGCAAAACACACAAAATAAATAAAGATATGGATTAGCCAAAAGATGTGTAGTATCAATGCTCTAGAAATATAGAATCAAGCAAATTGGGCATGAACACACCTTGTGTGTTTTGGTTTAAACCCCTAAGAGGAGCAACAAGGTATGGGGAGTATGGATGATATGATATGCAAAGCAAATATATATGATGTGGTGACAACGTCTCTAGCAGAGAGCTAGAAAGAAAAGGTACATGTGATGATGATATGATGCCAGCAATAAAGAATAAGAAAAAGAAAGACTAAAGGAAGAAGGGCTCTTTCTGCTGTATGTGCAGCAGTAAAGGGAGGGAACAAGAGCCGCGGCTGGTTGCTGCAGCAGGAAGAAGCCGCTGGAGGATGAAGAAGGTCCCGCCGGTGGAAGATGAACGCCGTGAGAAGGAGAACACCACCGGAGGAAAAAATCATCTTAGGAAGAAGAACTGTTGGAGAAAAACCTGCAAAAGAAAAAACTCTCTTCTCTCTGTTTAAACTCTCATAGTGTTCTTCTTTTTAGCTCTCTCATTGTTGTTGTTAACTCTCGCGCGTGAAGAATACCAAGGGTATTTAGAGGCCAAAAATCCTTATGTTAATAAGATTAAAACAAGGAATTCAATCCTCCAGCAAGGATCTTCCTTCCCAATCGAACACGATGTTTAAAATGGGGAAAGGATCACTACTGGAAGGTAGCAGACGGAACGGAGACGGAAGTCCAAAATGACGACATGAACAGGGGCGTTAATTGAAATGACGACAGCCCTGCAGTCGTTAATTCCTGGATTTAATTATAGCAATAAAATACTTTCCATATTTAAAAATGAGAAATGACGCCTTCTTATAACGGCGTCAAATAATCAACGCCCCATAGATGGACGTCGATTCTATGAATTTTATTTTGACTAGGATTCATAAAATCCAGAAAACAACGCCTGTGTAGACAGTCGTTTATTGATGAAAACACGACCCTCATCAAGTCGTCAGTTAAATGACGCCCTTCCTCCCGGCGCTAATTACAATTATTATGAAAAAATACTAAATAATTAGAAAAAACTTCATATTAAGCCAATATTGAAGTCCACTTTGGGGCGTCACGTGGTGATATGAGATTTACTCATCGTAACATCGATTTTGGCGTGTCTACAGCTGCCCCGCCTTAGCATCTGCTTTGCAAGGGAGTGAGACGGAATGAAGCGAAAGTGCAACAAGCGGAATGAAGTGAGAACGAACTGATAAGTAGATGCCAAGGTGTGATGTGACACGCCTCCGACACTAAGTGTTGGAAATCTTCCACAGTTTTGAATGAAACAGTTTTGGATGATCACGAGAAAGCAATGATTTGCTGGATGAAAGAACTAAGCTAATAAATGAAATGTGCACATGGGCACGGAAGGAAAGACACCATTGGAGAGCGGTTACCAGCCAATGTGGACGTGCTACAACCAAGGTGGGTTTTGCAGGAAAATAAAATGGATTGAGATAAAGACCCAGCGAACGAATGCTTTCAAGGAACCAGCCTGAGCAGCTTCAAGGAGAACATAGTACTTGATTTTGAATGGAATACCTCATATCAACTTGATTAAGAGCGAGCGGCCCTCATTATTGGCATAATATGAGGATTTTCATCATTAAAGCCCCGAGTCCTACATGATGCATGCTGGGCTAAAGTAAAATTAAAACAAACTAAAAATAGAAAATAATCAAGGATAATATTGTTAAACCATCCAGACTCGGTCAGGAATCCAGATCTCTAAGCTGATACTAAGCCGAAGTCCGTTTATCCACGCACCAACTCAGAAAGGTGGAACCATCGTCCCAAACCTCAGATGACCCAACGGCCTATCCGTGTGATCAAGACTCCCCTGGAACTATCATTATTTTTGATGAAGGGGAACTCAAATTCTAGGTTCATCAGAACCACAAGGTCCTTGATATGCTATAATAGAGTAGATACTATATAGTAACAAATGCTTACATGAGAGGATACAGAGAATGGAATGATGTCACCAGTGGATGAAATCCAATCATTTCAAGACCTTCATAGCCCGCTCTTCTCTGTGCTCAAAAATCATTAGCTCAACAAAGAATCATCAGCTCAATAAAGCTCAAAATATGATCATAAGTGCATGATATAATCAATTTTATCAAAATATAAAGCACTTAAGTTCATGATAATCATAATGCTGTAAAATAGCTCAAAATTTGTAAGCTCAGGAAATGACGACTCTTCATAGAGGCGTTATAAGCATAAATGACGGTAGCCATGATGGCGCTAATTACAATCAATGTTTAATTTGGAATCGGACTATGAATGACGCCTGCACAAGAGGTGCTATATAGATGACGACACCAACAATGTCACTTTTCAAGGAAATGACGCCAAGACCTATGTCGCCAATTAATTGTAAATACCGCCGCTCCATTCCCTGTTCGGAAATGAAGCGCCAGAGGCTTGCTCGATTCAAACTTAAACTGTGATATTCTGACAACGGCCAAAGCTTCAAATTTTTATAAAAAGAAGCCCATCCTCTACTGTACACATCAAACGACTGAACACAGCAGCAGAGACCTGAGAACAGAAACCGTAAACCATAGGTACTTCTTCATCAATCGGTAGAAGAAGAAAATGTATAGGATGCTGATGTAGAGGCCCTTAAAGAAGCCTAAGATGGGGTTTCCTAGGATATCTGAAATTTCAAGCCACATCAATGGGATGATCACTATGGGCCAAGTAAGTAATTGATCTTATTTTTAAGCATTTGTTCTACCCATTCTCTTCTCTCAAATTCTGATCGCACTCTCTCCTCTTCTTTTCTCTCTTCTTTCTTTTTCTTTTATTTTCAGGACTATCCAAATATACCGGGACCTAGAAGGTTTTTGAAGATCAAGTGGCTACCTCTCCTTCTTTCTAAATTGTCATTAGATATGAGATCCTTTCTTTCTAGATGGCACCTTCTTGGCCTAATTACCCATGCTACCCATTATAATGACACCCACCTTGATTGGGCCTCCATTGGAGCTCTCATTGAACTATGGCATCCAAACAATCATACTTTTCTATTTCCTACTTTTGAAGCCACCATCATCCTAGAAGAAGTAGAATTGCTCCTTGGGTTAAAAATGATGAAACAAGGTGATGAGACCGAGATGGCTAGTTTGACAAGACCAATAAGTGCTCATGAAATTCTATCTAGCCTTATATCAAGTCCCAACCTAGTGAACCAAATCAAGGCCAATAAAGGGATCAATCTCTTAAAGCTAGCTTCATGGGTTTACAAGAGAATGGACCAAGCTCAAGAAGATGAGGAGTTGTTGGAGAGAGTAATGAAGGGTTTTGTTATATGCTTGGTAGGAGCTCTTCTCTTCCCTTCAATGGAGGATTACCTAGAGGAGTGCCACTTGAGTGCAATTGCTAGTATATGGGAGGGGAAAAGGATAGGGCCGGCAGTTCTAGCCAATCTCTACAACGGTCTTACCTCCGCTTCTTTGGGGCGTCCTCTCTATGGGTCAATGCTCCTTCTATCTTGTTGGGTGGACCTCCACCTAAAATTTGACCCATGCAAAGAAACTCAAACGGTCTCAAAGATCTTCTCTAAAAGCCCCCTCCGGTATATGATGGATTCCCTAGGCCTATGTGAGAGGATGACCAATCGGGTCCCAAAGCTCAAGAAGAGGGTTGATTGGAGGAACTACTTCAAGACCATGCCAAAGGATGGTTTCACATGCACACCGGGGTTTCTCAAGACCCAAGAGCTCCACTCAAGACTCTCTTCCGGCATAGAGCTACGTCTAATCGACGGGACCGACTTCGTGCTATACAATGCTCACCGGTGCCTCCCACAACTCGGTCTTCCTCGGCACATCTTTGAAGAAGCCTCTCACCTCCCACCACTCAAAAAGAGAGAATTAGGCTCAAGTGGGGATGAAGAAGAGATCAAGACAATCATGGCACAATGGAGGGTTGGACTTCTTCATCAGTGCAAGCAATATGTTGAAGAAGAAGAAGAGAAATGCAAATCTTATGTACTAGCTCTTAAGAAAATGAGACCCTAGGTGGCTCATTGATGTAATAATGATTTTCTTTGATGAAATGAAGGATTTTTCCTTAATTGAGCCAAAAAAAGCATTTTGTATGATCAAATCTTCCAATTCAATGCGATTCTGTCTAATTAAACTGAGCTTCGGGTCTCTCTGTACTGAGCCGCGACAGCAACAATGGCGTCAATTCATAAAAAATTGCCCTAGAACATGTCGTCAATCTCTATTAATCAATTACCTCGAAAATAAATAAAACCATGATTAATGCCCTCTCACACTGGCGTTGATTAATTAGCATCGCAACCTGAGGCGTTAACTGCTTTAAATTCTTTAATTTCTTTTCAAAATGTTCCCTCGATTTTCCAAACATAACGCCTTGACGGATGTTGTGCATTAACAAACTGACACCCACTTGCATTGTCGTCAATTATAATAGTAATCATGACTTCCAATCACGTTAATCAATTTCCCATTAATGCGTCTGACGACAGTTCAAGTTTCCATGCAAAGTTAAATGATGACTGGGATGGTGTCGTCATATCCTGAAACCACGCCTTGAATAAAGCCGTTAATTAAGTGAGGAACGACAGCCCTTAGGGCGTCAATTTTTTTCGAACGTTAAACCATATTTCCCTCTTTTCTCCTCCTTCCTTCTTCCACTTTCTTCCTTCTTCCCTCTTTGCTCTGCTACGAACCCTAACCGAGTCCTCACTCTCCCATCTCTTCTCATCCCCCATTTCCATCTCTGCTCTCTTGAACCCATGGCGGGCGGTGCTCACAAACGTCAAAGGGTCACCACCCCAGACGTGGTGGACCTCGGCGACGACGAGCCCGCCGTGGAGGAGGCCCCTCCCGCGGCGGCCGAAGGTGCTCCGGCGGCGGAGCAAGGCGGAGAAGAAGAAGCGGCAAACGAAGAAGAAGGAGGAGACCAACATGAAGGAGGAGGAAACGATGGAGAAGGTGAAGATGAAGATGAAGGAGAAGATGAAGAAGAAAATGACGAGGAAGAGGATGACGACGAGGGGGAAGAAGATGAAGGAGAAGATGAAGAACCACTGGCGGCGGCGGCCCCTCATCCTCAACAACCACGTCAACCATGACAGCTCCTCCGTGGAGGACTTCTAACACCAGAACGAAGCAAGGTAGGTCCCCCTACCCTAGCCAATATTTTTTTTCAGTTTATTTTTTTTATTTTTATCAATTTTTCCACAGCCCTCGGTGAAGGGAAGGAATGGCAAACCAGTAGAACAGTGAAATGACGCCCCAGTGGGTGTCGTCAATTAAAACAACGACCTACCTCAGGTCGTCAATTCATCGTGTTTTTATTTTCTGAAAATAATTAAATCATGAAACCACGCCCTGCACCATGTCGTTTTTTTAAAATTATCATGTTTAGTCATCATCTGCTGTTATTTTCATGCCATTTCTTTATTTTCGATATATCTTTTTGTTTTTATTTTTATTTCGTGCACTGTTTATTTTAAAACACTCCAGAAAACAACGCCCCCCACCGGGGCGTTAATTCATCATACAACGGCCATATGAGTGGTCATCAATTAAAAATTCACAATTATGATTTCTGAGAAAGAAAATAGCTTTCAAAATAGCATCCCCCATAGGGGCGTCACTTAAACAAATAACGACCAAAGGTTGGTCATCAATTCAAATTACGAATAAATCACCATAAACACATTCTGAAATAGCGCCCCCCACAGGGGCGTCAATTAAATAAGTAACGACCGAGGATAGGTCGTTAATTCATACAGAGAACACATTTAAACAGCAAATGAATATCCACATAAGAAACTTATACAAAACTTTTCTTTTTTGTTGGTAGGGTTTGATGAGGACTCGGATCTCCTGGGTCCAGGTTCGAGCTGCTTAATACGGGCTTCCAAATTTTCAAAGGGATAGGGTAGATGCTATGGGGTTTGGACCTTTCCTTAGCATAGAGCCTATGAGACCTGACCTACCCTTGATCCAGGTTCTTAGGGAGAGGTGGGATAGGACTAGTCGGGCATTCCTGATGTCGTGGAGTCATATGGTTCCCAGTCTAGAGGATGTTGCCAGGATTACCGGGCTGAGGGTAGATGGCGGGGCTGTGAGCGGGGTCACCCTACCCGATTATAGCGAGCTGGCACAGAGGTTGCTAGGTTTAGAGACGAAAGATGAGACACCTAGTGAGTGTAGGACCATCTACCGCACTGACCTGACCATAGCTATGGGGTTGGGAGATTCCAGGTAGAGGTCGAGGGAGTCTGTGGAGGAGTTCTCTCAGAGGCTGATTGGGAGAGCTAGGGCCACCTACTGCCAGGACCCGGCTCAGAGAGAGAGAGAGTGGACCGAGATCTGAGGAGATTCCTATTCCTGATGCTCGGGAGATTATTGCTCGGCACGAAGGGCGACATCATCAACTACCGATTCCTAGGGATTCTCGAGGACTTGGAGAGCGTCAACAGATACGCTTGGGGAGCCGCTCTGCTGGCGCACTTGATGGCCGACTTGTCCACAGGGACCGGTCGAGAGACTACTGTCAGTGGCTTCTCACCTTTTCTTCAGGTATGCATTTTTTCTTTTTTCTTCTTTTTTTCTTTTTTGTGATTTAAATGCTTATGCATATGAATGCTTACTAATGCAATGGATGGATGCAGGTGTGGAGTCACCTATACATGCCGATGGGGTGTGCCGACCCTCGACCAGCAGATGAGGGATCGTTCCCACTGGCACGACGCTGGCTGTCTATCGTGACTGGAGCGCCACTCGCCTACGAGTTACGAGTGCTCCGGCGGGAGTTCCGCGACTACCCCGCCTCTTGGTACGCATATTAAATATGATGCAATTTCCTTCATTATGAAATATATATGAAATGATGTGTGATGTGATGATATGCATGTTTGTGAATGCAGGTGGTGTGAAGACCTTATGAGGGCATGACAAACGAGGGCCAGCCCTGGGTCGTAGCGGGCCAACCTCGTTTTGGGCATGAGCTTTGGGTTCATTGCCTGAACGAGATTGAGCCGCTACGGCTTAGACTGGTCATGAGGACCCTCGGCCTACACCAGGAGTGGGTCGAGGTTGGAGAGCCTCGCGGGATTGGCAAGAAGACTCGCGGTCGCACGAAGGCGACCGACTGGAGAGTCCGGTTCTCCGACCAGTATGCCGACTGGCAGCATGGCGGGACCCGGGTCACCTCACAGGCGGCGGAAAGCTCCGAGTACCTCCGACGCTATTGGGAGGTTTACGTCGGCTGACCCCAGATGAGGGTCACAGGGGTACGTATGAAATGCACTTTCTTTTAATTTCTTTTCTGCAAAGTTATATGCCTATGATGCGACTGATATGTGTGATGAATGCAGGATGCACGGGACATAGCGGCGATGGACATGCAGGTCCATCTTCACAGCTTGGAGGCCCAGCTAGCTACCACTCGGGCAGACCTGGAGACCCTAGTGAGTGTTTAATTATCTATATGCAAATGATTCCTGAATTATTAATGATTAGCCACTGACTATCTCAATGAATGCAGCGTGCCCAGCAGGGAGTAGCGGTGAGAGAGACCGGAGGAGCCTCCAGCTCGAGGGGACCTAGTGCGGAGATGACTACACTAGCAGAGCAGCTGGCTGGAGAGGTTGCTCGTGCCAAGGTAGCGGAGCGCGACCTCGCCACACGGGTAGGCTCAATCTCAAACTCACAAATACCCTTGATTCTATTTCGTTATGTGTATTCATAAAAATTTGTGTTTTACAGACTGAGGAGCTCCGAGCCTCGCTTACTTGTATCGAGCCAGGACAGCGTGCGATGGCCATATGGGTAAGTTAATAAAGATTTATTTCAGTTGTTTATGAAATTGAGTTAAATGTGAAACTAATGATTTGTTTGATTGATTATAGAGCACAGAGCTACAGGAGGAGCTTACCCAGGCCGCACTAGCCGGGACAGAACTGGCCATCCGCGAGCAGTGAGTCACGGAGCTCGAGGGGGCACTGAGGCAGCGAGAGGAGCTACCTCAGGACGTGACAGAGCTGCGAGTGCTCCTTGACGTTGAGCGGAGGGAGCGTGCCCATGAGCGGGAGCAGCAGAGGGAGGAGCGCGCCTGAGAGAGGGAGCAGCAGGCAACACGTGAGCGGGAGCTGGCGGACTTGAGGACTCAGCTAGCCGTCACTTAGGAGCGGCTACGGGCTACCGAGGAGTGCCTCCAGCGAGGCCGGGAGCGGGGGCGGGCTGCGGGGTACGCGTTTACCAGTAGTACCTACGTGGCGGGTTCCTCTCTCCGGTAGAGGAGCAGGTTCGAGCTCCAGCTACTTCTCGGGGGTCCATACCCCCTCCACGGGCACCTCGTCGGGACGACGAGGGTAAGGTAGAGAGTAGGAGAGAGGAGGGTGGAGGCGAGAGCTGAGAGATAGAGACTTACTTGTACTCCTCCACCCTCACACCTGTACTCAGATATTCATTGATATATATATATATATATATGAGATTTTTGTTACCTGAGTTGTCTTGAGCACTTGTACAGTTGTGTACTTGCCATTGCTTTTCCTTTCTTTCTTTTCGTTCTTGCCCTGTAGTTCACACTTGAACAAACAGATTAATTCATCTGTTCGGCTTGGCCCCTTGCTCAATAAGCAAAGGGCTTGTCACTTCTTTGACCTAGTTGATGGGTCAAGGGGCCAAGCCTCTAATTAATAATGGTAGATAATATATAAGGAAATGCAACACGCAAGCAAACAGATGCCAACTTGAAAATAAAAGATGCCCACACAAGAATGCAATCAAGCATATGAGATAGAAAACAGTAGGCTTCAATAATTTTTTGTTCTTTTTTCATTTTTTACTTGTGCTTTTAAAATGACGCCCTCGTACACAGGCGTTTATTATGAAGTTGACGCCCCAGTGTGTGGTGTTGATTGGAAAATTATGTTTTATTCTTTTTTCTTTCTTTTTTCAAATAACAAAATGACACCCTATTCAAGGTCGTTGATTATGAAATTGGCGCCCCTTTCACGGGCGTTTATTGAAAAACCATTTTTTTATATTTTCTTTATTTAAAATGACGCCATGGACACTGACGTTACTCATGGAAATGACGCCCCCTCAAGGGGGCGTTAATTAAAAACATTTTTTTCTTCTTCTTCTTTTTTTCTCTCTTTTTTTTCCTTTTTTTTCAAATGAGGCTGAGCAAAGTACAAGGGTCTTAAACCTTACACAATCAGCATCTTAAATTCATTAATCTTTCTTAAATGACTTAATAACGGGTCAATGTGCTTAATAACTTATGCTTTTACTCATATCCTCTTGCAGCACATCCTTCTTAGTCGGTCTTTGCCGTTCCTTGAGCTTAAAACATACCATGGAGGGAGAAGTGAAGAGTAAGTTGGGGAAGCTCATGAGAGGTTTTGGAGAGTCCAGGAAACTTTCCTCCCCTGTCCCAATGCCTATTGGGGTTCGGTCTTCAGCTTAGGGAAGTTTTGTTGCTCTTTTGCCCTTTTCTTGCATGCTTACGACCAGGGTTTTCCCTGCGGGGACTTTGCCCTCTTGTCATGCTTTTCTTTTGTTTATAACTTTCTTTTCTTTTTTTTTCAAAAATAAAGACCTAATTTTACTTGGGCTTTTGTAGCATTTTGTTCCCTTTTGGGCCCTGACTTCCACCTACTAGGGCGGCGGGCAAGTTTGGCTAGCATTCCTTGACTCCTACTCCCTCTCGTGAGCCGAAGAGAAGAGAATAGGTCAGATTTTTACACTCTTAGTTGAGCTCTGACCTTCCTCAAATTTTGAGCTGCTCGAGTTTAAGAGTAAAGCCTGTAGTGTGTGCAGGTGTTGACCCCAAGGTTAAACCATCAAGACTGAAGAATGAATTACATATTTTGATTTTTCGGGTCTTCCGGCCTATGCACCATGCCAGCCTACAATTTTTTATTTATTTTTTCTTAATTTTTTCTTTCAATTTTTTTCTTTTTTCTTCTTTTTCTTTTTTTCTTTCTTTTTTCCACTTTTTTCAAAAACTCAAGGGTAGTATTTCTTCAGATAAAGTCCATTCCAAGGGTGAGCCAACTCTTCCCCTTCGGTGTTAACCAGTTTATAAGCATTGCTATGATAAACATCTTTAATTACGTAGGGCCCTTCCCAATTTGGCTGGAGTTTTGAACAGGGTCCGCCTGGTTTTACAAAGATTCGTTTGATTACCATCTCACCGATTTTAATTTTCTCTCAATCACTTTCTTTTGGTAAAAACGTGAAAGCCTATTTTGATAAACACGCACATGCTCGGCGGCGGCAAGCGCTTCTCGTCCAAGAGTTCCAACTGAGCAAGGAGAGATTCACGGCGTTCATCAATAGGGAGCTCCTTGTCCAATTGTACTCTAAGAGAAGGAATCAGAATCTCATAAGGGACTACCGCCTCCATTCCATAGATAAGGGCGAAAGGAGTTTGCCCAGTAGGAGTACGAATGGAAGTGCGATAGGCCCAAAGAGCTTCCACCAGCTTTTCTGGCCAATCCATAAATTTATTAGCCTCACACATTTTCTTGATGATTTTAATCAATGTTTTATTGGTTGCCTCTGCTTGACCATTACCCTGCGGATAATAAGGAGATGAGATGTAATGCAATGTTATACCTGTTATAGAGGTCTTGAAGCTCCTGAGAGATGAAATGCGGCCCATTGTCGGTGATGATGGTACTCGGGATGCCGAATCATGTGATGATGTTCTTCATCATAAATTTGCATACGGTTGACGCTTTGATCTCCACGTATGCTTCCGCTTCTACCCACTTGGTGAAGTACTCCGTGGCCGTGAGTATAAATGATTTTGGTTTTGTGAGGAGGTTTGAATCACCAAGAGGTCTGGTGATGTCGAAAGCCCACATGGAGAAAGGCCATGGGAGGACATAGGATGGAGGGAAGAAGCAGGAGAATGGATTTTATCGGCGTGCAGTTGGCACTTAACACACCTTCGAACGTAGATGGAACAATCCTCTTCTAGAGTGGTCCAATAGAAGCCTAATCTAAGAATTTTCTTAGCTAGCATCTGGCTATTCACATGGCCACCACACACTCCTGAATGCGCCTCTTCCACGATCTTCCAAGATTCATCGTCGTCGAGGCATCTAAGCAAAACTCCAGTGAGACCTCTTCTATAAAGCACACCTCCAACCAAGGTGTATCGTTGAGCAACTCTTCGAATGGCTTTCTTCTCTTCAGTCGTGGCTTCCTCAGGATAAGATTGATCCTGGCAATATTTGGCAATCTCATAATACCACGGCTTCTCTTCATCGTCCAATTCTTCCTCTAAATCCATCAACATGATCTCCTTATTCTCAATGATTCCACCTTGCTTAATCTTCTTGAGCACCTCCTCCTTAACACTAAGGAAAGCTGGATCCTTAACAGCGGGAGTAAGATGCCTATGAACAATAATCAAATGGAAATCACTTTCGGGAAGGAAAACTAAGGAGGATGCAAGAGAAGCAAGGGCATCGGCCAGAATATTCTGATCACGAGAAACATGGACAAAGATTAGTTTGGTGAAAAGCTTGGCATAGGCAGAAGTCAGTTCCTGGTAGGGTTTGAGCTTAGGATTGAGTGTGCGACATTTGGTGAGCACTTGGAGGAGAATAAGCTGACTATCACCTACAATCCGCAATTGGGTAACACCGAATAGATGAACGGCCTCCAGTCCGACCAGAAGAGCCTCATACTCAGCTATATTATTAGTAACTAGAAATGCGAGCTGAGAGGCGAGCGGAATAGTGATACCCTCCGATGATAGAATAACAATGCCAATCCCCTTCCCTTTTGAATTCAGAGCTCCATCAAAATGTAACGTCCACATCGAATCGGGCTGATTGACGGACATTAGTTCCTCATCTGGAAACTCTGAGCGAACAGGGTCAAATCTAGGTAAAGGGTGATGGGCGAGATATTCTGCTATGGCATAGCCTTTAATCACTTTTTGCTGAATGTAGATGATATCAAACTGAGAAAGGAAGCTTTACCATCGTGCTAATTGGTCAGTGAGAATATATTTTTCAAGGAGAAACTTGATAGGATTCATACGAACAATGAGATGAACCTCGTGAGCTAAGAAATAATGCTTAAGTTTCTGTACTACCCAGACTAAGGCCGCGCATGTCTTCTCCATGGCTGAGTATCTCTGCTCACAAGGGTTGAGAAGCTTGGACAAGTAGTAGGCTGCCCTCTCCTTTCCTTCTTCATCAATTTGGGCAAGAACAGCGCCTACAGAGTCATCCAGGACGGAAACATAAAAAACAAGTGGTTTGCCTGGAATTGGCGGCCTTAGGACAGGAGGACTGGCCAAATAATCTTTTAGTCTGTCAAAAGCTGCCTGACACTTGTCATCCCAATTAAATTTGACTCCCGGCTTAGTAAGCTCGTAAAACGGTCTACATCTTTGTGAATGTTGGGAGACAACCCGGCGAATAAATTGCAACCTCCCGATCAATCCTCGGACTTCTTTCAAATTCCTGGGAGGAGGCATATCCCTTATTTCCTTTGCCTTGTTGGGATCAATCTTAATACCCCTTTTGCTAACGATGAATCCAAGTAATTTTCCTGATGAAACACCAAATACGCACTTCTTGGGGTTCATCTTCAATTGATACTCCCGTGCTCTTTGCAAGACCTTGGCCAGAACCCCGGGATGCTCAATCCTCGTTCTTGATTTCACTACCAGGTCGTCGACATACACCTCTATAAAAATGTGGATCATGTCAAGAAAAATAACCATCATGGCCCTTTGGTAGGTGGCTCCGGCATTCTTGAGCCCAAACGGCATGACCACATAACAATAAGTTCCCCATGGTGTAGTGAAAGAGGTTTTCTCTTTATCTTCCTCAGCCAAGCGAATTTGATTGTAACTAGAGAAGCCATCCATAAAAGAAAGAGTCTCATACCCTGCCGTATTATCAATCAACACATCTATGTGAGGGAGGGGGAAATCATCTTTAGGACACGCGCGGTTAAGGTCCCGAAAGTCTATACAAATTCTAACTCTTCCGTTCTTCTTTATAACAGGGACAATGTTAGCCACCCAATTAGGGTAGAGGACGACTCTAATGAATCTGGCCTTATGAAGCTTATCGACCTCTTCTTTCATCTTTAAGACCATGTGATGGGGACATCACCTCCCATGCCCACGTTCACAGCTCGTCTCCTCGCCCCGGTTGCATCCGGCATGGTCTAGTTATTTAATTTTGAGTCCTATGTAATTTTTATTTGAGTCATTTGATGTATTTTCCCTTTTATTTGAGTCATGTTCCTAGGTCTTGTGTTTATTTCCCTAAGTTTGAGTCTCATTAGGTTGTCTAGTTAGCTATTGGGCCCAATTCATTGAGCTTGGCCCAAGGGCTCCCCCCTACCCCCTCGGTTATTTGTCATTGAGTCAATTGTCAGGGTCTTATTGTAAAATGTGGGTTGCCTATATATAGGGCCCCATTCCCCCCATTTCAATGAATGAATCAATGAATGAAAAACTTGCCATTTTGAGAGTTCAAATGATGCGGGAGGGGACCACGGACACGACAAGCTCGCGATCGTCCCTTAACGAGGGAAGCGTCGGACGTGCGCGGTTGAGAAACCGACAAGAGCTAGGGTGGTCGGCTCTCTCTTTCGTGCCCGGATCGGGTCATGGGACGGTAACGCTCTCTCTCGCAGCAGCGGTGATATAAATAGAAAGCGAGCTAATTACCCTATCATGCTCTCTAGCAGCGGCATAAACAAGCATATATGAACTTAAGCAAAATGCCAAGTAAGGGAGCGAATGCGATACCTCCACGCGCTCGGCGTGGGGAAGACGGACCCAGCCGAAAACTCGTACTCCTGGGAAGCTTAACACATAATAATTACAACAATGGGAACATGTCCACTCCACGCAGGGAGGTAAAGGGCTATACAAATGGGCCCGGGAGGACCGAATTCGGGTTGACGGGCAGCTTCGGGTGTTGATTCGGCTACACGCGTGTTCACGACCGTGGGGCCCACGTGTTGTCCGGAGGGGCCGTGTGGGACCCGGTGGTACCGCTGTAGTGGAGACACTTGGAGTAGCGCTCCCCAGGCTGGCGGCACGCTGGTTCACCGGCCGGAGGCCGGGCGGCTCCGTTCGGCACCGGTCGGAAAAACCGATCAGAAATCTGCCGGTTCTGTATTTCAGCGCGCGCTCCGGCGAGAACGGACGCTGGGATCAGCACCGGTGTCGGAATGCGACGAGATCAGAGCCGTTGGAAAGCTGCTTCTAAGTACTACAATCTAATGGCCTTCAGAAAAATTCACCAGATTTGTACTTTGTGTTGGCGAATTTTATATGCTGCTGTTGTACAGTAACCAAAGACTCAGATCTGCAGAGAACTTTCCTGTTGATTGCCTTTGACCGTGAAGTAGATGTCTGAATTTGAAGATGTGTTCTTCAGAAAGGTTGTAGGAAATCGAACAAGGAAACCAGGACTTATTTTGGATATGGATTTGGAGGTGTTGGTGATTTGTTATGATTTTGGAAGTGGAGGGTGGTCGGATCTGGGATCTGACTAAAAACACTGTATCAGAGAAAGAACACGAATTTCTAAAAATAGGTAGAGGGCTGATAAAAAATTAATAAAATTTGTGGAGGTAGGGGGTGATGGACAGAACTCTCAGTAAAATTGGGAGGGTTTGGACAAATCAAAAAGATGGTCGGAGGGGGAGAACTTAGAGGTTCTATCACTATAGATAGAAACCTGGCAGATCTGGGATGACAGGTTGGACGAAAATGTAAAAATACTAAAAGATGGAATTTTGGCGTAAACATTTAGATGGATCTTGGGATACAAGGTATGAACACACCATAACAAATTCAGATCAATCCAAGCTCGTGGCTGAGACAAAAAATTCGTGGAAGCTGCTGTGGTCGGACGAAGATAGAACTGCAGAGGCGGCTCGATGGCGGCACGAACGGCGGCGGCGGCGGCACGGACGATCACTGGAGGTTGAGAGGGGATGATAGAAGGTAGAATCACTCTAGAACTTGGGGTTGGAGGAGAGGAACCAGAGGGAGAGGGCCTGGGGGCGCAATATGCTCCTTGCTTACACACAAAAATTTTGATTTTTCATTGCTTTTCTCATAAAAATACAAGCTTATATATGTTTTACATCAAATGTAATGTGGACCCTTGGATCTAGGGAAGGGGATTGAAGGGCTAGGATTGCATGCCACAAACACAAAAAAAAAAATATATAATATACAAGGGGGGGTGTGCCCTATTGACCAAGGGGTAGAAGTTGAATGGGTGGTTGAATGGTAGGTGGCCTACCTTGGACAAAATGGGCCACTTGTCTACCCATGTGGCATATGACTAGTCCAACCTTCTAGATGTCCACCTAGGATGGTTGACTAGCCCCACAAGATGACATGGACCAATGGGAAAGGGCTGAGGGCCCCCTTGCTGGTCCTACTGATAAATTACATAGAAACCCACACAATCTACGGGAGTGACGCATTGGTCGATAAAGCCGTACAATTGCACGTATACTTTCCCGTGGATATAAAAATAAACTAAAGGATATAAATGCAATATGAAAAGGTACTGGCTCGGTGTCGATTCCCATCAACTCTCCCCGGGTGGGAGGAACTCGACCCCGTCGAGTAGGGGTAGGGATGCTCGAGTACTCCGGCGGATCCGTCACCGTGCCAAGTAGCGCGGGTATGCTCCGCTCCAAGTGATCGTCACCTGCTCATTCCATATATACTCGATATGCGAACTACTATGGGCTAAAGGTGGTCACTCCGAAGGGGCACTCTCAAAAGGGAAGAAAACAGCTCGAAGACTCACTAGGAATCACCGCTGAGTCCCTATAGGTGACTGATCCGGGTATAGATGTGGAACCGATCCCATACTCATCAAGTGAGTCCACTCGCCTCTTACTCATAAGAGACCGACAACGAGCTTGCACAAGACTCATGCAGACTTACCATGTAATACACACAACAATCGACTCGAAACACACCACACAAACAAACCACACAAGAATACACACTGACTCATGCACGACTCGAGACTACGGTGGTAGCATCAAGCCCACTAGGTGGCCGCATCCTGGGCGGCAGGAGAGCTGTCCCACTCTTCCCCTCCCAAGGCATAGTACTCATCGGCTAGTGCCTCATCGGCCACGTAATTGACACACTCAAGCTCGGGAGGTGCGGACTCTCCAACACCTAAGGCTAGGGTGGCGCGAGCGGGACACTCGCTGGCAATGTGGCCAAATCCATGACAGTGGAAACACTGCACTCGCGATCGACTACTCTCCCCGAAAAGAGGGGCCTTACCCTTATCATCCCGTCGGGTAGGGGGTGTAGGCAGCAATGGGGGAGGTGTAGGTGCCTTGGACAATAGTGGAGGGGGTGCCGGTGCCAGAGGACGGGCTATAGGAGCTGGGGGACAGGCAACGGGTGCCGGTGGATGGGGTGGAGGTAGATCCCGTGGTGGGGGAGGTCGAGGTCTAGGAGCAAAGTGCTCCTGACGGGCGGGCTCCTGTGGACGAGCCATGGGTCCCCTCGGGTATGAACCTAAGGAGCCACAGGAGTCACTACGGGGAGGAGCGGGGCTCCACCGGGGAATAGACTCGAACTCACCCTCGAATTGCTCCATCTCGAGAGCAACTTGGTATGCATCCTCCAGTTTGTCCACCTTGCGGCGGAGAAGCTCATACCGTAGGTGTGGGCGTAGACCACGCCGAAACTGAGAGACGGTAAGGGAATCCTCCTCCGTGGCATCGCATCGCAAGTAGTACTCATCAAATTCGGTGATGTAATCCGAGACGGACCGGTCTCCTTGGGTGAGACTTTGCCACCTCTCTATAAGACGCTGGCGGTAGGAGGTAGGGAGGTACTTCTTCCTAAGCTTCTCCCTCATCTCGGTCCACGTATCGATCGGGGGTTCATGATGATGGAACAATAGATTCTCCATGTTCCTCCAATATGTTTGGGCTTGGCCCAAAAGTTTCATCCTGGCAAACTTGACCTTTCTTTGGTCCAACATCTCGAACCACTCAAAATATCGATCCATGCCAGCCTCCCAATCAAGATAGACCTTTGGGTCTAAGGACCCGTCAAAGGTGGGAGGGTCGGCCCGAACGGTCCGAAGGACCCGTTCATCCATATCTTGGTCGTGGGTACGCCGTATAGGACGACGATCACGACCATATCCCTGATGCTCATTCTCGGACTCATAGTCATGCACCTCGGGGACTTCGTGCCTCCTATTAGCTATCCCTTGACCCCTTGGAGTTGCGGGTTGTTGACCCGGCTCCGGTTGACCTTGTGTAGGTGGGACGGGTGCTTGGACTGGGGCAATCGGTGGTGCCTCGGCTGGGCCTCTCTCTAGTGCGGTGACTCTCCCGACCAATCCCTGAACGGACTGGCTAGACCTGGCGGCCCTATCCTCTACGGCCTTCATCCTCTCTTCTAGGCGGGTGCCTAGATCATTCACTTGGGTACTCAACCCTTCCATCCTATCCACTCGGGTGCTTAACACTTCCATGCGATCACTCAACCCATCCATTTTTCCCATAAGAGTTTGGAACATGGTGGCCACCTCATCGGAACTATAGACTCGGGATTCCGCCATTGGTGGTGGTGGGGGTGAGTATTGGGTACCTCGACGAGTGGGCATGCAAACACACCGACTAGAAGACGCCGACTAAAGCAAACACACTAATGCAAAATGATGCGCCTAGACTTAAATCAACATCCGGTACGTGGCGGAGGTAATCGACCCGAAGGTCACTCGCGCAAGTGTGCGGCCTTCCCGATAGGCGTAGCCTAACATTCGGACAACACCTTTTGATATACCGAGTAAAGGGATGTAAATGCAAAAAGATACTTTTTTTGTTTTTAAACAATGATGACCCTAAACACGACTTAGACAATGACTAATGACTAGACGTAAATGACACTCTTTTCTTTTCTTTTTTGACACCCTAGACTCAACCTCGCTCTGATACCAAATTGATGCGGGACGGGACCACGGACACGACAAGCTCGCGATCGTCCCTTAACGAGGGAAGCGCCGGACGTGCGCGGTTGAGAAACCGGTAAGAGCTAGGGTGGTCGGCTCTCTCTTTCGTGCCCGGATCGGGTCACGGGACGGTAACGCTCTCTCTCGTAGCAGCGGTGATATAAATAGAAAGTGAGCTAATTATCCTATCTGCTCTCTAGCAGGGGCATAAACAAGCATATATGAACTTAAGCAAAATGCCAAGTAAGGGAGCGAATGCGATACCTCCACGCGCTCGGCGTGGGGAAGACGGACCCGGCCGAAAACTCGTACTCCCGGGAAGCTTAACACACAATAATTACAGCAATGGGAACATGCCCACTCCACGCAGGGAGGTAAAGGGCTATACAAATGGGCCCGGGAGGACCGAATTCGGGTTGACGGGCAGCTTCGGGTGTTGATTCGGCTACACGCGTGTTCACAACCGTGGGGCCCACGTGTTGTCCGGAGGGGCCGTGTGGAACCCGGTGGTACCGCTGTAGTGGAGACACTTGGAGTAGCGCACCCCGGGCTGGCGGCACGCTGGTTCACCGGCCGGAGGCCGGGCGGCTCCGTTCGGCACTGGTCGGAAAAATCGATCGGAAATCTGCCGGTTCTATATTTCAGCGCGCGCTCCGGCGAGAACAGACGCTGGGATCAGCACCGGTGTCGGAATGCGACGAGATCAGAGCCGTTGGAAAGCTGCTTCGAAGTACTACAATCTAGTGCCCTTTAGAAAAATTCACCAGATTTGTACTTTGTGTTGGCGAATTTTATATGATGCTGTTGTATAGTAACCGAAGACTCAGATCCGCAGAGAACTTTCCTGTTGATTGCCTTTGACCGTGAATTAGATGTCTGAATTTGAAGATGTGTTCTTCCGCAAGGTTGTAGGAAATCGAACATGGAAATCAGGACTATTTTTGGATATGGATTTGGAGGTGTTGGTGATTTGTTATGATTTTGGAAGTGGAGGGTGGTCGGATCTGGGATATGACTAAAAACACTGTATCAGAGGAAGAACACGAATTTCTAAAAATAGATAGAGGGCTGATAAAAAATTAAAAAACTTTGTGGAGGTAGGGGGTGATGGACAGAACTCCCAGTAAACTTGGGAGGGTTTGGACAAATCAAAAAGATGGTCGGAGGGGGAGAACTCAGAGGTTCTGTCACTATAGATAGAAACCTGGCAGATCTGAGATGACAGGTTGGACAAAAATGTAAAAATACTAAAAGATGGAATTTTGGCTTGAAAATTTAGGTGGATCTTGGGATACAAGGGATGAACACACCATAAGAAATTCAGATCAATCCAAGCTCGTGGCTGAGACAGAAAATTCATGGAAACTGCTGTGGTCGGACGAAGATAGAACTGTAGAGGCGGCTCGATGGCGGCACGAACGGCGGCGGCGGCGGCACGGACGATCACCGGAGGTTGAGAGGGGATGATAGAAGGTAGAATCACTCTAGAACTTGGGGCGCAATATGCTCCTTGCTTACACACAAAAATTTTGATTTTTCATTGCTTTTCTCATAAAAATACAAGCTTATATATGTTTTACATCAAATGCAATGTGGACCCTTGGATCTAGGGAAGGGGATTGAAGGGCTAGGATTGCATGCCACAAACACAAAAAAAAAGAATATAATATGCAAGGGGGGGGTGCGCCCTATTGACCAAGGGGTAGAAGTTGAATGGGTGGTTGAATGGTAGGTGGCCTACCTTGGACAAAATGGGCCACTTGTCTACCCATGTGGCATATGACTAGTCCAACCTTCTAGATGTCCACCTAGGATGGTTGACTAGCCCCACAAGATGACATGGACCAATGGGAAAGGGCTGAGGGCCCCCTTACTGGTCCTACTGATAAATTACATAGAAACCCACACAATCTACGGGAGTGACGCATTGGCCGATAAAGCCGTACAGTTACGCGTATACTTTCCCGTGGATATAAAAATAAACTAAAGGATATAAATGCAATATGAAAAGGTACTGGCTCGGTGTCGATTCTCATCATCAAACTTCTTATGTAGTGGAGAGATTCCATTATTTGGGTGAGAGACCCTAGGGGAGAGATTCCCCACCCATCCCTCTCTTAATCTCTCTTTTTCACTCCCATTTCTCTCTCCTCCACACCCAATTTCGAAAATTTTCTCTCTCCTCCCTTGCCAACCATCACTCTCCCACCTACCCCCATTAAAGACCACTCCCCTTCCCCACACATCCCATTACTCCACCCCCTAGTCCCAAGAGAGCTTCCACCAATCCTAGCTCCATCTCCCAACCCCCAACTACCCCACCCACTTCCCCAAGCACCCTTCCCACTACCCAAAGCAGCCCTCCACCTTCCCAAGGCACCTCTTCCCATCCCCAAGATCACCATTGACCACCCCACATTAAAGGAAATTCAAACTCACATGCCCTCCACCCACTTGTGCCCCCCCACCTTCCTCCTTCTCCCTCCAAGCCCAAATTCGTAGCTCCTGCTCCCACCATCTGTTAGACCCCCTTCCAGACCCTATTCTTCCCCTCCCACACCTTGGAACACCCCCTCCTAGACCCCCTTACAGCCAGGGTTCTCCCCACACTCATCCACCTCCATTTCCCCTCCCATATACCCCATTTCCCCCCACCATCTTCAACCTCCAGTTTTCAGTTCGTTGGCAGCAGAACAGTAGCAGTTTGCAGAGGCGATCCTGACCACATCCCAGAGAATCTGAAGGCCCAAGAGGTATCCACGGAAGCATCTACCTGTGTTCTTCGCAACGGTGGTGGTCTCGTCCCATTCCGAGCTCCGAGCTGACCGGGAGATCCGTTCTCCTACAACTGCGCAGAGCTGCCCCTGCTGAGCACCTGAGCCATAGTAGAAGCTCTGCCACGAAGAACCTTTGAAGATTCAGGCCACAAGTTCTTCTGAAAAGTTGTTCCTCTTCCTGTCTACTTTCAGAATCAAGAAGTGGAACTTCTATCGACGTCCGTGGGCCATAGTTATCATTTTTCTCCCTCGGGTACGCGGTTCAGCTTCCCACAGCCTGCACCGACCTGTCATCAGTGTTCAGAGTCCCCTGGTCTTCTCTGGGATCGTTTGGCTTCCCCGTCAGTTTTTCTACGAAGAGGACTTGTCCACGATTCCAAAAACTCCAGTGGTGCTTGATTCTGAGTTTGGGAGCTGATGGGGCATCCTCTGCAACCTGTTGTTGGCCACCAGAAGCTGCCAGTCCTAGAATCTGCCTCCCTGCTCGGGCCTCCACCCAGACCAGCGTCGGCGCCAGAAGAAATCAAAAGAATTTGGACGACTTCCCTGGCCTCCTACGAAGATTTTCCAGGTAGTTTCATCCCCAAAAAAATTCAGCATCAGTCGTAGGAACCATTTCTTCGATCATCTGTCAGCACCCACAGAACGTGGACAGAACCGACGACCTCCCATCTTCGGTGTTCCTCTCTCAAGTTCCCCTCCCCGCTTGGCCAGCTGAAGGCCCCTCCCTATGTGGAGGTAGTTTTAGTTGTAATATCACTTAACCCCCACCCCAAGATCCCCCTCCTGCGAGAGGTGTAGTATTGTATTCATTTGGGCAGGTCAAGCTACCCCGACGCGGCGTGTGGGGATCCACCCGCCTCCCCGCTCGCCCTCGTCTCCGAGCGGGACCGATTTCTTCAAACCAGTCGAGTAAGTGCTCCAAACTTTGCTCTAATTTGTGCTTGTTCTTTCAATATTAGTTCATAAACTCTGCTGTCCGTGAATGAGAGCCCGATCCTTAAGCTCCTTTGCTATAAGTGATCACCGTGGGAAAGAGTGGAACCCGTGCCCTCGGCACGACGTCGGCTCCCTTGAATTGGGCTGCCATTACCCTTGGGAATCAACTTAGGCCTTGCTGGCCCTCTACCAGCAAGGGCCCAGCCCACACAACCTCCACTTGGCATTGCCAAGTTACCCCGGGTCTTGGTGAGCATCGGGTGAGCGATCGCCGACATCGGTCCGTTTGATTGCGATTGTGCTTGTTTGTTTAAGTCCTAGGTTGTGTCACATCACCATGTGAGGGTGGAAACATCTTAACCGTTGTTTGATCGGGATGGATCCTGGCTTAAGTGTAAGATGGTGTTCAACAAGCGCAGGGTCCATACCCGGCATATCTTCATAGCTCTATGCAAACATGTCCTTGTAATCTTGAAGAACTTGAATAAGTGCCTCCTCTTCGGAGGGCTGCAAATTTTTGCTGATGAGGACAATCCTAGGGTTTTCCTCGGTACTCAAATTGATCTCTTTGGTGGGTTCTTCTACTGAGACTGAAGGTTCGTCAAACCTCCTCATGCCACTAGCAAAAGCATCAGCCTCGTCCTCATATTCTTCATAATCTTCATCCCCCTCTTCAATGGGGTCTTCATCATTCATGATCTCATAAACACCAAACCCTTCATCTATAGAGCACACATCCTCACATTCTAAATCCGGTAGGAGTATCAGATCTTCTAGAAACTCGGGAAGAGCTAAGCATGCCCGGCATCTTCTGGCTAGATCTAGCAAGAACCTACGGGGAACCTGCCTACCCTTGGATTTCTTATGCGAAGCTACCCCGAGATCCTTATTAGCAGAAGGGGGAGAGGAACAAGATGGCAAACTGGATGAACTACCCTGACCTAAAGGAGGAGGGGGAGAAGAAGACGAAGACGCAATGGATACAGGAGGGGATACAGGTGGAGCCTCTTCGTCGGTGTAGACACGCTAAAATCGATGCTATGTTGAGTAAATCTCATGTCACCATGTGACGCCCCAAAGTGGACTTCAATATTGGTTTAATATGAAGTTTTTCTATTTTATATATGGTAATTGTGATTTCTTGAGTTTTTTCTGTGATAATTGGAATTAACGCCTTAACAAGGGGCGTCATTTAATTGACGGCCTAGCTAGGGGCGCGTCTTAATAATTGGACGACCGTGTGTAGAGGCGTCGTTTTCTAGATTTTTACGAATCCTAAACAAAATGAAAAAATCAAGAATTGACGTCCCAAGGAAGGGCGTCTATTATTTAACGCCCACAACCGAAGGCATCATTTCAGAATTTTTAATAAGGAAAGTATTTTGTTTCCATAATTAATTCCAGAAATTGACGCCCATGTGCACGTCGTCATATTAATTAACGCCTTGGGTAAAGTCGTCACTTTTAATTGACGCCCTAGGTTGGGTCGTCATTTCCACTTCCGTCTCCCTTTCGCCTGCTTCTTTCCAGTAATAATCCCTTCCCCATTTTACACATTATGTTTGATTGGGAAGAGAGTTTCTTATTGGAGGGCATTGCCTAGTTTTAATCCTTGTTTTGCAAGGATTTTAAGGGCTATAAATACCCCTTATTGTGCCCCTCGCGCGAGAGAGAGAAGCAGAGCTGAAAAGAGCTGAAGAGAAGAGAATTGTGCAATAACGATAGCAGAGAGAAGCTACTGAGAGTTTTCTTAATGGGGAGAAGAGAGTTTTTGGTTTTTGCAAGTTCTATTCTTCAAGCAATCCCTCTTCCTCCTAGTGCTGATCATCTTCCACGGTGGTCACCAGCTGCTATTCGACCTCTTTGGTTTTCTCTCCCAGTACTGCTGCACACACAGCAGAGAGGAGACTCTTCTCTTCTTTATTAGCATTTGGTTAACATCTTCATCTTATTCTTTCTAATTACTTTGCTAGAAGACATTGCTATTCTCACATCATATATCTTGCTTTGCATATTGTTGCATTCACATTCCCCATACCTTTGTTACTCCTCTTAAGGGGTTTAAAACCAAAACACACAAGGTGTGTTCATGTTTCATTTGTTTGATTTTATACCTCTAGAACATTGATGCTACACACTTTTGGCTAATCCATTCTTTTCACTTGTTTTGTGTATTTTTGCAAGGGTAATCAAACTAAGAACCCTCTTTATCGGCCGGCCGGTAGAAGGAGGAAGGAAAAGTCCACAATCTCTCACGCTCAATGCAAGGTACATGCGATCACTTTATTCTTCTTGAGGTAACCCCTCTGGCGATCACACTTCCCATTAGCACCTCGTGCATTTTTATTTATTTTTCTTCTTTTCTTAAGTGGATTTTCCATAATATACAAATTGGCGATCACGGTGGGACGCCTTTTGTTTTTAGTTTGATTACCCCTCCCATTGGCACCCTCGTGTGCCCCTCCCATTGACACCCTCGTGTGTCCCTCCTTTGGTACCCTCGCGTACCCCTCCATTGTGCTCCACGTAGCACCCTCCCATTGACACCCTCGCATGTCCCTCCTTTGGTACCCTCGCGTACCCCTCCATTGTGCTCCACGTAGCACCCTCCCATTGGCGCCCTCGCGTGCCCCTCCTTTGGTACCCTCACGTACCCCTCCTTTGTGCTCCACGTAGCACCCTTCCCCTTGTGCACCACGTGCACACCTCCCACTGATTAGCCATTTTCTGATTTCTGTCTGATTTCTGTCTGATTGCCAGGGCTGTCGGTTCTCTGAACTTAATAGCGCCTTCCACACTACTGTCATTTCCTCATACAGCGAACGCGACAGAGGCGCTGTTTCAATTATTTTCCTGCATTTTTGTCATTTTTATAATTCGCGCTCCTTACAGAGGCGTCATTTTATCATTCAACGCCTTGCACAAAGGCGTCATTTCGTTGATTACTATCATTTTGCCCTTTATCTCATTACTGTTTATAGTGTTTTGACGCCCCTGTGCAGAGGCGTCCGTTCATCATTTGACGCCTCATCCCAAGGCGTCCTTTTGCCTGCTATTACTTACTGCACGATTTGACGCCTCCCACGGAAGCGTCTTTCACTGATTCAGCGCCTCATCACAAGGCGTCATTTTATTATCATCATTTTTATTTATATTACGAGTACTGTTCACTGCCATTTGACGCCCCTTTCCAGAGGCATTTTTTACAGAATCTGCGCCCTGTTCGCACTGTTCACAGCAGCTAGCGACTACACTCCAGACGCTGTCTGTTGATATAGCGCCTTGCTTCAAGGCGTCATTTTTTTCTGTGCCCACAGAAGTGATGATTGTTGGTGTTTGCTTGATGTATCTATATTGATATCACCTGCTTGACATTGCCTGCATTTGATTGCATCTAGGGCATTCGGTTTGGGAGACCTCCTCTCCCTACATTTTTTAGGAGCTACACCCCTCTTGGTGAAGGAAGGACCCTCCTTTGAGCATTCTGTCTCATTGGACCGGAAATTCCTAAGCCAAGCCTCCGTAAGTCCTCGCACCCGTGGATTCCCTCACGGACATCAGGCAGGTTGTACCATTGAAGTACCCGGAGTATAGTTGACCCATACGTTGGAAAGGAGAGAGAAGCCTAGATACCCGGAGATTATACCCAAATTTTTAACTAGGATCCACTTTCAAAAGAGAGAACCTAATATCGAACTTATCCTAATTTTCCAAGGAAAATCATAAAATTTTGGGGCTCATTACAACTTGTGTGTTTCTTTTGCTTGATATCCCTTGGTTATATTCCATTGTTGAAAATTCATTTCTTTCTCCTTAAGCATGAAATTGCGTTCAGGTAAAATCATCAATATGGCCAACTACGGGTACACTTATGATGGTTATGAGGAGGGTCACTCTGACCCGTTCTATGAGATTCCCTCTCAGGATCCTGTCTATTACGAGGGAAATTACACTTCTTCTCCTACCCAGGTCCACATGGTGGACACTACTTCTTTGGAGGTTGAGCCTTCTTCCCAAGCTCAACCTACCACTCAGAATACTTCAGGGGACACTTCCCCTTCTTTCAACTTCAACGAATTTCTTAAAACTCTTGCTCAGCTGGATGACTCCCAGCGTCAGGTGACTCAAGCCCTCCTAAAGGGAAAATCTATCCCGTCATCTTCTAACCCTCCCCAGGCCATGGGTGGCCACTCTGTTAACTCTCCCAACGACCCGGCGGTCGCCCCTAGGGTGCCCTCGTGCCCATCAACTCCTATTATGACTATGCCGGCCCAACCGGCAAGTCACTCCGTTGCTAGGCCTCAACAACCTCCTGTTTCTCAAATTTTGAAAAGGCCTATGACAAACCAACACTCTTTTCATCCGGCCCCAGCCGAGTCTGATAGCCATGCGCTACTCCTCCAAAAAATGGCTAGTATGGAGGAACAGCTTAAGAGGGTTACCGCATCCAAGATCGCTCCCAAAATAATGCTTCCCCCCATGTCGGTTTTTCACCTACCCCCGTCTAAAATGCCGAATTTCTAGCGGTATAATGGCACGGGCAACCCGCACATCCATTTGAAGGACTTTTTGTATGAAGCATCATTCTGGCAGGATAATAAGAACTCATTGGTTTATCTCTTTAGGTGATCTTTGGATGGCCCAGCACTGGAATGGTTTTATTCTTTGGAGCTGGCTGATGCCGGTGACTTTGATATAGTTCAACAGAAGTTCGTGCAGAAATATAAGGACCGTGTGGGTCCCTCCTTGTCTGTTACTGATTTGGTTGCTGAGAAGATGAAGCCCGAGGAGGACTTTGTCTTATTTGCTGATAGATGGAGGGCTATGGCCGAAAAGTTAAAGGATACATTGTCGGAGACAGAACAAGTAAAGATGATAATATCAAACTCCACTCTGCAATTTCGTCATATTTTGGCCATGAACAAGTTGAGCACTATGGAGGAGCTCTATGAAAGAGCTAGATATATACATACTCAAATGAAGGATTCGCCCATTATGGGCATGTTTGAGCCAAGGCCGAAGGTGATAAGGAAGAATGTTCATACTGGTAATACTAGCCCAACTACTGAAGGCACTATCATCAATGAGCAGGTGAGCGCATTTGGCAATTCCACTCCTTTCCGCCACCCTCCAAACCAAAGGCCACCACAACAGCAAGCCTTCCAAGATCAAGTCCACCAGCCAAATAATAATCCTCCTCAGACCCTAAGGCCTCCTCCACCTCCTCAACAACAACAACTCCCCTTTGCTCCACAAAGCCAATATCACCAAGTGCCCCCCCGGCCAATTATGCACCATAACAACTGCAACAACCAAGAAGGCCAATGGGCCCACGAAGAGCCCAATACCCTCCGCTACCTGAGAGTTTGTCAGACATTTTTAACGCCGTCATGGATGCTAACCTGCTCACATTGCCTAAAGAAAGGGCAGTATGGCCGCAAAATGTGGACACCTCCCGATATTGCGTCTTCCATCGGCAGCCGGGGCACAACATTGATTATTGTTTTCACTTTAAGGATTACATACATGACATGAATGATCAAGGTGATATTAATTGGGATGAGATGAGGAGGGTCATCGCTACTTTGAAGACTCGAAGACCTCCTCGGCAACCACCAGTTTAGCAACCACAACAAGGTCTGCAACAGGTTCCACAGCAACAACAGGCTCCTGCACCCCAGCCAAACATGGGGATTGTTAATAACCCGCTACCAGAGCACCCGGTTCAGAATCAACAAGTGAACCTTGTCACCTCAACCCATGAAGTGGAAAGGGGGCAGGTTTGGCATAAAGAAAATGCCTCTGTCGGAGCCATTAGTCAAAATTCCGATCAATCACAACCACCACAACTGATAAGAAGGCCTCAGCTTGTATCTCCTTCCCAGCCACAACGTACCCTTATACGCTCCACCACTCCTTCGCAGCCTCTTCTTTTACGCCAAACTCTGAACTCCCCTCCACACCAAAACCCTCCACCAAATAGACCTCTTCTTATCCGCCACTCGCCGGCAGCCATCACTCCTCCTGCTCCACCTCCACCTACCACTACCATGATTCCAAGGCCCCTCCTTGTCACCCGGCCTCCGCCTCCGCCTTCCAATAATCCCCAGATGGTGAGGTCCCTTACAAGAATCTCTCCCCCTGCCATTCCATCACCCAATACCACTATTCCCTCCACCTCCTCTACCCCTTTACCCACTCTAGGCCCGACAGAGGCGCCCCGAACCATGGTGCTCCGTAGTGGATGGATGTTCCACCGAGTGTTTCCCCAGCGGGAGCAGGAGCCAGCTCAAGAACAAGGAGAGCAAGAGCAAGAGCAAGAGTCTACACCGGGAACGGAATATGATTTATTGAAGCATTTGGATAGAACGTCGGCACGAATTTCTATTTTAGAATTGATTAAAAGATCAACCACACATCAGCTGGCCTTAAAACAGTATTTGCAGAAAGTGATGGTCAATGAAGACATTCCTGCAGAACAAGTCACTATAGTTTTGAATCCGGCCAGCAATCAACCGGCTATTACTTTTTATGAACATGAATTGGCTCCACAGCCAGCTAGAAAATATGCATTGTGTATCACTATTCACATAAATAAGATAGCTGCAAAGCAATGTTTGGTTGGCACCGGGGCGTCCATTAATGTTCTGCCGCCAAGCACCTTGAAGATGTGCGGCATTCCAGAAAGTCAAATTCGGCCATCTATAATTACCGTCACAGCTTATGATAATACCAAGAAGCCGCCATTGGGAATGATCACTCTAAGAGTTGGTTTGGGTCCAGTAACAGTCACAGCAGATTTCCACATTTTAGACATGGATCCGACATTCAATGGCATCCTGGGCCGTCCCTATATTCAAGAACTTGATGCTGTTCCCTCTACGAACCATCAATGCATAAAATTTCCACACAAAGGGCACATTATCAAATTTATTAGCATGCCCATCTTGCCAACAAAAGACATACATTCAGCAACTTCAGTATCTTCCATGTGGCCTTCCAATTGGCCTTTACTTTCAGTCTTGGATGTTGCCGACCCGCGGCAAGATTTGCTAAGGCCCCCAGTCACTAAACCAGCTTCACCTCTAATAACACCCATGCCTCCCCAAGGAAAGAAAAAGAAGAATATGATGAACACGCTTGGATGGAATATCTTATTAAGAATGGGATATAAGACTGGTAAAGGCTTGGGGGTCAATCTCCAAGGCCGCGTTAAACCAATCAGACACCAAAAGATGATTCCCCGGGGTGGCCTAGGGTATAAAGAGCCGAGCAAAAGCAAAGATGAAGATGGGCCATGGGCCGTCATGACTTCCACTCTTAAGACAGACCGACAGCCTCTTACATGGACCTTGCAAACACATTTTATAAAAGGGGGAACTCATAATGATGAGTAAACTACACTTGTTACTTCTATGCTGGATTGTCAAGATGTACATGCACGGCAGTTTGCTCGCCACATGGCCCCACTGGCTACTTACAAGGCCCTGGAATCCTTGCGGCCAGATAAAAGAAGAAAGATGGATGACCCTGAATGTGACTGGTATAGATGGTTTGATATGAATGACATTGCCATTGCTCTAAGCCGACTGTTCATGCCAACTGATCCGGAATGGCCGCCGTTGATTCATGAGCTAATTGAGAAGCCAGCAGTGATCACAGACAAGAGGCAGTTGTTAAGTGATTATAAAGATACCGGAGAGCCCAATGTGCCGTTCGAGGAGGGCTTCAATATAGACAGGGTATGGGCCGGCCTCTTCCTTACCAAGTCCATTCACCCGACGGCTGTTGTCCGTTTGATTGATCAACTATTTTTCTCAGATATTCCTAGACCACCCGCAGTCTTAATAAACTTTTCTCCAAATTCACTTCAAGTTTCTCCATTAATTCCTCCCTTGCTCCTCGAGCAATTTTCCAAACTCTTCATCACGCCCACGTGCGGGCCATCATTGATCCAATCTTTTGCCAATCTTTCAATTTCAACTCCTCCTTCTATCCCCCCCTCGCATTGCCTCCTCCTTGAAAATGAAAATGAAAATAAAAATAAAAATGAAAATGAAAAAAAAACGTCAAAATTCAAACTTTCCAATCCTTCATCTCCATTGAGGAAACCTCCTATCTTCTTCCTGAGTGTGTCCCGACCCAGGGGCTGCTCTTCCCAGATTCATTAGAGGACCTTCCCTACCCCTCCGGTGAGGGGTCTTCATCTGTATCTCCTTCTGTACCCATTTTTTCCCCTCTTTCCTCTTCTCCATCAGGTTTTAATGATCAGGCTAGTTGTTCTTATTCCTCTAATTTTAAGGCTCATGGGGTAGTTTCACATAAGAAATCCAAGGGTAAGCAGATTCCCCGTAGATTCTTGTTGGAATTAGCTAGAAGGTGCCAGGCTTGTTTAGCCATCCCCGAATTCGTGGAGAATCCGATTATCCTGCCAGAAATAGAATATGAGAACGCTTACGCTTTTAATGAGGGTTTTGGTGTCTATGAGATTATGAACGATGAAGACCCTAATTGAGGAGGGGGACGAAAGTTACGAAGAATATGAGGACGAGGCCGATGCTTTTGCCAGTGGCATGAGGAGATTTGATAAACCATCAGCCTCAGTAGAAGAGCCTACCAAAGAAATAAATCTGGGTACGGAGGAAGACCCTAGGATTGTCCTCATTTCAAAGATCTTGCCGCCCGATGAAGAAGAGGTGCTTATTTTGGTTCTTCAAGAATATAAGGATACGTTCGCGTGGAGTTATGAAGATATGCCTGGACTAGACCCTGCGCTCGTTGAACATCGACTTACACTCAAGCCAGGGTCTGTTCCAGTCAAACAGCGGTTGAGACGTTTCCACCCTAATATGGCGTTAAAGATGAAAGAAGAGGTCGATAAGCTGCATAAGGCTAGATTTGTTAGAGTTGTCCTCTATCCTAATTAGGTGGCTAACATCGTCCCGGTAATGAAGAAAGACAAAAAGGTTCGAATTTGTATAGACTTTCAGGACCTCAACCGCGCGTGTCCTAAAGACGACTTCCCCCTCCCTCATATTGATGTTCTAATTGACAACACGGCGGGATATGAGACTCTCTCCTTCATGGATGGCTTTTCAGGTTACAATCAAATTCGCCTGGCTGAGGAAGATCAAGAAAAAACATCGTTCACTACACCATGGGGGACCTATTGTTACGTGGTCATGCCTTTTGGACTTAAGAATGCTGGAGCCACCTATCAAAGGGCTATGATGGCAATCTTTCATGATATGATTCACATTTATATTGAAGTGTATGTTGACGATTTGGTAGTGAAATCAAGGACAAGGATTGAGCATCCCAAGGTTCTAACCAAAGTCTTGCAAAGGTCACGGGAATATCAATTAAAGATGAACCCTAAGAAGTGTGTATTTGGTGTTTCATCAGGGAAGTTGCTTGGATTCATCGTGAGTAAGAGGGGTATTGAGATTGATCCCAACAAGGCGAAGGCCATAAGAGAAATGCCTCCTCCCAGGAATTTGAAAGAAGTTCGAGGATTGATCGGGAGGTTGCAATTTATTCGCCGCTTTGTCTCCCAGCATTCACAAAGATGTAGGCCGTTTTATGAACTTACTAAACCGGGAGTCAAGTTTATTTGGGGTGACAAGTGTCAGGCAGCTTTTGACGGATTGAAGGATTATCTCTCAAATCCTCCTATCCTGAGGCCGCCAGTTCCAGGCAAACCGCTTGTTCTTTATATTTCCGTTCTGGATGACTCTGTAGGCGCCGTCTTAGCCCAAGTTGACGAAGAAGGAAAAGAAAGGGCAGCCTACTATTTGTCAAAGCTTTTCAACCCTTGTGAGCAGAGGTACTCAGCCACAGAGAAGACTTGTGCTGCTTTAGTCTGGGTAGTTCAGAAACTTAAGCATTATTTCTTAGCTCACGAGGTTCATCTCATTGCGCGCATGAATCCAATCAAGTTCCTTCTTCAAAAAACTATTCTCACCGATCGATTAGCACGATGGCAAAGCTTCCTTTCTCAATTTGACATCATCTACATTCAGCAAAAAGTGATTAAAGGCTATGCCATAGCAGAACATCTTGCTCACCACCCTCTCCCCAGATTTGATCCCGTTCGCTCAAAGTTTCCAGATGAGGAACTAATGTCCGTCAATCAAGCCGATTCGATGTGGACGTTGCATTTTGATGGAGCTTTGAATTCAAAAGGGAAAGGGATCGGTGTTGTTCTTCTATCACCGGAGGGTATCACTATTCCACTCGTCTCTCAGCTTGCATTTCCAGTTACAAATAATATAAGTGAATATGAGGCTCTTCTGGCCGGACTAGAGGCAGCTCATCAATTTGGTGTTACCCAAATGCGGATTGTAGGTGATAGCCAGCTTATTCTTCGCCAAGTGCTCTCTAAGTGCCGCACGCTCAACCCTAGACTCAAACCCTACCAAGAATTGACTTCTGCTTATACCAAGCTTTTCACTAAATTAATCTTCATTCACGTTCCTCGTGAACATAACATTTTAGCTGATGCCCTCGCTTCCCTTGCTTCTTCCTTGGTTTTCCTTCTCGAAAGGGATTCCCATTCTATCATTGTTCACAAGCGGCTCACTCCAGCTATTAAGGATCCAGCTTTCTTTAGTGTTAAGGAGGAGGTGCTCAGGAAGGTGAAACAAGAAGGAATCATTGAGAATAAGGAAGTCATGCTATTGGATTTAGAGGAAGAATTGGACGATGAAGAAAAGCCGTGGTATTATGAGATTTCTAAGTATTGCCAAGATCAATCCTATCCTGAAGAGGCCACGGCTGAAGAGAAGAAAGCCATTCGAAGAGTTGCTCAGCGATACACTTTGGTCGAAGGTGTGCTTTATAGAAGAGGTCTTACCGGTGTTTTGCTAAGATGCCTAGACGATGATGAATCTTGGAAGGTTGTGGAAGAAGCGCATTTAGGAGTATGTGGCGGTCATGTCAATAGCCAGATGCTAGCCAAGAAGATCCTTAGGCTAGGTTTCTATTGGCCCACTCTAGAAGAGGATTGTTCCATCTATGTTCGAAGGTGTGTTAAGTGCCAATTGCACGCCGATAAAATTCATTCTCCTGCTTCTTCACTCCATCCTATGTCTTCCCCATGGCCTTTCTCCATGTGGGCTTTCGATATCATTGGACCCCTTGGTGATCCGACCCTCCTCACAAAACTAAAGTCATTTATACTCACGGCAACGGAGTACTTCACCAAGTGGGCGGAAGCGGAATCTTACGTGGAGATAAAAACGTCAACCGTCTGTAAAATTATAATGAAGAACATCATCGCAAGTTTCAGCATCCCGGGTACCATCGTCACCGACAATGGGCCACAATTCATCTCTCAAGAGCTTCATGACCTCTGCAACAGGTATAACATTGCATTGCATCATTCATCTCCTTATTATCCGCAGGGCAATGGTCAAGCAGAGGCAACTAATAAAACTTTGATTAAAATTATCAAGAAAACGTGTGAGGCTACCAGATTTGTGGATTGGCTAGAAAAGTTAGTGGAAGCTCTTTGGGCCTATCGCACCTCTATTCGAACCCCTACTGGGCAGACCCCTTTCGCCCTCACTTATGGAATGGAGGCGGTAGTCCCTTATGAGGTTCTTATCCTTTCTCTACGAGTACAATTGGACAAGGAGCTCCCCATTGATGAGCGTCGTGAATCTCTCCTTGCTCAGTTGGAACTCCTAGACGAGAAGCATTTGGCCGCCGCCGAGCATACGCGTGTTTACCAAAACAGGCTTTTGCGTTTTTATCAAAAGAAAGTGATTGAAAGAAAATTCAAAATTGGTGAGATGGTAATTAAAAGAATCTTTGTAAAATCTGGTGGACCGCGTTCAAAACTCCAACCTAATTGGGAAGGTCCCTTTGTTATAAAAGATGTTTATCCTGACAACGCTTACAAATTAATTAATGCTGAAGGTGAAGAGTTAACACACCCTTGGAATGGTCTCTATTTGAAGAAATACTACCCTTAAGTCGACACAAAACAAAAAAAAGGGCAAAAAACAAAATAAAACAAAAAATTGAAAATTGCAGGCAGACATGGTACATGGGCCACGAGCTTGAGTAATCATCATCCTTAAGTCATTCTTCAGTCTCGATGATTTAACCTTCAGGTCAATCCACGCACACACTACACGCTTCACTCTTAAACTCAAGCAGCCCGAAAATTCGAGGAAGGTCCGACCCAAACTAAGAGTGTAAAAATCGTACGTATTCTCTTCTTTTCGTCTCACGAGAGGGAGTATGAGTAAAGGGTTACTAACCAAGCCTGCCCGTCACCCTAGTAGGTGGAAGTCAAAGGCCCAAAAGGGAACAAAATGCTTAAAGCCCAAGTACAATTAGGTTTTTATCTATTTCGAAAGAACGAAAAAAAGAAAAAAAAAGTTATGAAAGAAAGCATGACAAGAGGGCAAAGTCCCCGCAGGGAAAACCCTGGCCGTAAGCATGCATGAATAAGGGCAAAAAGAGCAACAAAATTTCCCTAAGCCGAAGACCGAATCCCAACAGGCATTAGGGCAGGGGAGGAATGTTCCCCACTCTTGAAAACCTTTCGTGAGCTTCCTCAAATTATTCTTCTTTTCCCTCTCCATGGTGGGTTCTAAACTCGAAGAATGACAAAGACTGACTAAGAAGGATGGGCTATGAGAGAATATGAGTAAAAGCATAAGTCGTTTAGCATGTTGACCCCTTTGTTAAACCTTTTAAGAAAGTTTAATGAATTTAAGATCATGATGGCATAAGGTTTAAAACCCTATACTATGCTTGCTTTCAAAAAAAAGAAAAAATATATAATTCTCAAAATTAACATCCTTAGTTAAGGTGTCATTTTCAAAAAAAATTTGAAAAATAAGAATCAACGCCTCTTCCTACAGGCGTCTTTTTCAAAATTAACGACTTTCAAGAAGTCGTCATTTTCAAATTAAACATTAAAAAAATGTTTTTTTGTAATAAACGCCTTTCATGGTGGCGTCAATTTCACAATGAGCGCCCGTTGGCGAGGGCGTCATTTTAAAAAAAAGAGAGAAAATAAAATGAGAAATAAAAAAAATTGAAGCCGTTGTTATATGCCTGGTTGCATTTTTGTGTGGGCATCTTTTATTTTTAGTTGGCATTTGCTTACTTGCATGTCGCATTTTCCTATATTTTGTTTATCATTTACCTTCATTGATTAAAGGCTTGGCCCCTTGACCCGTTATCAAGGTCAAAATAAAACATCCCTTGCTTATTGAGCAAGGGGCCAAGCCGAACAGATGAATTAACCTGTTTGTTCAAGTGTGAACTACAGCTACAGGCGCAGGGCGAAAAGTAAAAGGTGAGAAAGTGAAGGAAAACACAAGTACACAACTACACAAATGCTCAGGTAACGAAAATTTCAATCTCATGTATATATGTATCATAAATATCTGGGTACAGGTGTGAGGGTGGAGGAGTACAAGTAAAGCCTCTCTCACCTCTCGCCTCCACCCTCCTCTCTCCTACTCTCGGCCTCACTCTCATCCTCCCGACAAGGCGCTCGTGGAGGGGGCATGGACCCTCGAGAAGTAGCTGGAGCTCGAACCTGCTCCTCTGCCTCGCTCCTCTGCCGGAGAGAGGAACCCGCCACGAAGGTGGAGTTGGTGAAGGCGTACCCCGCAGCCCACGCTCTCTGCCGGCCTCGCTGGAGGCGCTCCTCTGTCGCTCGTAGCCGCTCCTGGGAAACGGCTAGCTGGGCCCTCAAAGCCACAAGCTCTGCACGGTCCGCCTGGTGCTCCTCGTGCTCCCGGGCACGCTCCCTCCGCTCCATCTCGAGGGCGACTCGCAGCTCCTCCACGTCCTGAGGCAGCTCCTCTCGCCGCCTCAAGGCCCGCTCAAGCTCCACGACCCGCTGCTCGTGGATCGCCAACTCTGTCTCGGCCAAGGCAGCCCGAGGACAATTCCTGTGCAAGGACCGAGAACACGGGATGAGTATTCTTCATTCATTGTTATCAATCTTTTGATTCTTTCACTGCCTTATGCATCCTTATATCTTGGCTAACGAAGTTTGAGCGCAGGATAAGAAGCTCTTGGTCCCACCGACTGGGCATCATCATCCATCTCAGTTACCCACATGCTCATTGCTATCACCATCTTCCTGTATGCATTTCTGTAAGCATTGTTACTATATGATACCCTACGTTATTATAACATATCAAGGACCTTGTGGTTCTGATGAACCTGGAATTTGAGTTCCCCTTCATCAAAAACAGTGATAATTCCAGGGGAATCTTGATCACACGGATAGGCCGTTGAGTCATTTAAGGTTTGGGACGATGGTTCCACTTCTGAGTTGATGCGTGGACAAACGGGCTTCGGCTTAGTGTCAGCTTAGAGATCTGGATTCTTGACCAAATCTAGATGGTTTAACAATATTATCCTTGATTATTTTCTATTTTTAGTTTGTTTTAATTTTTCTTTTAGCCCAGCATGCATCATGTAGGACTTGAGCTTAATGATGAAAATCTTCATATTACGCCAATAATGAAGGTCGCTTGCTCTTAATCGATTTGGCATGGGATATTCCACTCCAATCAAGTACTTTATTCTCCTTGAAGCCGCTCAGGCTGGTTCCTTGAAAATCATTCATTTGCTGGACCTTTATCTTAATTCATTTTATTTTCTTGCAAAATCCACCTTGGTTGTAGCACGTCCACATTGGCTGGTAATCGCTCTCCAATGGTGTCTCCTCTTTCGTGCCCTCGTGCACATTTTAGTTCATTTAGTTTAGTCCTCAGCCAGTGATCAATGCTTTCTTGTAATCATCCGGAGTTGCTTCATTCAGAATCTTGGAAAGATTTCCAACGCTTAGTGTCAGAGGCGTGTCACATCACACCTTGGCATCTACTTATCAGTTCGTTCCACTTCTTTCCGCTTGTTTCGCTTCATTCCGTCTCACTCCCTTGCAAAGCAGACGCCAAGGTGAGGCAGCTGTAGACACGCTAAAATCGATGCTATGTTGAGTAAATCTCATGTCACCATGTGACGCCCCAAAGTGGACTTCAATATTGGTTTAATATGAAGTTTTTCTATTTTATATATGGTAATTGTGATTTCTTGAGTTTTTTCTGTGATAATTGGAATTAACGCCTTAACAAGGGGCGTCATTTAATTGACGGCCTAGCTAGGGGCGCGTCTTAATAATTGGACGACCGTGTCTAGAGGCGTCGTTTTTTGGAATTTTACGAATCCTAAGCAAAGTGAAAAAATCAAGAATTGACGTCCCCCTTCGGGGCGTCTATTATTTAACGCCCACAACCGAAGGCGTCATTTCAGAATTTTTAATAAGAAAAGTATTTTGTTTCCATAATTAAATCCAGGAATTGACGCCCCTGTGTACGTCGTCATATTAATTAACGCCTTTGGTAAAGTCGTCATTTTTAATTGACCCCCTAGGTTGGGTCGTCATTTCCACTTCCGTCTCCCTTTCGCCTGCTTCTTTCCAGTAATAATCCCTTCCCCATTTTACACATTGTGTTTGATTGGGAAGAGAGTTTCTTATTGGAGGGCATTGCCTAGTTTTAATCCTTGTTTTGCAAGGATTTTAAGGGCTATAAATACCCCTTGCTGTGCCCCTCGCGCGAAGAGAGGAGGCAGAGCTGAAAAGAGCTGAAGAGAAGAGAATTGTGCAATAACGATAGCAGAGAGAAGCTACTGAGAGTTTTCTTAACGGGGAGAAGAGAGTTTTTGGTTTTTGTAGGTTCTATACTTCAAGCAATCCCTCTTCCTCCTAGTGCTGATCATCTTCCACGGTGGTCATCAGCTGCTATTCGACCTCTTTGGTTTTCTCTCCCAGTACTACTGCACACACAGCAGAGAGGAGACTCTTCTCTTCTTTATTAGCATTTGGTTAACATCTTCATCTTATTCTTTCTAACTACTTTGCTAGAAGACATTGCTATTCTCACATCATATATCTTGCTTTGCATATTGTTGCATTCACATTCCCCATACCTTTGTTACTCCTCTTAAGGGGTTTTAAACCAAAACACACAAGGTGTGTTCATGCTTCATTTGTTTGATTTTATACCTCTAGAACATTGATGCTACACACTTTTGGCTAATCCATTCTTTTCACTTGTTTTGTGTATTTTTGCAAGGGTAATCAAACTAAGAACCCTCTTTATCGGCCGGCCGGTAGAAGGAGGAAAGAAAAGCCCACAATCTCTCACGCTCAATATAAGGTACATGCGATCACTTTATTCTTCTTGAGGTAACCCCTCTGGCGATCACACTTCCCATTAGCACCTCGTGCATTTTTATTTATTTTTCTTCTTTTCTTAAGTGGATTTTCAATAATCTACAGTCGGAGGAGAAAACAAGGTCCACTAATGAACCTTGAAAGAGCGGCCCTTGGATCGAGGCGTGCTCCGAGGCAAGATAGGAGGTCTCTTCAAAAGAGATGGAAGATTGGAGAGTTTGAATTTTGGCATTTTTTTTTGGTTTTCAAGAATAAAGCAATGGGAGGAAGGAGTGGGGGGTGGTGTAGAAATTGAAAGATTTGAAAAAGATTGGGTAAGTGATTGCCCATGCGTGGGCATGATGGAGAGTTTAGAGAATTGCTCGAGGAGCAATGGAGGAATTGGAGGAGCTTGAAACAGATCTGGGGAAAGAGTAATCAAGACCGCGGGTGGTCTAGGAATATTGGAGACAAACAATTTGGAGCACCAGAAGGTGATAAGTGACGGATGCGCAGAACTAAGAGAGAAAAGGTCGGCCCACAGCCTGTCCACAGTAAAGCCTTCTTCATACGGCACATCTGGCTCCCCGGTATCTGTGTAATTGCTTAGAAGCTGCCCCTTATCTGTAATCACCGCTGGCTTTTCAATCAGTTCATGAATCAATGGCGGCCACTCCGAATCAGTTGGCATGAACAGACGGCTTAGAGCAATGGTAATATCATTCATGTCGAACCATCTGTACCAGTCACACTCGGGGTCGTCCATCTTTCTTCTTTTATTCGGCCTTAAAGACTCCAAAGCTTTATATGTAGCCAATGGGGCTATATGACGAGCAAATTGCCTTGCATGTACATCTTGACAGTCCAGCATGGAAGTAACTAGTGTGGTTTGCTCATCATTATGAGTACCCCCTTTCACAAAATGTGCCTGCAGAGTCCACGTAAGAGGTTGCCGATCTATTTTAAGAGTTGAAGTCATGACGGGCCATGGCCTTTCTTCATCTTGACTCGGCCCTTTGTACCCCAGGCCACCTCGAGGAATCAGCTTCTGGTGCCTGATGGGCTTGACCCTGCCCTGGAGGTTAGCACCCAAACCTTTACCAGTTTTGTACCCCATCTTCAACAAAATGTTCCACCCCGAGGTATTCAACATATTCTTCATTTTTTCCCCTGGGAAGGCAGGGGTGTCATTACAACTGATGCCGGCTTAATAACTAGAGTCCTTAACAAATCTTGCCGCGGGTCGGCAACATCTAACATTGAGAGCAAAGGCCTATTGGAAGGCCATATGGAAGGCAATGATGTTGCAGAATCTATATCCTCTGACAGCAAAATGGGCATGCTAGTGACTTTGACGATGCGCCCTTCATGTGGAAACTTTATGCATTGATGATTAGTTAAGGGCACAGCATCAAGCTCTTGAATGTAAGGGCGTCCCAAAATGTCGTTGAAAGTTGGGTCCATATCCAGAATATGGAAATATACTATGATCGAGACCGGACCCAAACCAACTTTTAGAGTAATCATCCCCAGAGGAGGCTTCTTGGTATTATCATAGGCTCTGATGGTAATAGTGGATGGCCAAATCTGACTGTCCGGAATGGCACACATCTTCAAAGTGCTAGGAGGCAACACATTAATTGACGCTCACGTATCTACCAAGCATTGCTTAACTGTCACTTTGTTAATGTTGATGGTAATGCACAAGGCATATTTTCTTGCCGGCTTTGGAGCTAACTCATGTTCATGGAAAGTAATAGCTGGTTGATCACATGCCAGCATCAGAACTGTCGTAATCTGTTCAGATGGGATATCCTCATTAACCATCACCTTTTGTAGATATTCTTTCAAAGCTTGCTGGTGAACCGTGGATCTCTTTATCAGTTCTAGAATGGAAATCCTTGCCGGGGTCTTGTCTAGGTGCTTTAACAAGTCATAGTGCGTACCCGGTATGGATTCTTGTTCTTGCTCTTGTTCTTCCTGCCCCTGCGCGGGCTCTAACTCCCTTTGTGGAAAGACGCAGTGGAACATCCGTCCGCTGCGGAGCATCGTGATTCGCGATGGCCGCGCCTCTGTCGGGGTATGTGTAGGTGGAGGGATGGTGGATGATGAGGGAGAAGATGGGATATTGGAGCTGGGTGATGCTGGAGTGACCAAAGGAGGAACCCTTATGAGGGGCCTCATTGGTTGAGGCATAGTGGTGACTGTGAAGTATTGGTAGGGGATGTGGGAGGTGCCTGAACGGCTGGAGGAGGTGTAGGTCGAATGAGGAGAGGCCTAGGCAAAAAGGAAGGGTTTGTGAAAGGCGGAGGAGTATGGATTGTAGTGGTGGAGTTTGGAGTTGGCGAGGGGCGGATAAGGAGTGGCCTAGATGGCAACGGGTTTATGGAAGGAAGAGCTTGTTGTGGTGTGGGAGGTCGGATGAGAAGAGGCATGGTTGGCGAGGGGTAAGTGGTGGTAGTGGGAGGTATATGGCTAGTAGGGCGTAAGAGGGGACGAGATGGTTGAGGGGAAGACATTGGATGTGGGGTCCTTAACAGACGCAGAAGTTGGATTGGTTCTTGGTTTAAGGCCCCGACAGAGGCGTTCTCGTAGTGCCTCCCTTGCCCCCTCTCCACTTCATGGAAGGAGGTGACAGGGTTTACCTGTTGGTTCGGTGGATGCTTCGGCAGTGGGTTTTGGATAATCCCCATGTTTGGTTGTGGCGCGGGAGCTTGCTGCTGCTGAGGAGGAGGTGCTACTAGTTGCTGAGAAGGCTACTGAGCCTGTGGTTGCCGAGGAGGCCTTCGCGCCTTTAGAGTGGCGATACATCTCCTCATCTCATCCCAACCAATACCACCTTGATCATTCATTTTATATATGTAATCTTTGAAATGAAAATAGTTATCAATATTGTGCCCCGGCTGCCGATGGAAGATGCAATACCGAGAAGTGTCTACGTGTTGCGGCCAGACCGTTCTTTCTTTAGGCAAGGTGAGCGCATTGGCGGCCATAAGGGCGTTGAAAATATCGGGTAGACTTTCTGGCAATGAAGGATATTGGGCCCTTCTGGGACCCAATGGTCTTCTTGGTTGTTACGGCTGTTGTTGCGCATAATTGGTTGGTGGGGGCACCTGGTGGAATTGTGGGGGTTGATTTTGAGGTGTGAAATGAGGTTGTTGTTGTTGTTGTGGAAGAGGCCAGAAAGTCTGAGGGGGATTGTTATTTGGCTGGTGGACTTGGCTTTGGAAGGCAGGCTGTTGCGATGGTGGCCTTTGGTTTGGAGGATGGCGGAAGGGTGTGGAATTACCAAACGCGCTCACCTGCTCGTTAGTGACGGTGCCCTCGGTGGTTCCATCACTATTGCCAGCATTAACATTCTTCCTCATCACCTTCGGTCTTGGCTCAAACATGCCCATAATGGGCGAGTCTTTCATTTGTGTTTGTATATATCTTGCTCTCTCATAGAGCTCTTCCATTGTGCTTAACTTGTTCATGGCTAAGATGTGACGGAATTGCGGAGTGGAGTTCAATATGATCATTTTCACCTGCTCCGTTTCCGACAGTGTGTCTTTTAGTCTTTCGGCCATGGCCCTCCACCTGTCGGCAAATAAAATGAAGTCCTCCTCGGGCTTCATCTTCTTGGCAACCAAATCATTAACTGACAAAGATGGACCCACACGGTCCTTGTACTTCTGCAGGAACTTTCGCTGAACAACATCAAAATCACCGACGTCAGTCGGCTCCAAGGAGTAGAACCATTCCAGTGCTGGACCATCTAAAGACCGCCTAAAAAGATAGGCCAGAGAAGTCTTGTTACCCTTCCAAAACGATGCCTCATACATAAAATCTTTTAGATGAATGAACGGATTACCCGTTCCATTATACCGCCAGAAATTCGGCATCTCAGATGGAGGTTAGTGAAAAACTGGCAGAGTAGGAAGGGTAACTTCGGGAGCTGTTGTGGAGGCTGATGAATCCACTCAAGGAGAAGAAAACAAACTAAACTACGGACTATCAAGCGACTAAAAATTAAGAAGGATCATGAAACGTGCCAATATGAGGAAATAGCATACGTAGGATGCTAAAGGGATGTGATCGCCAGAGGGGTTACCTCAAAGAAACGAAATGATCGCGTGTACCTTGTATTGAGCGCGGAGATTGTGACTCCTCGGGAGTGGGAAATGGCAGGTTGCTTCTTCCTCCCCCTTCGGCCGGCTGACGGAGAGGGCTTTCCTCAGGTACCCTTGCAAAACAACGACAAACAAGTAACGGGAGGATCAGAAAGACGAGGGTGCAGTATTCAAATTCTAACAACGCAAGTAACGAAATGATGGCAAGACACACACCTGGTTGGTGTTGTCTTTAAAACCCCTCTCGGACACGAGTAGGAGGAAAATGCTTATGATGAATGGCAATTATTCCGATGTAGAAACGGGAAGAGACTCCCTCTTAAAAAGGGGGGGGGTAGAGGATATGATATGATGAATGCAAGATAACTAGAAAAGAAGAGGAGAGAATGGCTTATTGGATGGTCGATGGCGAGATCCGGTGGAGCTTCGACATCGTAGGGACGACGAGGTAGCGCGGCGGGCGAAGGCGGCCTCTCTCCTGCGAGCACGGGCACCCGAGGATCCGGCAGGACCTCCCCTACAAAACACCCATGGGTTAGGAATAGAATCCGGCAGCCTCTCGGCGCTCTTTTTTTCGGCCTCTGAACTGAGGGGGGTAAGCCTCTATTTATAGAGGTCGGGAGGATGGGGGCGTCCAGGGGCCTGGACGCCTCCATAACTTGGATTTTCTTCAAACGCCAGACTGCGCCACAGTCAGTCGATGGTCAGGGTGTCACCCGTGAGCTGGTTGATGGAGGCATCCAGGGGCCTGGACGCCTCCATATCTTGGATTTTCTTCAAACGACAGACTAAGCAACGGTCAGTCGATGGCCGGGGGTCGCCCGTGAGCTGGTTGATGGAGGCGTCCAGGGGCCTGGACGCCTCCATAACTTGGATTTTATTCAAACGACAGGCTGAGCAACGGTCAGTCGATGGCCGGGGTCGCCCGTGAGCTGGTTGATGGAGGCATCCAGGGGACTGGACGCCTCCATAACTTGGATTTTATTCAAACGATAGACTGAGCAACAGTCAATCGATGGCCCGGGGTCGGCCGTGAGCTGGTTGATGGAGGCGTCCAGGGGCCTGGACGCCTCCATATCTTGGATTTTATTCAAATGATAGGCTGAACAACGATCAGTCGATGGCCGGGGGTCGCCCGTGAGCTGATTGATGGAGGCGTCCAGGGGCCTGGACGCTTCCATAACTTGGATTTTATTCAATCGACAGGCTGAGCAATGGTCAGCCGACGGCCGGGGGTCACCCGTGAGCTGGTTGATGGAGGCATCCAGAGGCCTGGACGCTTCCATAACATTATTTTTTTTTGGTTCAATCTTTTATATATATATATATATATATATATATATATATATTTGTCATTATTTTGTATTGATGGAGGCGTCCAGGAGCCTGGACACCTCCATGATTACCCCCGGATTCCCCCGACAAGTGCGTCGGCAGTCGTCCGTTAGGCATTTTCCTGGTCCCGGCAACTTCTGATGCATGTGATTGATGTTGATGCCGTTCGAATGTCGCATGATTTCCACAACGAGGCGGTTTCCGGATGCTGAAGGAGCGTTACACTACTCGCCCAGAAGACGAGAGAAGACTCAAAGATAGGAAACACCCAAGTGATTCAAAATGCGGAAGCCGCTGCGGGGCGTCGCGTGGTAATATGAGATTTTCTCAGGTGACGTCAGGAATAGCGTGTCTACAGCTGCCCCGCCTTAGCGTCTGCTTTGCAAGGGAGTGACACGTAATGGAATGGTATCAAAGCGGAGTGAAATGGAGTGGGAATGGACTGATAAGTTGATGCCAAGGTGTGATGAGACACGCTTTTGACATGATTGTTTGGAATCTTTCCTGTAGTTTCAATGAGGCGACCTTGAAGAAGGTCTTTCAAATTTGACGATTGTTTGGACGGAAATCAAATAAGGGAGGGTGTGATGTGCGCTCAGGCACGAAAATAAAAGAGACCAACTTCTCGGTGTGGAAGTACCTGGGTCATAAACCTGCAGGTTTCACCTTTGGGGAGCGATTACCAGCCAATGTGGAAGTGTTGCGGCCAAGGTTGGTCAAATAAGTTAAAAAAGCAAAGGAATATCCGAGGGTCTGTTCAAACAAGGGTCTCGTTTGGAAGGGCAGCGTAGGGCCGTTTCAAGGAAACTCAGTATTTCATTCAGAATGGAATATCTCATATCTGTAAGAATTGAAGCACAACGGCTTTCGCAATCGAATTACTTGAATGATCTTCCGTAATAGACTCAAAGTCCTATATGAATGCATGCTGGGTTTAAAGAAAAATTTAAAACAAACTAGAATAGAAAATAGCCAAGGATAATATTGTCAACTCGTTAAGAATGGGTCAGGATACCGATCCAGTGAGCTGATACTAAGTTGGGGCCCGTTTATCCACGCACCGACTAACTGAATGGAACCGTCGTTCCCACGCTATCACCAGTTAACGGCCTATCCGTACAACCCAAATTCTTCTGGAATCATCACTATTTTTGTTGAAGGGGAACTCAAATCCCAGATTCATTCGGGTCACAAGGTCCTTGACGTGTTCTAATAGCGTAAATATCATATAGTATGATGCATGCACGGGGGACCGAACACTGAAGGATGGTATACAAGATAGGGCGAAAAACGTCCGTTGGCAAAACCTGCTCAGACCATCATAGATTAAATACATCAGAAAGCAGCAGAAATATAACAGAATCGTGCCACAGTACAAGGATAAAACACTGACGAATTGACCACTCATGTGACATGTCCCGTCCCGTAGCACCTCTCCTTTCCTATAAGTACCTCCCTTAGGCTAGTTTATTCAAATGTACCAAGGGGAGTTTTGAAAGTTCGGGAGGAGGAGAAGAGGAGGGTATAGGGATTTCAGGATGGAAGGAGAGTCTTCCTGCGTTATGAAGAGGGGCAGGCCTAGCAGTGAGGTCAGGCGACTTTCCGACCTCGAGGGTCATCTGAGTGGGATGATCCAGTCGCATATGGTAAGTTGATTTATTTCAAATTGATTGCATGAACTCTCTTCTCACTCTCCTTCCTTTCTCTTCTTCTTTCCAGCCGTATCCACTCTTTCCGGGTCCGAGGAAGTTTTCCAAACTACCATGGCTTTCAGAGCTAACTTCCAACATCTCCATTGGCATGAGGGCTATACTCTCGAAGTGGCATCTTCAGGGGCTCCTTATTCACGCCAAACACTACGAGAGAATCCGCATGGACTGGGCGGCTATGGGCGCATTAGTGGAGATCTGGCATCCCCAGACCCACACTTTCATCTTCCCGACGTTCGAGGCGACCATTCTCCTCGAGGAGGTGGACCTTCTGCTTGGACTGAAGAAATTCAAGAGTGTCGGGAAGGTGAAGGCTATCCGGATGCTGACCCGGGGGACTTCCGAAAGCGTCCTTGGAAGCTTCATGCCGTCCGACGCAGTCAGAAAGGTCCGCACTCAAAAGGGAATTGACTTGCAAAGGCTCGCGGTATGGGTTATGGATGCCTTGAAAGGGTCACCATATGATGAACATTTGGAAGGAATTATGAGAGGGTTCACCATCTGTCTGGCGGGTGCTCTCTTGTTCCCTTATACCGACAACATAGTGGAAGAAACCCAACTGAGTGCTATCTGCGGGATCTGGAGTGGAAAGAGGGTGGGACCCGCCGTCCTTGCCTACCTTTACAGCGGTCTTACCGCCTCGAGCATGGGTAGGCCTCCTTTTGGTTGCGCACTTGTTTTGAGTTGCTGGGTCGATTTGCACTTCAAATTCGACCACCGTGAGGGGATGCCGACTGCTTCAAAGCTTTTCCAACAAAGCCCCCTTTATCACATAGCCTATGTGTTAGGCTTCGGTGGCACTGTGGCGAACCGTGTTCCGTGGCTGAAGAAATGGGAAGACTGGCGGTCTCACTTTCGAACCATGACACAAAGCTTCTTCACTTGCGCACCGGCATGTCTACTCTCACGCGAACTCCTCATGAGGTCTTCTCCCGAAGTTGAACTCCAACTGATCGGCGTGACTGATTTGTCCTTTACAACGCGCATCGGTGCTGCCTCCAGATCGGCATTCCACGCCACTCGTTTCCACCACTGACTGGCATCGTCCCTTTAAAGAAGAGGGAGTTGGGTACGGAAGCGGACGCGAGGGAAGCGAAGGCCGTTAAAGCACCCTGGAAGATAAGTGTTGCGGGAAAGGCCTTAGCGCACGTGGGGGAAGAATGTGAGCTGTGGAGAGTTTATGTAACCGAACTGGGGAAGTTGAGGCCAAGAGTGCCTAAGCCCTTGATGTAGCCCGCTCTGTTTTCTGATGGAATAAAATCTGGCATTTGGCATTTTGGACCATTGTTCCCTGAATTATTATTTTTTATGATTTTTATTTTTTCTTTTTCTTTTGTGTTTTCTCTCTCCCCCTTTTTGTGTTCTCGTTTCTATATACATATACATTTTATATGCTTAAATGGGGGCGTCCAGGGGTCTGGACGCCCCTAATTTTTTTGAAAAAATTTTTGAAAAATTTTTGTTCTGTTTGTGGGGGCGTCCAGGGTCCTGGACGCCCCTATCTTTTCTTTTTTATTTTTTTTATTTTTTTTATTTTGTTTGATGTGGGGGCGTCCAGGCGCCTGGACGCCCCTATATTTTCTTTTTCAATTTTTTAATTTTTTTAGTTGTGGGAGCGTCCAGGCGCTTGGACGCCCCTATCTTTTTTTTTGAATTTTTAATAAAATAAAAATGTGGGGGCGTCCAGGCGCCTGGACGCCCCAAATCCTGGTGATTTTCTATATAAAGGGGGTCTCACCCCCTATTCTCTTCTACTATTTATTCTAACGACCCATTTCCAGTTCCCAATGGAGCAAGAAGGCCCGAGCCAGGGTGGAGAGAGGCGGAAACGACGGGCTCGTCGTCCGAGGAGGTCGAGGGATCATGCCGAGGAGACTGCCGTGGGAGAGGAGATTGCCGCGGAAGAGGAGATTGCCGAGGAACAGGAGGCGCCTCCTTTGGCCGTGGAGGGTCCTGCGGGTGCTGGCGACGCCGGAGAGGATGAGCATGACCCGGTAAGCCCCTCAGAACTCTAATTTGTTGGTTTATAGGCTAGACAGGCGGGCGAGAGATGGTGTGGAGAAGGCCGGTGAGTGGGGGAAGGAGGCGTCCAGGGGCCTGGACGCCTCCAACTTTTCTCTCTTTATTATTATTATTATTATTTTTTTGAGTTATTACGTAAAAAATAAAATTAAAAATAAGGAGGCATCCACTTAGTTGGACGCCTTCATGATTATTTTTATTTTATTTTTTATTTGTTTTTGTTTTGCTAAAATAAAATAAATGAAGTAAAATGAAAGCGTCCAGGGGGTGGACGCCTTTAAATATATATATATATATATATATATATATATATATATTTTAAAAATAATAATAATAATAAATAAATAAATATTATGTACAGTGTTGTTGTTTATTATTATCCATGATGCTGATGTGTTTCTTTTTTATTTATTTTTTTATGGTGTGCAGGGCGTGATGAAGAGCCGGATCAGCTGGTCCCTGGTGGTGGCAGCGTACCGTGGGCTGCCGAACTTTCAGAGGGCGCGGGTGGACGCCATGGGTTTTGGAGCTTTCCTGCAGATCGAGCCCTTCCGACTCGACCTTCCTCTCATCCAGGCGTTGAGGGAGCGGTGGCACCCGCCGAGCCGGGCGTTTCTGATGCCCTGGGGGCACATGGTGCCGACACTGGAGGACGTGGCTCGGATCACCGGGCTACGGGTTGACCGAGAGGCAGTCAGTGGGGTCACTTACCCCGATTACCAAGAGAGTGCCCTGGACCTGCTGTAGCTGAGACGAGCGCGACTGACAAAGACAGCAGGGTAGTCGGCCGAGTGGAGATTATGGAGGAGCTCGGATTTGGTGACCCGCGCCAGCGGGTTAGTGAGACTGGAGTGGAGTTTCTGGTACAACTGGAGGGAGACGCTCGTGCAGCTTTCACCCAGGACCCGGGCGAGCGGGAGCTGGTGGATCTAGACCTCCGGAGGTTCCTCTTCTTCTTCCTGGGCCGCCTCCTACTGGGGATGAAGGGTGACGGCATCCACTGCCGCTTCCTCAGGATCCTGGCGGATATGGACAGAGTGGGGGACTATGCGTGGGGAGCGGCTCTGCTTGCCCATTTGATCGCCGATCTCTCCCAGACCTCAGAGAGGGAGACGACAGTCAGCGGCTTCGCACCTTTTCTCCAGGTAAACATTTTATTTATGGATTTTACTGTAGCTAAATATGTAATTAGTCAGGCTAATGATGTATGATGGATGCAGGTGTGGAGCTACTACTACTTCTCGATGGGAAGAGCCAGACAGGGGAACAGGAGAGCCGTGCCTCTGGCGCGACAGTGGAGGACGGTCATGGTCGCGGCACCCCACGGCTACCAGCTGGCGTCGCTTCGTTGGGAGCTGAGCGAGTACCCCAACGCTATGGTATGATGCGTATGATTTTTTTTTGGTGTTTTTACGCATGTGACTTAATTGAGCGAAATAGCAACTAACATGATGCATGTATGGTGATGCAGGTGGTGTAGAGGCCCTACCTGGGCATGGCCGATGCCGTCCAGTCTTGGGTTGTAGCGGGTCGTCCTCGTTTTGGGCGGGACGTGAGGGTCCATTGCCTGAACGAGATCGAGCCGCTCCGGCTTAGGCTGGTTATGAGGACATTGGGATTAGCCCAGGAGTGGGTTGACGTAGACGAGCCGGTCCGCGTCGGGCGGAAGACCAAGGGGAAGGCAAAGATCGTGGACTGGCGTACGCGCTTCCCTGCACAGTACCAGGACTGGCAGTAGGGTGGGGTCCCAGTGGTGTCACATGTACCAGACAGCACCGATTACATGAGACGGTACCGGGCTACGTACGGGGAGCGTCTCTTCCTTGGTGGCATGGCAGGGGTAAGTGTGAAATGGAAATGTCCTCCTTTCTATACGTATATGCATGTGACACTAACTTTCATGCGGTGTAGGATGCTCATGACAACATGATTGCCGACCTGCGAGCCCAGCTGGCAGACGCCAGGCGGCAGTTGGTGGCGATCCGACAGGAGTTGGAGATCCTGGTGAGTCTATGCAATGCATTTTTTTTTATGACCTGGATTTTGATGCTTAGCCTCTGATTGTCGCTTGCTTTGTGTTTCAATGGACCCACCAGGTGGCGACAGCCGAGATGGCTGGTGGAGCGGGTTCCAGTTCATGGGGCCCTCCTCCGGAGGTTTCTGCCCTTCAGAAGCAATTGGCCTACACGGTGGCCCGGGCTGAAGAGGCCGAGCGTGACCGCGCGGCTCGAGTGAGTCCTGCTTGACCCCGACTTCTTTCCAGTTGCTCTTCTTCTTTCACTGCTCTCTTACGATGCATGTGGGTTTTGGCAGGTGGCCGAGATTCGAGAGGCCCTGGCCCGTGCTGTTCGTGCCGAGCAGGAGCGCGACGCCTGGGCGGCAGAGCGTGACGCCCAGATTGCGGAGTTGGAGGAGGAGTAGTGACGGGAGGCTGAGGAGCTCCCTCTCGACGTGCGGGATTTGCGTTTTGCCCTCGAGCTGTCGAGGAGAGAGGCAATGCGGGAGAGAGAGGAGAGGGAGAGGGAGAGAGAGGACACAAAGAGAGAGAGGGAGGACAGAGAGAGAGAGAGGGAGGACAGGAGGGCGGAGCGACTGCGAGAACGGGATGAGAGGAGGGCTCTGGAGGCCCAGCTGACGGAGCTCCGATTGAGTCTCGGCACGGCGGAGGGGAGGCTTCGGGAGAGCGAGGAGCGGTATCAGAGGGCGAAGGAGCGCGGGGCGCAACTTCGTCAGTCTGGTTCTTTCTCCATGGGTGGCTTTCTGGTTTCTTCGGCCGAGGAGCGTCGCCGAGCCTTCGAGGCTGGCGTGCCACCTCAGGGCAAGGCGAGAACCGCCTCTCAGAGTTCGCGGAGGCCCCCTAGGGATCCCCGTCAGAGGAGGGAGGAGAGTGATGACCAGGAAGGTGGTAGCGAGAGTTAGAGAGTTACTTGTACTCCTCACATTCCTTACTGTATGATGTATAACTGACTATTTGCTTATGTACAATGAAACGATTCCTTTTGTCGTATGCACTTTCCCTTTTCCACGCTTCTTTTCTTGCACTGAGTTGTTTCGAGTCACACTTCACGAGACCTTACCCTGAAAAGCAGGGAACTTCGCCTTGCACGGAGAGATCATCCTTCTCTTTTTTTTATTCTTTATTTTTTTTTTGGCGCGTCCTGGCGCGAGGACGCGTCTTATCCTTCGAATTCAAATTTAAAGAGCCAGGCGGCCTTCCTTTCTTCGTGCCTTACCCGCAAAAGAGCCCCCCTCCTGTCGAGATTTGCTCGCCCCTTTTCGTCTTCTTCTTCTCTCGATCGATGGAGTTCGGTGGGCCAGATCGCGGCGAGGGGAGAGAGGGGCGAGGGACTCCTCGCCCGAGGAGGGATGCGCCCGAGCATGGAGAGGCATCGACGGAAGTGGAAGGGCCTTTTAGAGCACGCATGGGACTCGAGGGGCCCGATGGCGCGGAAGGAGGCGAACGCGGCTGGGTGAGTGCTTCGATTCCCACCTCTATGACTTGTTTTAAGTCTGGAGCGAGTGGTGTGGGAGTGGAAGGGGTTTGGCGAGGGCGGCACTCACATGATGGGCGCGTCCTCGACAGGGGACGCGTTCTCGTTAACTGACGGGGGACCTCCCTCTTTGATGCAGGGTACGGTGAGAATCCCCGGGCTTGGATGACGAGTGGGCGAGCGCGGATGAGCCGAGCCGTGTCAGGAAGGAGAGTCGCGGCAAGGCGAAGCTCGAGGATCGGCACGTACATTCCCCTGGACAACAAGGGAGCGCACCGGTGCAGGGCAGTGGCGGCCTCCTGCAGCAGCGGAGGGGGGACCGAGCGGGGGCTCCTCAGCTTGGGAGACGGACGGAGGTGACAATAGGGCCTCAAAATTTTTATTCTTGTCATGAAATTCCAGAATTTAACCAACGGCCGTTGTCTATCTATTTTTTATGTACTCAGCAGGAAACGGTGGTAGGGATGGCTGGCGGATCGTCCTCCAATCCTCAGGCTCTTTTTCTAGAGATCGCCTCCCTCCAGGAGCAACTTACCAGTGCGGTGGCCCGTGCAATTCGCGCTGAAGAGGAGCGTGATGCCTGGGCCACAGCTGTGGCAGAGCTACAGCGTCGAGGTGAGGGGAGGCCCTCTCCAGACATTCTGGAGTTAAGGGTCCTTCACCAGGTGACGAGGAGGGAGGCAGAGAGAGAGAGAGAGGAGAGAAGGGCCGAGCGACAGCGAGACCAGGCCGAGAAGAAGGCCTTGGGGGCCCAAGTGAGGGAGCTCCAGCTAGGCCTTCAGGTTATGGCGCAGAGGTTAGGAGCGATGGAGACACGCTACGAGAGAGCGCAAGAGTTAGGGGCGCTACTTCGCCGGTCCGGACGCTTTTCTACTGGTGGCTTCCTCGCCACGCCAGAGGAGGAGCAGCGAGCCACTGCTGTGGAGCAGGCGCCGCGAGGCGAGGCGAGCACTGCATAGGGGTCCAGGAGGCTTCCGAGGGATCCTCACCTCTGGGGAGAGGAGAGGGACGCCTAGAGGGATGAGCATGAAGATGATGTCAAGAGTTGGCGAGTCAGTGGACCCGCCTCCTCTCTATGATTGTAATGTTTGTGACAGCTTATGTAGACTTATGAGTGATTTGATTTTCTGTTGTTTGTTTGTTTTCTTGCGCGTCCCTTCTTCCCTACGCTTCTTTGTACTGTTCACATGTGATGTGTCTGCCGACATCCTGCCCTAGACGGAGGATGGCATCTTGCTGCGACTATTCTTTCACGGGGATCTGTCGTCAAGGTCAATGATGACAGCTTGGGCCTCTTCTCCCGGATGATTTTTCAAACTTTACGGATGGCCTCCACGTTATGACAGGGCGCCACAGGGAGCAGGTCATCATATTACACCGTCCGATCCATCACCTTGTGCGGGTGGTGAAGTGACTCATGGGACCGCAGGGGAGGCGCCCTATTGTGAGGGCTATCGTTGGAGGCAATCTTGGCCCACCCTTCTCCCATTTCTATATATACCTTCCTCTTTTGTTCTTCCAGGGGCATCGAGGGCTAACTTGAAAGGTACTAGGAGGAACTCAGAATTTCGGATGGAGGACGAATCTTCCCACTCCTCGAAGAGAAGCAGATCCAGCGGTAGCAGTTCCAGGAAACTCTCGGACCTCGAAGGGCAGTTCAGCGAGAGGACCCAGTCGCAACTCGTAAGCTGAGCTTCCCCCCCCTGTTCTGATTCTTTTTCCTTCCTCTTGACAACACCCTTCTCCATTTCTTATGCACGCACAGAGTGTGATGAAATCACACATTTCATGGGAGTTAGCAGTGGCCGCATATAGGGGTCTCCCAGATTTTCAGAAGGCCAGGCTAGACGTGATGGGATTTGGTGCCTTTCTTCGGATCGAGCCGATCCAACTCGACCTGGCCCTCATCCAAGCCTTGTGCGAAGGATGGGACCCAGTAAGTCGGGCATTCCTGATGCCATGGGGGCACATGGTGCCCAGTCTAGAAGATGTGGTCCGAATCACGAGCCTCAAAGTGGATGGGGAGGCAGTGACCGGCGTCACCTATGCGGATTACCGAGAAGGCGCCCAGAAGCTACTGGGGTTGGACTTAGACAGTCGGAAGCACAGATCAGTAGCTAGGGCGTCTATCATGGGGGCATTAGGGCTCACTGATACTCGTCGACGGGACGACGAGTCCTCGGAAGAATTTATGGAGAGGATGGAAAGGGGATGTCGTGCTGTGTATTGCACAGATTTTGACAATTGGGAGAGATCTAATATGGATTTGAGGAGATTTCTCCTCTTTTTCCTGGGGAGATTGATACTGAGCTCGAAAGGAGACGGCATCCATTGTCGTTTCCTAGGGCTGCTATCTGACCTCGAAAGAGTAGGACAGTACGCCTGGGGAGCTGCCATGCTAGCGCACTTGTTTACGGGCCTGTCCCAAGAGGCAGATCGTGAGATGACTGTGAGTGGGTTCACACCACTTATCCAGGTATTTTTTTTATTTTATTTATATATTTTTGTGTTTATTTGTAATAGTCCACTTGAGGCATTGACGGCATATGATGATGTAGCTGTGGAGCTATTATTACCTCCCAATGGGGAGAGCTCGGCATTGGCGACCAGCGATGGTGCCGTTAGCCAGGCGGTGGCAACCGATCATGGGTGCAGCGCCTGTAACCTACCAGCTGATGGTGCTAAGGCGCGAGCTACAGGAATTCCCTGCAGCGATGGTGGGATTTTTTTTTTATTTTTATTTTTTTATATATATATATATATTTTGTCTAACCAGCTAAACGGGTATGTACAACCTCACCTAGGTAAACTGGAGACCCTACTCAGGCATGGTCGATGCCGATCAACCATGGGTTTTAACAAGTCGCGCCCGGTTCGGACGGGAATTGTGGATACACTGCCTAAATGAAATCGAGCCGCTTCGGCTACGATTGGTTATGAGGACCCTAGGGCTGGCCCAGGAATGGGTGGATACGACTGCGCCACCTCGCGTTGGAAGAAAGACACGGGGACCGGCAACTTGCGTTGATTGGCGTGTGCGGTTCCCCGAACAGTATGAAGACTGGCAACGAGGTGGCACAATCGTGGAATCACATGCGCAGGATAGTGAAGACTATCTGCGTCTGTATAAGACAATGTACGCAGAGCGGCTCCAACCCCGGGGACTTGTGGAGGTGGGTCTCCTTTTTCCTCTTTTCTCCTTTCCTCCTCTCCTCTCTGTGGATGCTGACTCCTATGGTTGCAGGATGTCCGTGATACCATGATAGCGGACTTGCGATCACGCCTGGCAGAAACGGAGCAACAATTGGGCGACACCCGTGGAGCCTTGAGCGCTTCGGTAGGTGTATGTACAATGCGCACTCCTAATTAAACTCTAGATTGATGGCGTTCGGCCGCTAATTTTCATCCCATGTGGTTATAGCGCGCCCAGATCGACGCGGCTTCGTCAGCGATGGGAGGAGGCGGCGTCTCTTCCAGCTTATGGATCCCCGCCTCAGAACTTGATTTGCTTCACGAACAACTTGCTCGGACTACGCAGCGTGCCGCGGAGGCAGAAGGAATGCTCTCTATACATGTAAGAGTTTCAGTTTTGAGTTCTCCTTTTTTGCCTTGCCACATATCTGAGATAGTATATCTGGCAGGAAAAGGAGATGCAGGAGTCACTTGCCCATGCTGCACAGAGAGAGGCTAGAATAGCAGAGCTGGAGGAGGAATTGCGGCGTCGTCCGGATGACGATTCTTCCAGGGATGCCATGGAGCTGAGAATCACCCTTCAATTGGAGAGGGAAGATCGTGAGAGAGAACGGTCAGAGAAAGAGAGGGACAGAGAAATAGAGAGAGCCGACAGATTAGCTGAAAGGGAGGAGCGAAGGGTCATGGAGGCCCAGTTGTTCGAACTCCGAACCAGCCTTGGCCTCGCTGAACAATGGCTGAGAGATGGTGAGGAGCGCTACCGAAGAGCACGAGAGCGTGGCTTTCGTGTCAGTAGCTCCTTTGCTGCTCCCACGGATCAGCGCCAGGGTGTGGGAATGGGAAGAGGTGTACAGAGCGGTAGAAGTACCGCTTTTCGTAGTTGGGTAGCACCCTTGAGGGCGTTTTGCCCGGAGAGTGGCGGGACAAGTAATGTAGAGAGAGAAGGTGGAACTTAATGTACAATTCCTTATTTAAGAATGGAATAAAAGGTATGATTTTGTTTGATTTTCATCTCACTCTTGCTATCTTGAATCCCTGCACGCATCACTGAAACAAACAGGTCAGTATCTCTGTTCTGACTTGGCCCCTTGCTCAATAAGCAGGTGTTCACTTCAACTGTCCTTGATAATGGGTCAAGGGGCCAAGCCTTTATTAACGAAGGCAAGGGAAAGATGCGATAATGATGAAAGTGACAGACAAGCACACTAATGCAAGCGGAATTTAAAAGTGAGATGTTGCATACAAATGCAATCATGCGAGATGATTTTTTTTTTTTGTTATTTTTTTCTGGCAAATTTTTTGTTGTCTTTGTTATCATTCTATTTTTTTGTTGTTTTCCAAATATCTACGTCTTCTCTCTTTCTTTTTTTTATCATTTTTTTTTCGCTAAAGCCTGATGAGCACCCATATGGCACCTTACCTTCATGAGAACAGGGGTTTCTTACTAACCTCCCAGGTATCCTAAGTGCACATCTAGGTTGATTTGGGCCTCTAGACCCCTCGAATGATAATCCCGTCGGCTAAGACTTACCCTGATGACAATACCGCCATGCCATGCTTAGGCTCCCAGTTACTTCCGACCACAGGGATTCGCCCAAAAGGTGTTCGAGGTAAATGATTTGCCCGACCCGGGTCTATTTCCTCACAACTCTAGATGTATATGATGGAACACCCTGGAACCCTAACGACCAACTGCGCGACGCTGACCCGGAATCAGACGCCGTCGCACCCAGAGGTGACGCGCTTGCATTGGCCTAAGCCCAAGGTTAAACAAGAAGACATCAAGGTGGTAAACAGGGGTCTTGACCGCCACACAGAGACTCCTTCGCAGCGATAGCTTTGCTTTTCAAAGTAGGCAACCATATGTGTATTAAAATAAGGTTGCAACCTTGGCGGGTTTCCCTTCAGAATCCATCGAGCTTTCACTTTAAAGGAAGAAGGAAGAGTGTAGGGGAAACCTCCTGAGAGGATCGGCAAAACCGTTAACCCGGCGAGCCAATAAGGGCCCATTAACTCTCCTTTCGGACAACTTCGGACCAAATCCGAGCATTTACATTCCATATCCTTTTGTGGATTCAGACTTTTTTTGAGGGGTTTCATTTATCGCATCAGGCACGGTCACGACCAGGCTTTTCTCTTGATTTTGATTTTGTGTTTCTTTTTGCGAGGAAGATATAGTTTTGACGTTGTGAGCTCCCTTTTGTATGCCTGCGGGGACACTGCCCTCTTCTCGTGCTCTGATCGATGCTCGAGGAATTGGGCCCTACTCTCACCCTATGGGTTGTGTTCGTGTTTCCCATGCTCAGCGTTTTAAGGGCGCCGACTGTCTCATTCGGTCGAAGAGAGAGAGAGAACGAAGATTTAAGCCTTCTGGAGACCTTTTGGGTGAGGCCTCACCATGAGCGATGCTACCGATCTTTTTTATAGAACACATGTGTTCATGCATGTTGCCTTCTTTTGAGTGGTCATAGGCCAAACTGGCCAGACGGGGATCTCCACGGTTCTGGCAAACCAAGACCTGAGACCTACCAAGTCCTAATGGCCCCTATCCTAACATGAAGGTGAGATGCAGTGACTTGATTCCATGGTGGTCTCCAGACATTAGCATTTTGAATTTTCTATTTTTTTGGTATTTTCTTTTTTGTTTTATTTTTGTTGTTTCCATTATTTTTCGTTATTTTGTTGTTGTTTTGTTTTTAATTTTTGACACTATGTACACCTATCTAAGGGTAGTACTTCTTAAGATACAGCCCATTCCAAAGGTGGGATAACTCAGTCCCCTCGGCGTTGATTAGCTTGTAGGCGTTGCCGGGGTACACGGCTTGAATTACGAATGGTCCTTCCCAATTGGGTTGGAGCTTAGAACACGGCCCTCCAGGTTTGACAAAATTCATTTTACGACCATCTCACCGATTTTGAATTTTCTCTCAACGACTTTCTTTTGGTGAAAGCGAGCGAGTCTATTTTGATACACACGCGCATGCTCGGCAGCGGCCAGCCGCTTCTCATCCAAGAGTTCCAACTGGGCGAGGAGTGAATTACGACGGTCGTCGAGGGGAAATTCCTTATCCAATTGTATCCTGAGAGAAGGGATCAGAGTCTCGTACGGGACTACTGCTTCCATACTGTAAGCAAGGGCAAACGGAGTCTGCCCGGTGGGGGTACGGATTGAAGTGCGATAGGCCCATAGAGTTTCGATAAGCTTTTCTGGCCAGTCTGAAAACTTACTGGACTCGCATGTTTTCTTGATGATTTTGATCAATGTTTTATTGGTGGCCTCCGCTTGGCCATTACCTTGCGGGTAATAAGGCGATGAATGATGCAATGTAATTGCGTACCTTTTGTAGAGGTCCTGAAGGTCCTGAGAAATGAACTGTGGCCCATTGTCGGTGACGATTGTGCTTGGGACGCTGAACCTGGCGAGGATGTTCTTCATGATGAACTTGCAGACTGTTGACGCCTTGATTTCCGCGTAAGCTTCGGCTTCGGCCCATTTGGTGAAGTATTCCGTCGCAGTAAGATGAAAGATTTTTGTTTGGTGAGGGAATTGGGATCACCTAGGGGACCGATGATGTCGAATGCCCACATGGAGAAGGCCATGGGGAGGATATTGGATGAAGTGAGGAGATGGTGAATGATTTTATCGACGTGAAGTTGACACTTGACACACCTACGGACATAGACGCACAATCTCTCCATAGTGGGCCAGTAAAAGCCTTGCCGAATGATCTTCTTAGCAAGCATTTGGCTGTTCACATGGCCACCGCACACGCCTGAGTGTGCTTCCTCTACACACTTCCAGATCTCATTGTCATCAAATCATCTTAGAAGAATAGCAGTCAGGCTTCTTTTGTATAGCAATCCCCCAGCTAGGGTGATTTATTATAAAGGAGTGGTAACTAAACCAGAATTAGGTGGGAAATGCCTAGAAGAATTTACAGGGTGATAAGAAATCAAAGGAAAAGGTGAGGACTAAAGCCTCGAAAGCAATATGAGAACGGGCAGATGCCCGAGACAATTGATATGACATGAATCGAGTCAGACTTAGGATCAAGATCGAGAGGAATTAGAAATTGATGAATTGAGAGAGGCGGATTCGGAGGATCCGAATGTAAAGGAGGAGAATCAGAGAAGTATGGATCCGGAGGTTCCGGAGGAAGAAAATGATGAGGGACGCGATGCCCTGGGAAAACGTATGCAAAAAGGTAATTTAAAGGGATGAAAAGAACGAAGGACACAATGCCATGGAAGAACAAAAGGATAAATCGGAAGAAGGAAAGGTCCGGAGACTTCGGACGGATATGAAAAGGTAGGGCGCGATGCCCTAGGAGGGATGGATAACAAGATGAGAAATCTGGAGGTTCCGGAGGGAGACGAGAGACAGATAAATATAAGGAATTAAACATGGAGAGGTCCGGAGGTTCCAGACGGAGTGGAATGTGAGGGTAGATAGATGAGAAATCTGGAGGTTCCGGAGGGAGACGAGAGACGGATAAAGATAAGGAATTAAACATGGAGAGGTCCGGAGGTTCCAGACGGAGTGGAATGTGAGGGTAGATAGATAAAGGTAGGGAATTAAATAAAGAGGGGTCTGGAGGTTCCGGACAGGGATGAGAGGTGGATAAAGATATGGAATTAAAGAGAGACGGGTCCGGAGGTTCCGGAGGAATATGAAAATGGGGGTCCGGAGATTCCGGACTAGGTGGAAGGTAAGGGTCCGGAGGCTCCGGAGGGAGATGAGTATAGGGGTCCGGAGATTCCGGACAAGGTAAAAGGTAAGGGTCCGGAGGCTCCGGAGGGAGATGAGTATAGGGGTCCAGAGATTCCGGACAAGGTAAAAGGTAAGGGTCCGGAGGCTCCGGAGGGGGATGAATGTGAGGGTCCAAAGACCCTAGAGAAGAAGAGGAGCTTGATTGCGTAGATCTAGATGATGGGAAGCGTCCTCTCAGCCAATGGATTGCCCATAAAAAGAAGATGAATAACAGCACAAGCGGTGATGGAATGGGGTATGCAGTAGATGAGCTATAGGATGGCTCCTCCACATGGGATTTATCACTCTTAAGCTCAACTTTATGCTTTCCCTTCTTCCTGGCAGATACTCTCTCACAGGGTGACCTCTCAACCTTCAATATGACTTCTTGGCATCTTGGCCTTGCATGCCGATCCCAATTATGCGCCCCGAAAGACGGGCTGGTCCTTCTTTGACCAACTGGCTCGATTGGTGCAGTCAAGGCCCATGGGCTCTCATGTGATGGACTCTTAATAAGATCCCTTGGACGTTCGGAAGCGAACGGTAACTCCCTTGGCAAATGATGATAGCAAAAATTTGAGACTTCCACTTGTGCAGTAGGGATCTTGACATGGAATGGCTCCTTTAGAAATAACTCCCTTGATAAATGGATGGTATCTATCATTGGGAGTTTGACCTTCGACATAAAGGGCTTCTTATTTGATGCACTGCTCAAGGGCGTTGGAATATCATGTGTGAATATGCTTGGTAGTATAGGCGTTCGCCCCTTGCATGGAAGTTGGTAGGAGTAGACAAAACGTCAAAAGCTTCCAAAAAGGAGCGGCCTGACCCACCCTTGAGCATAGAATTCATCATCTCCTCGGCAGTAGAATGTGTCATCACTATGCATGAGGAGATCCCCTTCTTTTGATTGGCCATTTGGACTATGACCGAACAAGGGGTAATAAGGGCCTTGAAAGCATGTTGGCCAATGAGTAACGTGATCGTTATTGTTTTGGCCCTTGATTTACTTAGCACCAATTCCTGACAGTCCTTTTTGATGGACATTGGTGTAGATGGAGATTCGGCCTTCTCAAAGGTGACCGGTACAAGAACTCGAATTGGCATTCGGCATATGAAATCTTGAATTTTGAACGGCATAGCCGTAATCGAATTCTTCTTGTCCGATTCTTGATCATCATCTTTGGCACATGTATTTATAAGAATACACCCACTCCGAGAGGTGATAGAAAGAGGTGAGTCGGAAACAACATGATCACGGTAATGGAGGTTCAATGGAAGGGGTAGAAGGGTAGGAAGTTGAAACACGACGAGCTTCTCCTCCTGCTCGGGAGCAGACGAGGTTGGCTCGGGTGCAAAAATAGATGGGCCCTGCTCAGGTTAGCCACGGATTTGGGTAAGGGGTCAAGTGGAGGAGTAAGAGGGGTTGGGTTTGAAGTTATAGGGATGGTGGAAGCCTGAAGTGGCGGAGGCGAGATGGAGGCAACATGCTCAGCGGGTAATAGAGGTTCAATGGAATGGGTTGTAAAAGAGTAGGTGGAGGTTGAAACACGACGAGCTTCTCCTCCTGCTCGGGAGCAGACGAGGTTGACTCGGGTGCAAAAATGGATGGGCCCTGCTCAGGGTTAACCACGGGTTTGGGTATGAGGTTGGGTGGAGGAACACAAGTGGTTAAGTTTAGTGATGGGCCCTGCTCAGGGTTAATCACGGGTTTGGGTATGAAGTTAAATGGAGGAACAAGAGTGGTTGAGTTTAGTGATACAAGGCTGGCGGAGGTTTTAGGTGGAGACAATGGAGGATTACTTGGTTGAGGACAAGGATTAACAGAAGGCTCAGTGGAAGTCAATGGTGCGAGGGTTAATTGTGAGATCGAAGGGGTAACAGTAGAAGGCTTGGTACGTAGGAAATGGGTGGTACGTGGGGGGTTAAGGATAGAAGGTGATTCATGGTCCATTGATGCGGGTTGTTGGGGTGTAAACCCGTCATCGTAACACCATGATGTCTCATAAGCAGGGGTAGGGCTAATGGCTTCATCCTGAGCAGGGGGTTCTTGTGGGGGCAGTGGAAGAGGGAAGCGAAGAAAACTCGGAGTAGCTGTATATTCAAAATCTTCATAAATTTCATCATGTGCCACTTCCAATTCTTTATGATCATCAAGTTCAAATGGATGCCATGGTGGAGGCGTGTTGATGAGTGGAGATGGTGTATATTGACATGAAGGATTTTGTGAATATGAATGTGGATGTGGAGACGGAGAGCCGTATGGATTAGTGTGATGAATGAGTGAATGTGGATGTGGAGGCGGAGAGCCGTATGGATTAGTGTGATGAATGAGTGGTAGATAGACGGCGTCCACTTGATTGTAACGACTTGGAAGGCTATCTTGCTCACTCATATCCTAGATGCCGTACTCATCTCTTCTCTCCTTCCAATCCTTCTCCATTTTGGTAATATTATTCATGAAAGCGTGAAGGGGATTGGCTTGAGGAGGAGTAGGAAGAGGTCGTGGACTCGCGATCCTCTTTAATTGTTCCTCCATTTGATCAATTTTATCAATGATAGCTTGTTGGAGAGGTGTGACTTGTGAAGTTGAGAGTCGACTTTGAGACTCTGGAGGGGCGGCTTGACATGAAGGCCGTGAAGGAGAAAGGGAGTAAGGTTTGCCCATGGAATGACCCGGTCGAACCGGGGTAAGAGGGATGGCCAGATTTTGGGGCCATGAGAGATGCTGAAATGAGGGAGGTGGTTGGCCCATGTGGTCCTCAAAAGGAGCAGCACGAGGACCACCTATAGCGCATGGATGACCTAGGGAGAGGTAGAAGTAGAACCCCTCTTAATGATAGCCTGGATGGCTTCAAGTTGTTGAGGAGTAAGGGAGTCGATGTGAGGAGCTAGGACATCTAAGGCATGGGGAGCACTAATGGAGGAGGAAGCTCCCCCGATAGTGGCCTGTACTCCATAAGAGGACTCATATGATGGACCGTCCATGGGCTGGACGTGTGGCTCACACTGGTAGCCCCGATCTGAGTTATAGACTCCATAGGAGTCGTGACCCTGGTCACGCATTTGGGACTCATAGGCGTCGGCCTTGAAAACATTGTGATTATATGCAGCCATCCATAACAATCTTTTGAGAGCATAATAGCAAACACCAGCAAACAATTAACAGAGATTAACAGACAAGTGAATGCTTTACGTCCTTTTTTGTTTTTATTTTAACTCTTTTTTTTGTCTTTTTTAAACAAATGTAAAAATTCACACAAAAATTGCAAAAGTCCTAGTTACACCTTTGTTTTACCGTCATGTGAACTAGGGACTCTCGTCTCATCACGGATAGGTAACTAACTTCGGGGTACTTCAGTGGTACAACCTGCCCAGTGAATGAAGAGGGAATCCTTCGATGTCGAGGACTTACGGAGGTCCCGATGGAGGAGATCCTAGTCCGTCGAGAGGAATTCCTGATGGAGAGTCCTTCCTTCACCGAGAGGTTAATCCTTAGAAAAAGTAAAAAAAAGAAAAAAAGGGGGTAAATGCATGAAATGTAGTGCTGGATAAAAGATATGTAACACACAGATGGAGCAGAGATAAGCACACAAATATAACAGATGTATAGCAGTGATATAACAAGAATATAACAACAATAAACAGATAGAGGAAGATATAGCCGTTCTACTTTCCAAGACAACACAGACTTAAAAATGACAAAAGAGGGGACTAAGGGGGGTGCACGTGGTGCACGAGGGGGATGACACAGCGCACGCGGGCGCAATAAGAAGGGGGACACACGACGGTGCCAAGTGGAGGGAGCACACGTGGGTGCCGAGTGGAGGGGCACACGTGGGTGCCAAATGGAGGGGGCACACGTGGGTGCCAAATGAAGGGGGGCACACGTGGGTGCCGAGATAATGCAGACCTCTAAGTAATCACAAAGGACCAGGGAAGTGCACGTGGTGCATGAGGGAAATGATGTAGCGCACGTGGGCGCAATAGGGAGGGGCACACGCGGGTGCCGAAAGAAGGCACACGTGGGTGCCGAGAGTTCAAGGGTAACCCAAAAAAAGCAAAAGAAGTCCCACCGTGATCGCCAATCTGTGGAAGCCGAGGAATCCACTCAAGGAGAAGAAAACGAACTAAACTACGGACTATCTGAGCGACTAAAAATTAAGAAGGATTATGAAACGTGCCAATATGAGGAAAGAGCATACGTAGGATGCTAAAGGGATGTGATCGCCAGAGGGGTTACCTCAAAGAAACGAAATGATCGCGTGTACCTTGTATTGAGCGCGGAGATTGTGACTCCTCGAGAGCGGGAAATGGCAGGTTGCTTCTTCCTCCCCCTTCGGCCGGCCGACGGAGAGGGCTTTCCTCAGGTACCCTTGCAAAACAACGACAAACAAGTAACGGGTGGATCAGAAAGATGAAGGTGCAGTATTCAAATTCTAACGACGCAAGTAACGAAATGATGGCAAGACACACACCTGGTTGGTGTTGTCTTTAAAACCCCTCTCGGACACGAGTAGGAGGAAAATGCTTATGATGAATGGCAATTATTCCGACGTAGAAACGGGAAGAGACTCCCTCATAAAAAGGGGGGGGGTAGAGGATATGATATGACAAATGCAAGATAACTAGAAAAGAAGAGGAGAGAATGGCTTATTGGATGGTCGATGGCGAGATCCGACGGAGCTTCGGCAGCGTAGGGACGACGAGGTAGCGCGGCAGGCGAAGGCGGCCTCTCTCCTGTGAGCATGGGCACCCGAGGATCCGGCAGGACCTCCCCTAAAAAACAACCACGGATTAGGAATAGAATCTGGCAGCCTCTCGGCGCTCTTTTTTTCGACCCCTGAACTGAGGGGGGTAAGCCTCTATTTATAGAGGTCGGGAGGATGGGGGCGTCCAGAGGCCTGGACGCCTCCATAACTTGGATTTTCTTCAAACGCCAGACTCAGCGATGGTCAGTCGATGGAGCTGTTTGATGGAGGTGTCCAGGGGCCTGGACACCTCCATAACTTGGATTTTCTTCAAACGACAGACTGAGCAACGGTCAGTCGATGGCCGGGGGTCGCCCGTGAGCTGGTTGATGGAGGCGTCTAGGGGCCTGGACGCCTCCATAACTTGGATTTTATTCAAACGACAGGCTGAGCAACGGTCAGTCGATGGCCGGGGGTCGCCCGTGAGCTGGTTGATGGAGGCGTCCAGGGGCCTGGACGCCTCCATAACTTGGATTTTATTCAAACGACAGGCTGAGCAACGGTCAGTCGATGGCCCGGGGTCGCCCGTGAGCTGGTTGATGGAGGCGTCCAGGGGCCTGGACGCCTCCATAACTTGGATTTTATTCAAACGACAAGCTGAGCAACGGTCAGTCGATGGCCGGGGTCGCCCGTGAGCTGATTGATGGAGGCGTCCAGGGGCCTGGACGCTTCCATAACTTGGATTTTATTCAAACGACAGGCTGAGCAACGGTCAGTCGATGGCCGGGGGTCGCCCGTGAGCTGGTTGATGGAGGCGTCCAGGGGCCTGGACGCTTCCATAACATTATATTTATTTTTTTTGTTCAATCTTATATTTTTTTTTGTCATTATTTTGTATTGATGGAGGCGTCCAGGAGCCTGGACGCCTCCATGATGACCCCCGGATTCCCCCGACAAGTGCGTCGGCAGTCGTCCGTTAGGCATTTTCCTGGTCCCGGTAACTTCTGATGCATGCGATTGATGTTGATGCCTTTCGAATGTCGCATGATTTCCACAACGAGGCCGTTTCCAGATGCTGAAGGAGCGTTACGCTACTCGCCCAGAAGACGTGAGAAGACTCAAAGATAGGAAACACCCAAGTGATTCAAAATGCGGAAGCCGCTGCGGGGCGTCGCGTGGTAATATGAGATTTTCTCAGGGGACGTCAGGAATAGCGTGTCTACAGCTGTCTTTGGTGCCGTGACCTTCTTCAACTGCTCCTCTATGCTAGCAATTTTCTGGAGGAGTAAGGTGTTGGTATCTGACTCGGCTGGGGCCGGATTAGAAGAGTATTGGTTTGGCATAGGCCTTCTTAAAAATTAAGGAACAGGAGGTTGTTGAGGCCTAGCAATAGAATGACTTGCCGGTTGGGCTGGCGTAGTCATAACGGGAGTTGGTGGGTGCGAGTGCACCCTTTGTGCGATCGCCTGGTCATTGGGGGTATTAACGGAGTGGCCACCCGTGGCCTGGGGAGGATTGGAAGATGACGGGACATACTTCCCTTTTAAAGCGGCTTGAACCGCCTGACGTTGGGAGTCATCTAATTGAGTGAGTGCTTTCAGAAAATCATTAAAGTTGAAAGAAGGGGATGCGTCCCCTGAAGTATTTTGGGTTGTAGGTTGAGTCTGGGAAGAAGGCTCAACCTCCTGAGAAGTAGTGTCCACCATGTGGACCTGAGGATAATGAGTGGAAGAGGGAGAATAGTTTCCTTCAAAGTAATCGGGATCCTAAGGTGGAACCTCATAAGATGGGTCAAATTGACCCTCCTCATAGCCATCATAGGTATACGCGTAGTTGGCCATATTGATGATTTTACCTGAACGGAGTTTCATGTTTAAGGAGAGGAATATATTTCCAATAAACAAGTATAATCAAGAGATAATCACCCAATCAAACAAGTTGTGCACTCAAGTTGTAATGAACCCAAGATTTTAAGGTCTTCTTTGGAGATTAAGGTGAGTTTTAAAGTATAATGAATTCTCTCCTTTAAATGTGGGTTCTAGTTGAGAGTTTGGGTGTATTCTCCGGGTTAACTAAGTTCTTTCTCTCTCCTTACCAACGTATGGGTCAACTATGCTCCGGGTGCTTCAAATGGTACAACCGACCCGGCGTCCGTGAGAGAATCCATGGGTGTGGGGACTTACGGAGGCTTGGTTTCGGAATTTCCGATCCAATGAGACGGAATGCTCAATGGAGGGTCCTTCCTTCACCAAGAGGGAGTGTGGGATCCTAGGAGTGTAGAGAGAGGAGGTCTCTCAACCAAATGCCCTAAGATGCCACTAATGCAGGTAAATCAAGTAGATAATAACCAGGCAAGTAATAATAGCAATTAACAGATGAAGGCACAGCAATAAGCAAGGTTCTGTGGGCACAGAACCAAATGACGACCTCACAGAGGTCGTGATATCAATAAACAACGACTGAGTCTCAGTTGCTAATCACTGTAAACAGTGCAGACTGAGAGCAACCAAAAATGAAATAGCGCCTTAGGGTGAGGCACTGTATGTGAGAATAACGCCTCTGTGGAGGGGCGTCATATACCAGTGAACAGTGATCAAAGTATGAATAAAAGCAGTGATAATCAAAATGACGCCTTGGAGTTAGGCGCTGAACTAGTGAGACACGCCTCTGTGAAGGGGCGTCAAAATGCGAGAAATAGCAATTAGAAATAATGGGAGAAATGAACAGTAATCACACAATTGACGCCTTGCTGTGAAGCGTTGAATGCAGAAATGACGTCTCTGAGAGAGGCGTTGATTATAAAAATGATAAAAATGTAGAAAAATAAATGGAAACAGCGCCTCTGTGAGCGGTCGCTGTATGCAGAAATGACGGCATCAAGGAGGGCTTTAATTAGTTCCAGAGAACCGAAAGTGTTGATAAACTAATAGAAATTAACTTCTCTTTCTAAAAATGTTATGGACACTTCAAAAAATTGGCTAATCCAGTGGGGGTGTGCACGTGGTGCACAAGGGGAGTGTGCTACGTGGAGCACGAAGGAGGGGCACACGTGGGTGCCAAAGGGAGGGGCACGCGAGGGTGCCAAAGGGAGGGGTAATCAAACTAAAAACATAAAGGTTCCCACCGTGATCGCCAATTTGTGAACGTGTCACATAGACATTTTAAAGAAAAAGAAAAGATTTAAGTAATAAAATGGGTAGATAAAAATGTGCAAAAATATGTGGGACATAAAGAAAAGAAGAGCATGAGATGCTCAAAGGAGGGTGATCGCGAGAGGGGTTATCTCAAAAAATGTAAAGATGATCTCATATACCTTATATGAAGCGGGGAAATTGCAAGTCCTTCCTTCCTCCTTCTACCGGCCGGCCGATGAAGGGGGTTTCTAGTTTGATTACCCTTGTAAAACACACAAAACAAATAAAGATATGGATTAGCCAAAAGATGTGTAGTATCAATGCTCTAGAAATATAGAATCAACCAAATTGGGCATGAACACACCTTGTGTGTTTTGGTTTAAACCCCTAAGAGGAGCAACAAGGTATGGGGAGTATGGATGATATGATATGCAAAGCAAATATATATGATGTGGTGACAACGTCTCTAGCAGAGAGCTAGAAAGAAAAGGTGCATGTGATGATGACATGATGCCAGCAATAAAGAACAAGAAAAAGAAAGACTAAAGGAAGAAGGGCTCTTTTTGCTATGTGTGTAGCAGTAAAGGGAGGGAACAAGAGCCGCGGCTGGTTGCTGTAGCAGGAAGAAGCCACTGGAGGATGAAGAAGGTCCCGCCGGTGGAAGATGAACGCCGTGAGAAGGAGAACACCACCGGAGGAAAAAATCATCTTTGGAAGAAGAACTGTTGGAGGAAAACCTGTAAAAGAAAAAACTCTCTTCTCTCTATAAAAACTCTCACAGTGTTCTTCTTTTTAGCTCTCTCGTTGTTGTTGTTAACTCTCGCGCGTGAAGAATACCAAGGGTATTTAGAGGCCAAAAATCCTTATGTTAATAAGATTAAAACAAGGAATTCAATCCTCCAGCAAGGATCTTCCTTCCCAATCGAACACGATGTTTAAAATGGGGAAAGGATCACTACTGGAAGGTAGCAGACGGAATGGAGATGGAAGTCCAAAATGACGACATGAACAGGGGCGTTAATTGAAATGACGACAGCCCTGCAGTCGTTAATTCCTAGATTTAATTATAGCAATAAAATACTTTCCATATTTAAAAATGAGAAATGACGCCTTCTTATAACGGCGTCAAATAATCAATGCCCCATAGATGGACGTCAATTCTTTGAATTATTATGACTAGGATTCGTAAAATCAAGAAAACAACGCCTGTGTAGACAGTCATTTATTGATGAAAACATGACCCTCATCAAGTCGTCAGTTAAATGACGCCCTTCCTCCCGGTGCTAATTACAATTATTATGAAAAATACTAAATAATTATAAAAAACTTCATATTAAGCTAATATTGAAGTCCACTTTGGGGCGTCACGTGGTGACATGAGATTTACTCATCGTAGCATCGATTTTGGCGTGTCTACACACCTCACTCGACTCAGACTTACAGGAAAATCCTCCCATGCTGGTCACCAGACCAAGGATCACCATCCAACGCCAATTTCTCTTCAAAGACCTCCAACTACAGGCGTCACTCTTCCGTCCTGTCTCATCGAAACCTTCGGCTCAATTAATCCAAGTGGACACCTGCCAATCCTGACAGTCTACAACTTGGCTGGTCAACCTCAGAAAATAGGGTGAGGAAAGCTCCATTACCTCGAACCCCAAGCACAGATTCTCTCCCTTAATCTGGCAACCCTCTGCGACTCCGCAGGCTTCGATCTGTAACGAATCGAAAAATTCCAGCACCAGCCAAGAATTCTTGCGAACACCGCCCAACCGGCACTCGTCCTTCCAGAACAGCTCCAACACACCCTCACACAACAAGGGAATTGGGTAGGACTTCTCACAAGCAACCACCTTGCCAAAACACAGGACACGTCTCGCACGAATCCCATGGCACATAGAGGCCAACCAAATCCGGAAACATAATGCAAGACGATGAACCTTGGCAAAATGCGATCTCCTCCAACCTAAGGAGAAACCAACGCACCTCCGACTAATGTAAAATCTTCGCGCTCGACCTGACCTCGAACCTCGTGCATACTGGGAATAGCAACTTCCAGCACCAAGAAAACCTTCACTTCCATTAGGTCGGCGCCTCTGACACACTCGGTGAGTGTCACGTCGGACTACAATCACAGCATCTCTCGATGCATCACCACTGCAATTTCTCGAACTGCAACACGCCATGCCAAGAGCCGCAACACGAGCCATAATCGATAACCGTCAACGCTCATCCTCGAGTCCTGAACTCGCCACGGAACCTTCATATCTCAAACCAAATCTAGGGTGAACATAATACATTCACACGCAGAAGCGCAGGAGCAAGAACTTACTGGGACAACTCTGCCCAATCCTGCCTCAAAATCCGCAAAAACAATCGGGACTGACACGTCATTTCTGACGTCACAGAGCATGACAAGAACATCGGGCTCGACGATTACTAGCTCAACAGAAGATCCTCCGCTCACCCGAGCACACCTCTTGATCAGAGCATCTGCTCTGCCACCTTAAACCACAATCTTAACACCTCAGGGGCTGGATAAACCTCAAGTTAGAGTGGCCAGATCAATAACAGCTCCCTGAGAGCACACTTACGGCCACTTAAATATGAGTAATACTCGCCAGCAACCTGACCTCGCTGCAGAATCCTCTAACGCAGCACTACAGCAACACACCTGCCGGCAACCTTTGCCCAACGCTGCACCACTAGAGCCACAACCCATCGAGAAGAAATCTCTATCACATCCGTTGGGCCCCTCACTGGCACGAAAGTCGCAAACAGCAACCACCTTCACAGCACCGCGCGGCGCACTCAAGCTCTCAAGCAAGAAATCAAGTGAAAAATAAACACAAAACCCTAAGCCAGCTACCGACTGCACTGGACCTTATGGACTCTGATCACTGTAATATCTCGAATTCCCATGTACGTCCACAACCACGCTCTGATACTAGCTGTGACGACCCAAGATCTGGATATCGGGAAGAACCCGATACCATTTGAATCCTGGCCCGCCGCCCAAGAGCCAGGAGGGCTCGGAAGGGCAAAAAGGAGTGTAGAGGTACAAAGAAATAGGAAATAAAGTAGGACAATCTAACAATTAATAGAAATAAATAAACAACTACAACAGTAGAGTCCAGTCCAATAGAAAGTACAGTCTAACGTAGAAGAACGTACCCAACACCGAGTGAACACTCGGCCCGGCAAGTTGGCAACTAAGAACCTCCGCACAACACCCTCGAATCTCGAGGAAGAACTATTGCACCGGAAAAGCAGGGGTGAGCCTCCTATCACTGGCTTAGTAGGGGCCCCGCGGAACCCCAACCGAGAACAACGGTGGTAGCGGAAAAGAAAGCAACAACAACTATAGCAGGAACAGTGAACCGGTGGACGGTCAAAACTCGACACTACAGCTACTCCTACTGTACCGGAAAAACACACCCCGATCTCATAGTCGGGGGACCATCGAACTAACGGGAGAACCTCTGGCTACATCACTAGAAGAAACAATCACAACCTCACAGTCGTGGACCTAACACCATCTAGGGAAAACCCTCAGTGACGCTCATCGGAAAACCCCTAGACCTCTACCTCGGGAACACTCCCTGAAACTGTCGGGGGAACCATGTCTCCCAGATGGGAAACGAAACCCAAAAATAGGAGAGTCATGACTCATGTGACGGGAGTACCTGCCCACTAGAAGTAAGGCCGGATGCGTCCACTGGCGGCTTAGTCCACAGCCTCAGGTGTCTTACTGCGACGCCCCGGGCGGAGCCAAGAATACCATACAGTAACCAGGAACACACAACAAGAACTAGCTGGGGTCGCGCTCGTCAGCGTGTGTCCAGTTGCCCCCAACCACGTGTGCACACACTGACCACGTGTCCCAAGTCAGGCCCTCTGACTAGTTTTACCCCTCGGCTGGACTCTGGCTACACGACGTGGGGCCCTACGGTAACTAACCTAAAAACCGTCTCTCGGGTAAAGCCTCGCCACCACTCCCTAGTGGGACCACACACGTGTCGGATGGCTACGACTAGCGGGGAGTAACTGATGTGACCACTCTCTGAGGAGAAACTCTGAGAACCACGCACGCACCCTGCGTGAAAGTCACGAAGAACTAAGTGTCGCCGAGCCACTGGACTCTGGAAAGTCCTCTAGACTCACTAAATCCGATAGTCTGTGAGTCACAAGACTCAGGGTCAAGACCATTGCACCGAACGGTGCCACATCGTCAATCTGCCCTAACCCTCGGGTCAGAAACCTCGGCACGATGACTCACGAAGCAGTTCTCAACTGCTGAGACCATTCCCTCGAAAAGGGAACTAAGAAAACCTCCAGCCCCAGACTGGGTGAGTGAACTCACAGTCCACAGGCCACACACATGGCCCACGCAGAAAACACAGAAGCATAATTCCCAAGGTAGTTCACAAGCCGCCAAGCCGATTCCCCATCCCAGGAAAAAGCGAGAAACCTCTAGCCCCAGGCTGGGTGATTGGACTCGCAGTCCAAGGCCATACACTTGGCCCACTTGGGAACCATCTTCTGGAGAAACCCACGACATGCGGGGGAACCCCACCGCACTCACACCGATACACGGTGACTTCATCAAGCGTAACACAAAGCTCGGAACACACACAAAGGGTCACCCGGACCCTCTAAATCACTACAAGAAAAAGCGGGATTTGGGACGGAATTTCTGTCCCAAATTTGGGACGGAATATTTTCCGTCTAAAATTCCGTCCCAAATATGGAACTACACACGGAATTTGGGATGGAATTTGGGACGGAAAATATTCCGTCCCAAATTTGGGACGGAATTTGTGACGAATTTTTTGAACTGTCTGAAATTTATGACCAAGAAAATGTGACGGACCGACTCCGTCGGAAATCCGTCTCAAAATCCATCGCAAAACACCTTTGCGATGGATTTCACAATGGCGGCCCTTGTGAAATCCGTCGCAAGGTGTTTTGCGACGAATTTTGAGACAGATTTCCGACGGAGTCGGTCCGTCACATTTTCTTGGTCATAAATTTCAGACAGTTCTAAAAATCCGTCACAAATTCAATCCCAAATTTGGGACGGAATATTTTTCGTCCCAAATTCCGTGTCTAGTTCCATATTTGGGACAAAATTTCAGATGGAAAATATTTCGTCCCAAATTTGGGACAGAAATTCCGTCTCAAATTTTCGTCCCAAATTTTCGTCCCAAATCCCGCTTTTTCTTGTAGTGAATCTATGGGCATGCTAATCGAGGTAACACGGTACCTCCAGATATCCTAGAACATGGTCACGGAACCCATGGGATGTCCGGGACACTCACGAGGCCGATGGTTGACCACTAGGTCACAACCGGGTCAACCGGAGACCACCACGTCGCTAAACGGGCATGGCAAGCTCGAAAACCAAGTGGCAATCCCCCCTGGACCGTCACAAAGCCTGGCGGTCTGGCTAGGACCGCAAAACTTGGCCTAGCAGTCCAGCGAGGACCGCACAGCCCCAAATGGCTCCAGAACCCCGGCGGTCACCCCCAGACCGCCAAGAAGGATGGCGGTCCATTGCCTAACCGTTGGATGTCACCTAGCGGTCAGCTGCATGGCCGCTACCCCTCCTAACCTCGAACGACTCCAAAACAGAAAATGGTCGTGCCCTGTCCGCTATTCGGAGAGTAGCGGCCAGTCGCTAGGCCACCACGGAACCTAGGCGGTCACCCTCAGGCCGCCACACGCCCGTTACGACAAAGACCATAGACGGTCCTAGCCTGACCGCTACAAGGAGCATGGCGGTCCACACCAGGCCGCTAAACTCTTTAGGCGGTCTATCGCGCGACCGCAAAACCAACCAACATAGGGGGGACCTTAGCGGTCTCAACATGACCACTTAATACCATAGCGGTCTCTGGAACGACCGCTATGGCGGCCCGACCCCAAAAATGACGAAAACGGTGGAAAACTCCATTCCACGCCCCGTTCACGCCCACGTGAAGGGGAAAACAAGGGAAAACTAGTCCCCAACCTCTCTAGCACCGAGAGGACCCATTTAAACCCCAAAAATGCTGTTAAAACGCTAGATCCTGCTCACTCTCAAAAACATGCATTTTCCCCAAAATGCTCAAATAAGGCTGCTCGACTCACCACGGCCTACCAAAATGGCGAGAATGAAAGTACACGAGCTCGGGATCCATCTCCCTACCTCCACCGAAGATTCCGCGCACCGAATACGCCGATCCGCCAAGAAAATGTCGTTGGAACTCCGCTGGGAAACGAACTCACGGTTGAGCTTCCACGCGCCTCCACCGCCTCGATCCTTTCCCATCCTCGCCCACGTCGTCCCCGCCTCGCCCGCGCTCCGCTCCGTCGGCCGCCGGAGAAGAGAGGCTGAGAGGAGAGAGCGTGAGAGAGGTGAGAGGGAGAGAGTGAGAGGAATGAGAAATGGGGAGAGAGAAAAAGTGAGGGGGTTTATATAGGAAAATCCAAAAATTCCATAAAATATCAAAAAATAGGAAAAATACTCACCACGATCCTCGAAAAACGCACAATGTCGTGGTAACGTCCCGAAGTCAGAGAACGCAACGGTTCACCATACACGGGGTTCCGAAGGCCCGACAGATAAAAACATGCGTAAATCGCTAAACTCAACCCGGGACCCACGAAAGCGATCCGAAACCCACGGATCCTGATCCGATAAATAATCCAAAAAATCTGGGGCATTACAGGTTGGTATACAGATACCATGTTGATAGCTCTCTTCAGACCAGGGAGTTCGTGAGCGCATGGAGGATCCACTTTGTGCTCGCCCATTTGTAATTCCCCTTTCTTGATCAACCTTTCAATAGCGTCCTTGAATGGATAACAATCTTCGATAGAATGCCCAATCATTTGGTGATACGGGCAAAACTGGGGATCATCTTTTCTTCTAGCGTCTTCCGGTCTCTTTGGTTCTGGGAGAGTAATTTTGTTGTATTCAGTGGCCCAATTGAATTGGGCATGAGTCCTCTCCTTGGGGAAGGAGTACAGCTTCTTCATCTTGGTCTGCAGGGATGGGTCTTCTTTGTTGGGCATGTGTAGAACATGCTTGATTCTATTATTTTGATGATGTCTGACTATGGCCTATTAAGGAGTCTTATTTGCATTTGATGATGTCAATGTTTTATAGTTCAGGTCAAAGTCAGCACTGGCATGTGAAGAGTTCATGAAGATGAGTAGCAGGGCAAGGTTGAATTCAAGTTACATAAATCTAAAGGAGCAAGAACCTTTCCAAGGTTGAAAAAGAAACTCAAGATGCAAGGCATAGAAATCGAGGCACAGGCATGCACAGAAATCAAAAGCAAATTGAGAATTGAGTATGGACCTTGAGAGACCAAACTGCATGGAATATGCTCCTAGAAGCTAAGACATTGTTGTTGCACAGAAATCGAGGCAACTGACTGCACAAAAACCAAGAAAAGGTTGGCAAAAGAAAGGGAAATCAAACTAACAGTAGAATTCAGAAGTGCAACTTCAAGAAGGCTGCATCATCCTCACCATGTTGTTGCTCAGACCTCAGCCTCACTGCTCCGACCTCAGGTCTTCACAAAAGGTAGAAAAGTCCAAACAAGCTTCAGCCGCATCGACCTCACGAGCGCACTGCATCGACGCACCAGAAGATTTCCAAGCATTATCTGATAATCCCTCACAGCTACTTAGACCTCACAACAATGCTACATCGACCTGATCAGCTCTAGCAGTAAGGATAGTAATACAGCGAAGTTGCCTCGACGCACCTGTGAAGCTGCATTGACCCATGGAGATCCAACTCGCCAGCAACTCAAAGAAACTATAGAGTTGCATCAGTGCAATGGCCTGCTGCATTGACGCACCATAAGACTTCGAGCCTCTATCTGTCAAACCTGCAAAGTTTCCGAAGCTCATCCAGAGAGCATTACTGTCAGGCGTAAACCTCCAAAAACACACCTTTTGAGGTCTAGAAGAAGGTACCTAGGTCAGAACTTCTGCCACCTCATTATGACATCTCAGAAGATCCTTTTACAGAATACCAGGTCAGAGAACAAATCTACAAAGGTATTCTCTACCAGAAGACTCTCTCTTCTGTCCTAAGAAAGGACTGCCCCAGGAGGTCTGCCCTCTAGTGCACACTGGACCAAGCCATTCCCTCTGCCAACAGTTTTTCAAATATACTTTACCTTCTGCCTGCCACCGTCCTATCCAAGGACTAGTCTGAAAAGCACTATAGCTCAAGACAAATATCCTAAGAATACCCTCTACAAGGCCAAGGAAAAATGTTGGAGGGAAATTTAACTTTCCAGTTGCTTCCTTATATCTGGTGGATCAAGTCAAGTGTTGCTGAAAGGTCAGAGGTCAAAAGAAGCTACTTTAATTTGAACTCCATCCAATTTCGATTGCAACTCTTAAGGAGGGAAAATCTCTCCACCAAGATCATCTATATATATGTGAAGCTTCCAATAAAGAAGCAGCTGCTGCAGCTACTGCCCTGGAAGATAGCCACGTCCCTTGAGCATCCAAGATGAAATCTGTGAGAAGAAGAAGGGAGTGTGTGAGTAGCCCAGCACTGGCCATCCCAGTCTAATGCTGTAAGAGAAAAGAGAGAGGCCTTGAAGAGTGAGCATCCCAGCTCTGGTTCGACCCAAAACCAGTGTTGTTTAAAGACAAGAAGAAGGAAGGAGTGCAGCCCTCCTTGCAGGCAATCTGAGCTTGAAGAAGAAGATCTTCGGATCTATATCTGAAGTTGCTGCCACTAGCTTCCAGATCTGTATCTGAAGCTACATGTGTTTTTCTTACAATCTTTATGCTTTTCTCTTTCACTTTCTAATGTACATTTCAATGTGTGTCCGGTGCTCTGCCTAGAGACCGAAAGTCGGTCCTTGGCTGTGTTCATCCTTGTGTGTTCTTGGGAGTTCATCCCAGTGTTTTCACTGCACTTGCAGCCTGGTTTTTCCTTTGGTTGTGTGTGTGTGTGTGCGTGTGGTTCGCCCCCATGTGTGTGTGTGCGTTGTATTCGCCCTCGCGTATGTGTGTGTGGGGGGGGGGCTTGCCCCCATGTGTGTATGTGCGTTGCGTTCGCCCTCGCGTGTGTGTTTGTATGTGTGTGGGATTTCATTCCCGTGTGTGTGTTGAGGACTTCATCCTCGTGTGGAAAAGCCTCACCGATTCGGTGAGGGGTGGACGTAGGTCTGCGGGTTTGCAGACTGAACCACCTTAAAAATCCTTGTGTTTTGGGTTATGATTTGTGCGTTTGATCCATGTTCTCTATCCCCATTCACAAGTTCGTGTGCTAGCTTCAACGGATGCTATCCTAACTGCTTTTCCACCACACACTCTACCCAAGTGTTCACACACACCACAGCTTGACATGTAGTAAGTCTGTCCAACGACCAAACTAATAATAAAGTTGCATCGACCTCACTACACTAGTGCATCGACCTCATCAAACCGGTGCGTCGACCTCAGCCGTCTGTGCATTGTGCCTTTGCCATTTTCATTTGAGCTATTCTTAACAAATCCGCTGTGCATTATGTCTTAGTGTCTCATGTGCATCATAGCTGCCAGTCGTGCTTTAATAAGCTTAGTTTTTAATTGGGCTAAAATCTTTGAAAGGGTCTATTCAACCCCCCCTTCTAGATCTGGTTGCACCCAAAGGGACCCAACAATTGGTATCAGAGCCAAACTCTATTATACTCAGATCCAACGATCTGCAGAGAAAGATCCTGGTGCATTTGATTTAATGGCTTTATTCGTTGAACAAGTCTTAATGAATTCCCCACCCATTGATGCGGGACGGGACCAAGGACACGACAAGCTCGCGATCGTCCCTTAACGAGGGAAGCGTCGGATGTGCGCGGTTGAGAAACTGGCTGTGAGCTAGGGTGGTCGGCTCTCACTTGTGCCCGGATCGGGTCACGGGACGGCTTCGCTCTCTCTCGCAGCAGTGATATTATAAATTGAAAGCGAGCTAGGTATCCCTACACATGCTCTCTAGCAGCGGCATATAAAGCATATAAAGAATTAAGCTAATGCCAAGTGTAAGGGTGAAGGCGATACCTCCACGCTCTCGGCATGGCGAAGATGGGACCCGGCCGGAACTCGTACCCCCGGGAACTTAATACATTATGGTTACAGCAATGCAATTAAGCCCACTCCACGCAGGGAGGTAAAGGGTGACACAAGTGGGCCCGGGAGGACCAGTTTCGGGTTGATGGGCGGTTCCGGACGATGCTTTGGCTTCACGCGTACTCGTGTTAGTGGGGGGCCCACGTATTGACCGGAGGGGTCGTGTGGGGCCTGATGACTCCTCTGTTGCGGAGACACCTAGAAAGTATTACCCTGGGATGGCGAGCTGCTGGAACGACCGTCGGACGCCGGGCGGCCCTCGGACGACGCGCGCTGGGAACTCGGCCACGAACCTGAAAGTTCTGTTTACAGGCGCGCGACTCGGAGAAAACTGCTGCTGCGATCAGCCCCGTCATCGGAATATGACGAGATTAGCGCCGTTGGAAAGCTGACTCAGAATACTTCGATGTAGGGGTCTTCAAAAAAAATAATCAGATCTGTACTTCTAATTATTGAATTTACAATCTTTCTAAAATCTGGCCAAAACTGCAGGGGCAGGATCTATCTTCGATGAAGATCGACGTTGACCGGGGAGAAGACCTCCGAATCTGGAAATGACTTCTTCAGCAAAGTTGAAGGTCTCTGAGAGAGGAATTCGGGACTATTTTTGGTTTTTTGATTGGATAAGAAATGGATTTTCTGGGATGTTTTTACTAGACCTGGGTCGGATCTGGGAAACTGTGGGCAGACTGTTCTTGGGAACTTGGACGGTTTTTGTAAAATACTTGGAGGGTGAACCAAAAATTAAGAAAATTCCTGGTGGTAGAGGGATGTGGACAGAACTCCCAGTAAATTTGGGCGTCCCAACAAAAATCAAAAGATGGTTCGAATGGGGTAGACTCAGAGCTGATGAACAGTGAACAGAACCAGGACAGATCTGGAACTTGGACTTGGACGAAAATCAAAAAATAGCTAAATGATGAATTTTGACGTGATTTTTTTTGTGGGGATAAGGATTCTAGAGGGGAACCAACCCTGAAATTTTGAGCTTCAGAAGATGAAGGAAGTGATAGCAGCAATTCGGAGAAGAGGAACCTGTCCTGAGTGGACAGAACCACCGAAACCGTTGGCAACGACGCGTCGGCGGCGAGACGATGGCGGCGGCGATCACCGGAGCTTCTTCAGATGAGAGAGGGGATCAAGGGGGAGGGGAATTACACTCTAGAAGGGGGCTGGAGGTGGAGGAACCAGAGAGAGGGAGGGGAGGGGCGCAAACTCCAAAGGGGGGCAAATGCCTATTTTCTCTTCATTAATTCATTCAATATGAAAAATACAACCTTATATAGGATGCCAACCAAACTCAACCTCAACCCTTGGATCTAGGGGTTTGGATTGAAGGGCTGGGATACAATGTGAATCACACATTTAATACATTAGTTTAATCTAATTTGACCATTCTTATTCAACCTTGGACTAAATCTATTCAAACACCACCTACCAAGCCTAATATGGCCAAAAGAGGGGGCGCCCCCTTCATGGGCCTCTCTTGGGCCTAGGCTGGTCCAAGGCCAGCCAACCCAATCCACTAACTCATGTCTAGACTTGGGCCTTCCAAGTCTTGGTGGTCCATGAGAGGGAGTGGCCCAATTGGGCCATAAATGACTAATATGGTCCATAAGGGTAGCATTTGGTCCAATATGAACTAGGCTTTCTAATGGACTCTACTAATGGCAATCTAACCTTGGACTTGACATAACAAATGGCCCATTGGCTTGATATAAGCCTTACAAGGAGCCCAAAAGAAAGAAATTACACAATTACAACTTCATACAAGCCATAACACACAAATACACTTCACCCGTGTATGGAAATCGCCTTTGATGCCCCATCAATTCTCCCCGGGTGGGAGGAACTCGACCCCGTCGAGTAAAGGTATGGCTGCTCCGGTACTCCGGCGGATCCGTCACCGTGCCACGTAGCGCGGGTATGCTCCACTCCAAGTGATCGTCACCTGCTCATTCCATATATACTCGATATGCGAACTACTATGGGCTAAAGGTGGTCACTCCGAAGGGGCACTCTCAAAGGAAGGAAACAGCTCGAAGACTCACTAGGAATCACTGCTGAGTCCCTATAGGTGACTGATCCGGGTATAGATGTGGAACCGGTCCCATACTCATCAAGTGAGTCCACTCGCCTCTTACTCATAAGAGAACGACAACGAGCTTGCACAAGACGCATGTAGACAAACAAACGACACACAAACCATGCAAACAAATCACTCAAAACAAATCACACAAAGAAAAGCACACTGTTAGTCCGACCCGTACATGGGTGACGGCGGACCAGGACACCCGAATATGTGCCATGCATATACTAGATGTACACGATGGTTGATGGAAGGGAGGACTCCTAGACACCCTAAGATGTACCACTCATGCATTGGTGACCGATGGGATTTGGGTGAAGAAGGGCTAGGAGATCCAAAACTACCCTCGCCATCATTCCTAGAGGTAGAGACGGCTTGCCGAATAGACCGAGGGGTATGGGTGGAATAGGGAACTCCTTGGAAGAGGTGGAGGGAATGTGATAGCTCGGGAGCTTCACTAGTGGAGGGGTCAAAAGGGTCAAAGAAGGTATGACCCCGGGAGATGGGTTCCTCCATGACACGGTCCCAATCGTGAAATTCTTGAAGGTGTGAATGGTCACCTTCATCCGCCATAGTGAACGGGACGATGGTCATGTGAAGAAAATAAACTTCCTCCCTTGGGCAAAAGAGAATGAAGTCGGACTCGGCCGGCATCGGGAGGAGTAGAAGAATCTCCGTTGTGACACACCCCACGGTGCACACAGAGGTAATGGATCCTAAGGCCGGATGGGTGAAGCTAAGACTAGCGGGTTGGTCAAAACCTCGGGCCAAAAGATGCGTCGACTCCCATTGTGAATCTAATCCCATAATAAGATCATCCAAAGTATCGACATGGTGACTAGACCGAAAAGTTGTGTGGTAGGAGTTGACGGACACCAAAGGTAGGGTAGGGTCCATAGACGGGTAAGGGAGTGGGACCAAGCCATCCTTGAGCCAACTAAGAAGCGGCTCGGCTATGTATATTGTACCCGTTAGAAATATGGGTGGCTCGGGATGAGGTGGCTCCAAGCGCGAATCCGAAGGTGGAGTGGGTCGCTGGGGCTGGGTGGCTGGACATACGGGGTCCCTAAGGGTGATCTTACCGGGTAGGTATGGTGGGCATAAGGTGCAAGTCCTCTTGTCCCAGTCAAGATTGGCCCTTCTCTCTCCTAACCACTTTTGCCCTAAAATGATGCATGAACCAGCAAGTGTGCCGATCCTGCACCATGCGCCATCGGTGTAGAGAACAGAGCTGATCCTCTTATAAAACTCAACACAAGCAAAATCACCATCGCGGACAATCTCGCCTGTCTTGGAGAGAGACTCCACGATGTCAAGAGAAACCCAATTATCCGACTCTCTATCGGTGAAATGGAGCTCCATTGTGGACCCGTTGGGTAGAGCGGCTTTCATAATGAGAGGGGCAAAACCAAAGGCTCGGTCCATGAGGACATTCATTTTGGCCACAAAAGTTGACCACTCGGACGTATGGTCTTGGGGATCGGCCATGGGTAGTGGACATGGACATGCATACACACGGTGACAAGACACTAGACCGACTATGCAAGTTTGGAATGCATGCACACTAAGGACCCTAGACGTAAACCAAGACTCGGTACGTGGCGGAGATAACCGATCCGAAGATCACTCGCACAAGTGTGCAGCCTTCCCGATAGGCATGGCCTAACGTTCGGACAACACCTTTTGATATACCGAGTAAAGGGATGCAATGCGAAAAGACACTCTTTTTTGTGTTTTAAAACAATGATGATCCTAGACTCGACTTAAACCGACTAATGACTCGACGTAAATGACACTCTTTTTTTTTTGACACCCTAGACTCAAACTCGCTCTGATACCAAATTGATGCGGGACGGGACCAAGGACACGACAAGCTCGCGATCGTCCCTTAACGAGGGAAGCGTCGGATGTGCGCGGTTGAGAAACCGGCTGTGAGCTAGGGTGGTCGGCTCTCACTTGTGCCCGGATCGGGTCACGGGAGGGCTTCGCTCTCTCTCGCAGCAGTGATATTATAAATTGAAAGCGAGCTAGGTATCCCTACACATGCTCTCTAGCAGCGGCATATAAAGCATATAAAGAATTAAGCTAATGCCAAGTGTAAGGGTGAAGGCGATACCTCCACGCTCTCGGCGTGGCGAAGATGGGACCCGGCCGGAACTCGTACCCCCGGGAACTTAATACATTATGGTTACAGCAATGCAATTAAGCCCACTCCACGCAGGGAGGTAAAGGGCGACACAAGTGGGCCCGGGAGGACCAGTTTCGGGTTGACGGGCGGTTCCGGACGATGCTTCGGTTTCACGCGTACTCGTGTTAGTGGGGGGCCCACGTATTGACCGGAGGGGTCGTGTGGGGCCTGATGACTCCTCTATTGTGGAGACACGTGGAAAGCGTTCCCCTGGGATGGCGAGCTGCTGGAACGACCGCCGGACGCCGGGCGGCCCTCGGACGACGCTCGCTGGGAACTCGGCCACGAACCTGAAAGTTCTGTTTGTAGGCGCGTGACTCGGAGAAAACTGCTGCTGCGATCAGCCCCGTCGTCAGAATGCGACGAGATTAGCGCCGTTGGAAAGCTGACTCAGAATGCTTCGATGTAGGGGTCTTCAAAAAAAATAATCAGATCTGTACTTCTGATTATTGAATTTACAATCTTGCTGAAATCTGGCCAGAACTGCAGGGGCAGGATCTATCTTCGATGAAGATCGACGTTGACCGGGGAGAAGACCTCCGAATCTGGAAATGACTTCTTCAGAAAAGTTGAAGGTCTCTGAGAGAGGAATCCGGGAATATTTTTGGTTTTTTGATTGGATAAGAAATGGATTTTCTGGGATGTTTTTACTAGACCTGGGTCGGATCTGGGAAACTGTGGGCAGACTGTTCTTGGGAACTTGGACGGTTTTTGTAAAATACTTGGAGGGTGAACCAAAAATTAAGAAAATTCCTGGTGGTAGAGGGATGTGGACAGAACTCCCAGTAAATTTGGGCGTCCCAACAAAAATCAAAAGATGGTTCGAATGGGGTAGACTCAGAGCTGATGAACAGTGAACAGAACCAGGACAGATCTGGAACTTGGACTTGGACGAAAATCAAAAAATAGCTAAAGGATGAATTTTGACGTGATTTTTTTTGTGGGGATAAGGATTCTAGAGGGGAACCAACCCTGAAATTTTGAGCTTCAGAAGATGAAGGGAGTGATAGCAGCAATTCGGAGAAGAGGAACCTGTCCTGAGTGGACAGAACCACCGAAACCGTTGGCAACGACGCGTCGGCGGCGAGACGATGGCGGCGGCGATCACCGGAGCTTCTTCAGATGAGAGAGGGGATCAAGGGGGAGGGGAATTACACTCTAGAAGGGGGCTGGAGGTGGAGGAACCAGAGAGAGGGAGGGGAGGGGCGCAAACTCCAAAGGGGGGCAAATGCCTATTTTCTCTTCATTAATTCATTCAATATGAAAAATACAACCTTATATAGGATGCCAACCAAACTCAACCTCAACCCTTGGATCTAGGGGTTTGGATTGAAGGGCTGGGATACAATGTGAATCACACATTTAATACATTAGTTTAATCTAATTTGACCATTCTTATTCAACCTTGGACTAAATCTATTCAAACACCACCTACCAAGCCTAATATGGCCAAAAGAGGGGGCGCCCCCTTCATGGGCCTCTCTTGGGCCTAGGCTGGTCCAAGGCCAGCCAACCCAATCCACTAACTCATGTCTAGACTTGGGCCTTCCAAGTCTTGGTGGTCCATGAGAGGGAGTGGCCCAATTGGGCCATAAATGACTAATATGGTCCATAAGGGTAGCATTTGGTCCAATATGAACTAGGCTTTCTAATGGACTCTACTAATGGAAATCTAACCTTGGACTTGACATAACAAATGGCCCATTGGCTTGATATAAGCCTTACAAGGAGCCCAAAAGAAAGAAATTACACAATTACAACTTCATACAAGCCATAACACACAAATACACTTCACCCGTGTATGGAAATCGCCTTTGATGCCCCATCACCCATATTTGATGGATCTGATTTTACCATGTGGCTAGGAAAGATGTGTGCCATTGTCAACTGCATGATACAAGGTTATGGAATATTATATACCATGGTCCGCACAAGCTGCCATCAGATACATCTGATTGGTCTGCTAAACACAGGACCAAAAATGTTGATAACCTTGATGCTTTCAATCATATAAAAGTTGCAGTAGATGTCACCATATTTCCTTTTGTCCACAGCTACAGCAATGCCAAGGAGATCCTAGATGGACTGGCCATGATCCATGAAGAAAGGAAAAGGCATGACTGCCTCATAGCCGACAGTCCAGATCATCCAAGTGATCCGTCTACATCTCAGGTAAGCTCTGACTCAGAGGACTTTACCTTTGAAGAATTAATGGATGCATATGATGAGTTGGCTAAGTAATACAAGAGGCTAAAATTTGAAAACAGAAAATTGAAAAAGAAATTTGAAAGCAATCTTGTTGATGCCTCTCCTTGTAAAAAAAGTTCTACTTTTGAAGAGCTTACTGAGACCCTTATGGTTGATTTAGATTTACATAAAGAGAGCATTAGATGTTTGAGAGATGAAAATGGAACCCTACAAGCTGAAATAACCAGGCTAGAAGAGATTGTAAGACAACTTCAAAATCAACCTAAGTCAATCTCTAATGATCAAACTATGCTTGATGGGTTAATCAATGATGTGAGGCTATTTGAGGAAAATGAAAAGCTGAAGGAACACATAAAAGTCTTGACTGAAAAGCTGGCTACATTTGAAAAAGGCAAGCATGTTGTCAATGATGGCTCTAAGAAGTTGCAAGCCTTAGAACAAGAAATTGAAAACTACACTAGTGTGAATGCCATGCTCAATGAGCAGCTGGCTGCCTGCGAAGAGGACCTCGCTGAATCCGAATTGCACATCTCCCCTTTGGAGAATGAAATCAAGGATTTAACAAATTCTCTATCAAAGTTTGTTCAGGGCAAAGATAATCTAGACTGAATTTTGGGGACTAGAGTCAACCTTCAAAGAGAGGGTTTGGGGTATAAACCTGTGAACAAGAAGGCCTTTGGAGACAAGCTATATACCTCCTTTGTTTCTGGCTCAAATGAAGCCAGCACCTCTAGTGGTCCCCCAAAACTGCATGCTACTCAAAAAAACCAAAAACAGATTGGTAAACAGAAAAGGAAGGCTCCCAAGCAAAAATAAAAAAATGAATTTGCTGGTTTTGACATGCATGCTAGGAAAGGCCATACTAAACACCATGCTCCCCATAAAATGATTATTTATTGCTTCTATTGTGGTATGCTTGGTCACACTGTGCATGATTGCCTTACCTTGAAGAAGGATGAGCTAAGGGCAGGGCAAAATAGAAGGAACAATGTGAAGGGCCAAGGCAAAGGACAGATCGACATTGGGAGAAAGCATGCTCATGCTCCGAAGCCCAGGTACGAACCTATGCGTCAATGCACCCATCAGGATAGGTCGACGCACTCAAAGGTTTTCAGAAGAAACCCTCCTCCTTGCTGCTTCCACTGTGGAAGAATTGGCCACACAGTCAAGAACTGTTGGCATCTGAAGGGAAAGTATCACTCTCATTCCAAGAATGTTGGATTCCCTGTTCACCCACACAAGCTTGATGCACAAGCACATAGAAAGAATGCCAAATCATTTGTGCGGTGTTCCTATTTTGGCAAATATGGGCATATGTTTCCTGAATGTCCCTAGATAAGAAGTGATGATATACACGCAGCAAAGAAAACAAATTCATTTGCTAGAAGGGCTGTTAACCAACAAGGACCCAAGCAAGCTTGGGTGCCTAAAAATTCCAACTGAGATTTTTTGAATGCGGGTGTGCCTTGGAGTTGAACAAAGGATGGCTAGAAGTATAAGCTCAAGGCACATGTTTGCAAATAAAATTTTTCATTCTTGCTATTTCTGCATGACATGCTTGCTTTGTAGTTATTGCATCATAGGTCCTTCCTGTTTCCAATAAGTCCTGCAAGCTAAAATTGTCTCCCTGAACTGCTGAAACATCCTCCATGGTTTTAGATGAACATCTAAGTTGGATTACATGTTTAACACTTAATCTGAGTTTCTGGTATATTGAATGGTGATGTGCAGAAAGGCAAGTTAAGCTTGCCTGGAACTCTCACTATGCATGAATTGGGTCTTCAGATCAATACCTCCGCCTTGTACCAGAAATATCTAATTTCAGATGCTTAATCCATGAGGAATCTGTCATGCTGATGGAATTGATATGATGATGAGTCACCATTTGCTTCTTGCTACCATTTAGCAGCCATATGAATTTCTTGTTTAGCACTCATTGCTTTTGATGATGTCTGTCATGGCTGCACATATATCTCAACTCATCACTCATGTGGACATATAACATGTTGATTGACTATCTTAACCTCCATAAGCATTTAATAAAGGGGGAGTCTAAGAGTTTGCACCTTAGCTTAGAATGCATTGCATATAACCTGTCCTTGCATCATCGTGTGGTCTTATGCACTCCAATGCACATCATGTTAAAGGGACACAACAATGCACATCAATTTGTATCATTTCTATTGCATCATATGCTCACATAAGTTATAGGTTGCATATTCAATTGTCAGTCCATGCATAAGTTTATGGGGAGCCAACATGTTAAATCCAATTTGCATCCTTGCACACTTGTCAATGTCTAGCTTACATATTCAGTGCACTTAGAAAGGGGGAGTAAGTAGCATATATCCATCTCCTCATGCATGATCTGGTTGCACACTCATTATGTTTAAGTCCAAAAGCTCACTTGTAGTGCATGCACACCCCCATTTGATGAATTGCACAAAGGTTTCTTGAAACCCATGCACAAGTTGAGGGGGGGTCATCATAAAAGTCTAGGCTGCATCCCTGCATACCTTGTTGATTTATGGACTGATTACATATTCGTAGGGGGAGCTTGCCTGGCTTTGATAAATTTCTCACATGTGCATATTGTATAACTCTTGTGTGTACTTCTTGAAAAAGGGGTCCTAATAGACTCTCTTCTGTTTGCATGATGTCTGCCAACCACGTCGACCCTAAGATCATGTAGAGTCGACCTTCCAGTTCATTTCCTTAGGAAACTGGCTGTTGTCTGTGCTCACTGCGTCAACCCTCCTGATGTACTTGCGTCGACACACCTATCAGCCTGATGCTCATGTTCACTTCCCTAAATCCTCATCTTCAAACTGATCTATGCTTACTCATGTCTTTAAGCATCTGAGCTAACTGCACATCCTAGGAGGTGATGTTCACTGCCTACTTCCATTCATCCACCCAAGTACATTCAATGTATTCATCCGCCCTTGCTTCATGTTCATCATGTGTTGTGTTCCATCTTGGGTCTGAGATGTCTTGAAATCTGAATCTCCTTGATACTCCAAACTCCTTGAACACTTTGAACTCTTGGGAGTATTGCTATCTGTTGCTAAATCTCATTTATCAGAGTAAATTTTAAAGAGGAAACTTCTTTTATGAAGCTCTATGACTGCCCAGGTTATAAAACTATTGGTTTAAAGTTTAATGGGTTCATGAGTTTTTGAACTGAACCTTCTTGGAAATGGCTATATTCAGACTTAATGGACTTAAACCATTGTTTCATGTTTTGTCATGTTATGTCTTCTTAAATATGAAAGTTTATTTTTAGTACAAAGGCATCTTTAGTTGAGGAACTTCATTGTAGTATTGTTTTTAAACATTTGTCAAATCTGAAGGTTTCAAAAGGGTTACAATGAACGCAATGAACTTTAGTCAGGATGAGTAACTGGGGATATTGGCGTCTGATAAACGTATATCCTTATGTAAAAAGGTGTGTGCTGAGTTCAAGTGCTTTAAGGCAGAGCAATGGCAATTGTTTCACTGAGAAACTGAGTCCCTTCATTAATGAAGTGGAGTGGACAAGGTCATGAAGTGCCTTGCTACCTTTGTTCTGTGTGAAGCAGAATTGTGAGCTACACTGAGTACCTGGGGGTGTTGGCGTCTAATCAACGTACACTCTCATGTCAAAAGGTGCATGCTACACTTGACTGCTTTTAAGCATGATAACAATTGGTAACAGTTGGTATCCAACAATGGTTTCAAAAGAAAAATCTGAATTTGTAGTGCTCATGGGTAAAATCAGAAACGTCTTGGTGTTTAACCTCAATACTTTTTTTGTAGTTACTCTCAAAGGAGCTAATGGAATTGAATGAGTAGCATGAGAGGAGGTTTACCTGGTCTCTATATGTAATTCTGGTTCATTTCTATTAATTTTGAATGCAGATATTTTCAAATGCTGCTTTTGTTGAGAAACTCAGATTTCATCAGTTTTAAAACAATCTGAATATAAGGACTTTATCATTGGAGTTCTATAACTAAAGATTCTGAAAAATCTATAACTCTGCATTTATGAACTCGGCTTCAGACTGAAGATCTCCCATCCTAAAATGTCTTGAATCTGATCCTTGTGTTCAGATTTCTTATTGACTCATGCCCCTAACAATTGGTATCAACTCCCTAAGCATTTGGTTTTAGTTCTTCATGTATTTGGTTGGTTTTGCATTTTCTATTTCCATGCATTGCATAGAAAACTTAAAAAATTTGAAAACTAGCAAACATTAAAAAGTTGAAAAACCCTGAAAAATCTAGCAATTGGCAACCAGCAGGGGACCTAACATTGTCAATCCAGGGACCCAACAATTTTGTTCTAGTATTTGGCTGCTCTAGAGCCTGTGGCATTTCACTTTTGGATCTTCACTTCTACATCATTTTTTTGAATGCATATATGCCCTATCTGCTCTATGGTTGACGAATTGCTCTTTGATTGCATCATCCTTTTATGTTCAATCATCTTGCACATTTATGTCTCTCTTGTTGCTTTGATATGTCTTCATGGCACCCGATGCCACCTTGTGTGAATTGTTGATGACAAGCCAAGGGACCCAACCGGCAGTGGACCCAACAATTGGTATCTCTGATTGGGCAAAGGGGGAGAAAGGGGTTGCACTCTCGTTGCATCTAGCTGTTCAAATTTCCTCACCTTTCATTTGCATCTGTTTTGCTACTTGACATGATGCCTCACATGCTAATTGTCTCTATTACTTGCTGAGTAGAACTCAAGTCTGAATTCTTGATCTCATGATACCATGTGCTTATACATTGATATTGATATTGGCTTTAATTTAAGCCCTCTTTGCTGATGGCAAAGGGGGAGAGGTTTTGAATTGACTCATAACGAACTTTTAATGACTCATAGTTGTCATCATCAAAAATGGGGAGAATGTTGGGCATGTGTAGAACATGCTTGATTCTACTGTTTTGATGATGTCTGACTATGGCCCATTAAGGAGTCTTATTTGCATTTGATGATGTCAATGTTCTTATAGTTCAGATCAAAGTCAACACTGGCATGTGAAGAGTTCATGAAGATGAGCAGCAAGGTAAGGTTGAATTCAAGTTTCATCAATCTAAAGGAGCAAGAACCTTTCCAGGGTTGAAAAAGAAACTCAAGATGCAAGGCACAGAAATTGAGGCACATGCATGCACAGAAATCAAAAGCAAATTGAGAATTGAGTATGGACCTTGGGAGACTAAACTACAAGGAATATGCTCCTAGAAGCTAAGACATTGTTGTTGCATAAAAATCAAGGCAACTGACTGCACAGAAACCAAGAAAAGGTGGGCAAAAGAAAGGAAAATCAAACTAACAGTAGAATTCAGAAGTGCAACTTCAAGAAGGCTGCATCGACCTCACCATGTTGCTACTCCGACCTCAGCCTCACTGCTCTGACCTCAGGTCTTCACAAAAGGTAGAAAAGTCTAAATGAGCGTCAGCCGCATCGACCTCACGGGCGCACTGCATCGACACACCAGGAGATTTCCAAGCCTTATCTGATAATCCCTCACAACTGCTCAGACCTCACAGCAATGCTGCATCGACCTGATCAGCTCTTGCAGTAAGGCTAGCATCACAGCGAAGCTGCCTCGACGCACCTATGAAGCTGCATCGACCCATGAGATCCAGCTCTCCAGCAACTCAAAGAAATTGTAGAGCTGCATTGTTATGTCCCCTGGTTTTGATGATAACAAACCACTGTTCATTGTTGAATTCATGTGGTGTGATTAATGATTTTGTTTAAGTTGTATTTGGACAAGCTCAAGTGAAGGACTCTCAAGTGTCGACCTGTCATCTGGACATGTCGGCACTTCATGAAGAAACCAAGTTAGAATCGTCTCTGTTTGAGCTCTGGCATAAGCAACGTGTTGACACCCTGTGACAACGTCTCGACATGTCAAGAAGAAAATTGACTTTGAGCCATTTCTGTTTGGGCTCTGTTTGGCACAACATGTCGACACCCTGTAAAAGAGTGTCGACACCTTGAGTTCAGCAAAGTGGACTACAACTCTGCCTGACACACAGTCTCGACACTTCAAGTTGATGCCCAGTTTGAAGGTGTCGACAGTATGAAGGCAGCAAGTCTCCTCAAGTAGACAAAGGGACGTGTCGACACCTTGTCTGAAAGTGTCGACACATTCATTTTCTTCCAGAACGGATCTGGATCCCGTCGCGTCTACTTTCCAAGATCTGTAACCGGTCTTGGAGGATCTGTTCGCACTTAAAAAGCCATATGGAAGCTCACCTTGTCAGAAGATCTTAATGACTAGCAGATAAATCCTCTAGATGCTGGTACAGCTACAGATATGGTTCCCTACCTGCCCACGTACTAGCAAGCACGGCAGACAAAGGTCAACAGATCTGAGGAAGCAAATCAAGTAATGTGGATGCGACGTTCTGGGTATGGGCTCTGTAGGAGACAACGTAGGAGATGCCGTGTGCCACCGATATAGAGGACAGGAGGAGCTCCAGTTCACGTAAGAGAGATGCACACGGAGAAAAAGGAGAAGAAGAAGAGAAGGTGAAGAGCAACGGTGAAGCAAGCTCTGAGAGACCTCTCCTTCCTAGTGTCGCTGGCGTAAGGGCAATGCAGCATACCGTCTTCTTCAACTTTAGGAGCTCTCACAGCAAAGGAGATAGGATCTATCGATGGCTTTATCAGCTGGCAGTAAAAGCTAAGGAGCTTATCCATCGTTCCTCTTGCGGTCGTTATGAAGACCTAGGAACAAGACGAAGAGAAGCCAGGCTTCATCCATTCTTCACCAGATAGGAGTTATCTTCTCCCATAGAGTTTCATTGTTATACCTTGTCTGGTTCATCCACCTTTGGTTTTGTTTTTCTCAAAACACATACTCCCATATTTGCTCCCTACCTGCGAGTAGGAAGACGGACAGTGTATTCACGGGTCCGTGGGTGTTGGGTTGCATACCCTCAAGCTGTCTGGCAGCGGTTAGAGAGAGTCTTCTCTCTATTAGAAGTTGTGAATTAGCGGTAGTGCATTTGCACTAGTGAAGCCTCACTTGGTTGAAGTGAGGGGTGGACGTAGGTCTCTGTATAGAGACCGAACCACCTTAAAAACTTGTGTTCTGTGGTTTGTTGTCTATTGTGGCCTGACGCTACATGCTTGGTAGGAATGCTATTGATCATCACTCTTGCTTTTAGCTCACTAGCTAGCAACTATTTCTTGCCTTACTACTCTTAGTTTTCATTTAGCTGTTATTTCCGCAAAGAAGGGCAAAGAAGGGGATGATCTATTCACCCCTCCCCTCTAGATCCGTCGATCACTACTTAACACGTGGTATCAGAGCTAGTCTCTCTATATGTGGTCCAACGACCTTGAGAGAACTGGTGATATGGCGACAAAGAGTTCTATGCCCGAAGGGCATTCCATAAATAAACCCCCCTTTTTCACTAGGACAAACTATCCTTACTGGAAAAATCATATGCAGGTTTTTATCAGAGCCCAAGATCATGAAATCTGGCGAGTCATTAGCAAAGGTCCATTTGAGTTACCTGAAGATGAGGAAACATGGACAAAGGAGCAGATTAGGACGTCAACGCTGAACTGGGGTGCTAAGCACATAATGCAGTGTTCCCTTCACCCAATAGAATTCTCAAGAGTGCCTACATGCGTCACTGCAAAAGAAATGTGGGACCGTCTTGAGGTAATATATGAAGGGACAACACAAGTCCGTGCGACCAAGGCTAATATGCTAGTTTCTGAATATGAAAAATTCAGAATGAAACCTGATGAATCTATCTATGATATGTATGCTAGGCTAACCATGCTCACTAATGGTTTAACTGATCTAGGTAAGACCTATTCCGAGCAGGAGATTGTGACAAAGATATTAAGATCCCTAACTCCTGCATGGCATACAAAGGCAACAGTGGTCGAAGAATCAAAGGATTTGGCTACCATCAAGGTAGAAGAACTCATAGGGTCCCTGATGACCTATGAGATGCATATGAAGAACAAAGAGGCTGAGGTAAGTAAGAGGAAGCCTCTGGCTCTCAAGGGTGGGCAAAGTACCAAGGACATCTCTGAAGATGAAGAGCCTTCAAGTAGCAACTCAAAAGAGGACGAGGTTGCTATGTCGACAAGGAAGTTCAGAAAATTTTTAAGAAAGGAAGGTAAAGGCTTCACAAAGAGGAAGCCTCAGGTAAAAAGAAGTTTCAGGCCAAGACCTGAAAATGCTAAGAAGTTTGACAAGCTTGTCTGCTATTCCTGGAGGAAACCAGGACACATCAAGTCTGAGTGTCCAGAAGGAGTTAAGAAAACAATGCCCAGGTGGAAGGGAAAGAAGAAACATGCCATGGTGTGTACATGGAGTGATGAATAGGAAGAAAATGAAGATAGCTTCTCTGAAGAAGAGAAAGATGATCTCTATTTAATGGCCAATGGAGAAAAGAATAGTGTGGTAAGCTCTCCTTTTGAACATTTTTCTACTAATGATTGGGAAGAGGCTTACTTTGAATTAATGGATAAGTATGAAGTGTATAGAAAAGAAAACAAAGTCCTAAAGAAGAAAGTTGACTCCATTATGCATGATCAAACCCTTAATGAAAAGATTACTTCCCTGAAAATAGAAATTGAGGATCTAAGAAAAATGAATGAAAACCTAGAAGAGGGAAGAAAAGAAATGAGGGATTTGGAAGACAAAAATGAAAACCTAAGAGATGAAATTGATGAGTTGAAACTAAAGATGCAAGGCTATGTAAGAGACAACAAGTCAACTCTCAACTGTTGGAAGAAAATGAAAAGCTTCAAAAAGACCTAGCAGACAAACAAACTGCCCTTGAAAAATTTGTTGATGGAAGTGAGAACTTGAATGCTCTGCTAGGGACTAAAATGAACTTCAACAGGGAAGGGGTAGGATATGAGCCAACTAAGAAAAAGGCTTTTGGCTTAAAATTAACAACTTTTGTCTCATCTTCTGAAGCATCAACTTCTAAAATAACACCTAGCCCAAACTAAGAAAAAGCTAGAAATAAAGGAAAAGAGAAAGTGGGAGAGCCTATAAAGAACAACCCTGAAAAAACCAAAAAGGCTCACCAACAACAGCAAGCAGGCCGACACCAACCCAAGTCCAAGTGCACATCCTAAAGGTAGAAAGAATTTTAACAATGGCACAGGCCGGGACTACCCCAAGGACAGGTCGACACCCTCTTGGTCAACCTCCCGTCAGTTCCCTAGGTTTGCACCGATAGGTTGACACTCAATTCATAGGGACCCGACACATCTCTCAAACAGAGACCGTTATAAATGGGTAGAACGAGCGACAGGCCGACACTCTCACGACAGGAGGTCGACACATCCCTCATCCAGAGACTGTTATAGATGGTCAGAACAGGGGACAGGTCGACACTTCACCTCCTACAGGTCGACACCTTCATGGTCTGGGGTAGCTATGCACCTTATGGTCATAGGTTCACCCAACCTCAGCAACCTAGGTACTATGACACCTCCTACCCCTCTAGACCAACCAACTGGAACAAATGGTCCAAAAAATAATCCTTTTCCAACATTCTTGAAACCCACAAAGCCCAAGAGACTAAAAGAGAGAAAAGGAATGTAAATGAAGAAAATAAAAACCTAAACTTCCAACCAAGCAAGAAAAATAAAATACTAAGAAAGTCTGGATTTCAAAGCCCATGTTATCTTTCTTTACTGAGATGAGAAGACTATTGGGACCCAATTGTTCTTGGATTCCAAACATTGTCACCTAATTCCTTGTACAGGAGTGTCTTGCAGCCGTGTACAATCGGTGGTACCTTGACAGTGGCTGCGCAAGACACATGACTGGGGACATAACCAAATTCTATCTCTTGGTAGAAAAGGAAGTTGGACATGTAACGTTTGGAGGGAACAACAAGGGAAAGATCATTGGTACATGTAAAGTTGGTAAGAACCCCTCCAACTCCATTGATAATGTATTGCTTGTTAATGGTCGGGAATATAATTTGTTGAGCATAAGTTAGCTTTGTGATAAAGGTCATATTGTTGTCTTTGACTCTAATGAATGTAGGATCTTACACCATAATTCAAAAGAAACCAAGTTTTCTGGTAAAAGAGTCAACAATGTGTATATGATTGACTTAGATGACCCTGCTCACATAAATCTTTGTCTTGCTGCACCTAAATCTGAATTAGCATGCTTGTGGCATCATAGACTAGGTCATGCTAGCTACAATACTCTTCATAAATTGGTGAAGCATTCTATTGTTAATGGACTGCCTGAAATTAATTTAAATTGAACTCTAAAATTTGTGATGCATGTGCTCAAGGAAAACAAACTAGAAAGTCATTTAAAAGCAGAACTGAAAGCCTATCATCCAAACCACTTGAACTAATTCACATGGACTTATTTGGTCCAACCAAAATAGCTAGCTTAAGTGGTAAAAGATATGGCTATGTTTTAGTAAATGACTTTACTAGATTCACTTGGGTGTTTTATCTTGCACACAAAAATGACGTGTTTGATGAGTTTCAGGCACTCTTCATGCAAGTAAAGCAAGATAGTAAGTTCAAAATTTCCAACATACTTTCAGACCATGGTGGTGAATTCAAAAATGCTGACTTTGATAATCTTTGCAGGACTGAAGGAATAAATCGTAAGTTTTCATCACCAAGAACCCCTGAACAAAATGGGGTGGTCGAGAGAAGGAACAGAACTCTCATAGAGATGGCACGCATGATGCTTGCTTAAAAGTAACTACCAAGGAGATTTTGAGCAGAAGCGGTAAACACTACTTGTTATATCATCAACCGCTCAATGGTAAGACCATTCACTAAAATGACTCATTATGAGTTGTTCAAAGGTAAAAAGCCATCTCTCTCTCATATGAAAGTATTTGGTTCAAAATGATTTGTCCATAACAATGACAAGAGAGTTTTAAACAAATTTGAGCCCAAGAGTGAAGAAAGTATATTTCTTGGATATTCAGATGGGTCTAGAGCTTATAGAGTCTATAATCTTAAGACCCTATGTGTAGAAGAGTCACCTCACATCACTTTTGATGAGACTAATCATGACAATACTTGCAGGGAAAATGATGATGGGGAATTTTTGAATATAAAGAGAAAAGAAGAACTTCCACACGAGGAGACACAAGGAAATGAAGACCAAGGAGAGTCAAGCAATGCCCCGGTCACTGATGCAGATAAAGGTAACACTCAAACTGATTTAAGAGTGTTAAAAGACCATCCTTTAGAAAACATCTTAGGTAATCAGTATGACCCAACTAAAACTAGGTCTCATTTTAGAATTATGGATGAAATTGAACAACTTGCTCTTGTGTCCCAAACTGAGCCTAAAAATATTGTAGAGGCCTTAAAAGATGACAATTGGATAAATTCCATGCATGATGAATTAAACCAGTTTGAAAGAAACAATGTGTGGCATCTTGTTCCTAGGCCCCAAGAGAAATCTGTCATAGGTACTAGATGGGCCTTTAGGAACAAACTAAGTGAAGATGGTAAGATAATTAGAAATAAAGCCAGATTAGTGGCTCAGGGGTATAATCAAGAGTTTGGCATAGACTTCGAAGAGTCTTTTGACCCTGTAGCAAGATTAGAGGCCATTAGAATTTTATTTGCATTTGCATGTTGTCATAAAATCAAATTGTAGCAAATGGATGTTAAGAGTGCTTTTCTGAATGGTTTAATAAAAGAAGAAGTATATGTAGAGCAACCCCCTGATTTTGAATGTTCACATGTTAAAGACCATGTTTATAAGTTGGACAGGGCTCTATATGGCTTGAAGCAGGCACCCAGAGCTTGGTATGATAGACTAAGCTCATTCCTCACCAAACAAGGCTACATAAGAGGTAATATAGACTAGACACTATTCACTAAGAAATAAGGTAAGGACATCTTGTTGGTTCATATTTATGTAGATGATATAGTGTTTGGGTCCACAAAATCTCAAATGTGTGAGGATTTTGCTAAACTCATGACTAATGAGTTTGAAATGAGTCTTATAGGTGAGCTTCAATTCTTTCTTGGCTTGCAGATAAATCAAAGCAATGAAGGTTGTTTCATTAATCAAGCCAAATATGTGAAAGAGTTCCTGAAAAGATTTGACCTAACCAACTGTAAACTATTAGGAACTCCAATGGGGACTGCCACTTCACTGGATGCAGATGAACAAGGTACACTTGTAGATGCAAAGAAGTATAGAGGTATGATTGGTTCATTACTCTATTTAATTACATCTAGACCAGACATTCAGTTTAGTGTTTACCTTTGTGCTAGATTTCAGTCTAGTCCTAGAGAGTCTCACTTGACTGCTGTCAAGCGTATCTTTAGATATCTTGCTGGCACTCAAGATCTGGGATTATGGTATCCTACATCCTGTGAGCTTTCACTCATTTCATATATAGATGCAGACTATGCATGTTGCAAACTAGATCGCAAGAGCACTAGTGACTATTGCCAATTCTTGAGTGGGTGTTTGATTTCTTGGGCCTCCAAGAAACAACACTCGGTTGCCCTCTCCACTGCAAAGGTAGAATATGTTACTGTAGGGAATTGTGGCACCCAAGTGCTGTGGATCAAACACCAACTCCAAGACTATCTAATAGATCTTGGATGTGTTCCCATTTTGTGTAATAACACAAGTGCTATAAACCTTGCAAAAAATCTAGTCATGTACTCTAGGACTAAGCATATAGAAATTAGGCATCATTTCATTAGGGATGAAGTCCTTAAAAATCATTTTAAGCTCCATTTTGTTGACTCAAAAAATCAGATTACAGACATTTTTACAAAACCTTTAAGCAATGACAAGTTTTCAACCTTAAGGAGAGAGCTAGGTCTATGCAGACCTCAATCAACTCAGGTTTGAGCTGTTTACTCCTTTTTGATGCTCAAGATACTTGTCCTTGCTATGATGGTTGCTAGTTATCTGATTTATCTTGAAATGGTCTATTGATTGAATGAATTGTTTCATGAATGATGGTCACATTCAGGGGGAGCTTGTATGCATTTTGATTGCTTTGAATTGCATATCATACTCTGACTAAATGGTATCTCAAATGCTGAGTTGTGGAAAGTCAGGCTACGCCTATCAGGAAGCTCTCACCATGCGTGAAGGACTGACCTCCGCCAAGTATCATGAGTCAGAATTGCATATTAAGATCTGCATAATTAATCTTTAGTACATAAGCATGTTTAAAACTTTAGCATCAAATAAAGCACTTCTCACTGGCAGCAAGAAGGTAATTTTTTTATGACTGCCTGAAATCAAAAAAAAAAATCTAAGGCACAGGTATCAAAAATTGATAGAAGTGTTTCAGAAATGAAGCAATCATAGAAGGATAAGAATCAGATACACTGGCTGAGAAAAGGGTATTGAACAGGTCGACACATTCTGGTGATGTGCTGACACATACATTTGAAATGCCCAAAGAATAGGCCTCTGTTTTCCATCAACAGGTCAACACCTTCAAGTCAGGTCGGTGCACATTGAAATAAAGGTCGATGCACATTGAAATGAAGGTCAGTGCACATTGGAATGTAGGTCGGTGCACATCTCAATGAAGGTCGGTGCACATCTTAATGAAGGTTGGTACACGTTTTAATGAAAGTCAATGCACATAAGAAGTGTCGACACTGTCTCTCGGCTACTTCATAGGAAGTGTTGACACTGCTGCTCAGCCACTCAAGGGTGTGTAATCCAATGGAGAGTCATTCTGTCTATACACCCTACCTCATCATTGCCTTCTTCATTTCTTCATCACATCTTTTGCTTATGAACCATTACTTAGTCATCGGTCATTTATTTAAGGGGATTTGAGAATGTTTTAATTCTTTCAAAAACCTTGGATAAGTTGTTCTGGACTACCTCTGATTAAGAAAATGGTTTAATGTTTATAACCCTCAATTTAGTTGATAATTGTGTTAAGTTGCACCAAGCTTGCACTCATAATAGGGTTAAAACATTCATCAAGTTTTTTGCTTATAACCATTGCCTAAGCTTCTAAAAGATGATTGTAAAAGGGCTTCTCTGGTTAGAAGAAATGTTAGCTTGTATTGTCCTTAAACAAGTCACTCAAAATGAAGTCATCTAGAGAATACGCCTCCTAAACAATTTTGCAATAATTTCATAGCAATGGCACCATCTTTAGAGAAACTAGATCCTGCGTCAATAAAATGCAACAAATCTAGTCATGATGAAGACTGCTATCTTTGTTCAAAAGAAAACAGAAAGATAAGCTACACTGAGTAGCCAGGGACTATGGCGTCTGAACAACGTGTTTCCTTGAGTTAAAAACTAAATGCTTTATCAGACTGTTTAATCAAAAAAAATGGGGTTGCCTCTACATTTTACTTCAAAAATGGGTATTTTGTTTAGTTTCAATACTTGATTAACTTTAGTATCAGACTTGCCTAATGAACTTATTGAGTAAGATTAATAGGCTTGGTTAAAACATATGACTTCATTTAAATATTTTAATCGTATTATTTGTTGCAAAAATGGTTTCTTGTTAAACCTTATTCTTCAAAATTGAGCTTATAGGCCTTGTTGGCCCAGACTAGATGGCGGACAAGAAGGGGGGTTGAATTGTCCCCTTGACCTAGATGGCGGATTTTAAAAACTCTCTTAACTGAACACAATGGAATTAAAACAAACTACTAGATTGGCCTAACCACACATGAGATTTAACAGGTTCTCTCGATCTTTCCGATCTCACTCGTAATAACAATGCAACCGATAGATAAAATTATGCCTAACACGGATAACAGAAGTAGCAGTGTGCAGTGGTGCAGTGAGTAAAAATCTATTAAATTAACCTGTGAAGGGAGATAGAAGAAAAGGACAAGCACACAGGCATTCACACGAGACACAAATATTTTTAGGTGGTTCGGGACCACGACGGGCTCCCTACGTCCACCCCTCACCTAACCGGGTGAGGCTTCACTACACGCTACTTTCGTAGCAACACGGGGACGAACCCCAACCACACACACACACGCTGCTTCTGCAGCAACATCCACACAAGGGGAAAATCCCCAACACGCTGCCACCGCAGCACACACCCACACACAGAATCGGGGAACACGCCCCGGACACTAAATCCACACGGAGACGCAGCTCCGACAACACATAACCAACCATAGGGAAACTTTCCCCACAATAAAGCCCAACACACGGAGACGCAGCTCCGCCCACACACTATGATATTCCGAGTTTGATAAAATAAAAGGATATACAATGAACACCCAAAATATTTATCTATGCTCAGCTTAAAGGATGGAAACCCTTGTAAATCAAGAATAGATGACTCAAGTAGATGCAAACAAGATGAAACAATGAACCCCCATGAGTAAAGGGAGGTTTAAGAAGATCTTCTCTAAGCCCCAAGTCAGAGGGTAGCCGGATGTTGACACTAAGAACGTCTATGCGTTCCTCTTTACGTTCCGCTTCTTTCTTCCTTCAATCACGATCGCAAACTCCTCCTGGATGTAGATGATATCCGCGTTCTTCTCCAGCTCCTCTCCTTCTTCCCGTCGTTCTCCTGCAAAACAGATAGAAAGATTAGAGCCCCACTTCTATTTCTTCCAAATTCACAACATATATATACCATGAAGATAAGTTGTGCAAAAGACCACAATACCCTTGTAAAACCCTAGCAAAACCACCCTAATATGTTCATTAATGACCCAAGGGTATTAGAGTAAATTTTCATCCCATTTGGAGTCCATTTGGTTGGGCTACGGTGGCCCACAAAATTTCCACGCGGAACTGCCAGAATGGGGGGGTCGACCCATCTGGGGAGGGGGGTCGACCCATCTGCCAGACAGAATGCTGTCTAGGCAGATTTGTTACAGGGGGGTCGACCCACTTTGTGAGGGGGGTCGACCCACTTTCAGACAGTAACTTTTTTAGGCCTTTTCTTGCCCAGGGGTCGACCCATTGAGTGGGGGGGGTCGACCCATTTGCCATGAACTCTCATGAAATGATATTTTAAAGTTCCTAATGATGTTCTAATGATCTAACATTCACCCTAATGAATTTTAACATCTTATAAGCCCTAATGCAAAGCAAGATTTACCAATATAAATAGCAATATTAGAGAGTATCTAGAACAATGACTGAACCATGGTTCACAAGGATTTAACATTGACTTAAAGGAATGCAAATGGAAATGTAAGCTTACCATTGTTCCAACTGAATGATATCAATATGAACCTGCATTTCAGAGAACTCAACATCATGTCAAACACAATTCAATTCATATGAGGAAATTAGCATCAAACTTTCTCTCCATATAACTCTCATCCTACAGAGGAGAATGTTGAAATGCAAGTAGAAAATTAGTGATGCAAAGCCTTTCAATCTATTTTCTCCATAAGCTAACATCACACATGATTAGCTCAAACCAGCCATGAGTTGCTTAGTCAGTCCGAAGCAACTAGCATTTTCACACCCCACACATATCAATTAGACTGAAATAGTCCAATTCTGAATAAGGAGCAACAGAACCATTTTTGACTGAATCAAGGTTAAGTGAATGTGCATCTGAATTTATAGACTTTGTGTATGCATGAAACTGAATGTATAGACTTTGAAAGCTTGAAGGCACAAGACAATGTATAGACTTGGCCAATGTACAGACTTGGTGGCCAATGTACAGACTTGGAAAGCTTGAACCAATGTATAGACTTTGATGCCCAAAGACAATGTATAGACTTAGTGCAATGCAGAGGCTGTACAGACTTCAAATGTAAAGACTTTGAACGTGTGTGCTGGCAATGTATAGACTTTGGCACACAATGCAACAAGACTCTGGACGATGTATAGACTTTACCTTCAATATGCAACAGAGTGTATAGACTTTGTATCAAAGAGTGTACAATATCAAGGTGTACAGACTTTGGAAATAAATGAAGCATTTCAGAGCAACTCAAAACAAACATTCATGTGAGGCATAATCAGTTCATAAACATGAATAAACATGAATTATAAATGCAGTTCAGAGCATGTATAACCATGGGCAACAAGATATCACGCATTTGTCAGTTCATTAAGAACACCAACATAATGTTTCCATGAAGACACCAATGTGAACATCAACATTAAGGATGTGTGCATGAAGGACCATTGTTTATGAACCACCTGCAAAACAAGATATTATAGTGTTAGCTTGTTTATTGTGCAGACGCCATTTAAGCATAAAACACACAATATATTAGAATCATCAAAACCATTGTCAGAGACAACAAGGGGGCGCACAGAACCCAACAATCTCCCCCTTTTTGATGATGACAATATATTGTGACTATTTAAATTCAAATTCAAATATCTCTCCCCCTTTGGCATTATCAAAAAATGGGGGTTAAGATGACAAATGTGAGATTTCAGCATGAATGAAAGAGAATGAAATATCAATGGCACACGAACCCAGCAAGGACCGACCATTAAAGGAAGGTGTGTGAACCATGAAGACCAAGCAAGAAATGACATTTGATGTGCAGCATGTAAGATGACAAAAATTATATGCAAATGCTCAATTTTTGAATTTTGTTCAAAATTATATGCAAGATGACCAAGCTATGCACAAGTTTTGTTGAAAGCACATTATTCTCCCCAATTGTCAAGAACAAAAAACCAGCTGACAATGGGTTATTTAACCTGTTATTTGCAAGTATAAGCTAAAGATGCATCAAGATGAAGTGTGATATGAACAAACTGAATCAAGCAGTCAAGCATTCAAGCATGCATAATAAGATATAGACTCATACAAGTCCCTTCGGGACGGGAGTAAGGATTATGCAATCGATTATAGAACATGATGTGCATGTACAATACTAAGAAGGTCGTGCTTACATAAATAAGTACTGCATAAACCATGATAAGCGACAGATTCATAAGGAACATTCAAACAATCAAACCCAAGGTGCAAATGTGAAAATTGAGCAATGAAGTTCAAGTCAATATGGAAAATCAGACTTTCTAAAGAACACTACAAAGTACTTATCATCCATACACTTTCAACACAATGCTCGACTATTGGTAGCTACGTATGACCCCAAATTTTTTCTTTAAAGTACTATAAATGGTGTGACTAACCTTTTGACACGAGTCATGCCCTTTGTTTCAGGGGCAATTCCCGGTTACTCAGTTTCGTCACTTTTTATGATGTGAATGAGACACTTTTCGACGCGAGTTGTATCCTTTGTCTCAGGGACACTTCCCGGCTACTCGGTGGCAAATCACACTTATTTTAGTGTGGATTAGTTTCTCCTTTCGACGCGAGTTTCCTCCTTTGTTTCAGGGGGGATTCCCGGCTACTCGGATCCACGTTCCACTTATACGACTTTTTGGTGGGGTAAACAGCTTTTTCCTCACGAGATATGTGATTTCCATGTATAGAATCAATAGTCCTCTAAAGTGTAGAGTAGAAAATAGTAATCCTTATTAAATTGAATCATTGTCTCACAAAGGTGCATTTGTGTGGGTGGTTGTTTTGAATGTAGGATATGAATTAGTTTCATCATAGTAATGTCTCCCCCTAAATGTATGCACGGTTATAAAAAATCTCCCCCTTAATATATGCCATGTAACAACATGTCTAAATCAATGCAATTCATTTAGCAAGGTGATGAGTCATAGAAGGAGTCAAAAAGATGGGTATAAAGTATATACATGCATTCAACCAGGGATCTTTCAATGTTTTCAAGCAAATGATTATCGGTACTTGGCGGAGTACATTGGTCCAAAGACCACCATCACGCATGAGAAAAGCTTCCAGTTGGACATAATCTAACCTTCCACTATCGCCATTTGATATACCAAATAATCATGACATTCAAGCACACGAGTATGCAATGACATGCAAATGTATGCATGTAACCTAAAAGGATGATTGAAAAATTATTCCTATTCAACAGTATGCAAAGATGTGTATGATATGTGCAATGAGTATCATGAAGCTAAGTATGTAATCTATGTATGCACATGTGAGTTGTTATTTGTAAATAGTAAGTAAGAGTATGAAGGACTCTATGCACAGTGTAAAGCATACAAAGCCAAATTTATTTTGAAAGCAAAAGAGAAGGTGTGTACTAAGAGCCATATATGTCCAAGGTTAAGCATTCAAGAGTTATGATTATTTACAAGATGTTCAACCAAAAATCATTCAAGTCAACTACTCATCAAAATTGAAGGATCTCAACATTTTAGAACTTGACAAGAGTCAGTGAAACAGAAATGTAACTTCATAATTGCAACCTTTTTCTTCAAATGAAATTTTTACCTTTTCAGATTTGTCAAGGAAAACCTAGGTGAAACAACCTTCAAAACAAATCATTTTGTTTCTCACCTTGAGAGTCATTTATTTGTTGATGTTCCTTGATCTCAAGGTGCCCCTGCAAGATAAGTTCTCATTTTGGCAATTTGGGTACCCAAGCCATCTTGGGTCCCGAGGGGTTAGTTCTTACATGAACAAAAGTTTTCTTTTTGTTTCTCCTCTCATACCATTCATCATCGGCCCTCATCATGGAACAATTATTTATTGAGTGTCCATTCAGGCCACAATAAAAACAATGAGAAGTTTTTCTTTTCATGGTCCAATTTTCATCATTTTTCATTAAAGAACAGTTATCCATGATATGTCCAAGTTCACCACAATAATAACATGGGAAATTCTTTTTGAGACACCATTCATCATCATTTTTCTTAACGAAGTAATTTTCAAAAACATGACCATTTAACCCACAATAGTAACAATGAGTGTTGAGATTTTTCATTGTGAGTTTCTCATGATCTTTGGAACTAGTATCACTTTCCATTCTTGTTTTCAAGGCCACATCATCATCAGACTTCATTAAAAAATAATCGTACATATCATGACCAAATATTCCGCAGTAATAACATGAAACATTTTTTCTTCTTCTTGATGCATGAGTATGTTTAACAGTTGAGGATTTTTCATGCATACAAGAGCATTCAACAACATCTTTTTGTTTTCAATTTCTTTATCACACAAGGACAAAGATTCATTCACGCTCTTAATTTCATTTTTCTAGTTTCATGATTTGCAAATGAGAGTTAGCAATCTCTTGTTCACATGAAACAATTTTCTCATTCAACAAGCAATTAACTGTTTTGTGACTTTCAATTTCTTGTTCAAGAATATGCAGTTTGTCACAATCATCATCAATCACACATTTTCCTTTTTCAAATTTTTTAAGACTTTTCAATTCTCCTTCAAGCAATGAAATTTGAGTCAACAATGCACTGTTTTCATTTTGGAGCTTTTCAAATGAATTTTTGTTTGTAGAAGTGTGTTCAAATTCTTTCACTTGAAAACTCACTTTTTCATCAACTATTTTATTCATTGCTCCATTGGATTCAAATTTGTCATTCAAATTCTTAAAGCTTTCAATTTCTTTTCTTAATTCCTTCAGTTTTTCAGACTCATCAGTAGATATGCATTTCTCTTTTTCAAGCAAAAGTAATCTTTCAGACATGGCAGAATTCAGCATTTTCAGATTCTCATTATCTTTCTCAATTTTTTGACATTCTGAAATTTCAACCAATAAAGATTTATTTTCAGTTTTTAAACATGAAATGGTTTCTTTATGGTTGTCAACCTCATAGACGAGTGACTCAACTAGATTTTTAAACTCTATGCATTTTTCACATGAAGAATTATCAATGTGATAGCTTTCAATTTTCTTTTTCAAATTCTTATTTTCAGATTTCAATCTCTTGTACTTACTCGATAATTCATCATATGCTTCCACTAATTCTTCAAATGAGATTTCATCAAGTTCAGAGTCAGAGCTTACCTCCTTGGACTCTAAGCTTGAATGATCATCCTTGCTATTAGCCATCATGCAAGCATCCTCTAGCCCTCCTTCATGAACCTTGATCAATTGATCCATGATTTCTTTGGCCGAGCTACAATCAAGAACAAACGGAAATTTGTTAGAGTCAATTGCAGCTTTAAGAGCACTCAAAACAAAAAGATTATCAGAATTCATTTTCCTATGTTCATCAGTCCACCTTAGTTCATTTTTGGGTAAGACATGTGGACCATGAGAGATTAATTTCATGAGTTTCGGATCAAAGCCAGTAATCCAAACACAAAATTTTCCTAACCATGAAGCATAGTCAAAACCATTGAAAACAGAATAAAATCTAAGCTAGCCATCATGAAAATGATCTTTTCTCTACGACCGCAAGGTCGACTAAAAAATCAGAGACGAGGCTCTGATACCAATTGTTGGCCCAGACTAGATGGCGGACAAGAAGGGGGGTTGAATTGTCCCCTTGACCTAGATGGCGGATTTTAAAAACTCTCTTAACTGAACACAATGGAATTAAAACAAACTACTAGATTGGCCTAACCACACATGAGATTTAACAGGTTCTCTCGATCTTTCCGATCTCACTCGTAATAACAATGCAACCGATAGATAAAATTATGCCTAACACGGATAATAGAAGTAGCAGTGTGCAGTGGTGTAGTGAGTAAAAATCTATTAAATTAACCTGTGAAGGGAGATAGAAGAAAAGGACAAGCACACAGGCATTCACACGAGACACAAGGATTTTTAGGTGGTTCGGGACCACGACGGGCTCCCTACGTCCACCCCTCACCCAACCGGGTGAGGCTTCACTACACGCTACTTTCGTAGCAACACGGGGACGAACCCCAACCACACACACACACGCTGCTTCTGCAGCAACATCCACACACGGGGAAAATCCCCAACACGCTGCCACCGTAGCACACACCCACACACAGAATCGGGGAACACACCCCGGACACTAAATCCACACGGAGACGCAGCTCCGACAACACATAACCAACCATAGGGAAACTTTCCCCACAATAAAGCCCAACACACGGAGACGCAGCTCCGCCCACACACTATGATATTCCGAGTTTGATAAAATAAAAGGATATACAATGAACACCCAAAATATTTATCTATGCTCAGCTTAAAGGATGGAAACCCTTGTAAATCAAGAATATATGACTCAAGTAGATGCAAACAAGATGAAACAATGAACCCCCATGAGTAAAGGGAGGTTTAAGAAGATCTTCTCTAAGCCCCAAGTCGGAGGGTAGCCGGATGTTGACACTAAGAACGTCTATGCGTTCCTCTTTACGTTCCGCTTCTTTCTTCCTTCAATCACGATCGCAAACTCCTCCTGGATGTAGATGATATCCGCGTTCTTCTCTAGCTCCTCTCCTTCTTCCCGTCGTTCTCCTGCAAAACAGATAGAAAGATTAGAGCCCCACTTCTATTTCTTCCAAATTCACAACATATATATACCATGAGGATAAGTTGTGCAAAAGACCACAATACCCTTGTAAAACCCTAGCAAAACCACCCTAATATGTTCATTAATGACCCAAGGGTATTAGGGTAAAATTTCATCCCATTTGGAGTCCATTTGGTTGGGCTACGGTGGCCCACGAAATTTCCGCGCGGAACTGCCAGAATGGGGGGGTCGACCCATCTGGTGAGGGGGGTCGACCCATCTGCCAGACAGAATGCTGTCTGGGCAGATTTGTTACAGGGGGTCGACCCACTTTGTGAGGGGGGTCGACCCACTTTCAGACAGCAACCTTTTTAGGCCTTTTCTTGCCCAGGGGTCGACCCATTGAGTGGGGGGGTCGACCCATTTGCCATGAACTCTCATGAAATGATATTTTAAAGTTCCTAATGATGTTCTAATGATCTAACATTCACCCTAATGAATTTTAACATCTTATAAGCCCTAATGCAAAGCAAGATTTACCAATATAAATAGCAAGATTAGAGAGTATCTAGAACAATGACTGAACCATGGTTCACAAGGATTTAACATTGACTTAAAGGAATGCAAATGGAAATGTAAGCTTACCATTGTTCCAACTGAATGATATCAATATGAACCTGCATTTCAGAGAACTCAACATCATGTCAAACACAATTCAATTCATATGAGGAAATTAGCATCAAACTTTCTCTCCATATAACTCTCATCCTACAGAGGAGAATGTTGAAATGCAAGTAGAAAATTAGTGATGCAAAGCCTTTCAATCTATTTTCTCCATAAGCTAACATCACACATGATTAGCTCAAACCAGCCATGAGTTGCTTAGTCAGTCCGAAGCAACTAGCATTTTCACACCCCACACATATCAATTAGACTGAAATAGTCCAATTCTGAATAAGGAGCAACAGAACCATTTTTGACTGAATCAAGGTTAAGTGAATGTGCATCTGAATTTATAGACTTTGTGTATGCATGAAACTGAATGTATAGACTTTGTATGAACTGAAGCTTGAAGGCACAAGACAATGTATAGACTTGGCCAATGTACAGACTTGGTGGCCAATGTACTGACTTGGAAAGCTTGAACTAATGATAGACTTTGATGCCCAAAGATAATGTATAGACTTAGTGCAATGCAGAGGCTGTACAGACTTCAAATGTAAAGACTTTGAACGTGTGTGCTGGCAATGTATAGACTTTGGCACATAATGCAACAAGACTCTGGACGATGTATAGACTTTACCTTCAATATGCAACAGAGTGTATAGACTTTGTATCAAAGAGTGTACAATATCAAGGAGTGTACAGACTTTGGAAATAAATGAAGCATTTCAGAGCAACTCAAAACAAACATTCATGTGAGGCATAATCAGTTCATAAACATGAATAAACATGAATTATAAATGCAGTTCAGAGCATGTATAACCATGGGCAACAAGATATCACGCATTTTTCAGTTCATTAAGAACACCAACATAATGTTTCCATGAAGACACCAATGTGAACATCAACATTAAGGATGTGTGCATGAAGGACCATTGTTTATGAACCACCTACAAAACAAGATATTATAGTGTTAGCTTGTTTATTGTGCAGACGCCATTTAAGCATAAAACACACAATATATTAGAATCATCAAAACCATTGTCAGAGACAACAAGGGGGCGCACAAAACCCAACAGGCCTTAAACCGTTTGACAATAAAGACAGGGGTATTTCAGCTATTCCTTCTCTAAATGGTATTCTTTTAAAAAGAAAAAATCTCAACTTTACCTTTTTACTGACCGGTGAACATCGTGTTTCTCACTTTACCATTTCAAACCCTTTCTCTCGCAAAACCCCTTCTCCGACACGTCTGCACCTCTCTACGCGGAGGTCGACACTTTCCTCTGTCTCCCTCCGCAGTGGATCCTAGCACTCCAGCTAGCTCCATTTCTCAGCTACGACGCTCCAGCAACCCAGGCCCCCTTCTCTTCCTTCTTTCTGCCATCATCATGACTCCTCTGGTCACTCGCGGCAAGAAGAAGGATGCGGCAACATCCAAGAAGGCCACTGCTCAAGCTCCTGCAGCAAAGAAAACACAAAAGGAAGGGCGCTCAAAGAGCATTGAAGATAGACCAGCTGTAGAACCAGCGAAAAAGATGAGAGCAGCTAAAGCCCAGGGCTCTAATAGCGACAAGGCCACACAGCAAGAAAATCCGGCTAAGAGGAAACGCCTGTCAGCAGCAGAAAAAGGAAAAGGAAAGTAAAAGCTAGCTCCTCCACAACCCAACTTTGTCAGGGAAGAAGAAAGTGACCCTACCAAGATACTATTTCCTAGGTATGTGGATTTCAGTGATCACCAGATGCTTGAGAATTTTCCTGAACTACTTCCCCTCATCGATTTCCAAGGATGGAAGAAGTTTTTGTCTGCACAAAGGGTGTACTATCCCTTCCTGGTCCAACAGTTCTACAAGAACTTAGTTTATGACCAGAATCAGAAAGCCCTTAGGACTGAAGTTAATGGTGTGTAGATTAAGTGTCTACCAAGCTTCTTCATAAAGCTTTCCGTATACCTCAGGATGGGTTACTTGAATCTGAATTTCCGATTGATTTGCTTGAGGCATACACCATACTGACTGGAAAGCCCAGCAACCCTCAGGATGAGACTCAACTACTTGTGAAGCACTTTGACACAAACAGGTTTCCCCCCTTGCAACGTCTACTGCACCATATGTGCACTACAATGATTACCCCACAAGGGGGTGGTAGGAGTAGACTTATAGAAAATCAGAGATTTATCTTCTTTTGCATGTTCAAAAATGTACATATCTATCTTCCAGAGATTATTCTGCAGATTATGGGAAGCTGCATAGGGCACAAGAGAAGTCTACCATATGATGCACACATAACAGCAATATTTCAGAGAGTTGGTATTTCTCTGGAAAATGAAAAGATGAAGAAAATCCCACGAAGTAATGTTTACTGCATGATATTTATTGAGAATTACATGCACTTCAAGAAGAAATGAGGCAGAGTTGTAAGGGACTTACCCGGTCACCAGTCTGAACCTCTAGCAGTTGAAGCATAGCCAGCCCAACAAGAACCACCACCACATGCACAGCCAGCTCAACATACTGAACAGGAACATATAGAACACTATGAGGAACAATTCCATGTGGATGCTCACTTTGACCAGGATCAACAGCAGCAGCAGTATGAGGCACAGATAGAGCAACCTGGTATGGTGACAGCATTTAGCATCCAACCTCCCTTGTCTCTAGAAGATGAGCCTAGAGTATTTGGTGAACATAATTCTCCTCCAGACTTCCATGCCGAAGCATCCACATCACGAGGGACAGCATATGGTGCCACGGGCAGTCCCATGGATATTCACCCTACTCTAACCAAATTTATGACTGCACAATTCAGTAGCATGAACTCATCATTCTTATAGCTCGGTTTGCAAGTAGAGAGAGTGGAAACAAGATAGATTCATTATGAGCAAGTGCAGAACAGCAGATGGGAGAAGTTTGTAAAAGACAAATACAAGTCAGATGAGAGATTGAAAGGCTTCATGAACTCCCTCATGCAAGTGTGTAACAGGGCCGGGATAGTCATGAAGAGATTAAAGGAAATTCATACTGAAACCCAAGAAAAAACAAGTGAGATGGTCATGCATGCTTATGGCATCCGTGAAGATCAAAGTAATCTAAACATTAAGTATGCAAGGCTGATGGACACCTCAACTCACATTGCAGAACAAGTGGTTGTAGGGGCATTATTAATCCTATAACAAGTGGTCGCTGAGACCACTAGAATTGTCAATGCCACAACTAATCTGGAAGGAACAGTTAATGCCAATGTTGCACGGCTACTTGATGCCTCCAATAGGATGAAAGGAAAGATTTATTCAGACTCCAACAAGCTCCTTGATGCCTCCTCAAAGTTTGCAGAGCAAGTCCACACCGACACAGCAATCATGGTGAACCGCTCCACTAAAGCTGAAGCAAAAATGAATGTTGTTTACAACAAACTTGATATGGTTGGAACTGAGATTCTGGAATTGATACGTTTACATAAAGCTCAACTCCAACCAGCTTCGGAAGACACATGTGATGCATGGTGTCCTCCTCCCACTGAAGCTACCTCCTCTTATGTATCACCAAAAGGGACTCAACAGATAGCACAGACAGAGTATATATGCGACAAGCTACACAACTGGCTGGATGCAATCAATACCAACATCAAGTCAATTCACAAGTTTGTGAAACAAAGGGATGAGCAACTAACTCAGAAGGTTGACTCTCTAGCTGTAACAGTCCTACAACTGCAACAACAATTCCACGAGGCCCAGAAACTCCAATTTCCAGGAAGCACCAGCTCCAGCACATTGCCTGCAACACAGCAACCACCTCCTTCACCCCCTCCTTGCTGATGCCAAAGGGGGAGACAAATCAATGTCTACTACAAGCTTGGACTTTCACATAGCATTAGGCATATAGATTCATGCATCTAGTTTTCCTATGAATAGCTCTTTGATGAATGTATATGAAACTTTTGTTTGAAAAATCTCTTTGGTTTATCAATGGAAAACATTTTGGTATATCCATCAACGTGTATGAAACTTTGCTCTTGTGAATGAAAAGATTGTTTTGGAAATGCCTTAAATGCCTATGAATGCTTGTAAATAATGAACTATGGTTGTCATCATCAAAAAGGGGGAGAATGTTATGTCCCCTGGTTTTGATGATAACAAACCACAGTTCATTGTTGAATTCATGTGGTGTGATTAATGATTTTGTTTAAGTTCTATTTGGAGAAGCTCAAGTGAAGGACTCTCAAGTGTCGACCTGTCATCTAGACGTGTTGGCACTTCATGAAGAAACCAAGTTAGAATCGTCTCTATTTGTGCTCTGGCATAAGCAACGTGTCGACACCCTGTGACAACGTCTCGACACGTCAAGAAGAAAATTGACTTTGATCCGTTTCTGTTTGGGCTCTATTTGGCACAACGTGTCGACACCCTGTAAAAGAGTGTCGACACCTTCAATTCAGCAAAGTGGACTACAACTCTGCCTGACACACAGTCTCGACACTTCATGTTGATGCCCTGTTTGAAGGTGTCGACAGTATGAAGGCAGCAAGTCTCCTCAAGCAGACAAAGGGACGTGTTGACACCTTGTCTGAAAGTGTCAACACATTCATGCTCTTCCAGAACGAATCTGGATCCTGTCACGTCTGCTTTCCAAGATCCGCAACCGGTATTGGAGGATCCGTTCACACTTGAAAAGCTGTATGGAATCTCACCTTGTCAGAAGATCTTAATGATTGGTAGAGAAATCCTCCAGATGCTGGTACCGCTGCAGATATGGTTCCCTACCTACCCACATACTAGCAAGCACGGCAGACAAAGCTCAATGGAGCTGAGGAAGCAAATCAAGTAATGTGGATGCGACGTTCTGGGTATGGGCTCTGCAGGGGACAACATAGGAGATGTCGTGAGCCACCGATATAGAGGACAGGAGGAGCTCCAGTTCACGCAAGAGAGTTGCACACGGAGAAAAAGGAGAAGAAGAAGAGAAGGTGAAGAGCAGCAGTGAAGCAAGCTCTGAGAGACCTCTCCTTCCTAGTGTCGCTGGCGTAAGGGCAATGCAGTAGACCATCTTCTTCCACTTCAGGAGCTCTCACAGCAAAGGAGATAAGATCTATCGATGGCTTTATCAGCTGGCAGTAAAAGCTAAGGAGCTTATCCATCGTTCCTCTTACGGTCGTTGTGAAGACCTAGGAACAAGATGAAGAGAAGCCAGGCTTTGTCCATTCTTCACCAGATAGTAGTTCTCTTCTCCCATAGAGTTTCATTGCTATACCTTGTCTGGTTCATCCACCTTTCATTTTGTTTTTCTCAAAACACATACTCCCATATTTGCTCCCTACCTGCGAGTAGGAAGACAGACAGTGTGTTCACTGGTCCGTGGGTGTTGGGTTGCATACCCTCAAGCAGTCTGGCAGCAGTTAGAGAGAGTCTTCTCTCTGTTAGAAGCTGTGAATTAGCGGTAGTGCCTTTGCACTAGTGAAGCCTCACTTGGTTGAAGTGAGGGGTGCACGTAGGTCTCTAGATAGAGACCGAACCACTTTAAAAACCTGTGTTATGTGGTTTGTTGTCTATTGTGGCTTGACGATAGATACTTGGAAGGAGCACTATTGATCATCACTCTTGCTTTTAGCTCACTAGCTAGCAACTATTTCTTGCCTTACTGCTCTTAGTTTCCATTTAGCTGTTATTTCTGCAAAGAAGGGCAAAGAAGGGGCTGATCTATTCACCCCTCTCCTCTAGATATGTCGATCACTACTCAACATGCATCGACGTAATGGCCTACTACATCGACGCACCAGAAGACTTCGAGCCTTTATCGGTCAGACCTGCACAGTTTCTGAAGCTCATCCAGAGAGCATTAATGTCAGGCGTAAACCTCTAAAAACACACCTTTTGATGTCTAGAATAAGGTACCCAGGTCAGAACTTCTGCCACCTCATTATGACATCTCAGAAAATCCTTTTACAGAAGACCAGGTCAGGGAACAAATCTGCAAAGGTCTTCTCTACTAGAAGACTCTCTCTTCTGTCCTAAGAACGGACTGCCCCAAGAGGTCTTCCCTCTAGTGCACACGGGACCAAGCCATTCCCTCTGCCAACAATTTTTCAAATATACTTTACCTTCTGCCTGCCACCGTCCTATCCAAGGATAGGTCTGAAAAGCACTGTAGCTCAAGACAAATATCCTAAGAATACCCTCTATAAGGCCAAGGGAAAATGTTGGAGGGAAATTTGACTTTCCAGCTGCTTCCTTATATCTGGTGGATCAAGTCAAGCATTGTTGAAAGGTCAGAGGTCAAAAGAAGCCACTTTAATTTGAACTCCAGCTAATTTCGATTGCAGCTCTTTAGGAGGGAAAATCTCTCCACCAGGATCATCTATATATATGTGAGGCTTCCAATAGAGAAGCAGCTGTTGCAGCTGCTGCCCTGGAAGATAGCCACGTCCCTTAAGCATCCAAGATGAAATCTGTGAGAAGAAAAGGGGAGTGTGTGAGCAGCCCAGCACTGGCCATCCCAGTCCAATGCTGTAAGAGAAAAGAGAGAAGAAGAAGAAAAGAGAGAGGCCTCGAAGAGTGACCAGCCATATAGCCTTAGCAGCCCAGCTCTGGTTCGACCCAAAACCAGTGTTGTTCAAAGACAAGAAGAAGGAAGGAGTGCAGACCTCATTGAAGGCAATCTGAGCTTGAAGAATAAGATCTTCGGATCCATATCTGAAGTTGTAGCCACTAGCTTCCAGATCTGTATCTGAAGCTACATGTGTTTTTCTTGCAATCTTTATGCTTTTCTCTTGCACTTTCTAATCTGCATTTCAGTGTGTGTCCGGTGATCTGCCTAGAGGCCGGAAGTGGGTCCTTGGCTGTGTTCAGCCTTGTGTGTTCTTGGGAGTTCATCCTAGTGTTTTCATTGCACTTGCAGCTTAGTTTTTCCTTTGGTTGTGTGTGTCTGTGTGCGTGGGGTTCGCCCCCGTGTGTGTGTGTGCGTTGGGTTCACCCTCGCGTGTGTGTGTGTGTGCGTGGGGTTCACCCCCGTGTGTGTATGTGCGTTGGGTTTGCCCTTGCGCGCGTGTATGTGTGGGGGGGATTTCCTTCCCGTGTGTGTGTTGAGGGCTTCGTCCTCGTGTGGAAAAGCCTCATCGGTTCGGTGAGGGGTGGACGTAGGTCTACGGGTTTGCATACTAAACCACCTTAAAAATCCTTGTGTTTTGGGTTGTGATTTATGCGTTTGATCCATGTTATCTATCCCCATTCACAGGTTCATGTGCTAGCTTCGACGGCTGTTATCCTAACTGCTTTTCCACCACACACTCTACCCAAGTGTTCACACACACCACAGCGTGATGTGTAGTAAGTCTGTCCAACAGTCAAACTAATAGTAAGGTTACATCGACCTCACTACACTGGTGCATCGACCACATCAAACCGATGTGTCGACCTCAGCCGCCTGTGCACTGTGCCTTTGCCGTTTTCATTTGAGCTATTCCTAACAAATCCATTGTGCATTGTGTCTAAGTGTCTCATGTGCATCATAGCTGCCGGTCGTGCTTTAATAAGCTTAGTTTTTAATTGGGCTAAAAATTTTGAAAGGATCTATTTAACCCCCCTTCTAGATCTGATTACACCCAAAGGGACCCAAAGCAATGATAGTTGGGCAAGGATATGCCATGAATGAATGAGCAGAAGAAGCCTCCACTGTTAGGAAAAATTCAGCAAATCCCATCCAATGGGGCATGCAGAGCAAAAATGGCCTGAGCCATTCTATAAGGGCAGATGCACAAGGCATACAGAAGTACGTGCATGAAAATGCAAATATATTCTTATCTATTAATGCAAGAACTCACAGAAGCTCATCCTAAGTTCATATATTAATGCTCCTATATGCATTAGCCTATGTGTGCCATTCCGGGAAGAGGGGGCTATCCTGGGTGGACAGAACTCCGGCGACGATGGCGGTGGTGCGATGGCGGCACGATGGCGACGGTGGCGACAATCTTCACACCTGATAGATGAGGCTTCACACCTCTGAATCACAGCCTTCCCAACTGCAGAAGGGGGAGAGAGGAGAGAGATAGGGGGCGGCCCATGCCTTGTGGAACAATTTCTAGAATTTCTTTGCATTAATTCTACTCAAAATGAAAATACATGGTTCTTATAGAAAATACAAAAAGACTAGTTCTATCCCTAGATCTAGGATTGGTGGGGGGTAACAGAGGGAGTCCACAATTATTTCTCCCATGTGATTTGGACCAAATAAAATAAAATTACAAATCCTAATAAACTATAATAGAATGGGGCGCCCCTTGACTTATGGGTTTCAAAATTTGAAATTTTGTACCCTTTGTCCCCCCTTGGTCCAACCCTTCTAGAAGCCCACCTTGGAGGGTTGACTGACCCCACATAGGCCCAAGAGCTGAGGTGGATCGATGGGAGGAGGGATGGGGGTCCGCGGGACCCGGGTGGTCCAAAATTACAAATAAACCCATTTTACAATCCAAATTACAATCCGAAGAAAACCAAATAAACACACATTACACATAAATAAAATCCCCATAAATACAATAAATATAAGGGCTCAGAGCGGAGACTCCAGACTGTCTCCGAGCCAGATGGAAGCTGATGTAGCTCGAGTGGTGCTCCGCGTACGGTACAGACGGCTCACCAGTTCGTACTTCTCGCTCGCTCTGGTGTCCGCACCAATTCTCCCCGGGTGGGAGAAACTCGACCCTGTCGAGTAAGAGTCAGCATCGCTCTGGTAGCGCTCCAGTAGGTTCGGATCTATCCGCTGCAACTCTCCACGGGTGATCCAAGTATCCTCGGTGGCAGGTCGCCCTCTCCAACGCACTAGGTAGCGCGGGTAGGATCCACTCCTGGTAACTGTCACCTGCTCATCTAGTATATGATCTATATGCTCTCGTTGCCGTGGAAATGTGGCTGGTGGTGGACACTCAGGTGTGGGATCACTCTCAATAGAGGGAGATGGCTCGAAAGGCTCACTAGGGATCACCGATGGGTCCCTATATGCAACTACATCCGACACATTGAAAGTAGAGCTTATACCATATTCCTCGGGCAGGTCCACAACATACGCATTGGACCGAACGCATTTCAACACGCTAAATGGACCGGCTCCACGAGCTTGCAATTTCTTTACCGTTCCAGAGAGAAACCGTTCAGGCCTTACCCTGATCATGACATATTCACGCTCTTGGAACTCACGGTGGTGTCTATGGGCATCGGCTAGCTCCTTATACCGTGCATTGCTGGCCTCAATGTGACGACGGATGTCGTCATGCAGACTCCTAACATGCCTAGCAAATGACTCGGCAGACTCAGACACTCGTGCATGAATGGGCATGGGGACAAGATCCACTGGCTTCCTAGGCCTACGACCTGTGATAATCTCGAATGGACTCATACCGGTAGACCTGTTAACCGAATCATTATATGCAAATTCTGCCAGTGGTAATATGAGATCCCAATCACCGACACGGTCCCTGACAAGACACCTCAAAAGGTCACCCAGACTCCTATTGACCACCTCGGTCTAACCATCTGTCTGGGGATGATATGCAGTGGAAAAGTTGAAGTGAGTATCCAACATATGCCACAGTGTCTTCCAAAAATAACTGGTGAACCTAACATCACGGTCAGACACTATGGTACGAGGCAACCCGAACTTGCATACCACATGAGTAAGGAAAAAGCGAGCTACCCTCGAAGCATCCGAAGTCTCCGAGCAGGGAATGAAAAGGGCCATCTTCGAGAACCGGTCAACCACCACATAAACCAAATCCAATATCCGGTACGTGGCGGAGGGTCGACCCAAAGATCTCCTCGCATAAGTGTGCTGCCTTCCCGATAGGCGTAGCCTAACATTCGGACAACACCTTTTAATATACCAGATTATCGGGATGAAATGCAATTTTAAAACACTTTTTTTTTGTTTTTCAAATAATGATGATCCTAGACTCGACTTAGACCGTGCAAGACTTATGCAACGACTACCCTAGACTCAACTTGCTCTGATACCAAACTGATGCGGGACAGACACAGGGACCGACTCTAAGTGATGTGGACCTCGGACTCTAAATGCAGATGCGACCAGCAACATACGACTAGGAGGGACGCTTTGGCCCAACACTAAGAGCTCCTATGGGCTATACGTCGCTAACAGAAATGCAAGCTCACTCGTCGTCCCAAGCGAGGGAAAGCGTGGATCCGCGCGGTTGAGAAACCAGCAGAGTCCAGGGTGGTCCACTCACTTCCGTGCTCGGATCGAGCCACGGGACGGGTCACTCCCTCGCTCACAGCGGTGACATGAACTCACGAGCTAGATTCCTACGCACTCACAGCGGCATATGACCATATACTAAACTAGCAAATGTAACACCAAGAAGTAATACCGTTACCTCCACGCTCCCGGCGTGGGGACGACAACCCCGGCCAAATCCGTACTCTCGGTTAACAAATTTTACTGCAGTACAAATGTTTCAACCCACTCCACGTAGGGAGGTAACAGGTTACATGTGGAGCCCTGGAGTAACGGGAGTTGGGTTGACGGGCAGCATCTTGATGTCGCTCCGTCGATGCCGAAACCCACGTTTGGTGCTGTCCGGACAGCGCGATCTGCGGGCTTGTGAGGCCCACGTACTGCTCAGTCCTCCGGACCTGGCGGGGTGGATCCCGTGGTGGGTGGGACCCATGGAGGGGTGATCCTCTGGACGGTGGCCGGACTGGAACACCGGGCGGTGGTCGATCGGCTCCGATCTCCAAGTATTGGAGTTGCTACCCACATATCTGTAGCTTCTGTTTTACAGTGCGCGACCCGGCGAGATCTGTTGCTATGATCAGCACCGACGTTGGATCGGTGCGAAACCAGTGCCGTTGGAACGCTGGTTCGAAATCCTTCGACCCTCTGTGGTTTCTGAAATTTCGTCGGGGCCGTAATTCTGATGGCAGATTTTTGAATGGGGATGTGCTCGGTCTCAGATCTAGTCATGTAGACTGAGATCTGACTGAGAACCAGCATTGACCGTGATGTAGACCTCTGAATTAGATGTTGAGCTCTTCACGAAAGTTGTAGAGGGGAGAGAGAGGAAAACGGGGATAATTTTTTTAAAGGATTTAGTGGATATTTGGATAGGGAAAAGTATTTTCTAGCATCAGGTGGTCGGATCTGGATAGTAGAGACAGAACTGAATCTTGGGTCTGACAGTGATTTTTTAAAATAGGTAGAGGACTCTAGAATTTCCAAGGAAATTCATGGGTGGTGGTGGTTGTTGATAGAACCTCCAATAAAAATATCAAGTCATTCAGACCTGGGAAAGGTGGGTTCATGAATGATCTATTTGGTTTCTAGAAAATTGGACAGGCTGCTGGCAGATCTGGAAGGAGGGGAAGAACAAAAATGGAAAAATGGGAAACAAATGCTAGAAGTCCCACCAATTTTTCTGGAACGTGGTAATGACCTCTAGAACTCACCCAGAAAGTTTGGGCTCCAAAATATCTCGTGGCTGAGAGTAGAAATTCCGGGAAGAGGGGGCTATCCTGGGTGGACAGAACTCCGGCGACGATGGCGGTGGTGCGATGGCGGCATGATGGCGGCGGCGGCGGCGACGATCTTCACACCTGATAGATGAAGCTTCACACCTCTGAATCACAGCCTTCCCAGCTACAGAAGGGGGAGAGAGGAGAGAGATAGGGGGCGGCCCTGGCCTTGTGGAATAATTTCTGAAATTTCTTTGCATTAATTCTACTCAAAATGAAAATACATAGTTCTTAGAGAAAATACAAAAAGACTAGTTCTATCCCTAGATCTAGGATTGGTGGGGGGTAAAAGAGGGAGTCCACAATTATTTCTCCCATGTGATTTGGACCAAATAAAATAAAATTACAAATCCTAATAAACTATAATAGAAAGGGGCGCCCCCTTGACTTATGGGTTTCCAAATTTGAAATTTTATACCCTTTGTCCCCCCCTTGGTCCAACCCTTCTAGAAGCCCACCTTGGAGGGTTGACATACCCCACATGAGCCCAAGAGATGAGGTGGATCAATGGGAGGAGGGATGGGAGGCCCGCGGGACCCGGGTGGTCTCAAATGACAAATAAACCCCTTTTACAATCCGAATAAAACCAAATAAACACACATTACACACAAATAAAATCCCCATAAATACTATAAATATAAGGGCTCAGAGCGGAGACTCCAGACTGTCTCCGAGCCAGATGGAAGCAGATGTAGCTCGAGTGGTGCTCCGCGTACGGTACCGACGGCTCGCCGGTTCGTGCTTCTCGCTCGCTCTGGTGTCCGCACCAATTCTCCCCGGGTGGGAGAAACTCGACCCTGTCGAGTAAGGGTCAGCATCACTCTGGTATGCTCCAGTAGGTCCGGATCTATCCGCTGCAACTCTCCACGGGTGATCCAAGTATCCTCGGTGGCAGGTCGCCCTCTCCAACGCACTAGGTAGCGCGGGTAGGATCCACTCCTGGTAACTGTCACCTGATCATCCCGTATATGATCTATATGCTCTCGCTGCCGTGGAAATGTGGCTGGTGGTGGACACTCAGTTGTGGGATCACTCTCAATGGGGGGAGATGGCTCGAAAGGCTCACTAGGGATCACCGCTGGGTCCCTACATGCAACTAGATCCGACACATTGAAAGTTGAGCTTATACCATATTCCTCGGGCAGGTCCACAACATACGCATTGGACCCAATGCGTTTCAACACTCTAAATGGACCGGCTCCGCGAGCTTGCAATTTCTTTACAGTTCCAGAGGGAAACCGTTCAAGTCTTACCCTGATCATGACATATTCACCCTCTTGGAACTCACGGTGGTGTCTATGGACATCGGCTAGCTCCTTATACCGTGCATTGCTGGCCTCAATGTGACGACGGATGTCATCATGCAGACTCCTAACATACCTAGCAAATGACTCGGCAGACTCAGACACTCGTGCATGAATGGGCATGGGGACAAGATCCACTGGCTTCCTAGGCCTACGACCTGTGACAATCTCGAATGGACTCATACCGGTAGACCTGTTAACCAAATCATTATATGCAAATTCTGCCAGTGGTAATATGAGATCCCAATCACCGACACAGTCCCTGACAAGACACCTCAAAAGGTCACCCAGACTCCTATTGACCACCTCGGTCTGACCATCTGTCTGGGGATGATATGCAATGGAAAACTTGAGGTGAGTACCCAACATATGTCATAGTGTCTTCCAAAAATAACTAGTGAACCTAACATCACGGTCAGACACTATGGTACGAGGCAACCCGAACTTGCACACCACATGAGTAAGGAAAAGGCGGGCTACCCTCGAAGCATCCGAAGTCTTCGAGCAGGGAATGAAAAGGGCCATCTTCGAGAACCGGTCAACCACCACATAAACCGAATACAATATTCGGTACGTGGCGGAGGGTCGACCCAAAGATCTCCTCGCGCAAGTGTGTGGCCTTCCCGATAGGCGTAGCTTAACGTTCGGACAACACCTTTTAATATACCAGATTCTCGAGATGAAATGCAATTTTAAAACAATTTTTTTTTGTTTTGAAAATAATGATGATCCTAGACTTGACTTAGATCGTGCAATACTTATGCAACGACTACCCTAGACTCAACTTGCTCTGATACCAAACTGATGCGGGACGGACACAGGGACTGACTCTAAGTGATGCGGACCTCGGACTCTAAATGCAGACGCGACCAGCAACATACGACTAGAAGGAACGCTTTGGCCCAACACTAAGAGCTCCTATGGGCTATACGTCGCTAACAGAAAGGCAAGCTCACTCGTCGTCCTAAGCGAGGGAAAGCGTGGATCCGCGCGGTTGAGAAACCAGCAGAGTCCAGGGTGGTCCACTCACTTCCGTGCTCGGATCGAGCCATGGGATGGGTCACTCTCTCGCTCACAGCGGTGACATGAACTCACGAGCTAGATTCCTACGCACTCACAGCGGCATACGACCATATACTAAACTAGCAAATGTAACACCAAGAAGTAAGACCGTTACCTCCACGCTCCCGGCGTGGGGAACACAACCCCGGCCAAATCCGTACTCTCAGTTAACAAATTTTACTGCAGTACAAATGTTTCGACCCACTCCACGCAGGGAGGTAATAGGTCACATGTGGGGCCCGGGAGTAATGGGAGTTGGGTTGACGGGCAGCATCTTGATGTCGCTCCGTCGATGCCGAAACCCGCGTTTGGTGCTGTCCTGACGACGCGATCTGCGGGCTTGTGGGGCCCACGTACTGCTCAGTCCTCCGAACCTGGCGGGGTGGGTCCCGTGGTGGGTGGGACACCTGGAGGGGTGATCCCCTGGACGGCGGTCGGACTGGAACACCGGGCGGTGGTCGATCGGCTCCGATCTCCAAGTATTGGAGTTGCTGCCCACGGATCTACAGCTTCTGTTGAACAGCGCGCGACCCGGCGAGATCTGTTGCTGTGATCAGCACCGATGTCGGATCGGTGCAAAACCAGCGCCGTTGGAATGCTGGCTCGAAATCCTTCGACCCTCTGTGGTTCCTGCAATTTCGTCGGGGCCGTAATTCTGATGGCAGATTTTTGAATGGGGATGTGCTCAGTCTCAGATCTGGTCAGGAAGACTGAGATTTGACTGAGAACTAGCGTTGATCGCGATGTAGACTTCCGAATTAGATGTTGAGCTCTTCACAAAAGTTGTAGAGGGGAGAGAGAGAAAGATGGGGATAATTTATTTGAAGGATTTGGTGGAGATTTGGATGGGGAAAAGTATTTTCTAGCATCTAGTGGTCGGATCTGGACAGCAGAGACAGAACTGAATCTTGGGTCTGACAGTGATTTTTTAAAATAGGTAGATGACTCCAGAATTTCCAAGGAAATTCGTGGGTGGTGGTGGTGGTTTGCAAAACCTCCAATAAAAATATCAAGTCATTCCGACCTGGGAAAGGTGGGTTCATGAACGATCTATTTGGTTTCTGAAAAACTGGACAGGCTGCTGGCAGATCTGGAAGGAGGGGAAGAACGAAAATGGAAAAATGGGAAACAAATGCTAGAAGTCCCACCACTTTTTCTGGAATGTGGTAATGACCTCTAGAACTCACCCTGAACGTTTGGGCTCCAAAAGATCTCGTGGCTGAGAGCAGAAATTCTGGGAAGAGGGAGCTGTCCTGGGTGGACAGAACTCCGGCGACGATGGCGGTGGTGCGATGGCGGCATGATGGCGGTGGCGGCGGCGGCGGTGACGATCTTCACACCTGATAGATGAGGCTTCACACCTCTAAATCACAGCCTTCCCAGCTGCAGAAGGGAGAGAGAGGAGAGAGATAGGGGGCGGCCCTTGCCTTGTGGAACAATTTCTGAAATTTTTTTGCATTAATTCTACTCAAAATGAAAATACATGGTTCTTATAGAAAATACAAAAAGACTAGTTCTATCCCTAGATCTAGGATTGGTGGGGGGTAAAAGAGGGAGTCCACAATTATTTCTCCCATGTTATTTGGACCAAATAAAATAAAATTACAAATCCTAATAAACTATAATAGAATGGGGGGGCCCTTGACTTATGGGTTTCCAAATTTAAAATTTTGTACCCTTTGTCCCCCCCTTGGTCCAACCCTTCTAGAAGCCCACCTTGGAGGGTTGACTGACCCCACATGGGCCCAAGAGATGAGGTGGATCAATGGGAGGGGGGATGGGGGGCCCGCGGGAACCGGGTGGTCTCAAATTACAAATAAACCCCTTTTACAATCTGAATAAAACCAAATAAACACACATTACACACAAATAAAATCCCCATAAATACTATAAATATAAGGGCTCAGAGCGGAGACTCCAGACTGTCTCCGAGCCAGATGGAAGCCGATGTAGCTCGAGTGGTGCTCCGCATACGTTACCGACGGCTCGCCGGTTCGTGCTTCTCGCTCGCTCTGGTGTCCACACCACAATCGGTGATTTGGGATTTAATCTCATGTTCCTCACCCCCTTAGAACCCTGGCCATCAGATCGGTCCAAGTTCTAAAGTGGGGTTTTGAGAAGGGAAAGAGAGAGAATCATCTCAAAAATGAAAGGAGAGGAAAAACCTCACACATTGTCGGCGGTTGGCAACCTCGGAGCCATATCCATGGGTTTGGATAAGCCCTGGGCCGGTGGCCACCGGAATCAAAGCATGCATATATACATTACTATATAGATAGTATATCGGGTTTCAGGGGAAAGAAAAAAAAGGAACCCAGCTATCTCCCAGAGGGATGATAGTAACGGGTAGAGTAATCATGTGTGTATATATATATATATATATATATGTGTGTGTGTGTGTGTGTGTGTGTGTGTGTGTGTGTGTGTGTGTGTGTGTGTGTGTGTGTGTGTGTGTGTATGTATGTATGTATGTATGTATGCATGTATGTATCACATACACATACATCACGAAAGGGGGAGAGGAAGAGATCGAGCTCATATCACCAAGAGAATCACGGGCAAAGAACCCGCATCATATTCACATTGGAAAGCAAAACACATACATCAGACCAAGGCCCTTTCGGAATACAAGGAGAGAAAGAGACGAGATAGCAGAGAAAACACAAGGGGAGATCCACCCTTTACAAGCGGTTCCCACACTCTCTCCCTCACTCTCTTCTTCACTTCTTCTTCACTTTCGGCTTCGGGTGGGCTTTAACAGTCGAATGGGAACATACTTTTCTTCTCTTCAAGGTTGCCGAAGAGAGGGGTGCTTTCAAGGTTTTTTCAAGCCGAGCTTGCTTCACCTCAGAGGACCTTTTATAGGGGGCCGAAGCCCCTATTTCGAAGGGAGAAACCCCCCCCCCCTTTTGCACTTCTCCTTCTCTCTACGGGCGATGCTGAACCTACTGATGTCGCTGCTGCTACTGTAGGTGTTGTCGTAGCTGTCGTTGTTGCGTTGTCGAAGACGCATCGGCTGCTACTGCCATTGCTACTGGCGGAGAATGGCGGAGCAAGAGGAGGGAGCAAGGCTAGACTTCGTCCGTGCGCGGCATGGCTGGCCACAGGCCGACGGGCGCGTGCGTCGCTGTTGTGCGGAGGAGGCTTCGACCGTGAATGGAGGTGCTTCGAGCATTGAATGCTCTTACGGGAGAAGAATCCACGGAAGAGGAGGTGAACAGCACCAACTCTTGCGAGGAGAGGGCGTGACACGCGGCTACAGTGGCCGCTAATTTCCTCCTATTTCCCTTTTTTTTTAAAATCCCCTTTTTTTTCTTCTTGGCCCCTCTCTTTCTTTTATTTGTGCATATGGCTCTTCTCCCCTTTTGTATTGGGCTTAGCCCATTTGCTTGGCCCATTTCATCTTTCTTCTCTTTTTTTTTCTTCTTTTTTGAGTGCCAACAGAGTCACATCTTGTGGCTCAAGGACTATGTAAGATCATTTCCAATTATACACTGCCATATCTTTTGATCTTATTTTGAATTAGAGGAAACTTGACTATCATCTTCTCTCTTTTCAGGTGTTGGTCCAGAAGTGATGCTTGTCAGCTATCTATTTTTTCGACATCCTTAGTTATTTATGATGTAACCTTGTGTATCTCTTAGGTGGATTTGAAAGGAATGACTTTTTGGGCTACTCTATGGCATTCTTATCAGAGATAGTTAAATACCTTTTTTGGCTTAATGTTGCATTGTATGTTATATTTTTTTGTTGCTCACAGCACTTGCATGGATGGATGACTCTCTGCTTTTGATATTTGTGATTGACTAATCTGTGTGAATAGTCTCCTACTATTTTTCTCTTTTCCCTTTTGGCTATTTAGATAATGCATGGATTGGCTATCATGAAAGTTGTCAGTATCATGCATTGTGATTTGAAGCCATAAAACATACTCCTTTATGAGAGGTGAGCGGTATCTGTTTTCTTCTTTTGGTTTGGGGGAAGCACCGTTTTTCTTAACTGCTGGTGCTATATGTGTCTTCATGGCAGGAGATCTGAAGAGAATCTGTGAGCGAGATGTGGGCTTAGTTTCACAATGCTGCTTAACCAAGCATGTGTTCCAGATGAGTAAACAGTATCTTGCTAATGTTGCTCTCAATATTTACTGTTACGATTAGTATGTAATATATTTGGTCTTGAGGTCTTTTTTTTTATCTCTAGGATTCAGTATGAATCTGTGAAACCAATGGAAGTGAAGAATATCTTTTCGATCCTGATGAGTGGGCGTGGCATTTCTCCTACTGGTCAACATGTTCCTAGCTAGGCTTTCTTATTAATTGATTGAGTCTCTCATTAATTGCATTTTTGTTGATGCAGATAACCAGTATCTTATGCTTTCTTATTGACAAACTAAAGCTGAAACAGATTCTTCAGCCTCCTATAACTGCATCTGTAAGCCAACCTCTTTAAAATGACTCTGGTCATCTTCTTACAGATGCAGGTGTGTCGACCTGTGAGGCAGGTGTGTTGACCTGCCAGGCAGGTGTGTCGACCTGCCAGGATGTTATGATCGATGACAAGGTAAGGATTGTGATTACTCTCGTATTAGTTTCCCTCAAACCTGTGCATGATCGATAACAGAAAATTAGCTTGCAATGCTCCTTTTTTTGGAACACTCTTTCAAATATCATTGATATTTCTGGTGAAATTTCATTTGTTATGTCTTTCCATAATTTATTGTTCCTCATGATTTTTTAAAGAAATTGTTTTATTGTTAGGGGTTTCAATTTTCAAGCTATTATTTCATAAATGTCATGGCTGGGTGGCTTTAATTGGAAGTCATATAAAGAAACCAATTCTTATGATGATAGGTCATTCTCTCAAGTAGGATTGTTGGAGCAAGTTTCTCGCTCTGTCCCTGAAATATTTTATGCAAAACTGCTATATCATTGGAGGGTTCTCCAGACTTATATTTTAATTTTCTTCTTCACACTCCGTATATCCCAGCTAGTTACCGTCCAACTTTATATGCGGGGGATCTCAACTCTGCTAGTTGCAGAGTTTATTGTAGATGGCCTCCTACTAGCTTATTCTTGTAATGAATATTTTAGTTGCCTTAATGCTTTATTTTTGTAATGAAGAATGCTCGATGCTTATTCTTAATGCAAATCTTATCTTTTTCTCTCCCAAGGTCTCCCACTAGCTTCCCCCCCCCCCCCCGAAAAAAGAGAATACTCGGGTTTTTTTTCTAAGTGCCCTACATTTCAAATGACTTCAATAGCCGAGACATTCATATATTTTGGAATTATAGGTCCAATTATTTTTTCCCATCTTTTCCACTATTCCTAATAAACAATGGACTGATTCTAGTACTATTTTTGGTTCTTCCCCCCAACTCGCCATTGATGAACAATGGACTGATTCTTCTGTATCTGTGGTCATCAGGTACATGGCTTTCCATCTATTCAGACTGAACCTGCGAAAAAGTGCATCTCCACTGCAAAGTTTTCTATAGCAACTACCGGTTAACATCCATGTATGTTTTTCCAGTTCTCAAGGTTTGCAGCAAGGTGATCTTTGTCCCCCTTTTTGTTTGCTCTGGTTGCCAAGATCTTCCATAAGATGTGTCAGAATGCTGACCAAGCAGGCTGGAATAACAGAGTGCAAAGAGATTCATATGGTTAGGTGACAAAGAGATGCAGCTCTAGTCACTTCTCTGTCAAATGTCTTTTAGGCTGATAAAGAGATTCATATGGTTAGATGTTGAAAAAATATACCTTTTGTTTCTTATTAATCTTCTACTTGTGATTGTGATGAAAAAAACATCAACTTTGCGGAATGATTGGATGCTGAAGCTGCCCAGGTCAGCGGCAGTGATGGAGTAGTTCCCCCTTCAGAAGTTTGTGTCACTCCTGAAGGAACGGTCAGCAGCATCTATAGATGGTGGAGTCAAAGGAGGCACCAGCTCATGGATTGGAAACATAGCAAGGTGTGCTTTAGAAGCATATCATCTTGGTTTCGGGACAGAATTCCTTATCATGCCAAATTCATGTCTGCTTGTTGAGGCATATGGTGATGGCAAAGATGCAGAGAGGTACCAGAGCAAGGCTATCTTTAATCACAAGGCAAGTACACTATGTGGCTGAGTTTTTTGTTTTGCTTTACTGTAAATATAGCCCCATTTTCCCCTGCTTATGATATGTTTCTTCTTATTTTCAATTAAATGCAGTTATAAGAACTAATCTTGATATGTTAAGTGAAAGAATTGCTCCTTTCTGTGGTCTTTTGATTTTTTCTAGTATCAAAATGGGATACTTAATATGTCTTCTCCCATAATGAACTTGGAATTCATATGACTTCCTCTACCCTCCTCCCATGTTGCCAAAGCTTGGCTCCTCTTTCAATTTCTTGTTTGCAATATAGACCTTTAGGCACTTTGCAAAAGAACTAGAACCTTAAGCAAAGAAAATAAGAAAATGGTCTATGTGCAGTGGGGAGGTGGAGGTGGGGTTGGGGGTGGGGGAGGATCCCTTACACAAAAATCATAGATTCAAAACAAAGAACAACACCCTATTTATGTCGTCAGTTCAAATTCAAATGAAAATCTATGGTTTGGAGGACATGGTTTTGTCCCTCTTACCAGTGTTCTCCCCCAAACGCACCCAATTAGTATCAAGTCTGGATCATTGGTAACCTAAGCTTTGAAAAGGCCAAAAATCACTTGGACAGTGAGCAGAAAATCCTTCTACATTTGTTCCATAGGCGGCTTCACCTAAATTTATAGTTACTACTCCAACCATAAGAGAACGCCAACGAATGTCAAGAAAAAGACAATGTCATGAAACCATTTTGTTATCTAAGTGATGTAAATTTTTACGAATTCTCATGCCAGTTCTTTTTAAGAGTTATTTATTTATTTTATTGATATGTTCAGGCCTATGTGCAGGCATGAAAGTTTCTTTAAATATTCATACTTGACATCAGAAGTCAGTTTTGTTGTAGTGCAAAAAGTCAGTTTTGTTGTAGTGCGACTGCCATCTATTATGATTAGAACAGTGCAGCGTGCCATCAGATATTACCATGGCTCCGTCCAATACTTGTGGTGTACTGTTATTTTATATCCGATAGTCCCTTTTCATTGGGGAGGGTGGGGTGGGGAGTGGATATCTGTCCTTGGCACACTGGCTTTCCATGTATAAGACTCAATGGTTCTGGCAAGTTTGATCTCTTCATCCTGTAATTCTAAAGGATAATGTATGGCCCCCACCCAAACTGTGATCCTGAAAAAGCTGGGCTACTGTAGTTGAGGGAAGAGAGGTGAGCCCATAAACCTAAGAGATTACCATCCCAGTGGAATTATGAAGTTTTAAAGGATATCTTTAAAAGGTTATCTTGGTGATGGATTTACCCCTTAGAATTGGTGCATGGAGCAGAATGAAAAACTAAAGATAGGAAAGCATGTTCATAAGATAACCCTATGTTCCTCTTAACTATATTGTGAAAGAAAATAAGAGTATCTCTGTAAAAAAAAAAATTGCGTAAAAAAAACATAGGTATAGGTCGATCTATATTTACGTTTTATTGAAAGGTAAGTATAATCTATAGTCACGCGAGTAAGTGCCATGTTTTGAAAGCGTGACAAGGAAACATAGGTAAAGTATTTACCTACATTTTTTGGACTTATACCTACATTTTACAAATGTAGGTAAAAGTCAATTTTCCTATAGTGTCTTATTATAAATAGAGATGAGCAATACTGCACATGTTAATATACAGTCTAAAAATTCAGATCCTTCTCATTCTCACCCAGAAGACGTAGAAGAAATAGGTGAAGAAATGGATACCAATCACTCATTTTCTTTGAGTGAAAGTTCATATTTTGAGTCTCCTCCTTGAAAGGTAAGATCTTTAGATGAGATTTATGCATCTTGTAGTTTTGCCTTATTTTCAGCAGAACGACATCCTTTGATGAAGCAATTTGAAAGGAAGAGTGGATACAAGCTATGAATGAGGAAATTGCAGCCATTGAGAAGAATGACATATGGGAGTTGACTGAGTTACCCGAAGGTAAGAATTTAATTGGTTTGAAATGGGTTTATAAGATAAAATACAGTGTTGATGGTAGCATTAACAAGCATAAAGCAAGGCTCGTGGCTAAAGGATATTCACAACAAGAAGGTCTTGATTTCTATGAGATTTTTTCTCTTCTTCCAAGGTTAGAAACTATCAGAACTATTTTGGCTTTTGCTACTCAAATGTAATGGTCTGTATATCAATTAGATGTTAAATCTATATTTTTGAATGGAGTGTTGGAAGAAGAGGTGTTTGTTAAACTGCCTCAAGGTTATTTAGTTGTAGGTTTGGAGGACATGGTCTACAAGCTAAAGAAAGCTCTTTATGGGGTTAAGCAATATCCCCTAGAGCTTGGTATGGCAGAATTGATGCATATTTTTCGAAGTTGGGTTTTAAAAGAAGTGCAAGTGAACCAACACTATATACAAAGGTGATGGGTGCTGATGTTCTCATTGTGAACTTGTATGTTGATGATATCATATATATAAGTGCTTTTGATGTCTTACTTTCATATTTAAGGGGAAAATGATGAGAGAGTTCAAGACGACATATCTTAGACTTCTACACTACTTCTTTGGTTTGGAGGTAAGACAAACCAAACATGAAATTTTTGAATCACAAGAAAAATATGCATCAGATCACTTGAAGAAGTTTGGAATGTTAAATTGTAAGACTTGTAGCATTCCGATGAATACAAATGAGAAATTAAGTTTGGAAGATGGAACTGAAAAAGTTGATGCTAGATATTTCAAAAATTGGTTCACTATAAGAAAAGGCGGGATTAGCGATAGAAAAATTCTATCTCTAATCCCTCTCTAATCTGTCGCTAAAGAATTTAGCGACCGATTAGCGACTGTCGCTAATTAGCAAGTAAATACTAGCTATCAATATATATTCCATTGCTAATTTGTCCCTAATTAGTGACTAAAATTAAAATCCATATCTAATCGATTGCGGATTAGCGACAAATTTACGACAGAAAAATCCCTCTCTAATCCGTCGTAAATTTATCGCTAATCTACGACCAATTAGAAAGGGATTTTAATTTCCATCGCTAATCATGGATGAATTAGCGACGTAATATATATTGGTCGTTGATAATTACTCGCTAATTAGAGACAGTCGCTAATTGGTCGCTAAATTCTTTAGCGACAGATTAGAGAGGGATTAGAGACAGAATTTTTCTGCCGCTAATCCTGCTTTTTCTTGTAGTGGTTAGAGGATTGATCTATCTTACTCACACCAGACTAGTGTGATGTTTTCTATAAACTTAATATCTCAATTTATGCACAAACCTTCGAGACATCATTTGGGAGCTACAAAAAGAATACTATGATACATTTGTGGGGCCATTTCTTATGCAATATGGTATGTCCCTGTCTCTAACTTTAAACTTTTTGGTCATACTGACACTGATTGGGCAGGTTGTGTGGATGATCGAAAAAGCACAAGACTATGTGTTCAACTTAGGTTCCGGAGCTATCTATTGGACATCAAAGAAGCAAGCTACAACAGCCTTGTCATCAATCGAGGCTAAATATATTGCTGCTGCATCAACATGTCAAGCTATATGGATTCGGCATATCCTAGAAGATCTACAACAAGCTCAAGCTGAGTCAACTACAATCTCCTGTGACAGTAAATCTGCAATTTCATTGGCAAGAAATCTAGTCATTCATGGTCGCACAAAGCATGTGGAGATTCGGAATCATTTCATCCATGAAGTCATATCTAAAGGGCTGATTGACATGAAGCACTGCAGAACTGAGGATCAACTTATAGATACAATGATTAAACCTTTTGTTTTGTGACAAATTTGGTGATTTCCGACATCTTCTTGGTGTGACTGATTTTGTATCAAGGGGGAGTGTTGGTTAGTGATGCACAAATCCAGGTGTTTACCGAGTCATTAGGAGAAACAGCTTCCCACTTAGTTAGTTGGCAGTTCCCACGTTCTTTAGTATCTGAATGTGTCCCTGTTTTTCTTCTTTATTTTCTGGTTATGTTTTAGATGTGTTGTACTCCTCTTTTTTAATGTACTGTGTCCATGTTTAGTTTTTTTGGTGTTGCTTATCAAAGGACTTGGCTAGATGAATGAATGATAGATTCTGTTTTTCATTTCCCTTTGGTGTGTGATTTCACGTTCGTGGATTCCTGTTCTGCTCTGTTCTCTTTTCTTCTGTTTACAGGTTGCAGTGATACAGTGGTAGAGGTTGCCTCAGTAGAGGGCCTCCACACTGCATCTGATGCGGGACGGGACCACGGACACGACAAGCTCGCGATCGTCCCTTAACGAGGGAAGCGTCGGACGTGCACGGTTGAGAAACCGGCAGTGAGCTAGGGTGGTCGGCTCTCTCTTTCGTGCCCGGATCGGGTCACGGGACGGTAACGCTCTCTCTCGCAGCAGCGTTGATATAAATAGAAAGCGAGCTAATTACCCTATCATGCTCTCTAGCAGCGGCATAAACAAGCATATATGAAATTAAGCAAAATGCCAAGTAAGGAGCGAGGACGATACCTCCACGCGCTCGGTGTGGGGACGACAGACCCGGCCGAAGTCGTACTCCCGGGACAGTTAATACATAAAGATTACAGCAATGAGTTACAGCCCACTCCACGCAGGGAGGTAAAGGGCGACATAATGGGGTCCGGGAGGACCGATTTCGGGTTGACGGGCGGCTTCTCGCGTAGCTTCTACCGCACACGTACTCGCGCATGTGGGGCCCACTTGCTGTCCGGAGGGGCCGTGTGGGACCCGGTGGCACCGCTGTGGTGGTGGATGCCTAGATGAGCGCTCCCTGGAGTGGAGGCGCGCTGGTTCGCCGGCCGAAGGCCAGGCGGCTCCGATCGGCACCGGTCCGAACAACCGGCCACGGATCTACAACTTCTGGTTTTCAGCGCGCGTCCCGGCGAGAACGGACGCTGCGATCCGCCCTGATGTCGGATCGACACGAAACTAGCGCCGTTGGAAAGCTAACTTCAAATACTTCAATCTAGGCTTGAAGATCTGGCCTGGATCTGCACTGATCTAGGCTTTAATGAATTTACAACTTCCTGTTGTACAGTAGCCGAACACTCAGATCTGCAGGGCTATTCTCTGAGAACTACCTTTGACCGATATGTGAACGTCCGAATATGAAGTGGTGGTCTTCAGCAAAGTTGTAGGAAATCAAGCTAGGAAAACGGCAAAATAGGTGTGGACAAGTTTGGATGTGGTTACGAATTGATATGATTTTTGAACTGGAAGTGGGTCGGATCTAGAAATGGGATGAAAGCACTGTAGCTGAGATAGAACACGAATTTTGAAAAAATGGATAGATGGCAGATAAAAAATCAAGAAAAATGGTGGATGTAGGAGATGATGGACAGAACTCCCAGTAAAATTGGGAGGGTTTGGAAAAATCAAAAAGAGGGTCGGAGGTGAGAAACACAGGGCTACTGTCACTGTAGACAGAGATAAAACAGATCTGGGAATGAAAGATGCACGAAAATGGAAAATTATTAAATGGAAGAGTTTGGACGTGAAAATTTAGGTGGAGGTGGGGATTCAAGGTAAGAACACACCCTCAAAATTTTAAATCCATCTGAGCTCGTGCCTGACAGCAAGAATTCGTGGAAGTCACCTCTGTCCAGTAGGACAGAACCTTGACGATGGCTCCGTGGCGGCTCGTAGGCGGCACGAACGGCGGCGGCGGCGGCACAGATGATCACCAGAGATAGAGGGGAGGGGATAGGAGGTAGAAACCACTCTAGAACTGAAGGTTGGAGGAGAGAAACCAGAGGGAGAGAGGAGGGGCTCAAGAACACTCTTGATTTTCTAACAATTTTCTCTTCATTAATGCCAACAAATGGAAAATATAACCTTTTATATGCCATGTGTCAAATCTAATCTACACCATTAGATCTAGGGGTGGGGAATGGAGGGCCTAGATTGGATGTGAATAACACATAAAAAATAATAAAATATTAAGGGGAGAGGGGCGCCCCCTTGACCAAGGTTAATGGGTTGAATGGGGTAGGTGAAGGTAGGTGACCTACCTTGGACCAATTTAACCACTTGTCTACCCATGTGGCATTTGACATTCAACCTTCTAGATGGCCACCTAGGATGGTTGACCAACCCCACATGAGTGACATGGACCAATGGGAAAGATCTGAGGGCCCCCTTGCTGGTCCTACTGACAAATTACAAAGAAACCCAAACAATCCGTAGGAATGACGCATTAGCTTATAAAGCCGTACAATTGCGTATATACTTTCCCGTAGATATAAAAATAAATTAAAGGATATAAATGTAATATGAAAAGTACTTGCTCGGCGTCGATTCCCATCAGCATCCACTTCTACAGGGAACAATATCTGGTTACAAGTAATTCTAGCTTCTGCTTTAACTTTCAAATGATCAGTAAGCAGAAACTTATCTTGTGTTTAGGAGTGTAGACGGGTCAGATTTTGCACCAAACATCAACCGTCTATTTAAGCATAGAAGAATTTGAAAAGGTGCTTTATGATGGATAATCCACCAATGAATCGTCCATTTCCATGTCCTTGTCAAAGGGAGAGATCGGGATAAGTTAATCTAAAGTAGAATGTTAATTAGAATTCTAATATATAGCTGGAATCCAGACCACGCATCTCAGCCGGTACTCTGCGTGCGTGCATCAGGTGCTCGATGTTGATCCGATGCGAGCACCAAACAATTAAAGGTGCGGTAGCAATAGCTCTATCAGCTCTTTCTACGCATATCTAACTCCTCGTAATTAATCACGGTCATGCCATGCTTGCCGAAACCCTCAAATTAAAAGCCTTTCCTAACCAATAGTTTCTACAAAAATATAAGAACATATTTAATTAGTTTTAAACAATTGCCACTAGATCACCCTCCCATAATTTACCTCATCTTTCCTCTAAGTTAGGACTTCGGGTTTGGTGAGAAGTCAAACGCTCAATAGCTTCAATGGCCTACCAAGCTCTATCGAGATAACTCGTTGAAAGTTGTGAAAACTTTACACGCAGTTTCAAAATTTGTTTGGCGGGTTTTTATCTGGAAGTGCTTTCGGGTTTATATGAATATAACATGTTGGAAAATCTGTGTTTAAATTTTAAAAGATTTTTGTCTCTCTTTATGTTGAATAGTCCCACGTTGGAAAATGAAAAAGGTTTCCATTTACTTTTAGTTCGGCCTCGTGTCTTTGTCGTGTATTCCTTTGAGGAGCCTATGGCAGTTGGCCCATTTAGGTTAGTGGGCTCTTGGGCTCGCATCCTCTACTTCACACACGCGTGAATTACCTTACCTTTACGTGTGACATGCGTGCGTGTGATTCTCAAAGGATTATTATATTTTAATTTTCTTTTATTTTCACCGTTTGACCAAGCGTCTCTTGGATTCTTTTCGCGTCTCTTCGGATTCCCCTCTATGGGCGGATGGGTGTGACTCGGTCAAAGGTCACTTCCCAAGAGGGTATTTGAAGAGTGGTTTTTTCTGTGAGAGGTACGTTTTTCGATTCTCTCTAACCCGAAAGCTATCTCTCTCGAACTCCTCTCTCCCATCGTCTTCTTCCTCTTGCAAGAGGTGTCTGTCACTATGGTGTTCGCCCCCGGCAATGCGAGTTGGAGTGCACCTTCGCGTCGCCACCGATTTTGGGTCGTCGTATCTTGGGGGAAGTTCTGTCGCGAAGCCTATCTGTATCGGAGTAGGGGTGGAACGACTCTAAAGAAAGCGACTACGCGCTTCGACCCATGTTTGCTCATCTTGATCTTGATTCCCTTTGATTTCCGTGCTTAGATCTAGTAGAAAAACTCTACCCGTGAATATTAGTTTCTATCATAACATGCCATTCCTCCAATTGATCTCTTCATCTTTCACATTCAATGGATAAACTAGGCATTGTTAAAAAAGGAAAAAATATTACCAATGATTATGTTGAGGAGTGGATACTTATTGTTGGATTTAATATTTTAAAATTTCCAAAATTTGAGTCCTCACGTGGTTGTGACCCACATTAAAAGATGATAAAAGTTTTCATCTACTTTTAGTTGAAACTCTTGACTACCTTGTGTACTCCTTTGGGGACACTATGATAGTTGGGCTATTTGAGATTATGGGATCTTTTGTAGCACCCTTGAAATTTTTCTAGTAATTATCTAAAAAAATTTAAAATTTTTCAGAAATTAATTAAACACTTAGTAGGCTTAAAGGCTTAAATGGGCTAATTAATGATTTATTGGGTTATTAACTTTTCATTCAAGGCCCAAACTATTAATAGGCAATTAAACCCACTTAAATGGGACCTCCATACCCAAAATTGAGCTTTTTGGCCCAAGCCCAAACCCTAGAGCCGTAATAGGAATTAATTCTCTATTTTTAATAGATAAATAGGACAAATAGAGTTTGAATTTGAATAAAACTGAATTTTTGAAAATCTCGGCCAGGTCGCGGTCTAGTGACTGACCGCGTTCAGCAAAGTCGCGGTCCTGACTTGACTGCGACTATCTTCCGTAAACGGGACAGAGGAAGGCATGGAAAACTTAGATTTTTATCCATGATTTGATCATGGATAGATGCTATCTGGCAAGGGAACCTATCTAGGACTCTTAGGCCCAGTTTGATAACCGGGTAGGGCAACCTGTTCGCCGGTGCCCTCCCGGTTATCACATTTATTCGCCGGTTTGTTTAATGCCTGAGTTTGGCAAGTGCCGGAACAGGAGAATGTTATATGAAGGATCACCGTGTTTTGGTCGAATATCTCATTCGACCCATTTGGGTCGAATGAGTTATTCAAAGGGCCACTAATTCTTACTTATCCTATTCGATAAACAAAGAAGGCCTTAGGGATCAACTAGACACCTCGTAAGGACTCCTAATTCGATCTAATCTCTCAGCCCTAGACCAATCCCTATAAATAGGACCCAGTGTCAACCTGCGCGAACCCTAATTTTGGATCGCGGGTAGCAGAGATAAGACGTCGTTATTTCAGGTTATGTCTTTAGAGTCATTTATTCTCCTTAATGTCTTCGGACGTTCCTTAGTTGGGCTATTTGAGGTTATGGGAGCTTTGGACCTTATCCTCTGTCACATATGCGTCAGTATTGCCTTGGCTTGCCGATGCCACGTCGTCCGTGTGTGCGTGTGATATTCGATATTTATTTTTTTATTTTTTGACCGTTTGATCGAGTATCTCTTGAATTCTCTTTGTCTCCTCATATTCTCTCCTACATCCCTTTGGGAATAGAAGCATATGTTCGTGTGGTTGACCTAATTTATAGGGTGTTTGGGAGCATTTTTTTCTCATAGGCTATTTCTCTCTTAAAATTTGTTTTATGTCAATTTTTGTCTTAATTTTTAAAACTGATGCAAACTCCTTGCTATATGTTTGGCAAGATTAACACATTTTTTAAATTTTATATAAATCTATTTGGCAAACTTCTTTTCAACAACATTTTCTATCACGAACTTTAAATAAACCTAACAAATAGATCAAATGAATGGGTGAGGCGCTGGCGAACCTGTTGTGAAGACACCAGCGAACGCCAGCTTGTCCACCGGTGCCACTGAAGTAGCAGTAGCCCTCCAAACTCCACAGGGCAGTGCCACCAGTTACTTTAAAATCAAGACTTTTAATCATTCTAATAACCACAATCCAACAGCCACACATCTATCTCCACCCAGAAATCTCCATCTAATATCATGAAACCCATCATAACCCACTGATTCTTCCTCATATTCAGCACAGCTCACAGGATGGCAGAAAAACTCGAATTATGATACCTAAAACAGTCGACTCTGAGACTAGAGAGTGAAACCATCCAACGTAAGTAAACTTGCAAACCCATGATCAGGAAAACACCCAACTCAGAAACCCGAACAACACTAGTGAGAAAGAAAACAATTCACATCTCCCCAGAAAAACCATGAGGAAATCAACACTCCCCGGCAAAGTAATCCAAACACCACCAACCAGCGGCAGAATCCCCATGCCATAAGATAGCGGAAAGAAGAAAATGATGACCCACCAGGTGAAACCAGCCGAACAGGGCACTTGAGTAGAGAATGTCCTAATGGGATGAGACCACAATGACATAGGAAGCACCACGGGAAAAGGACGAAAGTTGACATGGACCAGAATAGAGAGGAGGGGAAGAGATCTCCCCATCCCTTCCTGCTCCGCAATGGTCCAGAGAGGCTCTCTCTATAATGTCTCGGATTTTTCGGATAGTTTTTTTTGGATCATTTTCGTGGGTCCCGGGGTGTGTTTTGTGCTTTACACGTATTTTTCCCTGATATGCCTTCGAAACTTTGTGCAGGGTGAACCGTTACATTCTCCGACTCCAGGATGTGACCAGCGCGTTGTGCTCTTCCCGAGAATCGCGGAGGTAATTTTTAATATTTTTTTGAATTTTTAGAATTTTTAGATTTTTCTATATATATTAACCCCCTTTTCTCTCTCCCCATCTCTCATTTCTCTCTTCCCTCCCTCTCTCTTCTCACGCTCTCTCCTTTCTCCCTCTCTTCTCCGACGGCCGACGGAGGTGGACGGGGGCGAGGCGGCGAGGATCGTGGGGCATGGAGCGGCGAGGATGGAGTGAGGATCGCGATGGTGGAGGCGGTTCGTGAGATCGCGAGTCGGCGGAGCTTTAATGGTGTTTTCTTCGCGGATCGGTGTCCACAGCGCGTCAAATCTTCGGTGGAGGTAGGGAGATGGACCCCCAGCTCGTGTACTTCTATTCCCGCGATTTTGGTAGGCCGTGGTGAGCCGAGTGGGCGTATTTGAGCATTTTAGGAAAAATACATATTTTTGGGGAGTGAGCCGGATCTAACATTTTAACCGTGTTTTTTGGGTCTAAATGGGTCCTCTCGGTGCTAGAGAGGTTGGGGACTAGTTTCCCCTTGTTTTCCCCTTCACGTGGGCGTGAACAGGCCGTGGAACGGAGTTTTCCACCGAACTCGCCGTTTTCAGGTTTGCGGACAAGTAGCGGTCCTACCGGGGACCACCACTATCCCTGGCGGTCCTCTGGGGGCCGCCACTTACCCCCCTATGTCCGTTGGTTTTGCGATCGCGCGATAGACTGCCTAAAGGTCTTAGCGGCCTGGTGTGGACTGCCATGCACCCTGTGGCGGTCAGGCCAGGACCGTTTACAGTCTTTGTCGTAACGGGCGTGTGGCGGCCTGAAGGTGACCGCCTAGGTCCAGCGGCGGCCTCGCGACTGGCCGCTACTCTCCGAATAGCGGCCAGGGCACGACCATTTTTTGTTTTGGAGTCGTTGAGGTCAGGAGGGGTAGCGGCCATGCAACTGACCGCTAGGTGATACCCAGTGGTCAGGCAATGGACCGCCATCCTTCTTGGTGGTCTAGGAATGACCGCCTGGGTTCTGGAGGCACTTAGGGCTATGCGGTCTTGGCTGGACCGCCAGGCCAGGCTATGCGGTCCTAGCCAGACCGCCAGACTCTGTGACGGTCCAGGGAGGACCGCCACTTGTTTTGCGTGCTTGCCATGCCCGTTTCACGACGTGTTGGTCTCCGGTCGACTCGGTTGTGACCCAGTGGTCGACTATCGGCCTCGTGAGTGTCCCGAACATCCCATGGGTTCCTTGACCGTGTTTTTGGGGTGTCTGGAGGTACCGTGCTACCTCGATTAGCATGCCCGTAGATTTAGAGGGTCCGGGCGACCCTGTGTGTGTGTTCCGAGCTTTGTGTATGCTAGATTGAGTCACCGTGTATCAGTACGAGTGCGGTGGGGTTTTCCCCGCACGTCGTGGATTTCTCCGGAAGGTGGTTTCCCAGTGGGCCGTGCGTAAGGCCTTGGACTGCGAGTCCAGTCACCCAGCCTGGGGTTGGGGGTTTCCCGCTTTTCCCTGGGATGGGGAATCAGCTTGGCGGCCTATGAGCTACCTTGGGAATCGTGCTTCTGTGTTTGCTACATGGGCCGTGTGTGTGGCCTGTGGACTGTGAGTCTAATTACCCAGCCTGGGGATGGAGGGTTTCTTAGTTCCCTTTTCGAGGGAATGATCTCAGCAGTTGTGAACTGCCTCGTAAGTCATCATGCCACGGTTTATGACCCTAGGGTTAGGGCAGATTGATGGCATGGAGTTGTCCCTGTACGCCGGTCTTGACCCCGAGTCTTGTGACTCAAAAACCATTGAATTTAGTAGGTCTAATGGGCTGTCTAGAGTCTGGTGGCGTCGTTCCACCTGTTACTCCACGCTACTCGCGATGGGTGCGTGCGTGGTTTTTCTGTGTTCACATTTAGTGAGCCCCCACTAGTCGTAGCTTTCCTGCGCACGTGTGTGCGGACCCACTTGGGAGTGGTGGAGAGCGTGACCCGAGTGAGACGATTTTTAGGCTGGTTACCGTAGGGCCCCTTGCCTTTGCAGCCTAAGTCCGGTTGTGGGAAAAACAAACTAGAGGACCCGACCTAGAGCAGATGGTTTGTGTGTGCACGCATAGTTGGGGGCAGAGGACCCGCGCTGACGAGCGCGACCCCAGCTAGTCCTTGTTATGTGTTCCTGGTTACCGTACGGTGTCTCTATCTCCGCCTGGGGCATCGTAGTGAGACACCTGAGGCTGCGGACTAAGTCATCAGTGGACGCATCCGGCCTTGCTTCTGGTGGGCGGTACTCCCGTCACGTGACGTGAGTTGTTGTGTTGCGGGTTTCAGTTTCCCGTCTACGAGACAGGGTTTCGTGTGTAGTCTCGGGTGTTTCTCCGTAGCCGAGCTCTAAGGTCTCCGGTGAGTGTCACCGAGGGTTTTCCCCTAGACGGCGTTGAGTTCACGACGGCGAGGTCGTGACTATGTTTCCAGACCGTGTGGTTTCGGTGTGAACCTTTGTCTGTGAGGACAGGCCTCCACGACAGTGGCATCGTGTCGTTTTCCTGGTAGCGTGACTAGGGCGGTCGTACTCTGGTGGTCTCCCGACTGTGAGATCGGGGCATGTTTTTCGATACAGTAGGAGTAGCTGTAGAGCCGAGGTTTTATCGGCCACCGTGTTTACTGTTCCTACTGTTACTGTTGTTCCTACTTTCCGTGCCACCGTTGTTTACGGTTGGGGTTCCGCGGGACTCCTACTGAGCCAGTGACAGGAGGCTCACCCCTGCTTTTCCGGTGCGGCGGTTCTTCCTCGAGGTTTGAGAGCGCTGCATGGAGATTCTTAGTTGCCAGCTCACCGGGCCGAGTATTCACTTGGCATTTGGTACGTTCTCTGCCTTAGACTGTACTTTCTGTTGGACTGGACTCTGTTGTAGTTGTTTATTTCTGTTATTATATCTGTTGTCCTACTTTATTTCCTATTTCTATGTACACCACACCTATCCTTTTAGCCCTTTCGAGCCCTCCGGCTCGTGGGCGGCGGTCCAGAGTTTGAATGGTATCGGGTTATCCCCGGTATCCAGATCTTGGGTCGTTACTCTCTCTCTCTCTCTCTCTCTCTCTCTCTCTCTCTCTCTCTCTCTCTCTAAATTGGAGTCGATGCGTGAGGGAGGCGAGCATGCGCGCGACATCCATGAGCATTCTTAAAATAAAAATTATTAGGGAGTTGTTTTTATTTCGGGAGAGATTTTAATGGAGTGAGATTCTTACCTAAAAATTAGGAAAGTAACTGCCAAACGTGGTTAAGTGGATTCTATGTTCCAATTTTTAAGTTTGAGAGAAACGGAAGAGAAAAAAGCACAACCAAACACCCCATTAGACTCCCGTTGGGAGTATATTTAGAAGAGCAGTTCTTCCTAAGGTTAGGCTAATGCGAACTGATCTTTCTCTTGTCTCTTCCTCTCTGTTTTCTTTCTTTGTAAGAGCTTGAAGTGGTCTTTTGTGATGTTCGCCCCAACATCGCAACTTGGAGTGCACCTTTGCGCAGCCATAGTTTGGGTCGTCATATCTTGTGAAAATGTTTTATCGTGGAGCATATTACATCATGTAGGGACGAAACAACTCTAAAGAAAGCGACATCGTGCTTCCACCCAAGTTTGATCCTTCTAAACTTAAATTTTGTTTGCTATTTGTTGATCCGTCTGATAGAGAAATCTCTCTGTTGTACATTCATGAAGATATCTTTATCCAACATTTAGAGTCATTTCTCTCTATCAGACGAGTTTCATGATGACCCCTGATATTGTTGGCCATCCCGAAAAGTTTACTGGTCATTTCTTTAAATGTTGGCAACAGAAGATGCATTACTAGCTTACCTCTCTAGCCTTATTTTCTATAATCAAATCTTATCCTCTCACAGAGGATGAGAATGAACCTACTAGGTTTGTGAATTTAGCTAAGTTTAAAGAGAAAGATTATTTGTGCAATGATAGTATAATGTCGTGCCTTTCCGATAAACTCTATGACATCTATTGTACTGCCAAATATGATAGAGAGCTTTAGAACTACTTAAAAAGAAATATGGTTCTGAGGATATCGGTCTAGTCAAAACCATCGTTGCTAATTATTTTGACTATAAGATGGTAGAGGGAACCTCAATAGTTGACAAAGCCTATGAGATCCAATCCCTTGTTTTGAACATCTAACGTTGTGAGAAGACCATTGATGAGAAGTTTCAGGTGTATGCATTGATTACCAAACTTTCATCATCCTATAATGATTTTTCTCTATCTTTTCAATACAAACGATATGAGATGAATGCTAAACAATTGATCTCTGCCATTCAAGTTGAAGAGAGGAACATGGATAGGAGCAAAGCTAAGATCTCTCCTCCTCCTCCCTCTTGTCCAGAATTCCATTCCAATCTAACCTTGTTGAAAAACCCAAATCTCATTCTTCCAACAAGTCCCACTAGAAATTCAACAAATTTAAAGAGAAGAAAAGGATTCAGAATGATTTAGAAAATGTTATATGTTATGTCTGTGGGAGACTGGGTCACAAAGCCTACAGATGTTATGATAGGAAAGATAAGAACAATAAGAAAAAGAAGAAGAATGATGCGGGACGAGACCACGGACACGACAAGCTCGCGGTTGTCCCTTAATGAGGGAAGCGTTGGACGTGCGCGGTTGAGAAACCGGCAATGAGCTAGGGTGATCGGCTCTCTCGTGTGCCCGGATCAGGTCACGGGACGATCTCGCACTCTCTCGCAGCAGCGGTGAATGATAATATAGCGAGCTAACGGACCTAAAGCATGCTCTCTAGCAGCGGCATAAACAAGTATATATGAAAATAAGCAAATGCCGAGTGTAGGGAGCGAGAACGATACCTCCATGCGCTCGGCGTGGGGAAGACGGACCCGGCCGAAAACTCGTACTCCCGGGAAACTTAACACACAATAATTACAGCAATGGGAACATGCCCACTCCACGCAGGGAGGTAAAGGGCTATACAAATGGGCCTGGGAGGACCGAATTCGGGTTGACGGGCAGCTTCGTGTGTTGATTCGGCTACACGCGTGTTCACGACCGTGGGGCCCACGTGCTGTCCGGAGGGGCCGTGTGGGACCCGGTGGTACCGCTGTAGTGGAGGCACTTGGAGAAGCGCTCCCCGGGCTGGCGGCACGCTGGTTCGCCGGCCGGAGGCCGGGCGGCTCCGTTCGGCACCGGTCGGAAAAACCGATCAGAAATCTGCCAGTTCTGTATTTCAGCGCGCGCTCCGGCGAGAACGGACGCTGCGATCAGCACCAGTGTCGGAATGCGACGAGATCAGAGCCGTTGGAAAGCTGCTTTGAAGTACTGCAATCTAGTGGCATTCTAAAAAATTAACCAGATTTGTACTTTGTGTTGGCGAATTTTATATGCTGATGTTGTACAGTAACCGAAGACTCAGATCTGTAGAGAACTTTCCTGTTGATTGCCTTTGACCGTAAAGTAGATGTCCGAATTTGAAGATGTGTTCTTCAGCAAGGTTGTAGAAAATCGAACAAGGAAACCAGGACTATTTTTGGATCTAGATTTTGAGGTTGTGGTGATTTGTTCTGATTTTGGAAGTGGAGGGTGGTCGGATCTGGGATCTGACTAAAAATACTGTATCAGAGGAAGAACACGAATTTCTAAAAATAGATAGAAGGCTGATAAAAAATTAAGAAAATTTGTGGAGGTAGGGGGTGATGGACAAAACTCCCAGTAAAATTGGAAGGGTTTGGACAAATCAAAAAGATGGTCAGAGGGGGAGAACTCAGAGGTTCTGTCACTGTAGATAGAAACCTAGCAGATCTGGGATGATAGGTTGGACGAAAATGTAAAAATACTAAACGATGGAATTTTGGTGTGAAAATTTAGGTGAATCTTGGGATGCAAGGGTAGAACACACCATAAAAATTTCAGCTTGAGATATTTACGTGGAGAAGAGAAGATATTCAGACAAGAAGCCTCTGTCCAGGATGGACAGAACACCGAAGGCGGCTCCGCGGCGGCGTGATGGCGGCACGGACGGCGGCGGCACAGATGATCACCGGAGATAGAGGGGAGGGGATAGAAGATATAAATCACTCTAGAACTGGAGGTTAGAGGAGAGAAACCAGAGGGAGAGAGGAGGGGCTCAAGAACACTCTTGATTTTCCAACAATTTTCTCTTCATTTCTTCGTTAATCTCTAATGACACTATACATAGGCTTATATAGAAAATGGCAAGGGGTGGGGGGCTGGGAATTTCGTGGGAAATAAGTCATTTTCTTCCCCCATGTGGTCAAAACTCAAAAAAAATAAATTACATTTGAATGGAGCACTCCTTTGACTAGGTAGGTAAGGTAGGTGGCCAACCTTTAAAATTTTAACCCCTTTGTCTCCCATGTGGTCAATTAGCATTCAAACCTTCTAGATGGCCACCTAGGATGGTTGACCAGCCCCACATGGATGAGGTGGACCAATGGGGAAGGGGAGGGGGCCCCCTAACTGGACCTACTACACATTTGCACAAAAACCCACACAATCCTAGGGAATGACACATTGGCTTACAAAGCCTTACAATTGTACATATACTTTCACAAGGATATAAAAATAAATAAAAGGACTTAAATGTAAAAATAAAAGTTAATGCTCGGCGTCGATTCCCATCAACTCTCCCCGGGTGGGAGGAACTCGACCCCGTCGAGTAGGGGTATGGATGCTCGAGTACTCCGGCTGATCCGTCACCGTGCCGAGTAGCGCGGGTATGCTCCACTCCAAGTGACCGTCACCTACTCAATCCATATATACTCGATATGCACAAGCTGCTATGGGCTAGAGGTGGACACTCCGGGTGGGGCACTCTCAAAAGGGAAGGAAGCAGCTCGAAGACTCACTAGGAATCACCGCTGAGTCCCTGTAGGTGACTGATCCGGGTATAGATGTAGAATCGATCACATAATCATCGAGTGAGTCTACTCGCTTTCACACTCATAAGGGACTGACATCGACGAGCTTGCACACGACATATGCAGACTCACCATGCACTAACACACATATGCAAACCACACAAATAAGAAACTGACTCATACATGACTCTAGACACACCTATTGTTAGTCCGACCCGTACATAGGTGACGGCGGACCAGGACACCCAAATGTGTGCCATGCATGCATATTATGTAACCGGAGATGGGTGGTATGGGGAACACCTAAACATCCAAGTATGACCCAGTCATGCATGGACGGCCCTTTGGATTTGGGGGACTTGAGAGGGCTAGGAGGGCCGAATATTGTTGTATCGTGGACGGGCTTGGTGGGTGTAAATGACCCGGCCCGTGGGGTAGGAGTGTGATAGTGGACTCTCTTGAAGAAATGAACTATATAAGGTGGGTCATGGGGTCCACTAAGGAATGGGTCAAAGGGATCGAAGAAGGTATGACCCCTTGTGGTGGGCTCCCCCAAGTCACGGTCCCACATGTAGATGTTTTGAAGGTGTGGATAGTCACCTTCTTGCATTGTGATGGGTGGGACGGGGACCGTAAGCAAGAAGTATGATTCCTCCCTCGGACAAAAGGGTATGGATTCGGGCTCGGCCGGTAAGGGAAGGAGTAAGAGGATCTCCGTGGTGACACAACCCACGGTGCACTCAGAGGTAATGGACCCATAGGCCGGATGGGTGAAGCTAAGACTAGCGGGTTGGTCGAAGCCTCGGGCCAATAAATGTGTAAAGGTCAACTATCGGTCTAACCCTTTAAGAAGGTCGTCCAATGTGTCCACATAGTGACGAGACCGGAAGGTGGTATGAAATGAGTTGCTTGACACTAGTGGTAGTGTGGGGTCCATTGATGGGAAGGGAGGTGGGACCAAGCCATCCTTGAGCCAACTAAGAAGCGGCTCGGCTATGAAAAGCGTACCCGTTAGAAATACGGGTGGCTCGGGCCTTGGTGGTTCCAAATGAGAGGATTCCGAATCAAATTCGGAAATAGAGATGGATGACATTGGAACTCTCTCGAGTGGTGAAGGCCATGGTGTAGGCGGCTAGGAGGTGGATGCTTTTCGAAAGCCACCATACAGAGAAAAGTGTGACTCAAATGGTTCGACCACTAGAGCGACCGAATAGGATTCCGCTAGAGAGAATGCATTGCGGATAAGACATTCCAATTGGAAGTGAAGGCGCAAACCTCTCCGGAACTGAAATGCGGCCGTGTTGCTCTCCTCTCCCAAGCCATGTTCCAACCAATACTTATGATATGCCCGAATGTACTCGAACACGGACCTATCACCTTGGACGGGTCGACATGGGTTGGCCATAGTTGCCAAAATACGGGAATGGATCCCTAGGAATGGATATGCAAGGCCATTTGGGCAAGACACTAGACACGACCCTAAGTAATGCAAAGTTGGAATGCATGCACACTAAGGACCTTAGACGTAAACCAAGACTTGGTACGTGGCGGAGATAATTGACCCGAAGGTCACTCGCGCAAGTGTGCGGCCTTCCCGATAGGCGTAGCCTAACGTTCGGACAACACCTTTTGATATACCGAGTAAAGGGATGTAAATGCAAAAAGACACTTTTTTTTTGTGTTTTAGAAATATGATGATCCTAGACTCGACTTAAATCGACTAATGACTAGACGTAAATGACACTCTTTTTTTTTATTTTGGACACCCTAGACTCAACTCGCTCTGATATCAAATTGATGCGGGACGAGACCACGGACACGACAAGCTCGCGGTTGTCCCTTAACGAGGGAAGCGTTGGACGTGCGCGGTTGAGAAACCGGCAATGAGCTAGGGTGATCAGCTCTCTCGTGTGCCCGGATCGGGTCATGGGACGATCTCGCACTCTCTCGCAGCTGCGGTGAATGATAATATAGCAAGCTAACGGACCTAAAGCATGCTCTCTAGTAGCGGCATAAACAAGTATATATGAAAATAAGCAAATGCCGAGTGTAGGGAGCGAGAACGATACCTCTACACGCTCGGCGTGGGGAAGACGGACCCGGCCGAAAACTTGTACTCCCGGGAAACTTAAAACACAATAATTACTGCAATGGGAACATGCCCACTCCACGCAGGGAGGTAAAGGGCTATACAAATGGGCCTGGGAGGACCGAATTCGGGTTGACGGGTAGCTTCGTGTGTTGATTCGGCTACACGCGTGTTCACGACCGTGGGGCCCACGTGCTGTCCGGAGGGGCCGTGTGGGACCCAGTGGTACCGCTGTAGTGGAGGCACTTGGAGAAGCACTCCCCGGGCTGGCGGCACGCTGGTTCGCCGGCCGGAGGCCTGGCGGCTCCGTTCGGCACCGGTCGGAAAAACCGATCAGAAATCTGCCAGTTCTGTATTTCAGCGCGCGCTCCGGCGAGAACGGACGCTGCGATGAGCACCGGTGTCGGAATGCGACGAGGTTAGAGCCGTTGGAAAGCTGCTTCGAAGTACTACAATCTAGTGGCCTTCAGAAAAATTCACCAGATCTGTACTTTGTGTTGGCGAATTTTATATGCTGCTGTTGTACAGTAACCGAAGACTCAGATCTGTAGAGAACTTTCCTGTTGATTGCCTTTGACCGTGAAGTAGATGTCCGAATTTGAAGATGTGTTCTTCAGGAAGGTTGTAGGAAATCGAACAAGGAAACCAGGACTATTTTTGGATCTGGATTTGGAGGTTGTGGTGATTTGTTCTGATTTTGGAAGTGGAGGGTGGTCGGATCTGGGATCTGACTAAAAACACTGTATCAGAGGAAGAACACGAATTTCTAAAAATAGATAGAAGGCTGATAAAAAATTAAGAAAATTTTTGGAGGTAGGGGGTGATGGACAGAACTCCCAATAAAATTGGGAGGGTTTGGACAAATCAAAAAGATGGTTGGAGGGGGATAACTCAGAGGTTCTGTCACTGTAGATAGAAACCTAGCAGATCTGGGATGACAGGTTGGACGAAAATGTAAAAATACTAAACGATGAAATTTTGGTGTGAAAATGTAGGTGGATCTTGGGATGCAAGGGTAGAACACACCATAAAAATTTCAGCTTGAGATCTTTACGTGGAGGAGAGAAGATATTCAGACAAGAAGCCTCTGTCCAGGATGGACAGAACACCGAAGGCGGCTCTGCGGCGGCGTGATGGCGGCACGGACGGCGGCGGCGGCGGCGGCGGCACAGATGATCACCGGAGATAGAGGGGAGGGGATAGAAGATATAAATCACTCTAGAACTGGAGGTTGTAGGAGAGAAACCAGAGGGAGAGAGGAGGGGCTCAAGAACACTCTTGATTTTCCAACAATTTTCTCTTCATTTCTTCATTAATCTCTAATGACACTATACATAGGCTTATATAGAAAATGGCAAGGGGTGGGGGGCTGGGAATTTCATGGGAAATAAGTCATTTTCTTCCCCCATGTGGTCAAAACTCAAAAAAAATAAATTACATATGAATGGAGCACTCCTTTGACTAGGTAGGTAAGGTAGGTGGCCAACCTTTGAAATTTTAACCCATTTGTCTCCCATGTGGTCAATTAGCATTCAAACCTTCTAGATGGCCACCTAGGATGGTTGACCAGCCCCACATGGATGAGGTGGACCAATGGGGAAGGGGAGGGGGCCCCCTAACTGGACCTACTACACATTTGCACAAAAACCCACACAATCCTAGGGAATGACACATTAGCTTACAAAGCCTTACAATTGTACATATACTTTCCCAAGGATATAAAAGTAAATAAAAGGACTCAAATGTAAAAATAAAAGTTAATGATCGGCGTCGATTCCCATCAAAGAAACATACTACAACTAAACCTGTGGTCAACTTGTTGATAGTTAGATCCGCCTCAGAAGAGAGGTTTGTCTCTTATAATCTTGAAATCCATGTAGCAACTCTTCCAATTGACTAGTTGGTAGACATAGGTGTCATTGTCCATGTCTATTCTGATGGAACCTTACTTTCTTCTTACCAAGGCACCGATGCCAGGAGCATGACAAAGGGTAATTCCACTAATGCACGAATAGTAGGAGAGGGATACATTGACTTAAAGCTCACTTCAGGAAAAATGTTGAACCTCTATGGGGTGCAGCCACTACAAGAAAAAGCGGGATTAGCAACGAAAAAACTTTGTCTCTAATCTCTCTCTAATCTGTTGCTAAAGATTTTAGTGATGGATTAGCGACCGATTAGCGACCGTCACTAATTAGTGAGTAATTATCAATGATCAATATAAATTTTATCGCTAATTCGTCCCTGATTAGCAATGAAAATTAAAATCCCCCTCTAATCAGCTACGAATTAGAGAGGGATTTGCGACGAAATTTTTTTCATCATAAATCCCTCTCGAATTTGCGGCCGATTAGAGAGAGATTTTAATTAGCGACATTCCGTCGTAAATCTCTCTCTAATTCGCAGCTGATTAAAGAGGAATTTTAATTTCCATCGCTAATCAGGGATGAATTAGTGGTGAAATTTATATTGGCCGTTGATAATTACTTATTAATTAGCGACGGTCGCTAATTCGTCGCCAAAATCTTTAGCGACAGGTTAGAGAGGGATTAGAGACATATTTTTCCTATCGCTAATCTCGCTTTTTCTTGTAGTGAGCACGTGTCGGATATTAGGAGGAAGTTGATTAGTGGATATTTGTTAGTGCAGTAGGGTTTTAAACTTATTTTATAGTCCCCTAAATTTGTAATTACCATAAATGGAAGCTTCGTGGGAAAGGGTTATTTGAGTGATAGATTATTTGTTCTTAATGTACTTGGTTATTGGTATTCAAATAAAATTTCTTCCCATGTTGCCTTTCATATTGAATCAGGTGATGTTTTAAATGCTAGATTTGATCATATTAATTTGAATACCATGAAAAAAATAATGCATTTAAATCTGACCCCTAAGTTTGATGTTAAGAATAAAGATAAATGTTAAATCTGTGTGTAAGCTAAGCAACCTAGGAAACCTTTTAAATCTATTGAGAGGGATGCCTCAATGTTGAAGTTAGTTCACTCTGATATTTGTGAAGGGATTGGTTCCCTAACAAGAGGTATAAAGAGGTATTTTATCACTTTCATTAATGATACTCCTAGATTTTGTTTGTTACATTTGATAAGCACTAAAGATAAAGCTATTGATAAATTCATGGCTTATAAATTTCATGTTGAAAAACAAATAAATATGGTTCTTAAGAGACTTACATCTTGTAGAGGAGGTGAATATGCCTATAATGTATTGCATGTTTTTTGTCAAAAGAATAGTATTATTCATGTGTTAACTGCTCATTGCTCTCCTGCATCTAATGGGGTGGCTCAGAGAAAAAATTGGACTTTGATGGACATAGTAAATTACATGTTGTACAGCTCAGGTTTACGTGAGAGTATGTGGGGAGAGACTTTACTCTCTACATGTCATGTCCTAAATTATATTCCTTATAAATCAAAATATAAATCACTTTTTGAATTATGATTTAAAAGAAAGTCAAATTATAAAATTTTGAGAGTTCGGGGTTATTTAGCTAAGATTAAAAATTTTGAAAATATGAAAAGAAAGATTTTGAGAGTAATGATAATATGTTTTCAATCAACCCGCACTGAGTCAAAAAAAATGATCATTTCTACGTGCGCTTTTAATAAAGAAATAAACTCCTACATGCTCATTTGCTTGTATTCAATCTCATAAATGCATGCTTGCATCTCCCGATTCTCTGATATATAAAATGGTGATTAGCAGAAGGTCGGATTAAGTCCGGCAGGAAACTTTCACTAAACGTGAATGCAAAACTCCGCCTCGTACCAAGAACCGGCTAAATAGAATAAATATCATTGTATTGTGTGCGTGCATGTACGATTAAACCCTATTTCTGCTTTATAAAATGAGCATGTATTTCATGTATTCCTTCAGTCCCGAGGGCTCTTCTATCTTGGCGATTAATTAAGGGTGTCCTTCTTTCGGAAAGACGCAATTAACGCCATAGCCTTTATGGTATGACGGACTCAGTGTCCCGACACGATCACCCACTATTGTCTAATTAGTCAGACGGTGCCACAATAAATCGTCACTTTGTGACTAGCACGTCCCACCCTTAAATAAAACCCCTAATAAATAAACAAATAAAACAAAAAAAATGTAATAAACAAAAAAAATCTTCCCACAAAAACTACCCACCCAAGTTTGCAAGGATAGAACAAACAATAGATTAGGCAAACAAGTGAATGATTACGCAATGTTCAAGTTTTTTGTAAAGTTAAGTGTATTTTGAGTTATCTCTACGAGGTAGGACCTAGTTTTAATTTGATTTCCTCCTAGACAATTAAGTACTTCTCTCTTTTCACAACGAATGGGCTAACTAAACTCCTGGTGCTTCAAAGGTACAACGAGCCTAGTGATCGAAGAGGGAATCCTTCAATGTCGGGGAGTTACGGAGGTCTTAGTTAAGAAGCTTCTAATCCAATGAGAGGAATACTCAATCAGAGGGTCCTTCCTTTCCAAAGAATGAGCGGTCCTAAGAGTGTAAAGAGAGGAGGTCTCTCAACTAAGATGCCCTAAATGCACTCTAAATATGAACAAATATGATAACAAAGCAATAATAGAATGAAACAAGCCGAACATATCTCAAATATGAGCTACTGCAAATAGAGAAACAAATGCATCGGCACAGGCGGACGCAACTCAGATAGAGGCGTCAGAGGGGATTGACGCTTTAAGATGTGAAGATAATAGATGCATCACTAGGGTGTGATGCTAAAATGGAGATGCGTGAGTGTGTACCGACGCACTTGGTGTGTGATAGTGCAAAAGGACTAGAAGCGTCACAAGGCAATGACGCTACTATGAAGACGCGACAGTGAGGCCTGACGCGGCTGTGTGATAAGTGCAAAAATAGCAACAATTCCACAGAACAGGATAGTAAAGTAGGAATTTTATTTGAGGATCAACAATTTAACAAACTACGGTAAATAAAGTGCATGCGGTGCACAAAGTGGAGTAGAGAAAATTAAGCAAACTAAGGGTTGCACATGCGGGTGTAAAGAGGAGGGGCACACGTGGGTGCCAGAAGGAGGGGCATGCACGGGTGCCAAGGGTAGATAGACGTGTCAGATGTGACACATATGTAAGGGCGCATTGACGCTCTATGACACGTAAGAAGAACCATTGCAACGATAGATGATGCCACAACAAAAATCTGCAGAAAGAAAGGAGACGTGCACACGGTGCACAAAAGGGAAACAGAGCAAAGAAATAAATTAACAGATGCACACGCGGGTTCAAAGAGGGGCACATGTGGGTGCTAAGAGGAGCGGCACACGCGGGTGCCAAGAGGAGGGGCACGCGTGGGTGCCAACAGGGAGGGGGATAATCAAAGATGGAATAAAAGTCGTCCCAACGTGATCACCAAGATATAGATTACGAAAAATCCACACGATATGATAATAATAATATGGAGAGATGAATGAATAAAATAGATCATGATCGCCAAAGACTTGCGGGCCTCGAAGGAGTAGAACTAAAGAAATAAAAGCAACTAAACTAAAGGAGGGGTCACGATAAATACATGTGAAAGAAAGAGAGCGGGTGATTGTAGATTCCTACTTCCTTTTCAAAATCGACCAGCCGACGAAGAGGCTTCTCTTTGATTACCCTTGTAAAATAGATAAAGACAACAGAAAAATTGGCAGATGGATTAGAACAAGAACAATGCAGTATCAAATTCTAAAGGAATCATGAAAATAGAGCAAGCAAGAACTCGCACTGGATGGTTTTATTTTTAAACCCTTGTATGTAATAAGGGTAGGGAGATAGATGTAGTGTAGTGTGTGTATTAGTGTATGAAAGATGCAAGACTACGTGCAAGGAAAAGATGCAGTAAAACAACAGAAAGAAATCACGATGTAGAGAAAGTAAGGAGATGAGAAGGAAAAATCTGGACTGGATCATAAGAACAGCACGGCTGTGAAGAGCACCTTCAACTCAAAGTTCACCAACGCCACCACCAACATAACACCTCTGATTCTTCATTTTTTTCCCTCTTTTCTCTCTATGAGATATCGGAATGGGGATCTATTTATAGGGAAGAAAATATGCTCAGTCTAATTAGGTATTGAACTCCTCAAGTGAGGAAGTCCTTCCTCGATCAAGCCTCTTGCCAAACCAAGTTCCAATCTTAATAGAACTCTTTTTTTTCTTAAATAATAGAATGGAAGAAATTCGATCGGAAACAGAGTCTAAAAATTGGAAAGAACCATACGTGTGATAGATAGCTGTCGTGTCTATATACGCGACACTAGGAGGTGACGCAACTGTTAAAATAAGATTTTTAAAGATTTTTTATAAATATGGAAATTGAATTTTAAGCGCGTCATCCTGCAGTGACAAGCCTTGCATACGTGTCATCATATGGTGACGCGTATGATTTGCAGGCGCAGTAGCGCGTTGTGTGGCCTTTATACAAAGACATCACCGACCGGTGATGCGGCTAAACCAACCAACACGATGAAGAAAAAATGAGAAAATTACAAAACAGAATATTTGGGAGAAATCACTCAAATAACTTAAGTCAAGGGTCACTTTGGGCATTTTTGTGCGATATTAGATTTACTGAGAATGGTGTCAAATTTAGAGTGTCTACCGGTTGCTTATGTATTATCTTTTGCAGAGGAAACACTTGATGCTGATGAGCCTTGGAAATTTTCGGAGACTATATCTCTTGAGGGTGATGATAAATGGCTAGTTACCATGGAAGAAGAGATTAAGTCTCTTCATAGGAACCAGACTTGGGCGTTGGAGGAAGTTCTTCAAGGTAAGAAAGTGGTTGGGTGCAAGTGGATTTTCAAGAAGAAAGAAGATACTCCATGTGTTGAGATGTTAGATACAAGACACGATTAGTTGCAAAGAGCTATAGTCAGGTTGAGAGTATTGATTATAATAATATTTTCTCACATGTTGTGAAATATAGGTCTATTCGCATTCTACTAGCATTAGTTTTTTCTCAAAACTTAGAGTTAGAACATATAGATGTAAAAATAGTTTTTCTTCATGGTGAACTTGAAGATAAAATTTACATGCAGCAACCTGAAAGCTTCGTTGTTGAGGGAAAGGAGAATTATGTTTGTCTGCTTAAAAAATCTTTGTATGGTCTGAAGCAATCTCCCAAACAATAGTACATAAGATTTGATGTATTTATGTTGCATCATGGTTACTCCAGAAGCAAATTTGATAATTGTATTTATTTCAAAAAATTATCAAATGACTCTTTTATCTATTTGTTGTTCTATATTGATGGTATGTCAATTGTAGCAAAAGATTTATCTGAGATCAACAAGTTGAAAGCATTATTTAGTAGAACCAGCTGGGTAGCCCAGTTGGTTCTTCACCTCGTGGGGAACCATGAGGTCCCCAGTTCAAACTTTGGCTCTCTCATTACTTGGGTGAATACGAGGCCTTGGGTTTTCTAGGTCCCAGTGGGTGACCCGGTAAAAAAAAATATTTAAAAAAAAGAAAGCATTATTTAACAATGAATTTGAGATGAAAGATTTAGAAACAGCGAAGAAAATTCTTGGTATAGAGATCCAAAGAAATAGGGATATAGTCAAGTTATATTTGACTCAGGCTAAGTACATTGAGAAGATACTTAAGTGCTTTGCAATGAGAGATGCCAAGCCAGTTGCTACACCATTTATTGCTCATCTCAGACTTTTAACTTTTTCATCACCACAGTCTCCAAAAGCATAACAATATATGTCACATGTTCTATACTCAAATGTAGCTGGCAGCATGATGTACACTATGGTCTACACAAGACCTGATATTTCACAGGCAGTCAGTATTGTTAGTAGATACATGACAAATCCAGGTAAATCACATTGCCATCCTGGAAAATAGATTTGTAGATATTAATGAGATACTGTCGGTACTTGTTTGGAGTTTGGCAATAACATTGATGTTTTGACCGAGTATGTTGAATCAAACTTTGCAGGAGATCTTGATAAAAGGTCTTTTACTGGTTATATTTTTTCAGTTAGTGGATGTGTTGTTAGTTAGAAAGCTACTTTACAATCTATTGTTGTATTATCGACTACAGAAGCAAAGTATATGGCAATTACAGAGATAGCAAAGGAAGCAATAGGTTAAGAGACTTGTTTAATGAGGTTAGTTCAGGTCAGATAGTGATTATTGTACATTGTGATAGCCAAGAGTGCTATTCACTTGACTAAAAATCTTATGTATCATGAAAGGACAAAGTACGTTGCTATCAGATATCACTTTATTCAAGATATAATTACTCATGGGGAAATTATTATGAATAAGATTGGTACAGAAGACAATCCTGCTGACATCTTGACAAAGCCTCTTCTAGTGACTAAGTTCAAACACTGCTTGAACTTTATTGGAGTTTTCAGCACTTGAAGATACCCTTCATTGTTTGGGAGAAGATGAATTTTTTCACCAGCTGAGTTTACTAGGATCTTGTTTGAAGTAAGGTCGTGAATGACTTGTGGGTTGACCAAGTCAAAGGTGGAGATTTATCAGGTTGACCGAGTTAGCCTGGGCCAGGTGCACCCCACTTCACCCAGCCCATAAGTGGGGCACCCCCCCAACCTGGGCTGGCTTGAGGGCCATGCCTCCTCTAAAAGTACCCCATGAGGGGTTCTATGAGAGCATGCTGTTTTGAAAGACTCAGGTGCACTCGAAGTCATTTGTTTGGTTGTTTGTTCCTCTCTTTTTTTCTCTCTTGTTATGTGAGGAATTCTTGTGAGAAATGAAGAGTGTAAAAAGATATTTTGAGTTGAGTGCTTCTCCATATATCTTGCACTCTGATTTTTATTTGCATAGTGAAATTTTGGTCAGTCTTTGTCATGGACATAAGGAGTTAAATCTGAACCTATGAATCACGTAAATCTTTGTACGCTCTTTCTCTTCCTCGGTTTCTTCTCAATTGCTTTCTTTGTGGATTGTGATTTGATTGTGTTTGTTTCACCTACGACCATTCCCAACATGATAGAATTTAGAGAACAAAAAAATAATAAAACGGGTAGAGTCAATATTTTTTAGATATTTTCTTGCCCATCAAACCATATAGGCCAGTGGGAGAGAGGTTTGACACACCTAGAGTTACTCCAAGTTAGCAAACTGTGGCCCAGAGTGTTCATTTTCTTTTTTTTTTTCTGGTCAAGCATGACGAGAAGTATTGGTGACAACTCCGTAGGCTCGCAACGAAAGAGCGACCATATCGAGATCATTGGCCCGCCGGATAACATCCTCACAGTCTAACGCAGAATCAACCAACTTCAATTTTTATCGGTCATTGGCGAGCAAGGATAGCTCATAGTAAAGCACAACAAATTCGAAAGATAGGATGCTCAATGGCTTACAGGACACTCAACAGGTGTTCTTAAAAATTACAGTGTTGAGCAGGACAGTACATAATAAAGCACAACAAATTCGGAAGAGGATGCTTGCAGGACATTCAAAAGTGTTCGTAAAAATTACACGAAATAGGAAAGGGGATTTTTTTTTCTTGACACTTACATCACGTGTAGATATTTCAGTAGAAGATTTCTAGAGCAAGCTACGATTTATTTCACTAAATAGACAATCATGTTTATTCTGTCCTTTTTTCTACATGACATGCAATGTGACACAGGAAGATCATGCTCAGATTAATTTTTCAGAACTTCCCGCTGGTGCCCCACTTCATTCTTACAAAGCTTGTCAATCGGACAGTTGAAAGAAAGCACGTCCAGGGATTTACACAAATGATGAGCCATCTATGGCGGTGAAGGAGAAGGTGAAGACGGGGGCTTGAAGTCTGGATACTGCATACAGGTCCAAAGAAACAACATGAGCGTGATTAGCGCAGAGAACAAGCAATACTGCAAATGGGTACATGAGAGACAGCATTGAGGCTGGTAAGTACAGAGGACAAGCAACAAACTATAAGCATAAAGAACAAGCAGCAAATCAACTGTAGATCAAATAAGTGCACACAAAACTAGTCATTTTTATAAGCACCTGGAAGCTAGTGAAGTCTTTATGAGGAAATAAGGTTCCTGCCTCCAAAAAATTTTCGCTGTATTTCATACTTCGTTCAGATTTTCTGGCTCCCTATACAACCTTTTATCAATTTTAATTTCAACCCAGACATTTCTTCTAGGATTGTGTGCACAGTTTCATCAGATATGAAGCTCACAATGCCATTCTTTCTACATGTACATACAGAGAAAAAAAATATCTATATAGAAAAAAGAAATAAAATGCACATGAAATGGGCATGTAAGAAGGATCGGACATTACATATGGGTAAGGTGAAAGTGGTCTTGGTAGTCCAGAAATCGACTCTGAACTAACTTCTGCTTTGGGAGCTGAATTAACTTCTTTAGGAGGCTCTACAGCTGCTTCTGCTTTTAGCTCAGCATTTACCATGGGGCCATCCTCAACTTTCTCCGCTGCAGTAACGGATGTGGTGTTTGAGGTTGAATCTGCCAGAGGTGGTAGACTTGCCTTCGTATCGATAGATGCTGGAAGCAGAGCCTTTCCAATCATCTGAAGATTCCCAAAAAAAAACAGTAATTAGACGCCACTTTCTTACTGGCTTTTTGTGTGGGACGGACTTTCTTTGTGTTTTTAAGCCTCAAGCAATTGGTTAGGTCAAAGTATAAATGGAAAATAAAACAACGTTTGGACATACTATGTCTACAATAAATCAGGTAAATAGGTACCAGGGAATGCAAGTGAAAGAGAAAAGAAAAAAAATTAACTAGAGATGCGTGCATGGTCAAGTTAATAGGCAATGCCCCGGGGAAAACCAAAACATCTTAGCCTTTGATGCAAAATTGTTTGAGCAATGTAGAGTCCCCCCTGCAGAAGCCTTTCATAACGCACATAAACAGTTCATGGAGGATGACTGGATGAGAATGAAGTTGTCTTCCCATATGCCATGATGCTTAGCATGTGGTAAGTCTTGCATCCAGTCCTTATATCAACTTTATCATTCAGTCATTTGAAGCCACAACTTCCAATATGCATCTTGATTTTTGTACTCGATTGTCCCGTGACGTAGATTTGCATGTGTCTTACCCTTAGAAATAGCTATTCAGTGAGCTGTTTAAAACAACGGAGGTGGATGGAATCTTTTAACTCTTCATGGTACAATCCAATAGCCCTTTCTATTTTTGGCTCAAACTTATCTAGGACCTTGGGCAGGACCTTTTATTCCATTAATGAAAAAAGATTACATTAGGGGAGCATCTACTTTCTCCATTTAGAGAAGACTAAGAAGATACCAAAACAAAAGAACTGCTTGATCAGAGCTCTTTCTCTCTTTAGACAATGCTAAGAAAATAGCAAAATAAAAGAACTGCTTAATCCGAGCCTTTTATGATAGTAAGGCCACCTTTTGGCCTTACATGCTTACCATGAACTACATGTCTGTCAACATACAATGAATTACATCATTTCTCTAGCCATTTTTCGGTCGTATCTAAAACATGCCACTATGTCTTCATCAAGCACACTTATTTTATATCCAATATAATGAAATCAAGATCAGATAAAGGATACAATGAGTTGATAAAACAACCATGGAAAAATTAGTTACAAAGTTTACATTGTCTATTACTCTGTTGAGAATAATTTTTTGACTACGATGTGGGTAATGAAAGCTATAGAACAGATGCAATAAATCAGTAACACTTTTTTAAATGATGACAAACACTTTCCCATCAAAGTCCCCAGATAAACCTCAGATGCATGCAGAAACTGTCAGCCCAATGCTTGGCTCCATCCATTTACCCCACCAAGTACATGTATTTGATACCCCCAAGTACATGCATTTGATGGCACCGCATGATTTTGAACCCTAGTCAATACCACAGGACTAAACTTGTTTCACCCACACCCCAGGTTATAATGTTTTATATTTTGCAGAAAGGCAGTTACAGAGTAATTATATCCAAGATAACTCGTTGAGATCAACAAGCCGCAAGTCGGGGGCTAAGATTATGAAGGAATGAAGACGAGAATTGTAGATAGGTTTTAATTGGTGAATATGCATTACAAAAATTCTAGATTTGAAGATGTGCTAGAAACAAGAGATCCCAAATATGCAGACTGTCAGAAGACATCTATAAATTGACTGAAACTGGCATGGTAATGATGAGAGGGATGATTGAATGAGAATGATAAAGGTTAATATAGGACTGTTTCCACGTGCACAACATCACCAGAAACACCCGGTTAGGAGTGAACGCATTCAATCTTAAAGAGATTAAAAACAGAAAAGAAATTTTAAAAATGAAATGACTGAAGAATGTGAACATATCAATTATTTGATTGCAAGCATGACCCTTGACAAAGCAAAGTGAAAGAGAAAAGGTTGGGTTAGGCAAACTGAATAACTCAGATAGGACTCTGATGACTCAGAAGAGAACATTTGCAGATCATAGAGAAGCATGAAAACACATCACAATGATAACAGCTCATTCATTATATGGGAGAAAACTAATGCAACTAAACTATCAAAGATATGTATGAAATCCAACATAAAGGAGAAGAAATTGCAACTTTAATAATTCATCAAGGTTCAAAATGTGGGGGGGAAAAGAGAACCTACAACGAAAGTGAAAGTAATATTGATGTGGACCCAAAGGACAAAAGTGTTAAAACGCAATGACGGTAGGTCTACAAGTTTTGGTGGGCCAACATAATTATTGGGATGTCTTCAACCAGCTTGCCAAGGGTTGGATACGTTAGGGTTGAGCATGTGCCCTACCAGAACCTTCTGTTAGTAATACTGGCCCTACAAGAAACAAATATAAATATTTATTTATGATAAATATAAAAGCATTGTATTTTGGATATATTTCATTTTTTGTAAGTATTTTGGATATATATCATTTGCATCATCTTTCTTCTGGTCATGACAGATGATCAATCCAATCTGACCAACACACAGATTGGTTACATTCTAAGCAAAGATGTGTAAATCTTTAACGTCCTGTGACAAATACTAAGAGTGCTGAGAACATTTTTCTACTTACAACAAGCAGAAACATTTTAGGATGCAAGCACATGATAATGACTCCCTACACAATAAATCTATTACAATCCTTCAAACTAGCTCACTAAACCTGTGTCTTGACATCTTCGAATGGCCAATTTTGGTTTACTGGATAACCAGCTTCGAGAATACAGATCTCTTGAAGTTCTCAATTCTCGCGAGTCTCCTTAGACTTATATTATAGGCTTCTTTCGTAGGAACAGAATTTTGAAGCTTCTCTGATTTTTGCAACAAAAAACCTTAGGTTATCAAATGCAAACCTTTATCTCGTCACTAAGTTCTTTTGGAGCAACTTTTGTGTTCAAAAACTCATCAAGCTGTTGAATGGTAACCTTTCGGTCCTGCCAAAAGAACAATTAAAGATATGAGAACCAATTCTAGTCTAGCTCTATATGTGACGATTAAACAAGCAGCAGGTGTATCTATGTGTGCATACATGTCTGTTAGTTACAGTGTGTATATACACAATATAGGTATCTACAAGAAAAGGGGAAACAACAGAATACCTCTTACCTCTGCAAATAGGAACTTCTTTGTGACCAATTGAACAAGTGCAGCAGACCCCAAGAGCTGGAGAATTGTCTCCATCTGCATGGTCAATATACATATGATCAATATACTTTGTGTTACCAATCTGCCCTTCCATCTCTAAGAGCATTGTAAATTAAATCACGTTGAAGCCACCTCTGAAAATGACAAAAATCCTAAGCCAATAGCAGCTGCTAATCCAAGGGTAACTGGTAAACCATCAGTATCCTCCTGCAAATAGTAAGTTCTCATCATTAACTTGATAATCTCATGCTGCTGAATAAAAAAGAAATACATACACATTACTTCCCTGATGTAAAAGGTTGTAGCAATATTCGAAACTTGATATATATCAAGCCTTCAGAAAATAGGATGAAAATAGATGTACAACGTAAAGGTTCCCTGATGCATTGTCTAATTCCAAGGATGAATGGAGAGTACGCTTCAAGAGTTACAAGCACTAGTACAACTTGAATTACCTATTTATTATTTAGTTTCAATGTCAGGCCCATTTGAGATTGCTGTGCTTTCACTTTTTGTCAAAGGCGTTTTGAATATTACATCCATACTCGTAACCATGAGTAAAGTCATTCCATAGAAAAAGTAAACGTAACCTACTGCCACCCCTTAGAAGAAGACACATAAAGTGATATGGCCAATACTGGCTTGGAAATTGAGTCAAACAGCTAGAGTAGTTGGATCAAGGTTCGCCGAATCGGATCGGATCGGCCCAGATCGGCTGTATCCGGGTCGATCCGATCGGTTTTTCGGCAAATCAACCAGATCCCGAGCCGGCCGGTCCCGATCCTTCACTGGGATCGGCCGGATCAGCCGGGAGTGGTCCGGGATCGGGTGGGATCGGCCGATCCCACCCGATTCCGGGCGATCACGCCCATGGTCCCCATTTGAAATTCAAAAAAAAAGTTTGGGGGGGAGGGCAACCAAAGGCCTTTGGTCCTCGGGACTTTCAAAAGTTTTGATTAATTTGTTGTCCCCTAACATTATTTATCACCCCACCATGGTCCCCCCTCTCTCTAGCACTCTCTTTCTCTCTCTACAAGAACTTTCTCTCTCCTTAAAATTAAGCTTAGGGGGTAGTTATTTTTGTATTAATTAATTTGTGGTCCCCTAACATTATTTATCACTCCACCATGGTCCCCCTCTATCTAGCACTCTCTTTCTCTCTATGCAAGGACTTTCTCTCTCCTCGGAATAGGCTTAAGAGGTGGTTTTTTCTATTTTGATTAATTTGTGGTCCCCTAATGTTTTAATTGTCTTCCTTTGTTAGTATTTGCATTGGCCAAAGGTATGGTATCTCCTAGTAGGCATATGTCAAATATTTCACATTAAATTTGATATAAAACTATGTTCAAACAGTTTTCCATTTTTTCAGATTTTTGGAAGTTTTTTTTAAAAAAATTTGGACATGTCTATCCAAAGTCGAGTCTACTGGCCTGACTCGGTCGGGATCGGTCCAGGATTGGCCGGATCGACCGATCCCATCAATCTGGATCGTTTTTGGACTGGTCGATCCGATCTCGATCCTCAATTCTGCCTTCCTTGATTGGTTCTAGACAACTAGATTGATGCCTCAAAGTCAGAACAAGCTCCTTTCTGAGTTGTAGCTGTACAAAGATTGTGTGGAGCTGTCGGATTTCATGCTTTAAATTTTCAAAGTCTGAATCCTTGTATTGTTTTGTCCCGCATTAGAAGATGAAAAAAAATTTCTTCTACTTTTAGTTGGGACTCTTGACTTTACTTCTGTACTCTTTTTGGAAGACTATGGTAGTTGGCATATTTGAGCTTGTGAGCTCTTTGGGCCCTATCCTCTATCTCACACACAAGCGTATTGCCTTGCCTTGTCAATACTGTGTCGTGCGTGCGTGCGATAATCAATATTTATTTTTCTTTTAATTTTAATCGTTTGACTCAGCGTCTCTTGGATTCTCTCCGCGTCTCCTCGGATATCCCTCTTTGGGCGAATGGGTGGGACTCGGTCAAGAGTCACTTCCCTAGAGGGTATTTGAGGAGAGCCGATTTTGTGTGAGAGACATGACTTAAGGTTTTCTCTCACCCGACGGCTATCTCTCTTATGCACCTCTCTCTCCATCATCCTCTTCTTCCTCGCAAGAGCCTATAGTCACAATAGTGTTTGCCCCGGCAACGCGAGTTGGAGTGTAACTTCGTATCGCCATCGGTCTGGGTCGTTGTATATTGGGAGAAGTTCTATCGTGAAGCCTAATTGCACTGGAATAGGGGCGGAACGACTCTAAAAAAAGTGACTACGCGCTTCTACCCGAGTTTACTTTTCTTGATCACTTGATTCTCTTTGATTTCCGTGCTTAAATCTAATAGAATATCTCTACCTATGCATAATTTTTCCAACAGTTTAGAGCTATTCCTTTCTAGTAGATCACATGGCACCAGACATTGTTGCACGTGTTGTGTCCCCTGGTTTTAATGATAACAAACCATGAATCATTATTGGATATTTTGGTTTGTCTAACAAATTTGTTGAAAATCTTTTTTGGACAAGTACAGGTGATGAATGTTCAAAGTGTCGACCTGTTAGCAGGACGTGTCGACACTACAAGAACAAACGCAGGATTTATGCGTTTCTGTCTGGGTTAAGTTCTGCTCAGTGTGTCGACACTTCATACAGAGTGTGTCGACACTTCAGTTCAGCGAGGCATATAGCTTCTCTATCTGGCGCTCATGCCTCGACACGTCCAACGTGATGCCCCGACACGGCGGTTCGAGCCACACACGATTGTGGCACCTGTGTCGACCTGTGGCCTTGGAAGTGTCGACCTGTTGATGAAGAAAGCTACCTTTTTCTCAAGCCAACAAAGGAAGTGCCGACACTTCAGCTGAATGTGTCAACACATCAACTGGACCCAGAACGGATCTGAGTTCGATAGCGTTCCGCTTTCCATGATCCGCAACCGTTCGTTGAGGATCCGTTCGTACCTAAATATGCTTCTGGAAGGTCACCTTTTCAGAGGAAATCATTGGCATTCAAAGGAATCTTCCAGAGGTGGGGCCCACAGCAGATTTGGTTCCCCCATCTGCTCACGCTTCTGGCACGCACGGCAGAACAAGACAAGAAGGTTGAAAGCAAATAGAAAAGGGAGAAAGGGACGTCCGGCCGTGCTGTACGTGGATAAGATAACTTGGAGAAGAGGGTTTTGCAGCCCTCTTCTTCCCCGTAGAAGCAAAAGAACTGAGAGAGGAGAGAGCAGCGCAAAAGAGCTCGTGAGGAGATTTCGTCATCCCTCTGCTACCAGCGTGAAAGCATCGTGCATCTCCTCTTCTTCACATTCTGGAGCCTGGATTGCAAGGAAGAGAGCGTCTTCAGTCGCCCGTGCAGCAGCTGGAAAGACTATCCAGCGTTTCTCTTGAGTTCGCAGTGAAGAGCCCAAGAGAGTAGAAGCCACGTCTAGGATTCGTCCGGTTTCCAGACAGGATAATTTCTCCCATTGATCTTCATCGTCATACCCTGTCTGCTTGAGTTGTTTCTATTTTATTTTTCTTCTCAAAACTTATACCCACACAGTGATCCCTACCTGCGTGTAGGAAGACAAACTGAGAGAGCTCAGTTTTGTGGTATTTGGGTTGTGTACCTGCAAGCTGTTGGACAGCGGTTGGAGAGAGTTTCTCTCTCGGTGAGAAGCTGTGAATCAACGGTAGTGCCTTGGCACTAGTGAAGCCTCATTCAATTGAGTGAGGGGTGGACGTAGGTCTCTAGATAGAGACCGAACCACCTTAAAATCTTGTGTCTCTGTGGTTTGTTTGTTTTCACGCTTTGACGCTATATGTTTGTGTAGGAGCGTTGATCCTTCCTCTTTCATGCTTTTAGCTCAACTGTTTGTGGTCATACTAGCCTTATTGCTACATAGCTTTTAACTTTAGATCGTTCAGGTAAAGAAGGGGCTGATCTATTCACCCCTCCTCTCTAGATCCGCCTATCACTATCTATCACGTGGTATCAGAGCCAGGTTCTCTGTATGTGGTCTAACGACCTTGAGAGAAGTGGTGATATGGCGGCAAAGGGTCATATGCCCGAAGGGCATTCTATAAATAGACCTCCCTTTTTCACTGGGACAAACTATCCTTACTGGAAAAACTGTATGCAGGTTTTTATTAGAGTCCAGGATCATGATATTTGGAGAGGTGAGCAAAGGTCCATATGAGCTGCCTGAAGATGAAGAGACATGGACCAAAGAGCATATCAGAAGATCAACCTTGAACTGGGGTGCAAAGCACATTATGCAGTGCTCCCTTCATCCGGTGGAGTTCTCAAGGGTATCGACGTGTGCCACTGCAAAGGAAATGTGAGACCGTCTTGAGGTAATATATGAAGGGACATCACAAGTACGCGAGACTAAGGCTAATATGCTAATTTCTGAATATGAGAAATTCAGAATGAAACCTGATGAGTCAATTTCAGATATGTATGCTAGGCTGACCATGCTCACTAATAGCTTGACAGAGTTAGGAAAGAGCTATTCCGAGAAAGAGATTGTGAGAAAGATTCTCAGATCTTTAACTCCTGCGTGGCATACCAAGGCCACTGTAGTTGAAGAATCCAAGGATTTGGCCACTACCAAAGTAGAAGAGCTCATAGGGTCTCTGATGACCTATGAGATGAATTTGAAGAACAAAGAAGCTGAGGTGAGTAAGAAGAAGTCTCTGGCTCTCAAGGCTGGACCAAGTACCAAGGACACCTCCGATGAAGATGAACCTTCGAGTAGCAACCCAGACGAGGATGAGGTTGCCATGCTAACTCGAAAATTCAGAAGGTTCTTAAGAAAGGAAGGTAAAGGCTTCACAAAGAGGAAGCCTCGGGTAAAGAAGGGTTTCAGGTCAAAACCTGAAAATGTTAAGAGATCTGAAAAACTCATTTGTTATTCTTGCAAGAAATCTGGACACATCAAGTCTGAATGTCCAGAAGGAGCTAAGAAGACAATGCCCAAGTGGAAGAGCAAGAAGAAACAGGCCATGATCTGCACGTGGAGCGATGAAGAGGAGGAAGAAGAAGAAAGCAGCTCCACTGAAGAGGAGAAAGAAGATCTATGCTTGATGGCCAATGGAGACAAGGAAGGTGAGGTAAGCTCTCCATTTGAAAATTTTTCAAATGATGATTGGGAAGTAGCTTACTTTGAACTAATGGATAAGTATGAAGTGTACAAGAAAGAAAATAAGATTTTAAAGAAGAAAATTAACACCTCTGTTCATGATCAAAGCCTAAATGAGAAAACTACTTCCCTAGAATCTGAAAACGAAGATCTTAGAAAAATGATTGAAAACTTAGAAGAGGGAAGAAAAGAAATGAAGGATTTGGAAGATGAGAATGAAAGCCGAAGAAATGAAATTGATGAGTTGAAGTTAAAAATGCAAAGCTATGTCAAAGACAACAAACTATGCAATGAAAAATTTGATGCAATTGAACAAGTCAACTCTCAACTTCTTAAAAATAATGAAAAGCTTCAAAAAGATCTAGAAGATAAACAAAAATCTTTAGAAAAATTTGTTGATGGAAGTGAAAATCTAAATGCTCTGCTAGGGACTAAAATGAATTTCAACAGGGAAGGGCTAGGATATAATCCCATCGAGAAAAAGTCAATTGGTATGAAAACCACAACCTTTGTCTCATCTTCTGAAGCATCAACTTCTAAAACAAAACCTAGTGAAAACCAAGAAAAGCTAAAAACAAAGGAAAAGAAACAATGGAAGAGCCAATGGAGAAAAACCCTGAAAAACCCAAAAAGGTTCACCAAAGACACCAAACAGGCCGACACCAGCCTCAGTTTAGGTCTGCACATCCTAAAGGTAGAAATAGTTTTAACAATAGCACAGGTCGGCACTACCCTCAGGACAGGTCGACACCCTCATGGTCATCCCCCCATAAGTTTGCTAGGTACACTCCGACAGGTCGACACGCACACGACAGGAGGTCGACACAGTCAGCAAACAGAGACTGTTATAGATGGGTCGAACGGGTGACAGGTCGACACGCACATGACAGGAGGTCGACACAGTCAGTAAACATAGACCGTTATAGATGGTTAGAACAGGGGACAGGTCGACACTTCACTTCATACAGGTCAACACCATCATATACCTGGGGTAGTTATGAGTCTTACTTCCATAGGCCTACCCAACCTCAGTACCCCAGGAACTACAACAACTTCTATCACTCTAAACCCAATCACTGGAACAAATGGACCAAGAATCAATCCTCTTTCAATATTCATCAAACCTCAAAAGCTCAAGAGGCTAAAAGACAAAAATGGAATGTAAAGAAAGAAAAGAAGAACCAGAACACTTCACCAAGCAAGGAAAGCAAGAATGCTAAGAAAATCTGGATTCCCAAATCCATGTTATCTTGTTTTGCTGAAATAAAAAGTTTACTGGGACCCAATTGTCCTTGGGTTCCAAACATTACCACTTAATTCCTTGTGCAGGAGTGTCTTGCGGCCGTGCATAATCGTTGGTACCTTGATAGTGGCTGCTCAAGACACATGAATGGGGACAGAAATAAATTCAGTCTCTTGGTAGAGAAGGAAGCTGGTCATGTTACGTTTGGAGAGAACAAGGGAAAGATCATTGGAACATGTAAAGTTGGTAAGAATCCCTCCAACTCTATTGAGAATGTCTTGCTTGTTGAAGGTCTGGAATATAATCTGTTGAGCATAAGTCAGTTATATGATAAAGGTCACACTGTAGTGTTTGACTCTAATGAATGTAGGATCTTGCACCCTCATTCAAAAGAAACTAAATTTTCTGGCAAAAGAGTCAACAATGTGTACATGATTGACTTAGATGACCCTGCTCACATAAATCTTTGTCTTGCTGTACCTAAGTCAGATCTGGCATGTTTGTGACATCGTAGACTAGGTCATGCTAGCTACAATGCACTTCATAAACTAGTGAAGCATTCTATTGTAAAAGGACTGTCTGAACTCAAATTCAAACAAAATAATAAAATCTGTGATGCATGTGCACAAGGAAAACAAACTAGGAAGTCATTTAAAAGTAGAACTGAAAGCTTAGCGTCCAAACCACTTGAACTAATCCATATGGACTTGTTTGGCCCAACCAAAACTGCTAGCTTAAGTGGTAAAAGATATGGCTATGTTCTAGTAGATGACTTTTTTAGGTTCACATGGGTGTTTTACCTTGCACATAAGAATGATGCTTTTGATGAGTTTCAAGCACTCTACATGAAGGTGAAACAAGATGGTGAGTTCAAAATTTCCAATATTCTTTCAGATCATGGTGGTGAATTCGATAATGCTGACTTTGACAATTTGTACAGGATTGAAGGCATAACTCATAGGTTTTCATCACCAAGAACCCCTGAGCAAAATGGGGTAGTTGAGAGGAGGAAAACAGAACGCTTATAGAGATGGCACGGACAATGCTTGCTGAAAGGCAGCTCCCAAGGAGGTATTAGGCAGAGGCGGTTAACATTACATGTTACATCATAAACCGCTCCATGGTAAGGCCCTTCACTAAGAAAACTCTTACGAGCTGCTAAAAGGTAAAAAGTCATCCCTCTCTCATATGAAAGTCTTTGGTTCAAAATGTTTCATTCATAATAATGACAAACGAGAGCTAGATAAGTTTGAGCCGAAAAGTGATGAAGGAATCTTTCTAGGATATTCAGATAGGTCTAGGGCTTATAGAGTCTATAATCTCAAGACTCTATGTGTGGAAGAGTCACCCCACATCTCTTTTGATGAAACTAATGATGAAAATTCTTGCTGGAAGAATGATGATGGGGAGTTTCTGAACGTGAAAGAAAAAGAAGATCTTCCACAAGGGGAGACATAAATAAATGATGACCAAGGAGAGTCAAGCAATGCAAGGGTCACTAATGCAGAAGGAGGTAACACTCTCACTAATATCAGAGTGCTTAAACACCATCCACTAGAAAATATCATGGGTAGTCTGCATGACCCACCTAGAACTAGATCTCATTTCAGAATAATGGATGAACTTGAACAACTTGCACTAGTCTCCCAAACTGAACCTAAGAACATTAAAGAAGCTTTAAAAGATGAAAACTGGATAAACTCCATGCATGATGAATTAAACCAGTTTGAAAGAAATAGTGTGTGGCATCTTGTTCCTAGGCCCCAAGAAAAATCAGTCATAGGTACTAAATGGGTCTTTAGGAATAAACTCAGTGAAGATGGTAGGATAATAAGAAATAAAGCTAGATTAGTGGCTCAAGGTTATAATCAGGAGTTTGGCATAGATTATGAAGAGTCTTTTGCCCCTATAGCCAGATTAGAGGCAATTAGAATCCTGCTTGTATTTGCATGTTCATATAAAATCAAGTAGCAACAAATGGATGTTAAAAGTGCCTTTTTGAATGGGTTAATAAAAGAAGAAGTATATGTTGAACAACCCCCTGGTTTTGAATGTTCTCATCATAAAGATCATGTTTATAAGTTGAGCAGGGCTCTTTATGGACTGAAGCAGGCACCCAGAGCTTGGTATGATAGGCTAAGCTCATTCCTCACTCAACAAGCTTACATAAGAGGTAATGTAGACCAGACATTATTCACCAAGAGACAAGGTAAGGATATCTTGTTAGTTCAGATTTACATAGATGATATAGTGTTTGGGTCCACTAAACCTCAAATGTGTGAGGATTTTGCTAAACTCATGACTAATGAATTTGAGATGAACCTTATGGGTGAGCTTCAATTTTCCTTGGCTTGCAGATAAATCAAAGCAGTGAATGATGCTTCATTAGCCAAGCCAAGTATGTGAAGGAGCTACTGAAGAGGTTTGACATGACCAACTGCAAATCAATTGGAACTCCTATGGGGACTGCCACATCACTGGATGCAGATGAAAAAGGTATACTTGTGGATGCAAAGAAATATAGAGGTATGATAGGATCATTACTCTATTTAACTACATCTAGACCAGACATCCAGTTTAGTGTTTGTCTTAGTGCTAGATTTCAGTCTAGTCATAGAGAATCCCACTTGACTGCCGTCAAGCGTATCTTTAGATACCTTGCTAGCACTCAAGATTTGGGATTACGGTATCCTGCATCTTGTGAACTTTCACTTATTTTATATTCAGATGCAGACTATACTGGATGCAAGCTGGATCGCAAGAGCACTAGTGACTATTGCCAATTTTTGGGTGGGTGTTTGGTTTCTTGGGCTTCCAAGAAACAGCACTCGGTTGCCCTCTCTACTGCAGAGGCAGAATATGTCGCTGCATGGAGTTGTGGCACCCAAGTGCTATGGATCAAACACCAACTCCAAGACTATCTAATAGATCTTGGATGTGTCCCTATCTTGTGTGATAACACCAGTGCTATAAACCTTGCAAAAAATCCAGTCCTGCAACTCTAGGACTAAGCATATAGAAATTAGGCATCATTTTATCAGAGATGAAGTCCTCAAGAAACACTTTGAGCTCCATTTTGTTGATTCAGAAAATCAAGTTGCAGATATTTTCACCAAGCCGTTAAGCAATGACAAGTTCTCAACCTTAAGAAGAGAGTTAGGTCTATGTAGACCTCAATCAACTCAGGTTTGAGCTGCTATTAAGGTTTTACTGCTTAAAATTCTTATCATTGCTATGATGGTTGCAATAATGCCTGATTTGTTTTTATGTGGTCTGTCGAATGATTGAACTGTTCATTTAATGATGGTTACATTCAGGGGGAGATTGTGTGTGCATATGCTATCATGTTTGCATTTTGAATGTTTTGCATGGCACATCATCTTTTGACTTAATGGTATATCAAATGGCGAGTGTGGAAAGATAGGTTAAGCCTATCCAAAAACTCTCCTCATGCGTGAGGACTAACCTCCACCAAGTACCATGAGTCAAAGTTGCATATTAGGAATTGCATGCTAATCTTTAGTGCATAGCATATTTAAAGCTTTAGCATCAAATAAGCACATCTCTCAGGCAGAAAGCAGGTGGAATCCTTTTTGAATGATTGAAATCAGAAAGTCTGGGAGCACCAAATTTCGGAAATTACCAGATTGTCTTGAGAAATGAAGCAGCAAAGGAAGGATCAAGGTCAGAGATACTGGTTGAGAAAATGCAACTGAACAGGTCGACACATTCTACTGAAGTGTCGACACTACCATTGAAATGTTCTAAGATTGGTTTCTGTTTTCCATCAGGAGGTCGACACATCCAGACGAAGTGTCGACACTGCCGTCCAAGCTTCTCTGCCTTGTGGTGCACTGGAGAGTCTTTCTATCCATCCTTCCTGGCTTATCTTGACTTCTTGATTGGAGACTCTTCTTCATATTCTCTTTCCAATCTCTCACATTTGAACCTTGTTTTAGACACCGGCCATTAATTAAGGGGGAGTTGAGAAGGATTCCATCCTTAATGCATCCTTGGTTAAGTCATTTTTGTCCTACCCCTGTTAAGAAAATGGTTTAATATTTATAACCCTCAATTCTATTGCTAATTGTTTTAGAATGCACTCATCTTGCATTTGTAATAGGGTTAAAACATTCATCAAGGTTTTTGTTCACAACCATGTCCTAGGCTTCTGAAAATTAATTGTAAAAGGGCTTGATTTGTTGGAGAATCCTTAGCTTGTATTGATCTTAAACATTTCACCTAAATTGAAGCTAGCTAGAGAATACGCCTCTAAAAATTAAATAATAATCATTTCATAGCAATGGCATCATCTTTGGAGAAACTGGATCTTGCATCAATGCAGTGCAGTAATTCAAGTCATGATGAAGAATGCTATCTCTGTTCAAAAAGAAACAGAACGATAAGCTACACTGAGTAACCGGAGATTCTAGCGTCTAATCAACGTGTTTCCTTGTGTCAAAAGGTGTATGCCATATCAGACTGTTATCAAAAATAATAATAATAATAATTTGGGGCTGACTCTTTCCTTAACTTCAAACGGGTTATTTTGTTTATTTTCAATACTTGCTTAATTTTCTCCCAAAATTGGCCTAATGAAATTGTTGAGTAAGATTAATAGACTTGGTTAAGACAAATGGCTTTAATTAAATATTTTAATCCAATTCCTTTTGCATAAACGGTTTTTCTTAAACTATTATTCCTCAAAATTGAGCTTATAAGCTTTAAACCGTTTAAGACTTAATAAAAGGGGTATTTCAGACTTTTCCTAACTAAAGGGTGTTTTTCAAATAACATCTCATTTTTCTTACCCTTTTTATTGACCGGTGCGTAACTTTTTCATTCACCCTTTCATCTTTCTCTTTCCTAATCGCCTTCTCTCCGGAGCCCCTGTGCGCCATTTAACTGCGAAAGGTCGACACTTCACACCGTCGCCCTCCGCAGGTGCTTCTCAGCACTCCCATCAGCTCCGAAGCCAGCTCAGTTCAGCTCAGGTCTTCCAGAATCCTCCTTCTCTTCCAACCCTAGCCTCCGTTTTCTTCTCCTCTCTCTCTCCGCTCCAGCGATGACTCTGCCGGTCACCCGCGGAAAGGGCAAGGCTGCGGCACCAGAGAAGCAAGTTCCTATCCAAGCTGAGGCCAGGATTAAACCTCACTCAAAGAAAGCTCATGACCGTCCAGCTACGTCTGGGAAGAGGAAAGAGGCACCTTCAAAGGCCTCAGTCAGTGAAAATAGGAAAACCCCAGAACGGCCAGCAGAAAAGAAGCGGTTGTCTGCAGCAGAAAAAGGAAAAGGGAAAGAAGCAAATGTTCAGTCACAACCAGTTACTGCTCCAACTTCAAGAGAAGAAGAGAGTGATCCAACGCGAATTTTATTTCCTAGGTTTGTGGATTTTCACGACCACCAGATGCTTGAAACATTTCCCGAACTACTTCCTCTAATTGAATTCCAAGGACGGAAAAAGTTCCTGTCCAGACACAGAGTCTATTACCCTTTTCTGGTTCAGCAATTCTATAAGAATCTCTACTATGACCAGAATCAAAAGGCACTCTGGACCGAAGTGAAGGGAGTGAGAATAAAATTGCAAGCAAAGCTTCTTCACAAAGCCTTGCGTATACCCCTGGAGGGGTTATTAGAATCCGAATTTCAATTTGACTTATCTGCTGCATACACCATATTGACTGGCAAGCCCAGCAGTTCAGAGGATGACACTCAACTCCATGTCACCAATTTCAACACAAACTGGTTTCCTCCCTTGCAACGGCTACTACACCACATATTCACCACTATCATTACCCCTCAAGGGGGCGACAGAAGCCGTATCACAGAAACACAGAGATTTATCTTCTATTGCATGTTCAACAACTTGCAAATCTGCCTTCCAGAGATAATGCTGCAGATTATAGGGAGTTGCACTGGACAAAGGAGAAACCTGCCATATGCTGTACATCTGACAGCTATTTTTCAAAGAGTTGGAATCTCATTAGAGAATGAAAAAATGAAGGACATTCCTCAGAGCAACGTCTACTGCTTGAGATTTATTGAGAAATTTATGAAATTCAAGAAAAAAGGGGATAAGGTCATAAGAGATCTGCCTGGTCATCAACTTGAACAACCAGCTGCACCAGAGCAACAGGCAGCACCTGAGCAGCAAGACCAGCCAGCTCAAGATGAGCCTATAGAACAGCATGATGAACAGTTCCACATGGATGCTCAGTTTGAACAAGATCAGCAAGAACAGCATGTGCCACAGGACACACATTTTGGACCGATGACAGTATTTGGGATACTTCCCCCTCAATCACCTCCAGAACAACCAAGAATCTTTGCTGAAGGAGATGTTCCTCCTGAGTTCCAGGCTGAAGCTTCTACATCAAGAGGAACAAGATATGAGGCACAAGAAGACCCAATAGGTATCCATCCCACATTGATCAGATTCTTGACAGTTCAGTTTGCAAACATCAACTCCTCTATTATGCAGCTGAATACGAATGTTGAGCGGCTAGAAGTGAGACTTGCTCATGTTGAGCAACTCTCAAACAGCCGATGGGAAAATTTTATCAGAGACAAGTTCAAATCTGATGCACAATTGAACGCCTTCATGAATTCACTGATGCATGTTTGTGAGAAAGCAGGAACTGTAATGAAAAGGCTGAAAGAAATACACATTGAAACACAAGAGAAGACAACTCAAATGCTTATTCATGCCTATGACATTAGAGAAGAACAGAACATGCTATCTCTCAAATATGCCACCTTGACTGACACAACTGCAAGGATTGAACGGAAGCTCACTGCTGAATCTGCCAAAGTCACTGCAGCATCCACCAACCTTGCAGCTTCATGCAAAAGTCATTAAGGGCACTACCAATCTTGAAGCCTCAATTAATGCTAACTCTGCACAGGTCAATCAGACTTCAAGAAAAAATCACTGCTGACTCTGCCAAGGTCATTGCTGTCTCTACCAAAGTTGAAGAAAGATTGAATGTTGTATACAACAAATTGGATATGGTAGGAGATGAAATTATTGAAATGATCCGTCTCCACAAAGAACAATTTCCACCAAATCCAGAAGACACTGGTGAGGCATGGTACCCTCGACCATCCGAAGCCACCTCATCCTATGTATCCGAAAAAGCCTCCCAGCAGAAAGCCCAAACAGAATACATCTGTGAGATGTTACACAATTGGCTGGATGATAACAATAAAAACATCAAGTCCCTCCATCAATTTGTGAAACAAAGAGATGAGCAGCTAACTCAGAAGGTGGACTCCCTGGCAGCAACAATCCTTCAATTACAACAACAAGTTTATGATGTTCAGGCATTTCAATTTCCTGGAAGCTCCAGGTCCATGCCTCCTCCATAGCATCCATCTAGTTCACCCCTCCTTGCTGATGACAAAGGGGGAGAGACTACTGTGAGATCATTTGGGCATTAGATAGTTCATTTAGAGTTAGAGGTCATCTGGAGGTCATGCATTACATGCACACTTGTACACACTTGAATGATTTCAGTATGAAAACTCTTTTGCTGTGTGAAACTCTCTTGATGTGTATGAAAATAGTTTCTTCTTGAATGATAAAACTCCTATCTTTTTCTATGTTCAATGAATGAGATGCCATAATGCCATATGGATGTCTGTGAAATAATGACTCATAGTTGTCATCATCAAAAAGGGGGAGAATGTTGTGTCCCCTAGTTTTGATGATAACAAATCATGAATCACTATTGGATATTTTTGTTTGTCTAACAAATTTGTTGAAAATCTTTTTTGGACAAGTACAGGTGATGAATGTTCAAAGTGTCGACCTGTTAGCAGGACATGTCGACACTACAAGAACAAACGCAGGATTTATGCGTTTCTGTTTGGTTCTGTTATGCTCAGTGTGTCGACACTTCAGTTCAGCGCGGCAGATAGCTTCTCTGTCTGGCGCTCATGCCTCTACACGTCCAGCGTGATGCCCCGACACAGCGGTTCGAGCCGCACACGATTATGGCACCTGTGTCGACCTGTGGCCTTGGAAGTGTCGACCTGTTGATGAAGAAAGCTACCTTTTTCTCAAGCCAACAAAGGAAGTGCCGACACTTCAGCTGAATGTGTCAACACATCAACTGGACCCAGAACGAATCTGAGTTCGATAGCGTTCCGCTTTCCATGATCCGCAACCGTTCGTTGAGGATCCGTTCGTACCTAAATATGCTTCTGGAAGGTCACCTTTTCAGAGGAAATCATTGGCATTCAAAGGAATCTTCCAGAGGTGGGGCCCACAGCAGATTTGGTTCCCCCATCTGCTCACGCTTCTGGCACGCACGGCAGAACAAGACAAGAAGGTTGAAAGCAAATAGAAAAGGGAGAAAGGGACGTCCGGCCGTGCTGTACGTGGATAAGATAACTTGGAGAAGAAGGGTTTTGCAGCCCTCTTCTTCCCCGTAGAAGCAAAAGAACTGAGAGAGGAGAGAGCAGCGCAAAAGAGCTCGTGAGGAGATTTCGTCATCCCTCTGCTACCAGCGTGAAAGCATCGTGCATCTCCTCTTCTTCACATTCTGGAGCCTGGATTGCAAGGAAGAGAGCGTCTTCAGTCGCCCGTGCAGCAGCTGGAAAGACTATCCAGCGTTTCTCTTGAGTTCGCAGTGAAGAGCCCAAGAGAGTAGAAGCCACGTCTAGGATTCGTCCGGTTTCCAGACAGGATAATTTCTCCCATTGATCTTCATCGTCATACCCTGTCTGCTTGAGTTGTTTCTATTTTATTTTTCTTCTCAAAACTTATACCCACACAGTGATCCCTACCTACGTGTAGGAAGACAAACTGAGAGAGCTCAGTTTTGTGGTATTTGGGTTGTGTACCTGCAAGCTGTTGGACAACGGTTGGAGAGAGTTTCTCTCTCGGTGAGAAGCTGTGAATCAACGGTAGTGCCTTGGCACTAGTGAAGCCTCATTCAATTGAGTGAGGGGTGGACGTAGGTCTCTAGATAGAGACCGAACCACCTTAAAATCTTGTGTCTCTGTGGTTTGTTTGTTTTCACGCTTTGACGCTAGATGTTTGTGTAGGAGCGTTGATCCTTCCTCTTTCATACTTTTAGCTCAACTGTTTGTGGTCATACTAGCCTTATTGCTACATAAGTTTTAACTTTAGATCGTTCTCGCAAAGAAGGGGCTGATCTATTCACCCCTCCCCTCTAGATCCGCCTATCACTATCTATCAGCACGCCCTGATAAATTTACTGGCCAATTCTTTAAACTTTGGCAACAGAAGATGTGATATTGAATAACCTCTTCGGCTCTATTCTCTGTCATAGAATCCGACCCCCCTACAGATGATGAAAACGAACCCGCTAGGTCAGTAGATGTAGCCAAGTTTAAGGAGAGGGACTACCCATGTACTGGTAACATCCTCTCGTGTCTTTTTGATAAACTCTATGACATCTATTGCACTGCCAAATCCGTCAAAGACCTGTGGTTTGCCTTAGAGAAGAAGTATGACTCTAAGGATGTCGGAATAGATAAAATTATCGTAGCCAATTACTTTGACTATAAGATGAATGATAATACATCTATTGTTAACCAAGCCCATGAGATCCAGTCCCTTATTTTAGACATTCAAAGGTGTGGAATGTCTATTGATAAGAAATTTCAGGTATGTACTTTGATAACAAAACTCCCACCTTCCTGGAATGATTTTTCTCTCTCTTCAACATAAATGTGATGAGATGACTGTTGAACAGTTGATCTCTTCTATTTAAGTTGAAGAGGGAAATAAGGATAGGAACAAAACCAGAAATCCTCCACCTGAACCTGAATTCCAATCCAATGCCAATTTAATCGAAAAATCTACCTCTCGTTCCTTCAACAAAACTTTCAAGAAATCCAAAGACATCAAAGGAAAAAAAAAGATCAAGAAGGAATTAGAGAATATTTCATGCTATGTGTGTAGAAGGCTAGGACATAAGGCTTACAAGTGCTATGAAAGGAAAGGCAGAAATAATAAACCCTACAAAGAAAAGAAGTCGATTGCTACTGATCAACAGGTCAATGTGTTAACTATTGACTCCATTTTTGATGAAAGGTTTATTTCCTTTAATCTTGGAATTCATGTGGTATGTCTACCAACACACTGGTTAGTAGATACGGGAGCAAATGTCCATGTCTGCTCAGATAGAGCTTTGCTCTCATTTTATCAGGGCCTTGAAGTCAGGAGCGTGACAATGGACAACTCCACTAAAGTCAGAGTAGAGGATGAAAGACGTGTTTACCTGAAGCTTACTTCAGGGAAGCCTTATGTCTCTACAGGGTGCAGCATGTGTCTGATGTCAGGAGGAACTTAATTGGTGGGTCATTATTAGTGCAGCAAGACTATGAACTTCTGTTTAGGTCCAATAAAGTTGTAATTACTAGACATGGAAACTTTGTAGGAAAAGAATATTTGCATGATGGTTTATTTGTACTTAATATTTCTAACAGTTTTTCGTTTAATAAAAGTTCCTCTTCTATTAGTTATCATGTTGAATCTTGTGACTTTTGGCATGCTAGACTTAGCCATGTTAATTTCAATACCATCAAAAGAATGATGTATTTAGATTTAATTCCCAAGTTTGATGTAAAACATGCTGATAAGTGTCAAATATGTGTGCAAGCTAAACAACTAAGGAAGACTTTTAATTCCATTGAACGGAACACCACAATATTATAGTTGATACACTCTGATATTTGTGAAGGGATAGGTTCCCTAACTAGAGGTAGGAAAAAGTATTTTCATTACATTTATTGATGATTTTTTCAAATTCTATATGTTGTATTTACTTAGAATCAAGGATGAGACTCTAGAAAAAGTAATGATTTTCAAGTCCCTATCTGTAAAGCAAATTAAAAAGTTGTTTAAAATATTGAGATCTAATAGGAGTGGTGAATACTTGTCTAATGTCATGAATGACTTGTGTATCAAAAATAGAATCATCTATGAGTTGACAGCTTCGTATTCACCTGAATCAAATGGAGTGGTTGATGAATTCCATGTTGTGTAGCTCAGGATTACCTGAGAATATATAGGGAGAAACATTGCTCTCTACATGTCATGTCCTTAACTGTGTTCCTCATAAGGCAAAAGACAAATCATCTTTTGAAATTTGGTTTAAAAGAAAATCAAATTATAAATTGTTGAGAGTTTGGCGATGTTTAGTCAAAATAAAAGTTCCAGAGAATAAGAAGAGAAAAATTAGTTTTAAGACTATAGACGGTGTTTCTATTAGTTATGCCGAAAATAATTTGGCTTACAGATTTCTTATCATTAAATTTGATATCTCTGGAATTTTTGCAAATACTATATTTGTGAATTTGATGATGTAAATTTTTATGAGGATATCTTTCCTTTTAAGACTAATGATATTGTACGTATAGATTCATCTTTTATTCCTTCATCCCACACTTCTAATCATATTCAGCATGATCATTTAGATGTAGACATAAAACCTAGAAGGAGTAAAAGAACTAAAATAGAAAATTCATTTAGAGATGACTTCAAATCATTCCTAGTAAAGGATGATCCTTTAACCTTTAAACTTAAAGATGTCATGCTATCTAGTGCTTCCACATTCTGGAAAGAAGCAATCAATGGAGAAATAGAATCAATTAGGAGCAACCACACTTGGGTACTAGTGAATCTTCCACCTGGTATCAAGACAAATGGTTGTAAATAGATTTTCAAAAAGAAATTGAAACCAGATGGCTCCATTGACAAATATAACGCCAGATTGGTCACTAAGAACTTTAGAAAGAAAGAGAGAATAAATTTCTTTGATACCTATTCTCCCATGGCTAAAATCACTACAATCCGTGTGCTTGTTGCACTGGCCTCTATATATGATCTACAGGTTCACCAGATGGATGTGAAAATTATATTTTTAAATAGTGAACTTGATGAAGAGATCTATATGAATCAACCAGAGGGATTTGTAATTCCAAACCAAGAGCATAAAATATGCAAGTTGGTAAAATCCTCATATGGACTTAAGCAAGTCCCTAAGCAATGCCATCAAAAAATTGATAAAGTCAGTTGTTCTAATAGTTTTTTATGTGTGAATCTGATAAATACTTGTTTGTTAAATTGTTTGCTGATACTTGCATTATTTTATATCTTTATGTTGATGATATCTTGATATTAGGCAATGACTTGATATTGATAAATGAAACCAAATAGTTTCTGAATAGTAAGTTTAACATGAAAGATCTGGGAGAGGCAGAGGTGATACTAGGGCTTAGGCTTTTAAAGTCACCTGAGAGTTATTCTATATCACAATCTCATTATGTTGAGAAAGTATTGAGAAGGTTTAGTCTATATGACTGTAAATTTGTGTATACTCCTTTTGATCCCAATATCATACTTAAAAAACATCATGGTGAATGTGTTGAACAACTTAGATATTCACAATTAATTGGTAGTTTAATATATTTGTCAAATTGTAATAGAACTGACATCTCATTTGCTGTGAATAGACTCATCAGATATACGCATTGTCCTAATAAAATACATTGGCATGCCCTTGAAAGAATTTGCAGATATTTAAAAGGTACCATACTATATGCACTGCATTTTGGAAAATATCTTGTTGTAATGGAAGGATATAATGATGCCAATTGGGTGACTGCAAAAGCCCAAGGAAAGGATATCGCTGGCTTTGTGCTTATGATGGGTGGTGAGACAATTACCTAAAAGTCTATCAAACAAACCATATTAGTTCGGTCTACCATGAGGCTGAGTTAGTAGCACCAAAAGTGACTAGTAGAGAAGTTGAATGACTGAAGAACATTATGATTGACCTTCCTTTACTAAGTAAGCCAGTTCCTGCTATCTCTATTCATTGTGATAGCCAAGTTGCAATAACTAAGGCTAAATGTGATAAGGTAAATGATAAGTTAAGTACTCATATAAAGTTGAAATTGAAATTTGTGAGAGTATATGAACAAAGGAATAGTCTCTTTAGACTATGTGAAATCAGTAAGAAATCTTGTTGATCCTTTAACCAAGAGATTGAATAGAAATTTGGTTGAACAATCATTGAGGGGGTAGCATGGTTCGCCGGATCGGATTAGATCGGATCGGCCCGGATCGGTTGATCCGATCAGTTTCCAGGCGAACCGACCCAATCGGCCGATCCCGAGTCAAAGTGGACCGATCCAGTAGTGGGATCGGTGGGATCGGGCCGGATCAGCTTGGGATTGACCTGATCGGGCCGGATCGGCCGATTCCAGGCGGTCCCGCCCATGGTCCCATTTGAATTTCAAAAAAAAAATTGGGGGGAATGCCAACCAAGAGTCTTTGGTCCTTGAGACATTTTGACCGGGATTTCACTCTTGCACACACACCATTTCACTTTCTTCTCTTCTCTTTCACTCTCCTAGGCTCCTTCCTCTCCAAGTCTAATAATAAAAATCAGACTTGCACCACATACATATCTTGAGGGTTCTTTTCCTTCTGAATACTCGATCACATGGGTAAAGATATTTTCCCAACATCTCCAATTAAAGATAAACTTATAACTTCAAAGGAAATAGCAATTCCTTAACATAACCAACAATATACTTAATTTTATATTTGTTTCAAGTAAAAACGTAGAACAAAAATACCAGTGTAGTTACATCAAGCTCAAAACAGACAGTTGCATGCAAAAATTCAGCCTAAGTTAGGGCAATTCAGCTCTTTACTCCATATTCTTCATATTAAGATCCAAGGATTCATATGTTAATATGAATATGAATTATTCTCTGATAGTCATTATCAGATAGCAAGTTCAAAAATAATCTAATCTGTTTAATTTCCTTTTTTTTGTTAAGAAACCAGGTTTAAAAATTGTATTAGCTGTTTCCATATCCATTGGCCTATCAATTGCAAAAATACTATCCAAAAATCATCTGTTAAACTAAAAAATAACAATCGGATAATATGATTATCTGATCCTATTCAAACACATCATCATAATAATCAACTGGAGGTAGCTACCAAGTTTTTGAGATCCACAGTTGGACCCTATTATGACAGTGTACACCAACACCAAGGAGTATAATCAGTATGTCATGGACTACCAACTCATGTATGCCACGTACATGTCACGGAATGACTATGTACAATATGTAGAAAACTCTTTCAATGTTTGCCTTCAATGAATGAAAGGTAGATATCTCATGGAATCCTTACATCATTTGAGTATGCCACCTATTTCATGAAATGATGAGCATATGTCAACTATTTCACATTAAATTTGATATAGAACTATGTTATAACAGTTTTGCTAATTTTTCATATTCTTGGAAGTTTTTTTGAATTTTTTTGGACATTTGTATCCCTAGCCGAGTCAGCCGAATCGGCCGATCCCATCGATCCGGATCGTTTTGGGACCGGCCGATCCTATCCCGATCCCCGATTCCGCCTTCCTTGGGGGATAGGACTTAAGCTCATTAATTAAACACCATCAATAGTAACATAACCTGATGTTTGAAGATCCCATAGCACAGATTCAATAGGAAAAACAAGTTGAATGGGTGTATACTGAAGAGCACTTGTTGGAGACTGGTGCCTCATTGTCCATCTCTATGATAAAGTGCTTATTCTGAAATAGTAAAGAATGAATTATAACTCTTAATGAGTCCAAAGACCTGTGCAACGAGGTGTAGATACGTTTCAGTGCATCTTGGAGGACTCACCTATGTGAGTGTACTTGTGTAACCGCAATCTATGAGATTTTGGGGGCTAATCCCTAGAGCACTCATGAAACAAGATATAAAGCACATGGCCAGAATGTGATATTCCGTGAGAACACTGTTGACTAATGAAATGTGTGTTGTATGAAACCTTCCACATAAGGGTCTAAGTTCAAAACATGGTTCACTTAGATCTATAGAGGATGGAAAGTATAACACTATGTAAAGGTTCAAATCGGAAGACACATTCACTAATGCATGTCATCTCACGCTCTTATAAATCTATATCTCAATTTTAAAAAAAAAATTTCTTGGTGGGCAAATGTTGGATTTCATGTTTTAAAATTTCAAAGTTAGAGTCCTTGTGTTGTTTTGTCCCGCATTAGAAGATGAAAAAACTATTCATCTACTTTTAGTTGGGACTCTAAAATTTACGTGTACTCTTTTGAGGAGACTATGGTAGTTGGTCAATTTGAGCTTGTGGGCTCTTTGGGCCTTATCGTCTATCTCAGACGCACGCGTATTGTCTTGCCTTGTCGATGCCATGTCATGCATGCATGCAATACTCGACATCGACATTTTTTTTTCTTTTAATTTTGACTGTTTGACCCAACGTCTCTTGGATTCTCTCTGCGTCTCCTCGAATACCCATCTTTGGGCGGATGGGTATGACTTGGTCAAGAGTCACTTCCCTAGAGGGCATTTGAGGAAAGTCGATTTTATGTGAGAGACACGGCTTAGGGTTTTCTCTCACTCGACGGCTATCTCTCTTGTGCACCTCTCTCTCCATCATCTTCTTCTTCCTTGCAAGATACTGCAGTCACAATGGTGTTTGCCCCCAGCAACGCGAGTTGGAATACACCTTTGCGTCACCATCGATCTGGGTCGTTGTATATTGGGAGAAGTTTCATCGTGAAGCCTATTGCACCAGAGTAGGGGCAGAACGACTCTAAAGAAAGCGACTACGTGCTTCGACCTGAGTTTACTTTTCTTGATCGCTTGATTCACTTTGATTTCTGTGCTCAGATCTAATAGAATATCTCTACCCGTGCATAGTTTTTCCAACAGGAGCTCCCAACTCTTGCCTGAGATTGATCCTACAGGCTTGCTTAAGTCTATTTTTGAGACCTAGAAACCTCAACGAATCAACTCATACAACATGTTATGAGAGCTACCTCAGCAAGCCGTGGCTAAACAACTGTACTAAACAAGATACTCGTAGTGTGACATGTCATGCCTTTATACATGTTTGTGTGAATAATATCTTTATTCTGTAAATTTCACATACATTCTTTTCTCGCGTCAATGCTATTACATGCCCCTAATTGAGAGAGGAGATGGCAGAAAATCTTTTCTACAACCTATAGGATTGCAACTTCATATTTCTGGAGAGCAAGTGTGGTGCTTGGTTTCATTTAGATCATGATCAACTTTCTCTTTCTTTGTGGAGCAAACTAGGAAGCAAAGCTCATGAAGATACTTGTTATTACAGCATAATAGAGTTACAAACAGCTTCAACTTAATAATTCATACAGTGGCATACCCCAAGTACGCTGCTAATTGCATCCTTTAGATCTCCAATAATCAGTGCCTTTTTCGGTGGTGACCAAGGCAGTCCACTATTCTGAGACCAACAAAATTTCATAATTTCTCAAGATTTAATAAAAGTGCAGCAAACATATCAGAAGAAGGTGAACTCATGGAAACACTAACCACCCATCCGCGTGAACCCTCAACACCACCTTTTATAGCAAAAGCAGCTTTGAAGCCATTGGCTGTGACCAACTCCGCAACAAGTTCAGAGTTGCCATCAAATCTGGCTTTTTTGGGCATTAAGAACTGTTAGTTACAGCACCAAATTGATTACTGATTCAGGAAAACAAATCTAAACTACATGGCCAAGGAAGAAGTGAGAGACACTGTCTATACAATTTTAAGTTGGAAGCAGGCCATTTTCTAAGGTATATTATCACTTCCTTCAACTTTTGAACGAAAAGATGAAAAAAAAAACTAGAAATGATACAACAATGTAGCCTCTTCATGATAGAATGTAGAACGTTTAAAAAAGGACAAAAGAAGTTCCACACTAATAACCTCTCTATATGAGAAGTGGCTTGAGGAATCTTCTAAAAGGTTCAGAAATGTGCATCTGCGAACAGAATTAGGATGATGACACTCCACCTGAGGTAATCATAATTTAGTCTCAAAAAGATGATGAGATTTCTACTATGATGAACAAGATGGCAATGTTAGCTTTAGTGTTTTACTGTTACAGACAAAAAAGTAAATACTGGAACAGAGATAATACTGGAAATGGCACAGGATGATTTTTTGGACTACGGCCACAATTGCACTGAGCACACATTTAGAAATAATGTTTATTTTCCATGAAATTTGATGAAATATCTATATTTGTTACTGAAGGAAGATTAAATGTTTTTTTCCGCTTTCAAGTTTCAACATCACATAGGATAACTATATCTTTTATCGATGCGTATTTTTTCACATCAAGATGTTGGCTGTCATTTAAGTGTGATGTTAGGTAATAAGAAGACCAGGAAATCTTTGCATGCAGATTGTGTCTACACCTGGTGTGAATGATGATAAAAGAATAAAAAGTAACAAAATATAGATGTCATGTCTAAAGAGGAATCGTAGTGAAAGATGACCTCACAGTAAGCAAAGATATGATGCTTATCCCATCTTGATTCAGTGAGCCAGTGGTACATGAAAAATTAAAGAGGATGAAAGAACTAAAGAACATCCTTATCAGAACTTGAGGACTATTAATTTAAATATTCTGATAATGGAAACTGCTTCCTGTAATTTAATAATCACCAAGAGTATCAGTCAGAATTGCTGGTTGGGACAGGAGAACAAAAGATGGTGCACAGTATACAAACACCCATCTTCACTTTAAAAACTGTTATATATAGCTTTAAACATGAGAAAAAAAAGTATTTGCTTCAGATGTTTCTTGGGACAACATCTGTACACATTTGTACTTCGGTTTCAAATTTCCAGTTCATAGTTATACATTGTTTGTCAGAGGAGTCTGAACAGCGAAATGTCAAAAAAATAACTTAGATTCCATTCTCTTGATGTGCTTGGATTTCATTTTTCTTGATCTAGTGACCTCTATTTGTATTGGTTTACTTCTGGTATCCATCTGCAGAAGCTTCTACCACATTCATACACAAGAACAACAAAATCCAAGTTCTTAGTACTAAAGTTGAATGGTTGGTTGTTAAGTACCAAAAAAGATTAAAGGAAAAGAAGTTGATGAAAGCTTGTCATCTAGATGGATTGAAGGGTTAGGATGTGTTTGGCGAAACTTTTGGCTTCTACTTTCAACATGAAGAATGTAAATTGAGAGTGGTTATACTAGTCGATGGTTACAAAAATCAAACCTTCTTTAACAAACCCATTCTTTTGTCCTCATTTAGGGAGCTACAATTTGGACATTTTGGTTGGAAGTCCAAAATAACTTCAAAACTACACAAATGGCTTCCAAGGCCTACCATCCTCCACCCAAAATAACTGGGTCAAAATTTGTGGAAGCCCAAAAGTGCCCCAACTTGGATGCTGCACCAAACATGGCCTTCGTTTTCTTTTTCCACCTACAATGCACTCTGTGCTGGGAAGACTTTCAGCACCACATCCGTGAATTATACCACCAAATTTATGGTTTCACCATGATTCAATTTCAGATTGAGAAATCACAAGTCACTTATATCCCAACGAACAGTATGAATGCACTTTATCCGCATGACCTTGGGCAAAACCAACGCCCAATCCTGAAGCAGATGAGATACAAAAAGGAGGGAGTAAATTAGAAAGAAACATTTAACAATTAACAATCAACCTCGATAAGCATATCCATCATTGATTGCATCCTCACATTTCTGTCTGATGTTTCATATTTCAGATAGAACCGGGGGTGTTTCCTAACGGATTATAAAGCAACCTAACATTGACAACTCATTCATATTTATCGGAAATAACAATATGACTTAAAATTGACAGCTTGCGAGTGTGAAGGTCAGAATTAGTACCGGCGGAATTAGTTTCATAACATGAAAATCTTCACCAGAAGCTAAATAAGTAAGGTTGAAACCTTACTTGTCCAGAATGAACAACGTAGTATTCTCCGGGTCCTTGAATCTGAGGGACAGCTTCTTGAGGAACCCTGGCTTGTCATTACCTGTGTACGTGATCGAAACAGCCTTCTTCTTCAGGCTCCGCAGCTCGGGGCTGCCCACCTCCTTAAGGTCCTTCCCTTCCCTTATGTCAAGCAGCTGCGCATTCCCATCTTCTGACAGCTTCGCGTACGCAATCTTTGCCGTCTCGACGCCCCATGGCTTAGGCTTCTTCAGAATTTGAGACAAAATTAGTGGAACCGCCAGGACGGCAGCCCCCCCGCCGATGACCAGCGGGTTCTCCGACGCGAAACTGAGGACACCATCCAACGCTCCACCCACGTCAAAGTCGAAAGAACCTCCAAAAGAGGTGGATGTCCCGGCCCACCGCTCCAGGGCCTCCTCATACGTGAGCGCCCTCGCCGACCCTCCCCAACCGAGCACAGAGGACAGCAGCGCCAGGCCCCCACCGACACCTCGGGAGACGCTCTCCATCAAGCTCGGGGCGCCGGCATCGGGGGCCAACATCCTAGGGAATTTGAGGGGGAGAAGCTTCCTGGGCTCTGTTCTCTTCTCAGGGGAGGCAGCGGCGGGTGACCTGTGGAGAGACACCGGCGCTACTCTTGCTGCATTGAGGACCTCCATTGCATAGTTCTACGGCGATCTTCCCCGCCGGCCACTGCGGAAGCTTCTCCAGGCGCTTCTTCAGGAATCGGAGAGAAAGGTGCAGATTTCCATCGAGAACATGAGGGGGCGGGCGGGGGGTAGTTTCGAGCAGACAGTGGGTGCTTTCTAGAACCAGAGGACTGCGCGGTCCAGAATCTTGGGGGTTGGGTCAAGAGGGCGGCGGCGTTGGTGAGCTGGCAAATAGGATCGGTCCTACGCGAATGATAGCGTGCCACGTGGAAAAGCATGGATCATGTTTGAACTTTGATCTCCGTATTTGTGCGGCTGGAGACGGGCAACGTGTCGGGATCGGCGAAGCTGAGGAGATAAAAGGATACCTATCGACGTGGGTGGTGATCGTTTCCTTTTTCTTACTTTCAAGGGGAAAAAATGCATTTTTATTTGGATTAATTTTGTATGTAATCCTTTTTTATAAAAAATATCAAAATTAGCATTGTTAGTTGTCAAATATTTTATATATCATCGTTATTAATTAAAGTTTTAAAAACACTGTTACTTTATGAAAATATCTGCGTGTGGAAAGATTTGAAGTTGATAAAAACGTTGGGGTCATTTTTGTGGTGAGTGGAATTGTATAGTACGTAGTACCGGGATGCGAGTACATTGTACTTCTGCGTCTGTGAAAGAGAAGATAAACAAAAGAGCCCAATCAATATAGAAATCTATGAGAAATAAAAATCACATTTTTTTCCAAATTTTATGATTAACTATTAGCAATATTTGATGGACGGATCGTATTAACCGTACCGATCTTTTATTATTATGATAAAATAATTTGATAGTATTACGTATCAAGACGAAAGATGATATTATATATATTATATGTAAAATAATTTTTAAAAGTTCTTAACTCTGTTTGCTACGTTATTGGTGATTTTTTCATAAGATATTTTGAGTTCGGATCTCACAAATGACGTGCTATTTTTAGAATCTTTTGATCTTCTATCTCGAGATACTTAAAAATAAATAAAAAAATCATGCACCTTGTGTAATTTGAACCATTGACCTCGTATTTAAATCGTGATATGTCTAACTAATTCACATATAATATTTTATAATATAAAATAAAATATATAATATTTAGAAATATAACAACGTATCGATTATTTATCATGCATCGATGTATCAATTTGTCAAATCTTAACTATCAGAAGGGAATACTCGGACACATATCCCCTCCCCACCTCTGAAATGGTCCGGGGAAACTAGGTCCGGAGCTATAGAAACTCATTGACTGTTCTCACAATGTAGAGCTCTGAAGATCCAAACCTCCAAATGAAGGAATTAGTTAACACGGAATGCCAAATTCACGAGAAAGCCACTTTTCTCATTTAGGAATCAGGCTGATGTATGGATTATGAGATCGAATTGGGCGAGCGGCTCAAATATGATTAGAATTTTCATTAATTTTTGATGGATAAGACGTCGTTGATGACACGATGGTCAGGTCAGCATGGGATCCAACTCCCTTCATGCTCAACATGGTCTTAGGCAATTTTTGGTCACCACCCTTCACATTTATAACTTGTTGGGAATCCTCTCTTTGGCGTGTCATTCTCACCGTGCCCGAATTTGTTGTAGGGCTTTTGAATACTTTCACCGTCCCACTCTCTCTAAGTGCGTTCAATACTGAGAATGATCCAATTAGTTTATACCCACTTATTTTAACACGGAGAATTTATGAAATGCTCAACTTTTTTGGGGTGGAAACGTCTATTCATCTTAAAATCTCTTATAGCCTCACTTTGAATACGAGTTAGCTTATGGTTAACTTAAGGTTAACTCTAGACTGATTAATTTTGAGATTTAATTAGGGGTCAACGTTAATCGGACTTTCTGCTAGACTAATCACGAGATAATCTCGAGTTTCAATCTCATCTCACTGAGTTACCGTCTATCACGATTATCTCCCTCTCTCTTACACATTGTAATTAATTCTCACCCTCCCTCTCACACACGAACTCACCCTCCTTCTCTCTCTCTCCCTCTCTCAGATCTCACACACGTAATTAATGCTCACCCTCCCCCTATCTCTCTCTCTCACACATCTAATTAATGCTCACCCTCTATCTCTCTCTCTCACACGTGCTATATTGCTCACCCTCCCTCTCTCTCTCTCTCTCTCTTTCTCACACACCTAATTAATACTTGTTGTGTCTCTATAGTTTTGAAATTTTGATGATGACAAATATTATGTATCATTATATATATATTCTTGATGAGATATGATGCATTGATTATTGATCTCATCATCCTTATATAGTAGTATGAATATCTGTCAGAACAGGTTCTGAAAATAAATCAAAGTAATGACGGTTCAAAAAGATGATAAAAAGTCAACGCTGGTGACAAAAAGTCAACGCCAGTTAGCCAGTGCATTGAAGCATACAGGTCAGTGCATATACCCTCTGCCTTATCAAGTAAGGTCAATGGACATCTCAGACTGAAGGATACAGGTCAGTGCATATACCTTTTTTTATTAAGTAAGGTCAGAGCATCATTATCAAAGTCGGTGCACATTGTCAGTGCTGCACGCTAAAGTCAGTGCACATGCATTTGAAGTCTGAGCACATGCATAGTCACTTAATCAAATAGGTTGTGCACACGTCTACTTCGCTGCATGTAGGTCAGTGCATATGCACAAGTTTGCATAATAAGGTCAGGGCATATGCATTTGAAGTCAGAGCATGCTAGGTAAAGTCGGTGCATCTACAGTTGTCTTGTTAAGACAAGTCATTGCATACACATTAGTCAGGTCTGTGCATATCCATGTTCATTATTATGCATATAAGGTCGGTGCACATTCTCCTTGCGCATGTAGAAGGTCGGTGCACATATGCTAGTGGTAGCATATAAAGGTCGGTGCACATGATATGTCCTGCATATAGAGGTCGATGCACATATGCTAGCGGTAGCATATAAAGGTCGGTGCACATGATATGTCCTGCATATAGAGGTCGATGCACATATGCTAGCGGTAGCATATAAAGGTCGGTGCACATGCTATGTCCTGCATATAGAGGTCGGTGCACATCATGTCAATGCAGAACTAACTTCGGTGGATATTGCCTGCTACGCATCTAAGGTCTATGCACATCTGTCATGTGCACATAGAAGGTTTGTGCACATGCACATAATAGGTCTACGCATATGCACTGTTTGCTATCTGAAGTCTGTGCACTTATACTAGCAATAGCATGTGAGGTCTGAGCACATTTGCATAATCGCATTCTTAGGTCGATGCACATTCAGTAACTTGCAGTATTAGGTCTGTGCACACTTGCACGATAGCATGAATGAGGTCTGTGCACATTTTACAACATGCTAAATGAGGTCGGTGCACATATAGAATATATGCATTACAAGTCTGTGCATGTTCTGCATATATCTTTATAAGGTCAATGCAGGTGTTGTTATTAGTCTAATAGGTTCATCATGTAGCATGAACTCTCAGGTCTAAGCACATGAAGTATTATGCATTAACGTTCATGATCTTCTGTGACTTATCACATGATCATCTGATCTCCATGGTGTTGTTATATAATGATCATCTTTATAAACCATACATAATAAACATCTCTCTGAATTACTTATGACAATAAGGTGTTTGATTAAATGCCTTTTATCTTAACAAGGACTTAAGACCAAAAAGTCTAAAGCAACAGGATCGAACACCTGAAGGGCTGGAGATAGTCACGTGGCTCAAGTTTCAAAATCATAGGCACGTGATTTAAGGCGATGTCAGGTCTGAAGATTCAGCCATGTGGACAATTTATCCTCAAAGCCTGACGCGTGGATTCCCAGCAGCGCACTCCAGTTGGAATCTTTGGGCAGGAAACATCTCTCCCACACGCCCAAAGCGTGAGCTTATGGGACCCAAGCCTGAGGCTCCATAAAAGCTTCTCCTGCGAGAATAGACATGTAGCAAGTGAGCAACAGAGAAGAAAAGATAAGGAAGAAAGAAGAGAAGCAGATAGATTAGAAGAAAAGAGAGAGAGAAGAAAAAGAGTGAAGATCTGAGAGTTAGAAAAATAGAGTATCGTATTTTCAGTGAGAGTGGGTGAGAAGAAAAAGAGAGAGAGTCACATAGCAATGAGAAAGAAAGAGGAAGAAAGAGAGCAAACTTGAGGAGAGGAATCTGAAGATCCTGAAGATTCATTCAATTGGTTCTTGGATCAGATCCAAGCCAGATTTGCTCCTGCGTGAGCTATATTTTTCAGTCTTTATTTTCAGCTTTCCGGTGCTGTAATTCATCTTTTGATTTTCCATTTATGATTTCATCAAGCTGTGTGTCAGCGTTGCAGAAAATTAGTTCCTCTGGACAGCAAGCTGTGACGCTCAGCTGTAGCAAGCTGTAATACTCATCGGACGCAAGCTGTGTGGCGCAGCGGTAGCAAGCTGTGATGCTCAGTGGTTCAAGGTGTTAGGCAACAAGAAGCCTCACTCTGGTTTGAGTAGGGGATGGACGTAAGTCTGTGGTAGCAGACCGAACCATCTAAAAACTCTTTGTCTTCATGGTTTGAATGTATTTCTGACTCTCGATAGATGTATGCTTAGGACAGTTTCTGTTGCATAGGTCTAAACTAAGTAATTCTGAGTTCACAATTGCATTTACTAGTTGTCTGAATTCTATCCGCTGCTAAGTGTTTCAGCAAGATTGCTGACTGAGAAACACTCCTCGCTGATAACTAAGTATTCTAGTGAGAATCACATTAGAACATTTGAACAAGTGTTGGAGTGTGAGTCTGAATAGAATATCAGTTTAAATTGAGCCATTTGAGAGTTTAATTCCGCAAGTTTTATAAGTATTGTTGTAATTGGGCAAAATTTTAAAGGGGAGATTCATTCACCCCCCCCCTCTAAATCTGTGTCTGCACCATCTCATAGACTCAACAATTGGTATCAGAGTAGGTCTCTGACCTTACAGATCCAACGATCTGTAGAGGATCCTGCCGTGTTTTGGTGCATTACTCATCCATTGCCTTTTAGCTAAGTACTTTGAATCTGTTTAACTATTTTTCAATGGCTTCTCTTCTGGTTTTCGATGGTTTGAATTTCAGTAATTGGTTAGGCGGCCTATGTGCTTATATAAATTCCATCGATTCTAATCTATGAAATTTGGTTTCAAAAGATCCACATAAACTGTCTCATGACCAGACCAAATGGTCTAATGAGGACAAACTAAAGGATAGCGAGAACACTATGGTTCTAAATATTTTAAAGGCTGCAGTTAATTCTGACTTATTTCCATTTGCCTTCAGGTGCACATCAGGAAAGGAAATCATGGATGAGGTGATTGACATTCATGAGAAGAAGGAAGAAGAATGCCTCGTGGCAAGAAGAAGTGATCATAACAGTGATCAAAAGGAGGAAACGTCATCTCAGGTAAGCTCTGGATCCGAATAAATTTCGTTTGATGATTTAGTAAATGTGTATGAAGAGCTTACTGATAGACATAAGAAACTAAAATCTGAAAATAAGAAATTGAAAAAGAAATTTGATCAGATTAGTTCAAATGTCTCTTGTGAAAATTATCTGAAACTGAGATAATCTTTTGATGAATGATTGTCTAATGCACATACATATAAGAAACAACTGTGTTTACTGAAAAATGAAAACGAAGAACTTAATCTGAAAATTTCTAAACTAGAAGAAAAAATGAGTTCAATCAATGATGATCAAATTTGTATCAAAAATTCAGATCACAATGAAAAGTTGCTGAAAGAACTTGATTATGCTAACTTGGAACTGAATAAACTTAAGTCTGAAAATGAAACTTACAGAAAGTAGATTGAAGATAATGAAGAAAAATTCAAAAGACTTCAGGAGGAAAATAGTTTAATGTCTGAAAAATTGGAGGCCATTAAAGTTGTTAATGTAGAACTGCAGAAAAATCTTCAAAAGGCTGAAACTAAACAAAAACAAGAAGTTATTTCTGCTGATCAGACATTAATTGGTGAGTTAGTTCAAAATGACAAACTCAATGAGGAAATTAGAAGATTAACACTTGAAAATGAAAAACTGAAAAATCTGAACACAGCTATTTCAGAAAAATTGCTTAGTTTAGGAAAAGGAAAGGTAGTTGACACTAATGAAAATGAGAAGCAACAAAATCTGGAAAAAGAAATTAAAAATCTGAAAACTATTAATAAAATGTTGAATGAGAAAATTGTTAGTTGTGAGGAAGAAATGGCTAGCTATGAACTTTGCATTTCAACTCTTCAATGCGAGAATGATGAGATGAATGATTCCTTGTGTAAGTCTATTTAGGAGATAGATGGCATTTCTGGAAACAAAGAGAAAATAAGGAATCAACTATATTCCACCTTTGTGCAAAGTTCAGAAAGTGCTAGTACTTCTAAGGTTTTCCCTAAACAAATTGTAGCTCAGAAAATTCAACAAGAAAATAAAAATCAGAAAACACTGAAAAAAATGATAAATTGCATACAAACAATTCTCAGGCTAAGAAATTCTCTGTTGTTAAAAGAAATAACATTGAATGTTTTTACTGTGAGAAATCTGGCCATATGATGAATGATTGTTTTATAATGAAGAAGGATGATTTGAATAGTGGTAGAATTCATGCTAGGAATTATCATGCTAAAAAACCTTCTCATGTTCAAAAGAAAAGAATTCACTATTTTCATAGTGGCAAAATAGGCCACAGGGCTGCTCAATGCTGGTTTGCCAGTGCTCAAGAGAAAATTCATTCTTATTCTTGTTATAATAAATTTCATGTGAACCATGTGTTTGATAGAAATAATTTTGATTCTAGAAGAAAGCACATTGTGTGCTTCGAATGTGGAAAGTATGGCCACACAATCAAGGATTGTTGGCATGTTCTAGGGAAAAGAATTAATTCAAAACTTGTAAACTTCCCTACAAATCAAAATATTTTTGGTAGAAACAAATATGTTGTTAAAGGAAAATTCAATGCATGTTTTGAGTGAGGAAAGTCAGGCCACAGAGCTGCTGACTGTTGGCTGAATAATCATGAAAGATTGAACTTGCATGTGAAAACTAGAAACATTCATGCTTATGCACATGAGTTTCATACTAATGCTAATATGCACATAAAGAATCCAAAGTCTGTTACTTCATGTCATTACTGTGGAAAATATGGGCATTCTATGCATAATTGTTATGTTATGAATTCTGATGATCTTCCAGCCCAAAAAATGTGGAAAGCACCCTCTAGTGGTGCCGCTGACAGTTTAGGACCCAAGAATTCTTAGGTACCTAAATTTGCAAAATAAGAATCTATTTTGCAGGTGTGCCTTGGGGCTGGGGAATAAAAGGGGTTAATTAGCCAAGGCACCCAAGTATGGTAAAATCCCAACTCTGTGTTTTACAGGTATGAGTATTTGATTGTTCAATAATCTTCCTCATATTGATGAATACCATGCTTAATTTGTTAATCTGAATCTCATGCATACATGTTCACATCTCAATCTGTTCTTTGCATTTTATGTCTATATCAGTTTAAGATTGAATTGAACGTCATATTCTGAAAATCTGAACTGCATGTGTCTGATGTCTGCATATATCATTTGCATGATTATCGAGGAGCTTCTCGATGCATATGTCTGTTAGATCATGCATACATTTTCACATATGCATATCCAATTGCATTGTCATGCATGACCATTATGGTATATCAAATGGTAAGTTACTAAAGGGCAGGTGTAATCTGTCTGGAAGTTTTTACTATGTGTGAGGTGGTCTTTAGACCAAGTCCTCTGCCTGGTACCATAGGTCAAAATGCACATAGGGCAGTCTAAGACATAATTCATTGAACTTCCTTGCATAATGTCTCTTGCATATGTTACACTCAGAATTCATTCATTTAATACATAAAGTCAGGGAGAGTCTGTCAAGATAATTCGTGTGTTTCATGCATATTTGGTTAGGTTTATCCCTTGCATGGTTTTCATGTCATATATAATGGTTTAGTGCATTTAGATAGTGAAGAGTAGCTCATAAGTGCTCATCATTAATGCTAACAATTGATATCATAATGCTTGACCATTGTTTGCATTCACATTTGTCATTTTAACAATTGGTATCATGCACATATTCAGGGGGAGCATAAGAAAAATTCTTGAACTACATGACTATCTTTGTTCATACTGATTATTCTTGCTCTTCTAGCAATTTATCTCAAACATTGGTATCAGTTCGTCTCACTTGCCTTCATCTGTTGTGAAATCATTTGAACTTATATCCTATTGAGTTTGAAACTTATTGATTACTGCTTCTGCATTTGCTGAGGGGGAGCTACCTTGAAAGATTCATGTTCTTTCTTGTAATAACTAGACAGTATATAAAAAGGTCTAGCTGGAAAGATAGGTCAGGCCTATTTGGAAGGTTAACCCTTGCATGAGTAGATTCTTGGATCCAACCTCCGCCAAGTACTGGTCTTAGTTGTGATTGGTTTACCAGCTTACCTTGAAATTCATATTCCTTATTACTGTCAATTAGTTGTGATTGACAAATACTGTCACCACTGTCCTTAGCTAGTCTGTTTGAAATCTCACTTTTGATGAACCTTGAACATATCTAACATGTTATTAGCTCACTGATTTCAAATGATTTTCAAACTCTCTGAATGTTCCTGATTGCCATATCTTTGAAATTCTCTGTCAAACTTGAAATTCATCTTGCTGTTCTTTACACAAAATCTCTTGAAATCGCATAGCCATTTGTCTGATGCATTCTTGATCATATCTGCTACAAGCATGAAACTCTAATCCTTTCTATTTTAATACATGCTTCCTAATGCTTCTATTAATTGGCTGCTGCTGAAAGTGTTGACCTGAAGTTTGGAAAGATTTCAATTTATGTACCCAAATCAAAAATTTGAAATCATCTAAAAAGATCTTCTATTATACAGATTTAAGAATGTCTGATGAATCAAATTGATTTAAGTCTAATGTATTCATTAAGTTTGAATATGAAAGGCATGAAAATGTCTGACTCATTTTTTTAATAAATCTTAACCGACCGTTTCATGTAAATTCAAGCAAGACCTTCTGAAAATCTAAAATTTTGAAAATTCTGGCTTGCTTTGGTTGAGATACATGAAGTAAGTACCGTTCTTAAACATTTGAGTATTCTGAGAAATATATGAAAATCTAAAATTGTTTAAAAGAAAATTATGGTCAGAGCAATGACTTTGGTCACCGAGAAACCTGTCCAAAGGACTGTGTCATGAAGTACCTTAGTTAGCTCTGCTGAAAAACTTGTGAAAATTATATGAAATTTCTGACAGAGCAATGGCATGGTTGTGTTGAGTAACTAGGGATTCCTATCTCTAACCAAGATGTCTCCTCACGTAAAAAGACACTTCTATTGCTAACTCTGTTCTCTTATGGAGAAGTAATACGGTTATAACATTGAGTAACTGGGTCACTTCATCTAAGACGTGTTGTGCCTCATGTAAAAAGGTGTTGATATAACCAAAATTGCTCATTGAAAAATAAGTTGATGAACAAAAGAAACATCTAAAAATTTCTGACAAGTTCAGATATATTCCTGAGTGTTTAATCTCAATACTACTTTGTGTAACTCCTAAATGAGTCATTGAAATTAAATGAGTAAGATTGAAGGAGGTTAAACAAGAATGGCATATGAGTGATTGGTTCATTTATATTAAAATTTAATTTCAGATATGTGTATTGAATTTTATTGACAAACTTGGTATATATCATGCTAAAACTATGCTGGAAATTTAAGACTCATTCATAAGCCTTTATAATAGAAGAGTCTGAAATTACAACTTGGATTTTTGAAATTGGTATCTTATTGAAAATCTTCAAGTCTCTTCTATTCATTGGAAATTCAGCCAAAATTTCTATACTCAGATCATGCTCACTGTCATTGATCATATTTTTATTCAAATTCTGCTCACTGTTCTTGATGGTCCTTTGTCATGACCTGAACACATTCTTGACTGCACATGTGACCTACTTCAACTAAATGTAAAATTTCAATGTCCAACAATTGATATCAATCTGCCTTGATTGTCCAATCTGATTGACTGGTTGTTTGCTTCAATTTGAATGTCCATGTGGTTTGCTTCAATTTGATTATCTGCTCTGTCAAAGGGGAGAGTATCTATTCAGGGGGAGTTATAGTTGACAGTGAATCATTTTTGCATCATAGTACAAAGGGGGAGATCTTTTTGTTAGCATCCTTTTGTAAAAAGGGGGAGAATTTGTGACATATCTTTCCTGTTCCTTCCTTTTTGATGTTGTCAAAGGAGGAGAATTTTTGTGAGTCATTGGTATTTTTGTGAGTCATTGGTTGGTTGCAATTCTAGGTTGCATGAATAACTGATGCATAGTCATGTATGTTGTATGTCCATGTATATTTCATACTGACTTGATCATCATGCTGAATTTAATGCAATGACTCATAATATTGCCATCATCAAAAGGGGGGAGATTGTTGTGTCCTTGTGGTTTTGAAGTTTTGATGATGACAAATATTATGTATCATTGTATATATATATATATATATATATATTCTTGATTAGATATGATGCATTTATTATTGATCTCATCATCCTTATATAGCAGTATGAATATCTGTTAGAACAGGTTCTGAAATGAATCAAAGTAATGACTGTTCAAAAAGATGATAAAAAGTCAACGCTGGTGACAAATAGTCAACGCCAGTTAGCCAGTGCATTGAAGCATACAGGTTAGTGCATATACCCTCTGCCTTATCAAGTAAGGTCAATGGACATCTCAGACTGAAGGATACAGGTCAGTGCATATACCTTTTCTTATTAAGTAAGGTCAGAGCATCATTATCAAAGTCGGTGCACATTGTCAGTGCTACACGCTAAAGTCAGTGCACATGCATTTGAAGTCTGAGCACATGCATAGTCACTTAATCAAACAGGTTGTGCACACGTCTACTTCGCTGCATGTAGGTCAGTGCATATGCACAAGTTTGCATAATAAGGTCAGTGCATATGCATTTGAAGTCAGAGCATGCTAGGTAAAGTCGGTGCATCTACAGTTGTCTTGTTAAGACAAGTCATTGCATACACATTAGTCAGGTCTGTGCATATCCATGTTCATTCTTATGCATATAAGGTCGATGCACATTCTCGTTGCACATGTAGAAGGTCGGTGCACATATGCTAGCGGTAGCATATAAAGGTCGGTGCACATGCTATGTCCTGCATATAGAGGTCGGTGCATGATGCCCCTGATTTTTCAGATATTTATCGAATCAGGATCCGTGGGTTTCGGATCGTCTTTTCGCTGGTTGCGGATTGTGTCCGAGTGAGCTTCGAACTTTTTATACCGGATTATCGGACCCATTGGTGGTGTGCCCGTGAATTTTCTTAGGTCCGTGGCATTGTGAGGAGCTTGCCGGTGAAATTTTCGGAGCGCCTTTGTGGGTCCCGGATTGAGTTTAGCGGTTTACGTGTGTTTTCGTCTATCGGACCTTCGGAACCCCGTGTAGGGCGAACCATTGCGTTCTCCGACTCCGGGACGTTACCGCTGCGTTGTGCGTCTTCCGAGGATCGCGGGGAGTATATTTCCCTATTTTTTGTATTTTTTGAATTTATAAAAATCCCAAATTCATTTCTATTTAAACCCCCCACCCCCTCTCTTTTCTCTCATTCTCTCTTTCACTCTCTCTCACTTCTCTTTCTCTCCCCCTCTCCCCGGGTGGCCGACGGCAGCAGAGGAGGGTGAGACGGCGAGGTGCTGGGGGCGTGGAGCGGGAACGGGGCAAGGATCGAGGCGTGGTGGCGCGTGGAAGCACGGTCGCGGGTTCGTGAACCAGCGGGGGTTTCATGGCATTTTCTTCGCGGATCGGCGACCTCGGGGCGCGAAATCTTCGGTGGAGGTAGGGAGATGGACCCTCAGCTCGTGTGTTTCATTTCCCGCAGATTTGGTAGCCCGTGGCGAGCCGAGCGTGGGTTTATTGCCATTTTGGGAAAAATCTATGATTTTGGGGTGTGAGCCCGATCTAGCGTTTTAATGTGTTATTCGGTGGTTTGAGGGCATCATTGAATGCCTAGGGGCTTGTGGAAGGGTTTCCCCTTTGTTTCCCCATCACCCGGGGGTGATTGGGGCGTGGAATGGGTTTCCCGCCGTTTTCCCGCCGTTTCGGGTTCGGGACGCCTTAGCAGTCGTTCTAGAGACCGCTAAGGGCTCCAAGCGGACCCAGGGTACACCGCTAAGGGTCTCCCTGTGTCAGTTCAAGGCTGGCGGTCACGCGATAGACCGCCAGGGTCCTTGGCGATCCAGGGTTAGACTGCTAAGACCGCTTGAGCTTTGTGTGTTCCGAGGGTTTAGCGGGCCAGAGATAGACCGCTAGAACCCCGTGTATATCGGTTTGGACCTCGCAGTCGTACGATAGACCGCCAGGGCCATTGGCGGTGCAGTAATAGACCGCTAGGCTCTGCTTTGCGGTCCAAGGGTAGACCGCTGTGGTTCCGTGGTTTCAGTGTGTAGCGGTCCAATGTTAAACCGCTAGCCGTTCCTTAGCGGTCCAAGGATAGACCGCTAGGCCATCGTGGCAGTTTAAGGTTAGACCGCTAGGAGATTTCCATACTTGCGATGTCGGGTTCGCGTTGTGTTGGTCTCCGGTCGACCCAGTTGTGACCCAATGGTCGACCTTCGACCTCGTGAGTGTCCCGGACACCCCGTGGGTTCCGTGTCCACGTTTCTGGGGTGTCTGGAGGTACCGTGTTACCTCGATTAGCGTGCCCATAGGTGTGGTGGGTCCGGGTGACCCCATGTGTTCCGCGCTTTCGTGTTACGCTCGATCGAGTCACCGTGTATCGGTGTGAGTGCGGTGGGGTCCCCCGCATGTCGTGGGTTTTCCTGGAAGATGATTCCCGAGTGGGCCATGTGTGTGGCCATGGACTGTGAGTCCTATCATCCAGCCTGGGGCTGGAGGTCCCTCAAGTTCCCTTTTTTAGGGGATGGTCTCGGTGGCTCGTGAGCAACCTTGATATTCGTGCTACTGTGGTTTTAGACCTAGGGATTAAGCTAGATTGACGGCCTTGTGCTGTTGCGTGCGACGGTCTTGACCCCGAGTCTCGTGACTCATGGACCGTTGGATTTAGTGGGTCTAGAGGACTGTCCAGAGTCCAGTGGCTCGATGCCACATGGTTTTTCTCGACTTTCGCGTAGGGAGCATGCGTGTTTCTTGGAGTTTCTCCTTGGAGAGTGGCCACACCAATGACTCCCCACTAGTCGTAGCTGATGCGGGACAGACCACGGACTCGACTCCAAAATGATATGCGACCCTCAGACTCTAGACGAGCTCGTGATTGTCCCTTAGCGAGGGAAGCGTCGGACGTGCGCGGTTGAGAAACCGGCAATGAGCTAGGGTGGTCAGCTCTCTTTTGTGCCCGGATCGGGTCACGGGACGGTCACGCTCTCTCTCGCAGCAGCGGTAATAAACTATATATAGCAAGATAGATATCCCTACACATGCTCTCTAGCAGCAGCATAAAGATGTATATACGAAAGAAAGCAAATGCCGAATAAGGGAGCGAAAACGATACCTCCACGCTCTCGGCGTGGGGACGACGGACCCGGCCAAACTCGTACTCCCGGGACAGTTAATACACGAATATTACAGCAATGAATTATGGCCCACTCCACGCAGGGAGGTAAAGGGCGACACAATGGGGTCCGGGAGGACCGATTTCGGGTTGACGGGCGGCTTCTCGCGTAGCTTCGGCAGCACCCGAACTTGTGACTGTGGGGCCCACGTGCTGTCCGGAGGGACCGTGTGGGACCGTGTGGGGACCGGGGCAGCACCACTATGGTGGGGACACCTGGAGGGGTGCTCCCAAGGATGGAGGCACGCTGGTTCGCCGGCCGAAGGCCGGGCGACTCCGATCGGCACCGGTCGAAAAAGCCGGCCACGGATATGTTGTTTCTATTTTTCAGCGCGCGACCCGACGAAATCGCTCGCTGCGACCAGCACCGATGTCGGAATGCAATGAAACTGGCGTCGTTGGAAAGCTGCTTCGAAATCCTTCAAGATAGGACTAGAGAGAGAAGCTGGATCTGTTGAAGTTAGATGGAAGGCTCTATCACCACAGGATGTGGATCTAGAGGGGGGGTGAATAGATCAACTGGCTATTTTAAAAATTAGGCCTAGAATCAAATGCGGGAATTAGAAGAACACTAAACGAACACAGCCAATGCACTGAATGAAACACACAAGATCTGCTGAATAAGCAATCAAACACACGAGAGGCACAAGGCTTTTAGGTGGTTCGGTCAATCCGACCTACGTCCACCCCACATTCAACTCGAATGCGGATTACTGCTGATACACAGCTTCAATCTGATGGGCTCTACAGCTTGCCAACAACGGCTGGGGCTTACAGCTTATCCCGACCAGAGGAGCACCCTCTGCAACAGCTGAGCATCACAGCTTGCTCTGCTGGGCACTACAGCTTAGCCGACCAGAGGAACACCTCTGCAACCCGCTGCCTCACAGCTTGAAACCGCTGACTAACATCTTGATAGAACAAGAGTTTTCAAAGAGAAAATAGCAAGACTGAAAACAAACAAAACACACAATCGAATGGAAGAAAACCAAAACGACTGTAGCTCAAAGTTGAGCAATATCAGCTCTGGTAACTGGACCAAGAGACTGATTCACAAGCTCTCACAATAACTCTCTCAACTCATCTCCTCTCTCCTTCTTCTTCTCTCCTTTTCTTCTTCTCTGCTTTTCTTCTCTCACAGTGGATCTCGGTGGCTGCTGCTTCAGACTGGATGTATATACTTCGCCAACTTCGATCAGCCTTTACAGAAGATGAAGACTGATATATATAACAGCAGTAGGTGGATAAGGGTGTGTGGCTTCCACGTTTTCCCGCCCAAGGAATTCTCCAGATTCGAGGTGCTTCCATCCACGTGGCAGCATCTGGTCACCTCGTCCTCTTGGGATCACGAGCCATGTCAACAATCTCAGTAGAGAATCCCTGTCAGACAGAGTATCGGATGATCAGATTAAATAACAACTCTGTATAGACTTATCAGAAGAACTGCGTTGAATATACTTCATATAAGTGAAAGCTATGTACAGACTTACTGTATGAAGCAACCGCTGTACAGACTTAGGTGATATGAAGACTGTCAATGTATAGACTAAGTGAAGATCAATGCAATGTGTAGGCTTCATAAATGAAGATGCAATGTGTCGACTTCAGTGAGAAGATGCAATGTGTAGACTTCAGTGAGACTCAATTGAAGACAGAAGATATATAGACTTCAGAACTGATGCACGATGTGCATACTTCATGTGACTCGAATGAAGACAAGCGATGTATAGACTTCACAGCTGATGAATGCAATGTACAGACTTGCAATATGTGAAGGAGTTGAGTGTGTAGACTTCACGATGTGAAGACTTGTCAACAAATGACTGTACAGACTTGAGGTGAAGACCGATGCATAGACTTTCTAAAAGAACGTCTGTATAGACTTGAAAGATCAAGACGCTAAGGAAGACGGACAATGTACAGACTTGCTGTAACAGTCTGATGTACAGACTTCATGAAACTCTAGACACTGAATGCTGTACAGACTTAGCCCATGCAATAAGACGCTAAATGAGACGTTGAATGAGACGCTGGACTCTGTACAGACTTTGCCCAATGCCTGAGACGCTAACAAAGATGGACGATGTTCAGACTTGCTGAAAGATCGATGTACAGACTTTGCCCAAATGCATGAGTCGCTAACTAAGACGCTGGACTCTATACAGACTTGAGCGATGTATGGGCTTAGCTTCGTGCAAGCTACAGTCCAATGTATGGACTTTGAAGTTCAACTGGTGAGTGTGCAGACTTCACCAATGAGACGCTCACTGTACAGACTTTATCTTAGACTCTAAATGAGACGGACATTGTATAGACTTGGCCAATGCACTGTGGATGTATGGACTTTGACGCCTGCATGCTATGCAATGCACACACTTGGTGACTTTGCATTTTGTGCAATGTGCAACCAGTGTATGGACTTATCGTGCCTACACAGGGCGTTGTACACACTTGCTGCCTGATGCTCATGTGCAGACTTTGATGCCCAACAGCGATGTATAAACTTTGAGACTTTGAGTGTGTGTTCAGTGTGAAAACAAGATAAAATGCATATTACACACAGACAATCTGATAAAATAATTTCATCAAAACATAAACAGTGTTGTCAATCAATCAAAACAATGTGTTGCCATATGAAGTAAAGTTACATGTCAACACCATCAACACATAGGAGTCACAACAGGATCTTCATGGATCTGGGCCTTAACTATTTTTGAAGCTGCTGTTGTACAGTACCCGAACCCTCAGATCAACAGGGAACTTTCCTGTGGATTGCCTTTGACCGCGAGGTAGATGTCCGAATCTGAAGTTGGGTTCTTCAGCAAAGTTGTAGGAAATCAAAAGAGGAAACCAGGACTATTTTTAGATCTGGAACATATGGTGGCCTGAATTTTCTAGAGAGTTTACACTGGACTGTGGTTGGATCTGGATTGATGCAGATAGAACTGTAGATGAGTTGGGACAGGAATTTCTAAAAATATGAAACAAACTTTCTAAATTCCACGAAAATTTGGAGAGGTAGAGGGGGGTGGACAGAACTACTCCAAGAAAAATCAAAAGGTGGTCGGGAAGTGGAAAACTCAGGGAAACTATCACTGTAGAACTAGAATGACAGTTTGAACGAAAATGGAAAAATACCAAATGAAGGAAATATGACTTGAAATTTGTTGTGAAGATAAGGGTTCGAGAGGTGAACCACTCCTGAAAATTTCAGCTCCAGAGGAGGAGGGAGGTGGGAGCAGAAATTCGTGGAAGTTGCCTCTGTCCTGGATGGACAGATTACCGAAGACGGCTTCGCGGCGGCACGAACGGCGGCGGCGGCCGCACCGATGAACTCAGAGATTGAGGGGAAGGAGATAGAGGTGATCCACTCTAGAAATGGGGGTTGGGGAAGAGGAAAACCAGAGGGAGAGAGCTGGGGGCGCAAGGAGCTCCAAGGAACACAATGAATTTTCTTCTTTTTCACTAATTTTCAATTGGAAAATACACCCTTTTATATGCTATGAATCTAATCCATTCTCCACCATTAGATCTAGGGATGGGGAGTAGATGGCCTAGATTAAGTGTGATCAACACAAAAATAAAATAAAATAATACAAGTGGAATTAGGCGCCCCCTTGACTAGGGTAAAGGGGTTGAATGGGTAGGTAGCCTACCTTTGAAATTTTTAACCCCTTATCTCCCATGTGGTCAATTAGCATTCAACCCTTCTAGATGGCCACCTAGGATGGTTGACCAGCCCCACATAGGTGACATGGACCAATGAGAAAGGGCTGAGGGCCCCCTAGCTGGACCTACTACACAATTGCACAAAAACTCACACAATCCAAGGGAATGACGCATTGGCTTACAAAGCCATACATTTGCGTACATACTTTCCCAAGGATATGAACACAAACTAAAAGGACATAAATGCAAAGGAAAATGTACATGCTCGGCGTCGATTCCCATCAGTAGCCTTCCGACACGCGAGTGGTCCCACCAGGGAGTGGTGGTGAGGCTACCCCGAGAGACGATTTTTAGACTGGTTTCCGTTGGGCCCCACGTCTTGCAGCCAGAGTCCGGATGAGGGGAAAACCAGTCAGAGGGCCAGACCAGGGACGCACGGTCTGTGTGTGCACACGTGATTGGGGGTGGTTGGACCCGCGCTGACGAGCGCGACCCCAGCTAGTCACTTGTTCTGTGGTTACTTGTACGGTGTCTCAGTTCCGGCTGGGCCGGAGGGAGACAACTGAGGCGCGGTCTAAGACGTCAGTGGATGCATCCGGCCTTGCTTCTGGTGGGCAGGTAATCCTGTCACGTGAGACGTGACTCTCCTGTGTTAAGGTTCCATTTCCCGTCTGCGAGACGTGGTTTTTTGGACCGTCCGGTGTCTCCGAGGTAGTGGCCGGGGTGCCAGTGGCTTCACCGAGGTTGCATCTTGTTAGGGTTGTGTTCATGACAGCGTGGTCGTGACCCTACCTTGGACAGCGTGGTCCAGGTTGGCCTTGTCTGGGAGGACAGGCCTTCACGGCGGGGCTGCCGTGAGTGTTTCCTCGGTAGGCCTGGTGTTAGAGTGGTCTGGTTCCCGATTGTGAGATCGAGATTTCTCTTTCTGCTTGACCAGTACTGTAGGAGTAGTTGTAGTGCCCAGTTTCGACCGGCCACCGTGTTTACTGTTCCTACTGCTACTGTTGTTGTGGCGACCCGAGATCCGGATACTGGGAGGAGCCCGATACCATTCGAATCCTGGTCCGCTGCCCACGAGCAGGAGGCTCAGAAGGGCTAAAAAGGAGTGTGGAGGTACAAAGAAATAGGAAATAAAGCAGGATAATTCAACAATTAACAAACATAGATAAACAACTACAACAGAGTCCAGTCTAACAGAAAGTACAGTCTAAAGCAGTAAAACGTACCACATGCCAAGTGAACACTCGGCCCGGCAAGTTGGCAACTAAGAACCTCCGTACTGCACCCTCGAACCCCGAGGAAGAACCGCCGCACCTGAAACGCAGGGGTGAGCCTCCTGTCACTGGCCCAGTAGGGATCCCGCGGAACCCCAACTGAGAAACAACGGCGGCACGGAAAGAAGTAACTACGAAAGTAGGAAAGTAACTACGGTGGCCGGTAAAACCTCGGCTCTACAGCTACTCCTACTGTACCAAAAAATATGACCTAGTCTCCCGTCGGGGGACAACCAAGCCACGCACCCGACCACCCGATTCCACGATCGGGGACCACCAGACACGAACGGCCCTAGCCACGCTACTAGGAAAACGCCACGATACCTCCGTAGCGGAGGCCTGCCCTCATAGAAGGGCACAATCCAAAACCACACGGTCTGGGACATGGTCACAACCTTACCGTCGTGAACACAACGCTGTCTAGAGAAAGGCCCTCGGTGACGCTCACCGGAAACCCCAGACCTCGACTCCGGGAACACTCCTGAAACCACTCACGAAGTCCCGTCTCGCGGACGGAAACAAAACCCGGGACACGACAATTCACGCCACGTGGCGGGAGCACCACCCACTAGAAGAACGACCGGATGTGTCCCCTGACGTCTTACACCGTGTCACAAGTGTCTAGCTACAACGCCCCAGGCGGAGACTCAGACACACTCAGCAACCTGTACCACAGAACAAGGACTAGTTGGGGTCGTGCCTGCCGGCGCCGTCCGACGCCCCCAACCTCGTGTGCACACTCAGACCATACGCCCTAGGCCTGTCCTCTAGCTGGTAATTCCCCCTAGGCCCGAACTTGGCTGTACGTGGGGGCCCTACAGTAACCAGCCTACTCACCGTCTCTCTCGGGTCAGCCGCTCCACCACTCCCAGGTGGGTCAGCACACGCGTGCCGTAAGAAGGCTACGACTAGTGGACGTGTCACAGAACGTGAACACTGAAAACCACGCACGCACGCATTGCGAGTAACACGGAGTAACAGGTGGCTCAAAGCCACCCGACTCTGGATGGCCCACTAGACCTACTAAACCCAACGGCCTTTGAGTCACAAGACTCGGGGTCAAGACCGTTGCACATGACAGCACTGAGCCGTCGATCTGGCCTAATCCCTCGGTCCAAAACAATGATGGGAAGACTCACAAGGTAGTTCACAACTACCGAGACCCATCCCTCGAGGAGGGAAACTTAAGCGACCTCCAGCCTCAGGCTGGGAGATTGGACTCACAGTCCAAGGCCACACACATGGCCTACTCGGGAACTACCTTCCGGAGAAACCACAACGTGCGGGGAAGCCTCACCGCACTCACACCAGTACACGGTGACTCGATCTAACAGGAACACGGAAGCCCGGAACACCTGGGGTCACCCGGACCCACCAAGCCCACGGGCACGCTTATCGAGGTAACACGGTACCTTCAGATACCCAAAAACACGATCACGAAACCCACGGGGTGTCTGGGACATGCACGAGGCCAAAGGTCGACCACTGGGTCACAACCAGGTCGATCGGAGACCAATGCAACATAATCGGAACGCTAGAGGGTCACCCGGACCCTTAAACCTATGGGCACGCTAATCGAGGTAAATGGATCTCCGGACACCCAAAGACACGGTCACGGAACTCTACGGGGTCTCCAGGACACACGCGGCCCAAGGGGAGCATGATCAACAGTAGACTGCCCGCCCTGGGCGGCCCGACAGGCCACCCCATGAACGTGCTACACATGCATAGCGCATTCAGGCAGAACGCGCTATACATACCTAGCGCGTTCAACAAGATCGCGCTATACTTCTATAGCGCGTTCAGAACAGAACGCGCTATAGGCCTATAGCGTGACAACACAGAATGCGCTACTCACCCCTAGCGCGACAAAAACCACCTTACTGTTCATCTTCCTCGATGAACGCGTCCTATCGGGGCGGTGCGACCTTCAAGAACGCGCTACCTGAGACTAGCGCGTTCTCAGTCCGAAACCAGAAGAACGGGAAAATGGCGGGAAATCCATTCCACGCCCCATCCACCCCCAGGTGAAGGGGAAACAAAGGGGAAAACATCCCCCAACCTCTCTAGCACCGATAGGACCCATTTAAACCCCAAAAACACGATCAAAATGCAAGATTCGGCTCACACCCCAAAAACATGCATTTTCCCCAAAACGCCCAAATAATCCCGCTCAGCTCACCACGGCCTAGAAAGCTCGCGGGAAATGAAGTACGCGAGTTGAGGGTCCCTCTCCCTATTTCCACCGAAGATTCGACGCGCCGTGGATGCCGATCCACGAAGAAACGCCGTTTAAACCCTCGCCGGTTCACGATCCCATGAACCGCCTCCACCATCGCGATCCTCGTCCCGAGTCCGTCGCTCCACGTCCCACGAGCCACGCCGCCCCGCCCTCGCCGCCTCCGTCGGTCACCTGGAGTGAGAGGGGGAGAGGAGAGAACGTGAGAGAAGAGAGAGGGAGGGAAGAGAGAAATGAGAGATGGGGAGAGAGAGAAAAAGGAGGTTAATATATAAAAAATCCAAAAATTCCCGAAAATATCAGAAAATAGAAAAAATATACCCCCACGATTCTCGGAACACACTGATCGCCGTGGTAACGTCCCGGCGTCGGAGAACTCAACGGTTCACCCTGTACGGGGTTTCGAAGGTCCGATAGATGGAAAACACGCGTAAAACCCCAAAACGCAACTCGGGACCCACAAAGACGCTCCGAAAATTACAGAAAATTACCGGCGTGCTCCTCACAACACCACGGACCCAAGGAAACACACGGGCACACCACCAATGGGTCCGACAATCCGGTAAAAATAGCTCGAAGCCCAATCGGACTCGATCTGAAACACACGGAAAAATGATCCGAAACCCACTGATCGAGATCCGAAAAATCCGGGGCATTACAGCCCTCCCCCCTTAAAGAAATTTCATTCTCGAAATTCAGGACTAGCACCAAGTCACTGGGGAAGAATGCCTCGACCAACTGACAACGCTGTCAGGGCCCCAGCACAGAAAAACCTTGATTCTCACGAAAACCACGATCATGTGGGATACAGCTAGACCATAATCACGAACGACGCCACGCTTCTTACACCGCACACACATCGGCCACCAGAGCAGGCATAACACAAAGGAACAAGTTTGGCATCCCCTCAGACACAACGGAAACCACTCACGGCATCGCTGCCACCCTCTCGCTCACCAAGGGAAGGCAATCCTCACCACAAGAACCAATCCACCGGTCAACACCCACGCTCGGCGGACCAACCAAACACCAGCTTCTCTGCCAGCTGACCACCACAAATTTGTCGGCTCCACGCTGAGGACCACTCCACACTCGGCAAGCCGAACGCCACAACAACACGGGACCAACTCTGTCAGAACTCAAACTTCGACAAAGCTCAGATCCCATCTGGGAAAACACACCTCAGAAACGGTCACCAAAAGGCCTCGCTTGCACGCGGCTCTCTCCATTCTCAAGCCCCTACAACCAGCATCTTCTATCTGTGAAAGACCATCCACTGGTCACCAAACATTCCTCAACGGGAAACCTCCACCAGCCCAGCAGGCACGATCCAACTCATGACAGGTCATCCGCTGACTCACGCACAGACCAACACCACATCCAGACCTATCATCATGCCAACTCTACCCTCTCAGGGGAGTACGGCAAAACCAAACGACTCCATCTCCACACGGTCCTCACGTCACTTGACTCAGACTTACGGGGAATCGTCCCTTGCTGGCCGCAGACTGAGGATCAATATCCAACGCCAACGTCTCATCAGAGACCTCCACACACAGGCATCGACCACCGTCCTATCTCATCGAATCCTATCTCATCGAAACCTCCATCTCCATTAATCCAAGAGGATGCCTGCCCATCCCGACTCCCGCTCTTATCACAGAGCCACGGGACACACAACCTCTTACGACACACGGCACACTTCTCCAGAACACGATCTCATCCGCGAATGCAACCTCCAACGCAAGAACAGGGTACTCATGCGGCAACCTCGCCAGCATATTTCCCCAACTCTCCATCTGCCAGTGCCATGAATGACAAGATCTCAAGCAACGGCACGGAAACAACACGTCTCACGCCACCAGAGACAACGTACATCGATGAACCAATCCTCCGCTGCTCTACACTTCCTCAGAAATCCACCCGCATCAACCAACGGTACGATCCGCGCACTCTGATCCACACACACAGCCACCACATCGAGAACTCGAGATCCACCAAACCGACAATCCTCTGCAACCCCGCCGACTCCGATCCTCCGCACATCGAGAACCGCAACGCTAACCGCAATTCTCCCGAACACCGCCCAGCCGGCACTCATCCTTCCGGAACAGCGCCAACACCCTTACACATCAGGGAACGGGCAACGCTTCTCACAGGCAACCACCTTGCCAAAAATAGGGAACATGTCTCACACGGATTTCATGGCACACAAAGGCCAACCAATCCGGACGCACAATGTAAGATGACGAACCTTAACCAACCGCGATCTCCTCCAACCAAGGGAAGAACTCAATACACTTCCGACCAACGGAAGGAAAACTCCACACTCGACCTGACCTCGAGCCTCGCGTGTTGTGCCCCTGTGATTTTGATGATTGGTTTTGATGTGAGTTAAGCACTGTCACCATGTGATATTCAGTCATTTTAGTCATTCTGATGTTCAGTCAGTTTATCAGAGCATAAAGCATTGCATTGCTGTTCAGTCAGTTTATCAGATCTAAAGCATTGCATTTGATGTTCAGTCATGTTATCTGTTGCATAAAGCATTCATATACATATACATCAGTTGCTTTACTCTGCTTGTGGTAGTCAGTACAGGCTAAACATCCATGCATCATCACACTCAGCATAGTCTGGACAGAAGTGGGTCGACCCCCTTTCTAGATGGGTCGACTCCCCAGATAAGTATAGTCTTTACACTGCGTGCATTTACATAGTCTGCACATTAGCATCACGCAGCAAGTATGTACATCGCCTTGTGTAGGCATGACAAGTCCACACAATGCATTGCATGTGAGACTTCAAAGTCTGCACATTGCACAGCTGCAAGCACTTCAAAGTCTACACACTGCATTGCATGCGAGACCTCAAGTCTACACATTGCACAGTATGCAAGTCCTCCAAGCCTATACATTGCATAGACTGCAGGCATTAGAAGTGTGTACATTGCATAGCATGCAGGTGGTCTAAGTCTGTACATTGGCCTAGTGTCGCAACACTAAGTCTGTACATCGCAGGCATAGCGAGCGTCCAAGTCTATACACTGATGTGTGTTCGCAAAGTCTATACAATGTCTACTTTACCTACGTTAAAGTCTATACATTGTTCACCATCTCATGCATCGTCTCACTCGAAGTCTGTATAGTCTGGTAGCGTCTCATGCATCGTCTTAGCAAGTCTGTACAGCGTTGGCATAGTCGTTGGCATCGTCTCATGCAGCATCTTAGGCATCGTCTCATGCAAGTCTGTACAGCCTGTTGTCGCAGACCAAGTCTGTACACTCCGTGTGCCTCTTTATGTTTCAAGTATGTATAGAGTTTGCCTTGCCTCGCCCTACATACATATCCAAGTCTATACAGCCAGTGTCTGCGTTGCCTTGCATTTCAACAAGTCTACACATCGTGAGCATGCACGCATAGCAAAGTCTGTACATCGCTGCATTGCAAGAGACCAAGTCTGTACACTGCATCGGCTGTTCATGCATTGCACATCATCAAGTCTGTACACTGCCTGCAGCAATGCTCGCACACACTAAGTCCATACATTGCATATGGTTGTGCATCACAAAGTCTACACATTGCCTTGTTGCATTGCACTTCAAGTCCATACACTCTGTGAAGTCCGTGCTTTCATTCATGATCAAGTCTATACAGACTTAGCGAAAGCATATGCATAGTCTATACATTGTTGAGCTTCACACACATATCTTCTAAGTCTATACATCCATCTGTTGAAGATTGATCATGTCTATACATTGTGTGCATCTAGCTGCTAAGTCTGTACATCCCTTGTCGTTGTGCATACTTAGTTAGATGCATAGTCTATACATTGCTCATGCATCTTTACTTAAAGTCTATACATCTGTTTGCTCCTTTAGCTGCACGCATTATAGCAAGTCTAGACATTGTCTGTCATGCACGCAATAAAGTATGTACATTCTTATTGCTGCATACATCAACTCCATACATCGTTTTCTCACGTGAACACTAAGTCTATACATGCTATAATGACTGCATATGTGAAGTCTATACATGCATAGCTTTGCATTCACAAAGTGTGTACACGCCACTGCATTGCATACACAAAGTCTGAACATTACCTCATGCATTACCTTCAGCAAAGTCCATACATGGTCAGGCAGCCTGCACAGCAAGTATATACATCCTCTGCCAACCTGCACGCAGCAAGTCTAAACATCGACTGGCAGCCTACAGCAAAGTCTGAACATTGCTTCAGCATTGGCTTCAGCCAAGTCTATACATCGACTGGCAGTCTTCAGCAAAGTCCGAACATTGCATCATTGTGCATGCATTGCTTTCATCAAGCCTATACACTGCATCATATGCTTTCTACAGCATGTGTTATCAAGTCTATACACTCGTCCTCCTTCACACGACTAACTCTATACATCCATTGTCTTGTCTGCTGAATAAAGTCTGTACACTGTCTTCAGCTGATATTGTTCATCGACTGAACTCTTCATTAATCTTGTAGGTGTCTGGGCACGTGATCCGAGGTTGGCACCTGGCACGTGATCCTAGGTTACCTGGACGGAGAGGGCACAAGCCCTGCACACGCCCTACATCTGCTGTTGATATAAATAGAAGCGATCGAGCAAGAGAGCATAGGATGGAGATAGAAGAAGTGAGCAGCAGAGAGTGATAGAAGAAGGTGAGAGCAACAGAGAAGCAGAAGAAGAAGAAGAAGAAGAAGAAGAAGAGAAAAGAAGAGACAGAGAGAGCCTGCGAACGAGAGAAAAAGAAAGAGAAGCTGAGAGCCAAAGTGAGAGAGAAGAAAAATCGTGAGAAGGAGAAAGCGTGTGCAGCCAGTCCATCCTAAAGATCTGATCATGGATTGACTCGTGGATCAAATCTACAGTCATTGTGCTCTTCGGAGCTATATTGTTTTTGATTTTCCTATTTTGTTTTTCGTTTGTTCGTTTCATACATTCAGTGGTTTCTGTTTCCCTTGTTTGGGATCGGGGTTCCTCCTATGGTCTCAGGAGAAGGGAGATTTATTCTCTGGTTTTGCTGGTGACTGGGAGTCATCAGTGTTTCCCTCCTGGTCTGGAGGAAGAGAGGTCTGTGACCTCTGGTTTGCTGGTGACGGGGAGTCACTGGGGGGTTCCCTCCTGGTCTGGAGGAAGAGAGACCTAGTCTCTGGTTCCAAGTGGCTGAGAGTCACTTGGGGTGTCCCTCCGGTCTGGAGGAAGAGGGGAGGTTGTTCCCCTGGTCAAGCTGTTTGGCAGCACCTGTTGCAGACTGAGTCTACGATTTCTAGCTTGTGCTAGTGGAAGCCTCACTCCGGTTGGGAGTGAGGGGTGGACGTAGGTCTGTGGACCGAACCACCTAAAAAATTATCTGTGCAGTGGTTTGATTGCCTTGCTTTGCTTCCGCTAGATGATTGCTTAGGCGCGCTCCATGTGTTTGTTCATTAGTTTAATTGAATTAGTTTTATTCTGGGACTGTGTCTAGCATCTAGGTTATAATTTGGGCATTATTGGTAGAGGGATACATTCACCCCCCTCTGTATCCGGGCCTAGCACCCTATCAATTGGTATTAGAGCGGGTGTCTGCATGGAAGGTCCAGCGACCTGCAGATCTGATCCTGCAGTCTTAGGTGCTATTTTGCTTTTGGTGCATCAATATTCCTGTTGCATTAAATCTGATCTGTTTCCATGGGTGATCCACCAGTTTTCAACGGCTCCAATTTTAATGTATGGTTTGTCAGTCTGAAAAATTATGCTATATCAATTAATCCTGATCTGTGGAAGTTAATTTCACACGGTCCTCATAAATTACCAAAGAAAAAGTCCAAATGGACTGACAGTCACAGATCAATGTATGAAGAGAATCAGATAGCTATGAATCTAATGAAGGTAGCTACTGATAAGGCTTTACATTCCTGCTTTCATGATTGCAGCTCTGCTAAAGACATCCTAGATATGCTGAAGCGAGCTCAGAAGAGAAGTGAGGACAGTTGCATGATGGCTAACAGAAGCAATCAAAGTGGCAGCCAAAATGAAGAAGATGATGATGAAGAGGTAAATCCCTTCGAGAACTTTTCATTAGATGATTGGATTGCTGCTTACGATGAATTGCAAGAATCTTATGATCAGTTAAGAAAATAATACAAACATTTGAAGAAGAATAGTAGATCAGTCAGTTTGAATTCTCCATGTAAAAATTGTGCTGAACTGAAAAATATTCATGATGCTTGTATGTCTGATATTCAAATGTTGAAGAAACAAATTTCATTGCTGAAAATTGAGAATCAAGATCATGTAAAAGAAATCTCTGAACTTGAGAAGAAACTTAGCCTAACTTGTCATGATTCTGTTCAGAGTAAAGAATTGATGAAAAATTTCGAAAGTGTGAACTCAGATTTAGACAAGCTGAAGTCTGAAAAAGATTCCCTCAGAAAATTCTCCAAAGAAAATGAAGAAAAATTAGAGAAACTTAAACGAGAGAATGATTTGCTGATTGAGAAATTTGAAACCATAAAATCTGTAAACATGGAGTTACAGAAAAAGGATGAAAATAGCAAAGAGAAATGAAGGAATTTGAAAATAGAAGAAAGCAAGAAGTCAATTCAGAAGATCAGCTTCTAATAAATGAATTGGTTCAAAATGATAAGCTTAAAGAAGAAGTTGAAAAATTAAGATTGTTAAACAGTGCCATGTCTGAAAGACTTCTTACATTGGAGAAAGAGAAAATGATCTCTACAAATGAAACTGAAAAAGTAGAAGATCTGAGAAAGGAGATCGAAGAATATAAAATAGCCAACAAGGTTTTGAATGAAGCTGTCAATTGCAGTGAACAAGAGACTGCAAGTTATGAGTTACACATTGCCTCTCTTGAAAATGAAATCCAAGACTTGAGGAACTCTTTGTCTAAGTTTGTGAGTGGGCAAGAAAACCTAGACAAGCTACTAGGTGTAAAAGTCAATGTCAAAAAGGAAGGGTTAGGCTACAATAATCTAAATAAAAAGGCTTTTCAGAACAAAGTAATGACATCATTTGTAAATGCTTCAAATGTAGCCACAACATCACAGGTCAAACAGCCCACTGTTCAGAAAATGCAGAAACAAACTGACTTTCAGAAACAAGCTGAAAAAGTGAAAAGGAATGATCATGTGAAGAGCAAACAAAGAAACACTCATGTTGATGCTGTGCATGTGACACATAACCTAAACACACACACACACATGCACACAAAAAGAAAATATCATGCCACTATTGTCATAAACCTGGTCATCTGATGCATGACTGCAGGTTGATGGAGAAAGATGATGTGAGTGCCAGCATAATGAATGCTAAGAAATTTCATGAGAAAAATTCTTCATCTCAGAAAAAGAAAATTGAATATTTTCACTATGGAAAATTAGGACACACAATTGCTCACTGCTGGTTTGCAAGTGGTAAGAAAACATCTCATTTATATCATGCTAAATTCCCTGCAAGTCAGCATGTTTTTAATAAGAACAAATCTGCTTCAAAGAACCAGCACATCATCTGTTTTAACTGCAACAAAACTGGTCACAAGGCCTCTGAATGCTGGTCAGGTTCTTTTAGAAGAAATTCTCTCAATTGCTCTCACTGTAGAAAGCATGGCCATACAGTCAAGGATTGTTGGCATATTCAGGATAGGAATGAGAATTTCAAACATGCTAAATTCTCTGTAAATAGAAATGATTTTGGTGGGAATAAATTTGCATTTAGAAGAAAGATTTCTACATGTTTTGAGTGTGGGAAAAATGGCCATACAGTCAAGGACTGTTGACATATTCAGAAGAATTCTGTTAACTCCCATGTGTGAGCGCCGTCACGCGGTTCGGGGAGCGGAGAAGACGCGGAGTGCGCGGGCTCCTCTTTTTGTTTGCTGCAACACAGAAATAAGAGAAAAGAGAAGGGGCCACCACGGGAGATTGCTCCGGCGGGGCGAGCGGGACAAATTTAATATAGCAAGATATGGGGGTTAAACGGCCATAGCGGGAAGTGACTCGCCGTGACCTCGGGGGACGGGAATGGTGCAGAAATTAAATAACAAGAATTGAAACGGCCATTGGGGAAGTGACTCGCCGCGGCCTCGAGAATATGAGCAGATAAGAAGATAGCAGAATATAAAGAGAATATAAAGAGCGGGAATTTAAACGGCCATTGGGGAAGTGACTCGCCGCGGCCTCGAGAATATGAATAGATAAGAATATGACAGGATATAAAGAGAATTTAAACGGCCATTGGGGAAGTGACTCGCCGCGGCCTCGAGAACATTAATAGATAAGAATATAACATATAAGAACGGGAATTTAAACGGCCATTGGGGAAGTGACTCGCCGCGGCCTCGAGCATATGAGCAGAATATAACAGAATATAAAGAGAATATAAGAACGGAAATTTAAACGGCCATTGGGGAAGTGACTCGCCGCGGCCTCGAGAACAAGATGTGATCGTCAGGGGACGAAAGACCCCAAAATGAAGAAAGTGATCGCGCCTACCTCAAGAGCGGGAGATGGCGGGTTGCTTCTTCCTCCCCCTTCGGCCGGCCGACGGAGAGGGCTTTCCTTGGGTACCCTTGCAAAACAACGACAAACAAGTAACAAGTGGATTAGAAAGATGAAGGTGTAGTATTCAAATCCTTGCGATAAAAATGACGAAATGATGGCAAGACACACACCTGGTTGGTGTTATCTTTTAAACCCCTCTCGGACTCGAGTAGGAGGAAAATGAGATGATGGATGCAAGAAGTATATAAGAAGAGGCGCCCTTATGAAGGGGGATAGAGGATGCAGTATGATGAATGTAAAGAACTATGGAGGAAAATGGGAAGAAAAGGCTTATTGGATGAGCCGAGGGTGAGATCCGGCGGAGCTCCGGCAACGTAGGGACGACGTGGAAGCGCGGTGGATGAAGATGACCTTCCTCTCCCGAGCGTGGGCACTCGAGAAGTCGGCAGAACCTCCACCTACAAAAGACCCCACGGGTTAGAAATGGCTCCGTAGCCTCTGGGCTCCGGCAGCCTATCGGATCTCTTCGAAGCTCTCTCAGAACTGAGGGGGGGGCCTCTATTTATAGGGCTCCGGAGGGTGGAGGCGTCCAGAACCCTGGACACCTCCATCAGTACCGAACTAATATTTTATTCTATTTTTATTTATTTTTCCGGAATATTTTTGTGGAGGCGTCCAGGTCCCCGGACGCCTCCAACAGGTCCACCGAACACCGCCGACGGCCGCACGCGGTTTGGCACAACGCGTGGTTTTGTGAGCGGCACCTCGTGATTTTGAAATGGGCGCGTCCAGCGGGCTGGACGTCTTCATAATTTGGATTTTTTCACACACGACAAACCGTCGTTCGGTGGGCGTCGCCCGTGAGGGAGTTGATGGAGGCGTCCAGGGGCCTGGATGCCTCCATAAATATATTATTTTTTATTATTTTGTTTTGTTTTTATGCCAAAGCTGGCATTTTAATTTTTTATACTTGTTTTTATGGAGGCGTCCAGGGGCCTGGACGCCTCCATTAATATATATTTTTTATTTATGTTTTGTCTTTTATGCCAACTGGCATTTTACATATTTTTTTATATTAGTTCTTATGGAGGCGTCCAGTAATATATATTTTTTATTTATTTTTGGGCTTTGAAAAACAAATAAAATAAATTAAAAGAATGGGGGCGTCCAGGGGCCTGGACGCCCCCATTAAGACCCACCCGGGTCCTCAGTTCAGGCGTTGGCGGCCGCCCGGCAGACACCCTTCTTGATTCCGGAACCTCCTGATGCGTCTGACTTGTGTTGATGCCGTCCGAATGCCGTGACGAGACGATTCCGGATGCCGGAAAAGGCAGAAGAAGACCCAAGAAAAGGAAGTATTTAAGAGATTCGAAATGCGTAAGCCGTCGCGGGGCGTTGTATAGTAATATGAGACTTTCTCAGGAGACGTCAAGAATGGCGTGTCTACAGCTGCCCCGCCTTGGCGTCTACTTTGCAAGGGAGCGACACGTAGTGGAATGGTATCGAAGTGGAGTGAAATGAAGTGGGAGCGGACTGATAAGTTGATGCCAAGGTGTGATGAGACACGCTTTTGACGTTACTGTCTAGAATCTTTCTTGAAGTTTCAATGAGGCGACCTTGAAGGAGGTCTTTCAAATATTGACGATTGCTTGGACGGAGATCAAATAAGGGAGGGTGAGATGTGCGCTCTGGCACGAAAATAAAGGCGACCAACTTCTCGGTGTGGAAGTACCTGGGTCGTAAACCCGCAGGTTTCACCTTTGGTGAGCGGTTACCAGCAGATGTGGAAGTGCTGCGGCCAAGGTGGGTCAAACAAGGTAAAAGTAAAGGAATATCTGAGGGTCTGTCCAAACAAGGGTCTCCTTTGGAAGAGCAGCGTAAGGCCGTTTAAAGGGCATTAAGTATTTTATTCGGAGTGGAATATCTCATATTTGTAAGAATTGAAGCACAACAGCTTTCGCAATCGAATCACTTGAATGATCTTCCGCAATAAATCAAAGTCCTATATGAATGCATGCTGGGCTTAAAGAAAAATTTAAAACAAACTAAAATAGAAAATAGCCAAGGATAATATTGTCAACTTGTTAAGAATGGGTCAGGATACCGATCCGGTGAGCTGACTCTGGGCTGGGGCCCGTTTATCCGCGCACCAACTCACTGAATGGAACCGTCGTCCCCATGCTACCACAAGTTAACGGCCTATCCGTACAACCCAAATTCTTCCGGGATCATCACTGTTTTTGTTGAAGGGGAACTCAAATCCCAGATTTATTCGGGCCGCAAGGTCCTTGACATGTTCTAGTAGCATAGGTATCGTATGCTATGATGCATGACATGGTGGGACCAACCATTGAAAGGTGGGACTGGAGATAGGACAAAGACGTCCGTTAGTAAAACCTGCACAGACTAGCAAAGGTTAGCAACATCAGAAAGTAGCAGAATCACAGCAGAATCGCACCACAGTACAAAGGAGATCCAGCCAAAATCCTGACATTGACCGCTGATGTGACATGTTCCATCCTGTAGCGCCCTACCCTTCCTATAAGAACTCCCCTTAGGCTAGTTCATTCAAAAGCATCAAGGTGGATTTTGGAAGCTCAGGAGAGGAAAGAGAGGAGAATCTAGAGATTTCAGGATGGAAGGAGAGTCTTCCCGCGTTATGAAGAGGAGCAGGCCTAGCAGCGAGATCAGGCGACTCTCTGACCTCGAGGGTCATCTGAGTGGGACGATCATGTCGCATATGGTAAGCTGATTCTTTTCAAATTTCTCCACGTGAACCTTCTTCTTACTTCCTTCCTTTCTTCTTCTTTCTTTTCTCTTCCAGCCATATCCACTCTTCCCGGGCCCGAGGAAGTTTTCCAAAATACCATGGCTTTCAAAGCTAACTTCCAACATCTCCGTCGGCATGAGGGCCATACTCTCGAAGTGGCATCTGCAGGGGCTCCTTATTCACGCCAAACACTACGAGAAGATTCGTATGGACTGGGCGGCTATGGGCGCACTAGTGGAGATCTGGCATCCCCAGACCCACACTTTTATCTTCCCGACCTTCGAGGTGACCATCCTCCTCGAGGAGGTGGAACTTCTGCTCGGATTGAAGAAATTCAAGAGTGACGGGAAGGTGAAGGCTATGCGGATGCTGACACGGAGGACTTCTGAAAGCGTCCTTGGAAGCTTCATGCCGCCTGACGCGGCCAGGAAGGTGTGTAATCAAAAGGGGATTGATTTGCAAAAGCTTGCGGAGTGGGTCATGGACGCCCTGAGAGGGTCACTAGACGATGACTATTTGGAGGGAATCATGAAGGGGTTCACCATTTGTCTGGCGGGTGCTCTCTTGTTTCCTTATACCGACAACATGGTGGAGGAAGACCAACTAAGTGCCATCTGCGGGATCTGGCGTGGAAAGAGGGTGGGACCCGCTGTTCTTGCCTATCTTTACAGCGACCTTACTGCCTCGAACATGGGTAAGCCTCCATTTGGTTGCGCACATGTCTTGAATTGCTGGCTTGATTTGCACTTCAAATTCGACCACCGCGAGGGAATGCCGACGGCTTCGAAGCTTTTCCAACAAAGCCCGCTTCACCACATAGCCGACGTGTTAGGCTTTGGTGGCACTGTAGCGAACCGTGTTCCGTGGCTGAAGAAATGTGAAGACTGGTGGTCTCACTTCCGCACCGTGACACAAGGCTTCTTTACTTGCGCACCGGCATGTTTGTTTTCGCTTGAGCTCCTCATGAGGCCTTCTCCCGAAGTTGATCTTCAACTGATCGGTGCGATCGAGTTTGTCCTTTATAACGCGCATCGATGCTGCCTCCAGGTCGGCATTCCACGCCATTCGTTCCCACTACCGACTGGCATCGTTCTTTTGAAGAAGAGAGAGTTGGGTACTGAAGCGGATGCGAAGGAAGCGAAGGCCGTCAAAGCACCCTGGAAGATAAGTGTTGCGGGAAAGGCCTTAGCGCACGTGGGGGAAGAGTGCGAGCTGTGGAGGGCTTATGTAACCGAACTGGGGAAGTTAAGGCCTTAGGCGCCTAAGCCCCTGATGTAGTTCATTCTACTTTTCCGATGGAATAAAATCTGGCATTTGGATGTTTTGGACCCTTGTCCCCTTAATTATTATTTTTTGGTGATTTTTCTTTTTCTTTGTGTTTTTTATTTTGTGCTTTGGATTATATACATTTATCTAAGATGCTTTTTTTTATTATATACATATATATATATAAATATAAATATAAATATATATATATATATATATATTGAAAAAAATTTTATCATGGGGGCGTCCAGGGTCCTGGACGCCCCTAATTTTTTATTTTTGAAATTTTTATTTTTTTTATTTTTGGGGGCGTCCAGGCGACTGGACGCCCCTACTTTTTTTGAATTTTTGAAAAAAAGAAAAGTGTGGGGGCGTCCAGGCGCCTGGACGCCCCAATGAAAGGTAAATCTATATATAGGGGGGGCTCCCCCCCTACTCACTTACACTGTTCATCCTGACCGTCCAGCCACTTCAGACGACCCATTCTTAGCCCCAATGGAGCAGGGAGGCCCGAGCCAGGGTGGAGAGAAGCGGAAACGATGGGCTCGTCGTCCGAGGAGGCTGAGGGATGATGCCGAGGAGGCTGCTGCGGCGGAGGAGATTGCCGTGGAGGAGCCTCCTTTGGCCGTGGAGGCCGCTGCGGGCGCTGGCGACGTGGGAGAGGACGATCACGACCCGGTATGCCCCTTCGGAACTCTCACTTTGTGGTTCAATAGGCTAAACGGGCGGGCGAGAGGCTGTGAGAGAAGGCCGGGAAGTGGGGGAAAGGAGGCGTCCAGGGGCCTGGACGCCTCCATATTCTCTTTTTATTTTTGTTTATTTGTTTATTTACGTAAATAATAAAATAGGATTTAAAAATAAGGAGGCGTCCAGGACCTAGGACGCCTCCATAATAATATATATATTATTAATATATATATTTTTTGTTTTGGGTTTTTCTATAAAGAAAATAAGGAAAATAGAGAGAAGGCGTCCAATGTACTGAACGCCTCCAAAAAAATCCTAAAAATTTTTAAAGATAAGATAAAGTAGAATATATAGTGTTATTGCTTAATATTATTCATGATGCTGATGTGTTCTTTGTTGGTTTTGTGGTGCGCAGGGCGTGATGAAGGGCCGGATCAGCTGGTCCCTAGTGGTGGCGGCATACCGTGGGCTGCCAGACTTTCAGAGGGCGCGTGTGGACGCCATGGGCTTTGGAGCTTTCCTTAGGATCGAGCCCTTTCGGCTCGACCTTCCTCTTATCCAGGCATTGAGGGAGCGGTGGCACGCGCCGAGCCGGGCGTTTCTGATGCCCTGGGGGCACATGGTGCCGTCACTGGAGGACGTGGCTCGGATCACCGGGCTACGGGTGGACGGAGAGGCGGTGAGTGGGGTCACCTACCCCGACTACCGAGAGAGTGCCCTGGACCTGCTGTGGTTAGAGACGAGCGTGACTAACAGAGACAGCAGGGTAGTTGGCCGAGTGGAGATTATGGAGGCGCTCGGATTCGTCGACCCGCGCCAGCGGGTTAGAGAGACTGGAGCAGAGTTTTTTACACGACTGGAGGGGGATGCCCGTGCAGCTTTCACCCAGGACCCGAGCGAGCGGGAGCTGGTGGATCTAGACCTCCGGAGGTTTCTTTTCTTCTTCTTGGGCCGCCTTCTGCTGGGGACGAAGGGGGATGGCATCCACTGCCGCTTCCTCGGGATCCTGGCGGACCTTGACAGAGTGGGGCACTACGCGTGGGGGGCGGCTCTACTTGCCCATTTGATTGCCGATCTCTCCCAGACTTCAGAGAGGGAGACGACAGTCAGTGGCTTCGCTCCTTTTCTCCAGGTACACAATTTATTTATGCATTTTACCGTAGTTAAATATGCAATTACTCGTGCTAATGATGTATGATGGATGCAAGTGTGGAGCTACTACTACTTCCCGATGGGAAGAGCCAGACAGGGGAACAGGAGAGCCGTTCCTCTAGCGCGACAGTGGAGGCCGGTTGTGGTAGCGGCACCACACAGTTACCAGCTGGCGTCACTTCGTCGGGAGCTGAGCGAGTATCCCGAGGCTATGGTATGATGCGTATGATTTTTTTTGTGTTTATGCATGTGACTGAATGGTAACTAACATGATGTATGTATGGTGATGCAGGTGGTGTGGAGACCCTACCTGGGCATGGGCGACGCTGGCCAGCCTTGGGTTGTAGTGGGTCTTCCTCGTTTCAGGCGGGACGTGTGGGTCCATTGCCTGAACGAGATCGAGCCGCTTCGGCTGAGGCTGGTTATGAGGACATTGGGGCTAGTCCAGGAGTGGGTTGATGTAGATGAGCCGGCCCGCATCGGGCGGAAGACCAAGGGGAAGGCGAAGATTGTGGACTGGCGTACGCGCTTCCCAGCACAGTACCAGGACTGGCAGCAGGGCGGGGTCCCAGTGGTGTCCCATGTACAGGACAGTACTTATTACCTGAGACGGTACCGGGCTACGTACGGGGACCGCCTCTTCCTTGGTGGTATGGCAGGGGTAAGTGAAATGAAAATGCTTCACCCTTCTATATGTATATGCATGTGGCACTAACTTATGTGCAATGCAGGATGCTCGTGACAACATGATCGCCGACCTGCGGGCCCAGCTGGCAGACGCCAGGCGGCAGTTAGTGGCCATCCGACAGGAGTTGGAGATCCTGGTGAGTCTATGCAATGCATTTTTTTTGTGACCTAGATTTTTGATGCTTAGCCTTTGACTGACGTTTGCCCCGTGTTTCAGCGGGCCCACTAGACAGCGGCAGCCAGGACGGCTGGTGGAGCGGGTTCCAATTCGCGGCGCCCTCCTCCGGAGGTTTCTGCCCTCCAGGAGCAGCTGGCGTATGCGGTGGCTCGGGCTGAGGAGGCCGAGCGTGACCGCGAGGCTCGAGTGAGTGCTTACTTGGCCCTGACCCTCTTCTAGCTACTTTCCTTCTATCACTGTTCTCTTACGGTGCATGCGTGCTTTGACAGGTGGCCGAGATTCGGGAGGCCCTGGCCCGTGCTGTTCGTGCTGAGCAGGAGCGCGATGCCTGGGTGGCAGAGCGTGACGCCCGGATTGCGGAGCTAGAGGAGGAGCGGCGACGGGAGGCTGAGGAGCTTCCTCGTGACGTGCTGGATCTACGGATCGCCCTCGAGCTGTCGAGGAGGGAGGCGGTGAGAGAGAGAGAGGAGAGGGAGAGAGAGAGGGAGGAGCGACAACGGGATCAGACCGAGAGGAGGGCTCTGGAGGCCCAGCTGCTGGAGCTCCGATTGAGTCTCGGCACGGCGGAGGGGAGGCTTCGGGAGAGCGAGGAGCGGTACCAGAGGGCGAAGGAACGCGGGGCGCGACTTCGTCAGTCTGGTTCTTTTTCCATGGGCAGCTATCTGGTTTCTTCGGCTGAGGAGCGTCGTCGCGCCTTCGAGGCTGGAGTGCCACCGCAGGGCGAGGCGAGCACGGCTTCTCAGGGTTCGCAGAGGCCCCCTAGGGATCCCCGGCAGAGGAGGGAGGAGAGAGATGACCAGGAGGGTGGCAGCGAGAGTTAGAGAGTTGCTTGTACACGTCACCCTTCTCACTGTATGATGTACTTTGACTATTATATGAAATGGATTTCGTGTGGCATGCCCTTTTCTTTCCCGCACTTTCTTTTGCACCATGTTGTTTACGCTTCACGAGACTTTTATCCGGGACAGAAGGGAACTACTTTGCAGGAGGGGATTATGTTCCTTTCTCCCTTTTTGGGCGCGTCCAGGCGCGAGGACGCATTTTAATCCTTGAATTCGAATTTAAAGCGTCGGGTGGCCTTTCTTCTCCCGTGCCTTACCCGCAAACGAGCCCGCCTTCCGCCGAAACTCGCTTGCCCCCCTTTTTCGTCTTCCTCTTCTTTTGATCGATGGAGTTCGGTGGGCCCGACCATGGTGAAGGTGGAGAGGGACGAGGAACTCCTCGCCCAAGGAGGGACGCGCCAGAGCACGGAACGGCGTCTATAGAGGAGGAAGGGCCGCTTCGGGCCCCCGAGGGACCCGAGGGGCCCGATGTCGCGGAGGGAGGTGAACATGGTCTGGTAGGTCCTCCAATCTCTTCCTCTTTGATCCATTTTGAGTTTTGAAGCAAGCCGTGCGAGGGGGGGAAGGGTTCGGCGAGTGTTGCACTTAAATGATGGACGCGTCCTAGATAGGGGACGCGTTCTTTTTGACTGATGTGGGACCCCTTTCTTGGTGCAGGACATGGCGAGGACCCTGGGCCTGGCCGATGAGTGGGCGAGTGCGGACGAGCCGAGCCGCGTCAGGAGGGAGAGTCGCGGCAAGGCGAGGCTCGAGGACTGGCACGTACGTCTCCCTGGACAGCAAGGGAGTGTATTGGTGCAGGACAGCGCCGACTTCCTGCGGCGGCAGAGAGAGAGTTATGCAGAGCTTCCCCAAGCTGGGGACACGCGTGGCATCGGCGGCTCGCACGCCCAACTGTCAGAGGCTAGGCAGCAGCTGGCCGTCGCTCAACATGAGCTGTCGCTCCTGGTAAGTTACGTGCCGCACTTTTATCTTTAGATTTTGGAGTTTCACTGACGGCCGTTGTTTATTTTGTTCCAGCGTGCCCAGCAGACAGCGACGGCGGGGATGATTGGTGGCGCATCTTCCAGTTCCTCGGCCCCTTTTCTCGAGATTGCCTCCCTCCGGGAGCAACTTACCGATGCGGTGGCCCGCACGACCCGGGCGGAAGAGGAGCGTGATGCCTGGGTGGCGACTGTAGCAGAGCTGCGACATCGCGGTGAGGAGAGACCTTCTCCAGACATCCTGGAGTTAAGGGTTCTTCTGCAGATGATGAGGAGAGAGGCAGAGAGAGAGAAAACCGAGAGAAGGTCCGAGCGACAGCGGGATCAGACCGAGAGGAGGGCCTTGGAGGCCCAAGTGAGGGAGCTCTAACTGGGCCTTCAGGCCGTCGTGCAGAGGCTAGGAGGGATGGAGACGCGCTACGAGAGAGCGCGAGAGTTCGGGGAGCGACTGCGCCAGTCTGGTCGCTTTGCCGCTAGTGGCTTCTTTGCCACGCCAGGGGAGGAGCAGCGAGTCACTGCTGTGGAGCCGGCGCCACGAGGCGAGGCGGGTGCTACTGCACGGGGATCCCAGAGGCTTCTGAGGGACCCTCACCTCAGGGGAGAGGAGAGGGACGCCTAGAGGGACGAGCATGAAAATAATGGCAAGAGTTGGCGAGCTAGTGGACCCGCCAGCTCTCTATGATTGTGATGTTTATGACAGCTTATGTAGAATAATGAATGGAGTGATTTGATTTTCTGCTGCTTGTTTGTTCTCTTGTGCATTCCTTCTTCCCTACACTTCCTCTCCTTTGCACTGTTCCCATGTGATGGGTCTGTCGAGACTCCACCCCAAGCAGAGAATCGTGTCTTGTTGTGACTATTTTCCACGGGAATCTGCCGTCGAAGTCAATAATGACGGCCCTAGTGCCTTGCGTCAAATTTTGCGGACGTCCTTCAAAACATGATAGGGTATCCCTAGACAACATAGGGTGCTAGTCGTCATATTCTTCGTCCAATCAATCATCCTGTGTGAGCGGTGAAGTGACACACGGAACCGCATGGCAGGTGCCTCATTGCGAGGGCTATCATTAAAAGGTGATGGAGGTAATCTTGGCCCACATTCCTTCCATTTCTATAAATTCTTGTCCCTTTTATCCTCCTAGGTATATCGAGAGCTAACTCGAGGAGCGCAAGTTCTCACGGGAGAGGAGGAGTTCAAAATTCCGAGAGTTGGATGGAGGGCGAATCTTCCCACTCCTCGAAGAGAAGCAGGTCCAGTGGTAGTAGTTCCCGGAGACTTTCAGACCTCGAAGGGCACTTCAGCGAAAGGGCCCAATCACAACTCATAAGCCAAGTTTCCTGCCCTTTTTTCCATTCTTTTTTCTTCCTTTCTTTCTGACCAAACCTTTCTCCATTCCCTGCATGCGTAGTGTGTGATGAAATCACAGATCTCATGGGAGTTGGTAGTGGCAGCATACCGAGGTCTCCCAGATTTTCAGAAGGCCAGGCTAGACGTGATGGGTTTTGGCACCTTTCTTCGGATCGAGCCGATCCAGCTCGACCTGGTTCTGATCCAAGCCTTGTGTGAGAGATGGGACCCAGTGAGTCGGGCATTCCTGATACCCTGGGGGCACATGGTGCCCAGCTTGTAGGATGTGGTCCGAATCACAAGCCTGAAAGTGGAGGGCGAGGCAGTGACCGGGGTCACTTATGCGGATTACCGAGAAGGTGCCCAGAAGTTACTGGGTTTGGACCTAGATGGTCGGAAAAACAGGTCGGTAGGTAGGGCGTCCCTCATGGATGCATTAGGGCTCAATGACACTCGTCGGCGGGACGATGAATCCTCAGAAGAGTTCATGGAAAGGATGGAAATAGGATGCCGTGCCGTGTACTGCACAGATTTCGGCAACTGGGAAAGATGCAACATAGATTTGAGGAGATTTCTCCTCTTCCTTTTGGGGAGATTGGTACTGAGCTCGAAAGGGGACGGTATCCAATGTCGCTTCCTGGAGCTGCTGTCAGACCTTGAACGAGTAGGGTACTACGCCTGGGGAGCTGCCATGCTGGCGCACTTGTTTGCAGGCCTGTTCCAAGAAAAGGACCGTGAGATGACTGTGAGTGGTTTCACACCATTCATCCAGGTATTTTTGATTTTGCTTGTTTTGTATTTTTTTGTGTTTTTGCAAGGTACTAATGACCTGCGCCGAGCAGCTGTGGAGCTATTATTACCTCCCCATGGGGAGAGCTCGACATTGGCGCCCCGCGATGGTGCCGCTAGCCAGGCGGTGGGAACCCATCATGAGTGCGGCACCCCTAACGTACCAACTGATGGTGCTAAGGCGGGAGCTATAGGAGTTCCCTGCAGCAATGGTAAACTGGAGACCCTACTTAGACATGGTCGATGCCGACCAGCCGTGGGTTCAAGCAAGTCGTGCCCAGTTTGGACTGGAACTGTGGATGCACTGCCTGAATGAAATCGAGCCGCTTCGGCTACGATTAGTTATGAGGACTTTAGGACTGGCTCAAGAATGGGTGGATTCAGCTGCGCCACCTCGTGTCGGGAGAAAGACGCGGGGACCGGCGACCTGCATTGACTGGCGCGTGCGGTTCCCTGAACAGTATGAAGACTGGCAGCGGGGTGGCACGATTGTAGAATCACATGTGCGGGATAGCGAGGACTACTTGCGTCTATATAGGACAAAGTACGCAGAGCGGCTCCAACCCCGGGGACTTGTGGAGGTAGGTTTCTTTTTCTCTTTTCTTCTTTCTCCCTTTTTGGTTTTCTGGTGGAAATGCTGACTCGTATAGCTGCAGGATATCCGTGATACGATGATAGCGACTTTACGAACTCGCTTGGCAGAGATGGAGCAACGGTTGGGCGATGCCCGCGGAGCTACGAGCGCCTTGGTAGGTGTACAGTGCGTTCCTAATTAAAACCCCAGATTCCAGATGTTGGCTGCTAATTTACGCGGTCGTAGCATGCCCAGATTGGCTCGGCTTCCCCAGCGATGGGAGTAGGTGGTGCCTCTTCCAGCTTGTGGATTCCTACCTCAGAACTTGACTTGCTTCATGAGCAACTTGCTCATGCCACGCAGCGTGCTGCGGAGGTAGAAGGGATGCTCCGTATACAGGTAAAAGTTCCAGTGTTGAGTTCTCTTTGTTTACGCCTTATCACGTATCTGAGATGGTACACTCGGCAGGAAAAGGAGACGGAAGAAGCGCTTGCCCAAGCTGAGTAGAAGGAGGCTAGGATAGCAGAACTGGAGAGGGAACTGCAGCGTCATCCTGATGACGACTCTTCCAGGGATGCTGTGGAACTGAGGATCACTCTCCAGTTGGAGAGGGAAGACCGCGAGAGAGAACGTGCAGAGAAAGAAAGAGACGCAGAGAGAGAAAGAGCCAACAGATTGACTGAAAGGGAGGAACGAAGGGACATGGAGGCCCAACTATTTGAACTCCGAATCAGCCTTGGTCTTGCTGAACAGTGGCTGAGAGATGGTGAGGAGCGCTACCGAAGAGCACGAGAGCGTGGCTTTTGTGTTGGTAGCTTCTCTGCTGCTTCCGTAGATCAACGTCGGGATGTGGGAATAGGAAGAGGAGTACAGAGCGGTAGGAGTACCGCTTTTCGTAGTTGGGTAGCACCTTTGAGAGCGTTTTGCCCGGAGAGTAGTGGGACGAGTAATGCAGAGAGAGAGGGCGTAACTTGATGTAATTTTTTTAGTTTTTGGAATAAAATACAATGTTCGGTTTGTTTGGTTTTCACCTTTTCTTCTGTTGCCTGAATCCCTGCACATATCACTGAAACAAACAAATCAGAATTTCTGTTCTGACTTGGCCCCTTGCTTAATAAGCAAATGGTCACTGTGACTGTCCTTGATAACTGGTCAAGGGGCCAAGCCTTTATTTAACGAAGGCAAGGGAAAGATGCGGTGATGATAAATGCGACAGGCAAGCACACGAATACAAGCGGTATTAAAAGTGAGATGCTGCACGCAAATGCGATCATGCAAAATTGATTTATTTTTCTTCTTTTATATTTGTCATTTTTTGTTTTATCATAAAAAAGATTTTTTTTGTTTGCAAATATGTACATTTTCTCTTTTTCCTTTTTTTGTTATTTTTATCATTTCGATTTTTTTTTGTGCTAACGCCTGGCAAGCACCCAAATGGCACCTAACCTACGTGAGAACAGGGGTTTCTTACTAACCTCCCAGGTATCCTAAGTGCACATCTAGGTTGATTTGGGCCTCTAGACCCCTCGAATGATGATCCCACCGGCTAAGACTTACCCTGATGACAATACCGTCATGCCATGCTTAGGCTCCCAGTCGCTTCCGACCACAGGGATTCACCCAAAAGGTGTTCGAGGTAAAAGATTTACCCGACCCGGGTCTGTTTCCTCACAACTCTAGATGGTATATGATGGAACACCCTGGAACCCTAACGACCAACCGCGTGACGCTGACCCGGAATCAGACGCCGTCGCACCCATAGGTGACGCGCTTGCATTGGCCTAAGCCCGAGGTTAAACAAGAAGACATCAAGGTGGTAAACAGGGGTCTTGACCAGCCAGAAACACTGAGACTCCTTCGCAGCGATAGCTTTTACTTTTCAAAGTAGGCAACCAAATGTGTATATTAAAATAAGGTCGCAGACCCTGGGCAGTTTTCACCTTTCAGAAACTCCATCGAACCTTCATCTTTAGAGGAAGAAGGAAGAGCATGGGGGGATAAACCTTCTGAGAGGATCGGCAAAATCGTTAACCCGGCGAGCGAATAAGGGCCCATTAACTCTTTCCTTTCAGACAACTTCGGACCAATTCTTGAGCATTTACATTCTACGGCCCCTTTTGTGGATTCAGACTTTTGCTTTGAGGGGTTCCATTTATTGCAACAGGCACGGTCACGATCAGGCTTTTCTCTTGATTTTGACTTTGTATTTCTTTTTGTGAGGGAGATATAGTCGTTTGACGTTTGTGGGCTCCCTTTTCGTATGCCTACGGGGACACTGCCCTCTTCTCGTGCTGTGATCGATGCTCGAGGAAATGGATCCTACTCTTGCCTTTGGGATTTGTGTTTCAGTTTCTCATGCTCAGCGTTTTAAGGGCGCCGACTGTCTCATTTGGTCGAAGAGAAAAGAATAAAGATTACAGCTTCCGGAGATCTTCTGGGTGACGCTCCACCGTAGGTGATGCTACCGACTTTTTTGAATAAAATACATAAGTGAGCACATGTTAGCTTCCTTCGAGCGAGCATAGGCCGACGTGGCCGGACAGGGATCTCCACGGTTCTGGCAAACCAAGACCCGGTGCCTACCAAGCCTTAATGGGCCCTATCCTAACATGAAGGTTAGATGCAGGAACTTAACTACATGGTGACTGCCAGGCATCGGCATTTTGAATTTTCCATATTTTTAGTGGTTTTTGATATTTCTTTGTTTTTGATGTTTTTTATCTTTTCATCATTTTTTTTTGTTTGTTTTGTGCTAAGGGTAGTATTTCTTAGGATAAAGCCCATTCCAAGGTTGGGATAACTCGGTCCCTTCGGCGTTGATTAGCTTGTAGGCGTTGCCAGGGTACACGGCTTGAATTACAAATGGTCCTTCCCAATTGGGTTGGAGCTTAGAACGCGGCCCTCCAGGTTTGACAAAAAATCTTTTTACGACCATCTTACCGACTTTGAATTTTCTCTCAACGACTTTCTTTTGGTAAAAGCGAGCGAGTCTATTTTGATACACACGCGCGTGTTCGGCAGCGGCCAACCGCTTATCATCCAAGAGTTCCAACTGGGCGAGGAGTGAATTACGACGATCGTCGAGGGGAAATTCCTCGTCCAATTGTACCCTGAGAGAAGGGATCAGAGTCTCGTACGGGACTACCGCTTCCATACCATAAGTAAGGGCAAATGGAGTCTGCCCGGTGGGGGTACGGATTGAAGTGCGATAGGCCCATAGGGCTTCGATAAGTTTTTCTAGCCAGTCTGAAAACTTACTAGACTCGCAGGTTTTTTTGATGATTTTGAGCAATGTTTTATTGGTGGCCTCCGCTTGGCCGTTACCTTGTGGGTAATAAGGCGATGAATGATGCAATGCAATTGCGTACCTTTTGCAGAGGTCCTGTAGGTCCTGAGAAATAAACCGTGACCCATTGTCGGTGACGATCGTGCTTGGGATGCCGAATCTGGCGAGGATGTTCTTTATGATGAATTTGCAGACTGTTGACGCCTTGATTTCCGCGTAAGCTTCAGCTTCGGCCCATTTGGTGAAGTATTCCGTCGCAGTAAGGATGAAAGATTTCTGCTTGGTGAGGGAATTGGGATCACCTAGGGGACCAATGATGTCGAATGCCCACATGGAGAAAGGCCACGGGGAAGATATTGGATGAAGTGAGGAAGATGGTGAATGGATTTTATCGGCGTGAAGTTGACACTTGACACACCTACGGACATAGATAGCACAATCTTCTTCCATAGTGGGCCAATAAAAGCCTTGGCGAATGATCTTCTTGGCGAGCATCTGACTATTCACGTGGCCACCGCACACGCCCGAGTGCGTCTCCTCTACATGTTTCCAAACCTCATCGTCACCAAGACATCTTAACAGAATACCAGTATGGCTTCTCCTATAGAGTAGACCTCCAACCAATGTATATTTCTGAGCCACCCTTCTTATGGCTTTCTTGTCCTCTGTGGTGGCCCCTTCAGGATAAGACTGATCTTGGCAGTATTTGACAATTTCATAGAACCATGGTTTCTCTTCATCAGCCAGTTCTTCTTCTGCCTCTGCCAACATGATCTCCCTCTTCTCAAGGATATCTTCCTGCAGGCTCTTTCTTGCTATCCTGTCTTTGATGTTTACGTAGGAAGCATCATCGATTGCAGGGGCGTGAAGTTTGTAGATGGAAATGGACTTAAACCATCTTCCTAGAGGGAACCTTATGGATGATGCCAATGAGGCGAGGGCATCGGCGAGAATATTCTGATGACGAAGGACATGAACAAAGATCAGTTTGGCGAACAGTTTGGCAAAGGCAGCAGTGAGTTCTTGGTATGGCTTGAGTTTGGGATCGCGAGTGCGATATTTAGTGAGCACCTGGCGAAGGATGAGTTGACTATCACCTACGACTCGCAACTCAGTGATACGAAAAGAATGGGCGAGTTCTAGGCCAGCTAGAAGAGCTTCATATTCGGCTATATTGTTGGTAACTGGAAATTTGAGCTGGTATGCCAATGGAAATGTGAGGCCTTCAGGTGACAGGAGGGCGACGCCGATTCCTCTCCCTTGAGAATTCAGAGCTCCAGCAAAATATAGCGTCCACATTGGCTCATCTGATTGGTTGACGGACATTAGTTCCTCATCTGGAAACTCTGATTGGACGGGATCGAACTTGGGAAGAGGATGATGAGCGAGATGTTCGGCTATGGCATAGCCTTTAATCACCTTTTGCTGGATGTAGGTGATGTCGAACTGAGAGAGAAAACTTTGCCAGCGTGCTAGCCTATCCGTAAGGACGGATTTCTCCAGAAGGAATTTGATGGGATTTATTCGAGCAATCAAGTGGACCTCATGAGCCAAGAAGTAGTGCTTCAATTTCTGCACTACCCAAACGAGGGCAGCACATGTTTTCTCCATGACGGTGTACTTCTGCTCACAGGGATTGAGAAGTTTGGACAAGTAATAGGTTGCCCGTTCCTTGCCTTCTTCATCAGCTTGTGCGAGGACGGCTCCCACGGAGTCATCCAAGACTGAGACATAAAGGATCAGAGATTTTTCTGGTTTGGGTGGAATGAGAATGGGTGGACTAGCCAGATATTCCTTCAACCCTTCAAAAACTTTCTGACATTTAGAATTCCAGTGGAATTCTACTCCTGGCTTGGTCAACTCGTAGAGAGGTCTACACCTTTGTGAATGTTGGGACACAAACCGACGAATAAACTGCAACCTCCCGATTAAACCTCGGACTTCCCTCAAATTCTTGGGAGGCGGCATATCCCTGATAGCCTTAGCTTTGTTGGGATCTATCTCGATCCCTCTTTTGCTCACAATGAACCCCGGCAATTTACCTGACGACACACCAAACACACACTTCTTTGGGTTCATTTTCAGTTGGAACTCCCTTGACCTCTGCAAGACCTTAGCCAAAACTTCTGGATATTCCATCCTGGTCCTTGATTTTACCAATAAGTCATCCACATACACTTCCAGATATATGTGCATCATGTCATGAAATATGGCCATCATCGCTTTTTGGTAAGTAGCTCCAGCATTCTTTAATCCGAACGGCATGACCACGTAACAATATGTTCCCCAAGGGGTAGTGAATGACGTCTTCTCCTGATCCTCTTCTGCCAAACGAATTTGATTGTATCCTGAAAATCCATCCATGAAAGAGAGGGTCTCATAACCTGCCGTGTTATCAATCAATACATCAATGTGAGGCAAGAGAAAATCGTCCTTTGGACACGCGCGGTTAAGGTCCCGGAAGTCGATGCAAATCCTGACTTTCCCATCTTTCTTCATAACCGGGACAATGTTTGCCACCCATTGAGGATAAAGGACGACTCTAATGAACCTGGCTTTGTGGAGCTTATCGACCTCTTCTTTCATTTTCAAAGCCATCTGAGGGTGGAAATGCCTTAACCTTTGTTTTACCGAGACGGTCCCTGGTTTTAGGGTTAAACGGTGTTCGACCAAGGTTGAGTCTAGACCCGGCATATCCTCGTAGCTCCATGCAAACGTGTCCTTATATTTCGTGAGAACCTCAATTAATGCCTCTTCTTCGGAGGGTGGTAGGTTGTCACTTATGAGGATGATCCTAGGGTCTTCCTCAGTTCCCAAGTTGACTTCTTTGGTGCATTCTTCTACGGCTGTTGACGGCTCGTCGAATCTCCTCATTCCACCAGCATATGCGCCTGCCGCATCCTCATATTCTTCACCCTCATCGTCAGTGGGGCATTCTTCATCCGTGATCTCGTAGACTCCATACCCTTCATCAAATGCACAGTCGCCCTCACATTCTATTTCCGGTAGCCGGATGGGATTTTCTAATAACTGGGGGATGGCAAGGAGGGCTTGACACCTGGCGGCTAAATCCAGAAGGAATCGACGAGGGATCTGCCTACCCTTGGATTTCTTCCTAGGTACTACCCTTGGCCTATCATTCCTAGATTGACTGACAATATTTACAGAAGAAGAGGAAGACGAAGAGGATGGTGTAGAATGTACAGGAGAAGATCCCTCAGAGGAGGGGTAGAAAAGGTCGCTCATCGGACCTTGGACGGGTGGTCCGCAAGGCGGTACGCACCCGTGGGAGATGTAGGAGGTTTCCTCAATGAAGATGTGTTGTTGGGGAGTTTGAAAATTGACGTTTTTTTTTTCGTTTTTATTTTTAATGACAAAGCAGTGAAAAGAGATTGGAGGAGAGAGAAAAGTGGTTATGGCTAGAGGATTGTGAGGCTCATAGAGCAGATCATGGTTGAAGACCTGGCGCGGGTTGAAAAGCCCGCGTGGGTATGTAAACAGAGAAGGGGATCTGGGAAGATCATCAGACAATTATCTGGCCCAGGAAGAAGATATCAGCAAAGGCTGAGACGAGTGGATGGAGAAGATGGCGGCTAAGGAGCCGTCGACGGCAATATTGAGGACGGATGAAGATCCGTCGATGACAGGGTCCTTCTGGCGAGGACGAGGATAGTTTGGAACCTTGGCAAGAGTGGTAATGTTCTCTGGTATTCCAGAGATCAATGGCGGTCCTTCAAGTTGCGGAGACGAGAACATCCTTTCCAGTGCAACGGAGATGTCCCGTATGTCGAACCATTTGTTCCACTCGCATTCCGGATCTTTGATCTTGCCTCTTTTGGTGATCCTCAGACATTTTTCAGCCAAATATACAGCATGTGATCCCCCATATGCTTCTCGTGGGTGATCTCCCATCTGAACAACGGGCCCTCTGTTGAAGTGGTTTGATAGAGTCCATGTGAGGGGCTTCCAATCCGCCTTGAACGGTCCTTTGAAGCCTAGGCCAAACCTGCGGTTCGGCCTAATTTCCTTTCGCGGTTTGAGCCTACCCTGTAACTGTGCGCCCAGACCTTTACCCTGTTGGTAGCCGATGTTCCTCATAATCTCCCAACCTTTGGAGTGAAAAGGGAGACATGATGTTGCGGTTGTCCTGACCGGCTCCTTTGGTGCTAGTGGAACGTGAGATAGATCACGCACGTCCAGCAATGACAATATGGGCCGATGAGAGGGCCACACAGAGGGCAGAGAGGTGTTGATAGCATCCACTGTGTGAAGGACAGGTGTACTGACCACTTTAATAATTCTCCCATTGTAAGGAAACTTCAGGCACTGATGGTTGGTGGAAGGCACAGCGTCCATGGCTTCGATGTAAGGGCGACCCAGTATAGCCTTGAATGTGGGGTCCATGTCGAGGACATGGAATTCTGTGGGAATTGACATGGGGCCTAGTTCTGCCTTCAGAATAATCATCCCCTGCAGCGGCCTTTTGCTATTGTCATAAGCCGTGACCGTGATCGAGGAAGGTCTTATTTGTTCCTTGTCGACCCCACACAACTGAAGAGTGTTCATGGAGATCACATTTATGGATGCACCCGTGTCCACAAGACACGGGTTTATGGATACCCCATTAATTTTTATTGAAATGCACAGTGCATATTTTCGAGCCTCCTTGGGAGCGAGCTCGTAGTTGCGGAACATGATGGCCGGTTGTGTGTCCGTTGGGGTTAGGACGGTCGAAATCTTCTCCACGGGGAGGTCTTCATTAACCATGACTCTTTGAAGGTACTCCATTAAGGCTACCTGGTGGGATGTGGATCTTTGAATAAGCTCCAAGATGGAGATCCGAGTAGGCGTCTTGTCCAAATGTTTTAATAGATCATACTGTGTTCCAGGGATAGCTCTTTCTGGTTGTTCTCCATCATCCTTCTCTGGCTGAGACTGCTCAGGATTCTGACTGTTGTGGGGGAAAACCCTGTGGAAAATCCTTCCACTCCGGAGCACCATTGCCTGCGGCTTTTGTACCTCTGTGGGGGTAGCAGTGGGTTTTAACAGGGATTTGAGGGGTAGTGGTGGAGGAATGATTGATGAAGCAGGGGTGATGACAGGAGCAGGGATTCTGATGAGGGGTTTGTTAGGTGGAGGCATAGTGGAGGTAGAGGGGATATCGCGCGGATTATGAAGGATAAGGGGTCTGAAAGGTGGAGGTGGAGACGAAGTAGAAGTGGGTAGGGCTTGAAGCGGGCAATGATTTTGAGGTGGGTGATGGGTAATGAGTGGTTTTGAAGGCATTAATGGTGATACGGTGGAGAAAGATGGGGTTATGTATGGTTGACGGATGATAAGGGGTTTAGAAGGCGTAGGGGTAAATGTGGTAGAGGTGGATGGTAAAGTGGGGGAGTGAGAGAAGATGAGAGGGTGTGAAGGCATAGTGGAGAGTGTCGGTTGATAGGAGATCGGGGTACGGATGAGAGGGCGTAATGGTAGTGGAAATGGTGAAGGTGATACTGACGCGGGTTGATGAGAGAGAGGTGCTACCCGGGCAAGGCAAGGGTGTTGCGTGATGATAGGATTGGCGGTAGAAAGAATGGAGGTACTTTCCTGGTGCCACACCTGCTCTCTCCCGACTTCCGGGAAGGAGGAGATGGGGTTAACCTGATGATTGGGCTGTTGGTGCTCCGATAATGGATTCTGGATTATGCCCATGTCGGGCTGTTGTTGTGGGGCCTGCTGAGGCTGTTGTTGTTGTTGTGGTTGCTGCTGCTGTTGCTGTTGTAACTGCTGCTGTGGCCTATGAGGAGGTCTCCTAGCCTTAAGAGCGGCGACGTATCGTCTCATTTCATCCCAATCTATTTGATGTTCATCATTCATATCGTGGATGTAATCTTTGAAATGGAAGCAGTAATCTACTGTGTGTCCTGGCTGCCTGTGGTAGACGCAGTATTTGGAGGTATCAACATTTGGGGGCCACACGGGCCTTTCTCTGGGTAGGGCGAGTTGGTTTGATGCCATGAGGGCATTAAAAATGTCTGCTAAGGTTTCTGGCAATGGTGGATAGTAGGGTCTCTTGGGACCGACCGGCCTCCTTTGTTGCTGTTGGGGACCATAGTTCCCCGGGGGTGGAACTTGGTTGTACTGAAGCGGTGGTTGTTGTTGCTGAGGTTGTGGTTATTGTTGCTGGGGTTGGCGTAATGGAGGCATATTATCTTGGGGTGGATTATTTTGGGGTGGTGGACGAAGAGGGAAAGGACCTGGTTGGAGGAGAAGTCGGGGCATTTGTGGAGGCCTTGGGTTGACCGCATAGTTGGCATTGTTGACCGCACCCACTTGCTCATTTGTCACGACCCCTTCTGTGGCTCCGCCCGGGACACCAGCGCCTGTCTTTCTGACCACTTTGGGCTTCGACGACTCAAACATGTTCATAATGGGGGAGTCTTTTAACTGGGTTTGGATGTATCGGGCCCTTTCATAGAGTTCCTCCATTGTAGTAAGTTTATTCATGGCCAGGACGTGTCTGAACTGTGGGGTTGCATTAGACACAATCATCTTCACTTGTTCGGGCTCAGAGAGGGTATCCCTTATTCTTTCCGCCAGAGACCTCCATCTATCAGCATAGCGGACAAAATCCTCGTCGGGCTTCATCTTTTCGGCCACTAGGTCGGTAATAGAGAGTGAGGGACAGACCCTGTGCCTATATTTCTACAAGAACCTTCTCTGGACTATTTCAAAATTCTCGGCCTCGCGGGGCTCCAAAGAATAGAACCACTCTAGCGCGGGGCCATCCAATGATCTCCGAAAGAGGTATGCCAGAGACCTCTGATCGTTTTGCCAATAGGAGGACTCATACATGAAATCCTTGAGGTGAATGAAGGGGTTGCCGGTACCATTGTATCTGCGGTACGTGGGCATTTCGGAGGGAGGAAGATGAATGATGGGAAGGATTGGCAAAGCAACCTCCGGGGTGGCTTTCACGTCCACCATCCTTCTCAGATTTTGAAACTGCTCGTCCATGCGATTGAACCTATTGAGGAGCGATTGGGCGAGCTCCTCTGGAGGTGAAGGTGGCACTTGCCACTGGGGGAGAAACTGTCTCCCGGAGACTTGAGGGGGGAACCCGGAATGAGAGGGAGCTGTCGGACCGCCGACAGTTGGCCCTGGCTGAAGCAGTGTGTGGGGAACAATGGGAGTTTGAGATTGTGACGGGAACTGGAATGAGGGTGGTTGTTGGCTCGCTTGTCCTTGAAGCGAGGGAGACTGGATGGCTTGCGCCAATGAAGGAGATGGAATGGCCTGCACGGACTCTTGGAGAGGTGCAATGGCCGGAGTTGATTCCTGGGGCGTGGGGGAAACAGATTTCCCTTTTAGAATGGCCTGGAAGGCCCGGAGCTGTTCAGAGGTAAGCTCCGTGTTGGCGAGGACGCCCAGTAAGGAAGAGATATCCTGCGGTGGGGATGTGTCCCCGGCAATAACCTGCACCTCATGCGAGGGCTCATGAGAAGGACCCGAGTCCATAGCATAGACTCGCGGGTCGGCTGACAAACCACGACTAGGGTGGTTCTCCTCAAAAGACTCGTGAGCCATGCTCATAGTTTTCCCAGAACGCAAAAGCATACACTAGCAAGCAGGTAGCATAGATTATCAAATAAGTGGATGCCTTTACGCCTTTTTTTTGTGTTTTGATTTTGATGATTTTTTTTGTGTTTTTAGCGAGATCCGAAGTTCACACAAAATAGGGACCCTAGTTTATTTTTATTTCACCGCCGTGTCAGCTAGGGTCTCTCGTCTCACCACGAATGAAATGACTAACTCCGGAGAACTTCAATGGTACAACCAGCCCAGTGAACGAAGAGGAGATTCTTCGATGTCGGGGACTTACGGAGGTCCCAGTGGAGGAGATTCTAGTCCGTTGAGAGGAATTCTCAAACGGAGAGTCCTTCCTTCACCGGGAAAGGGTGATCCTCAAAAAAATGAAAAAAGGATAGAAAAGAGGGATGGATGCATGCAATGAAATGCTGACAGAGATATGGAGTGGGAAAACAACAGAAATAATAGACATATAATAAACAAACAACCAATCACAACTGACAGTGCTGCCGTGAGCATAACGGGGGCGCGCGCGGGCGCCAAGGTGGAGAGGCACGGATGGTGCCAAACTTGCAAGGGTAGCCGAAAGGAAGCAGTAGAGGTCCCACCGTGATCGCCAATCTGTGAGCGACGTCACGCGGTTTGGGGAGCGGAGAAGATGCGGAGCGCGCGGGCTCCTCTTTTTGTTTGCTGCAACACAGAAATAAGAGAAAAGAGAAGGGGCCACCACAGGAGATTGCTCCGGCGGGGCGAGCGGGACAAAATTAATATAGCAAGATATGGGGGTTAAACGGCCATAGCGGGAAGTGACTCGCCGCGATCTCGGGGGACGGGAATGGTGCAGAAATTAAATAGCAAGAATTGAAACGGCCATTGGGGAAGTGACTCGTCGCGGCCTCGAGAATATGAGCAGATAAGAAGATAGCAGAATATAAAGAGAATATAAAGAGCGGGAATTTAAACGGCCATTGGGGAAGTGACTCGCCGCGGCCTCGAGAATATGAATAGATAAAAATATGACAGGATATAAAGAGAATTTAAACGGCCATTGGGGAAGTGACTCGCCGCGGCCTCGAGCACATGAATAGATAAGAATATAACATATAAGAACGGGAATTTAAACGGCCATTGGGGAAGTGACTCGCCGCGGCCTCGAGCATATGAGCAGAATATAACAGAATATAAAGAGAATATAAGAACGAAAATTTAAACGGCCATTGGAGAAGTGACTCGCCGCGACCTCGAGAACAAGATGTGATCGCCAGGGGCCGAAATACCCCAAAATGAAGAAAGTGATCGCGCCTACCTCAAGAGCGGGAGATGGCGGGTTGCTTCTTCCTCCCCCTTCGGTCGGCCGACGGAGAGGGCTTTCCTTGGGTACCCTTGCAAAACAACGACAAACAAGTAACAAGTGGATTAGAAAGATGAAGGTGTAGTATTCAAATCCTTGGGATAAAAATGATGAAATGATGGCAAGACACACACCTGGTTGGTGTTATCTTTTAAACCCCTCTCGGACTCGAGTAGGAGGAAAATGAGATGATAGATGCAAGAAGTATATAAGAAGAGGCACCCTTATGAAGGGGGATAGAGGATGCAGTATGATGAATGTAAAGAACTATGGAGGAAAAGGGGAAGAAAAGGCTTATTGGATGAGCCGAGGGTGAGATCCAGCGGAGCTCCGGCAACGTAGGGACGACGTGGAAGCGCGGTGGATGAAGACGACCTTCCTCTCGCGAGCGTGGGCTCCCGAGAAGTCGGCAGAACCTCCACCTACAAAAGACCCCATGGATTAGAAATGGCTCCGTAGCCTCTGGGCTCCGGCAGCCTATCGGATCTCTTCGAAGCTCTCTCAGAACTGAGGGGGGGGGGCTCTATTTATAGGGCTCCGGAGGGTGGAGGCGTCCAGAACCCTGGACACCTCCATCAGGACCGAACTAATATTTTATTCTATTTTTATTTATTTTTTCGGAATATTTTTGTGGAGGCGTCCAGGTCCCCGGACGCCTCCAACAGGTCCACCGAACACCGCCGACGGCCGTACGCGGTTTGGCACAACGCGTGGTTTTGTGAGTGGCGCCTCGTGATTTTGAAATGGGCGCGTCCAGCGGGCTGGACGTCTCCATAATTTGGATTTTTTCATACACGACAAACCGTCGTTCGGTGGGCGTAGCCCGTGAGGGAGTTGATGGAGGCGTCCAGGGGCCTGGACGCCTCCATAAATATATTATTTTTTATTATTTTGTTTTGTTTTTACGCCAAAGCTGGCATTTTAATTTTTTATACTTGTTTTTATGGAGGCGTCCAGGGGCCTGGACGCCTCCATTAATATATATTTTTTATTTATGTTTTGTCTTTTATGCCAACTGGCATTTTACATATTTTTTCATATTAGTTTTTATGGAGGCGTCCAGGGCCCTGGACGCCTCCATTAATATATATTTTTTATTTATTTTTGGGCTTTGAAAAAAAAATAAAATAAATTAAAAGAATGGGGGCGTCCAGGGGCCTAGACGCCCCCATTAAGACCCACCCGGGTCCTCAGTTCAGGCGTTGGCGACCGCCCGGCAGACACCCTTCTTAATTCCGGAACCTCCTGATGCGTCTGACTTGTGTTGATGCCGTCCGAATGCCGTGACGAGACGATTCCGGATGCCGGAAAAGGTAGAAGAAGAGCCAAGAAAAGGAAGTATTCAAGAGATTCGAAATGCGTAAGCCGTCGCGGGGCGTTGTATAGTAATATGAGACTTTCTCAGGAGACGTCAAGAATGGCGTGTCTACACCATGCTGTCAAATTCCCTGTAAAATAATTTGCAAAACTTTCATGCTATAACTGTGGAAAGTCAGGTCACAGGGCTGCAACCTGTTGGCTGGCAGGATACCAAAGCAAGACTAGTTTTGGTAAATAGAATTTTAATTCTGTTAACAAAAATTTTCATGCATATGCACATAGAATTCATGCTAATAAGAATGTGCATAAATCAAATCAGAAATCTACTGCTTCTTGCCATCATTATGGCAAATCTAGACATTTGATGGATGGTTATCCTCTGATAAAATTTGATGATCATCAAGTTAAAAATGTGCTGAGAAAATTTGCTAGGAGTGATACTATCATGTCAGGACCCAAGACTTCTTGGGTGCCTATTTGTGCAAAATAGTTTGCTAACTTGCAGGTGTGTCTTGGAAGCTGATTAATAAAGAGGGGATTAATCCAAGGCACTCAAGAAGAAAATCCCTTCCTGAACTTTTCAGGTAAATTTCTTGCACTTCCTGTTTTTAGTTTTACTGCATATCACATTAAATCTGCTTTTGCATATTCATTCATCATCTGCCATTTGCATTATTTTCTGATCATGCACTTGTTGAGTGTTCTGTGCAAATATGAGATTAAAAGGGTTGTCTGCATCTGATGCATACATATGCCAATTGCAGTTGTTTGATAATTGTTGATATACATAATCTCTGAAAATAAATTGCATTCTGAAAAATCTAAAAAGCTGAAATTTGATCCATGCATGCTGCCCATGTTGAATTATCATGCATGACCACTATGGTATATCAAAGAGTAAGCTACCAAAAGGCAGGAAAATCTATCTGGAGGTTCTTACTATGTGTGAGGTGGTCTTTTAGACCAAGTGCTCCGCCTAGTACCATGGGTCATTTTGCTTAGTAGGGCAGTCTGAATGAGCATGAGTCACATTGTCATATGTTCAGTCTTCATGGCAAACATTGCATGTCCTTGCATACATATAGTGCATTGCATTTCCTTACATTGAAAAATGTCAAAAAGAGTGATTGAATGCATATTGTCAAGGGGAGTCAATTCATTGCATGCAGGTGGTCAAGTGCATACATTTCTGTCAGAATTCATTGCATGTTAATCTTGAAAATCCTGAAGCATGCCTGACCTCCTGATATCTTGCTTGATGTGCATAACCTTTTCCTCATTGATTTTAATTGACAAACCTTGATCATATCTGAAAACAATGAGCTTCAAAAACACTTATTCTTGAAGACCTCTTCCATCAGTCATTCATGAAGATTTCAATGGGACATCTCTCGTTCATAAATCTGAAAACACTTGAACTAGGAATCCTCTATTATACGATTTTATGAATGTCTGAAATAACTCAGCTGGTTTAAGTTTAATGTAATCATTGAAGTTTGACTTTAAATCTCTTAAAAAATATCTGAATCATGTTTTAATAAACTTCAACCAACTGTTTCATGCTGAGTCTTGTAAAAACTTCTGGAATCTGCACTATTGAATTCATGGCTTTATGTGGTTAAGTACATGAAATTTGTATTGTTTTGAAGCAAATGAGCTCTCTGAAATGTCTGAAGGGTAAATAATTGTCAGAGCAATGACTTTGGTCACTGAGAAATCATGTCCAAAGGATTGTGTCATGAGGTGCCATAGTTAACTCTACTTAAGAATTTTTTTGTTAATCTGGCAGAGCAATGGCATGCATACTGAGAAATACATCTCACTCATCAAAGAAATGAGATGAGATATGTCATGAAGTGTAAATGTTAACTCTATTGATAAAGCATGACTGTTAGTCACACTAAGTGCTTAGGGATATTGGCGTTTGATCAACGTATATCCTCTAGTTACAAAGTGTGCACTGAACTAGAGTGCTCTGGAAATATGTAGTATGAAAATTTGCTGAACAAATTGCAATACTTGAATATTGATGCAAAAGCTAAATTGCTATAACCCTAGATAAATTCACATGACTTCATAATTGCTTGATCTCAATACTAGTGAATGTAATTCCTAAAGAAGTCAGTAAATTTGATTGTGTAAGATAAAGGGAGGTTAATCAAGATATAAATATGAGGGCATGGTTTACTTTTATTAAACTGTGATGTTAGATATAAATACAGAATTTTATTGACAAACTTTGCATACATCATGTTTAAATCATGCTGTTCAATAAAGTTCATTCATAAGCCCTTATAATGGAAGACTTTGAAAATTTCTGTTATTGATTTATGAGATTGGTATCTCCTTGAAAATCTAGCTGAATTTCTTGTGTTTGGAGCTTATTTGTAAATCTGATTATTTGAAACTCTTCTGCTCACTGTCCTTGGTTCATTGACCTGAACTTATCCTTGAATGCCACCGTGGTCTCCCTCTCAACCATATCAATTGGGAGAAATGCAACAGATGCATATCAATTGGTATCTATTCAGGGGGAGCTTCCTTGTCATATTGAATCATGTTCATATCAATTGTGACCTTGCATTCATATATTTAGGGGGAGGTATTGCATTTCTTGTTGCATCTGCATCTCTGCATTCATACCTCTCCATGGTTCATCTTGTTTATAGCAAGGGGGATAAATTGACTGAGTCATAAATATGCTTTAACTTCTCAAACTATTTTCTTTTTGATGAAGTCAAAGGGGGAGAATAGTTTGAGTCATCAGAATGACTCACATCATCAGAATGACTCACTGTGTTGACAGTGTTGCCATCATCAAAAAGGGGGAGATTGTTGTGCCCCTATGGTTTTGATGATTGGTTTTGATGTGAGTTAAGCACTGTCACCATGTGATATTCAGTCATTTTAGTCATTTTGATGTTCAGTCAGTTTATCAGAGCATAAAGCATTGCATTGCTGTTCAGTCAGTTTATCAGATCTAAAGCATTGCATTTGATGTTCAGTCATGTTATCTGCTGCATAAAGCATTCATATACATATACATCAGTTGCTTTACTCTGCTTGTGGTAGTCAATACAGGCTAAACATCCATGCATCATCACACTCAGCATAGTCTGGACAGAAGTGGGTCGACCCCCTTTCTAGATGGGTCGACTCCCCAGATAAGTGTAGTCTATACACTACTTGCATTTACATAGTCTACACATTAGCATCATGCAGCAAGTATGTACATCGCCTTCTGTAGGCATGACAAGTCCACACAATGCATTGCATGCGAGACTTCAAAGTCTGCACATTACACAGCTGCAAGCACTTCAAAGTCTACACACTGCATTGCATGCGAGACCTCAAGTCTACACATTGCACAGCATGCAAGTCCTCCAAGCCTATACATTGCATAGACTGCAGGCATTAGAAGTGTGTACATTGCATAGCATGCAGGTGGTCTAAGTCTGTACATTGGCCTAGTGTCGCAACACTAAGTCTGTACATCGCAGGCATAGCGAGCGTCCAAGTCTATACACTGCTATGTGTTCGCAAAGTCTATACAATGTCTACTTTACCTACGTTAAAGTCTATACATTGTTCACCGTCTCATGCATCGTCTCACTTGAAGTCTGTACAGTCTGGCAGCGTCTCATGCATCGTCTTAGCAAGTCTGTACAGCATTGGCATAGTCGTTGGCATCGTCTCATGCAGCATCTTAGGCATCGTCTCATGCAAGTCTGTACAGCCTGTTGTCGCAGACCAAGTCTGTACACTCCGTGTGCCTCTTTATGTTTCAAGTATGTACAGAGTTTGCCTTGCCTCGCCCTGCATACATATCCAAGTCTATACAGCCAGTGTCTGCGTTGCCTTGCATTTCAACAAGTCTACACATCGTAAGCATGCACGCATAGCAAAGTCTGTACATCGCTACATTGCAAGAGACCAAGTCTGTACACTGCATCGGCTGTTCATGCATTGCACATCATCAAGTCTGTACACTGCCTGCAGCAATGCTCGCACACACTAAGTCCATACATTGCATATGGTTGTGCATCACAAAGTCTACACATTGCCTTGTTGCATTGCACTTCAAGTCCATACACTCTGTGAATTCCATGCGTTCATTCATGATCAAGTCTATACAGACTTAGCGAAAGTATATGCATAGTCTATACATTGTTGAGCTTCACACACATATCTTCTAAGTCTATACATCCATCTGTTGAAGATTGATCATGTCTATACATTGTGTGCATCTAGCTGCTAAGTCTGTACATCCCTTGACTGCATGCCTGAGCATCCGTTGTCGTTGTGCATACTTAGTTAGATGCATAGTCTATACATTGCTCATGCATCTTTACTTAAAGTCTATACATCTGTTTGCTCCTTTAGCTGCACGCATTATAGCAAGTCTAGACATTGTCTGTCATGCACGCAATAAAGTATGTACATTCTTATTGCTGCATACATCAACTCCATACATCGTTTTCTCACGTGAACACTAAGTCTATACATGGTATAATGACTGCATATGTGAAGCCTATACATGCATAGCTTTGCATTCACAAAGTGTGTACACGCCACTGCATTGCATACACAAAGTCTGAACATTGCCTCATGCATTACCTTCAGCAAAGTCCATACATGGTCAGGCAGCCTGCACAGCAAGTATATACATCCTCTGCCAACCTACACGCAGCAAGTCTAAACATCGACTGGCAGCCTACAGCAAAGTCTGAACATTGCTTCAGCGTTGGCTTCAGCCAAGTCTATACATCGACTGGCAGTCTTCAGCAAAGTCCGAACATTACATCATTGTGCATGCATTACTTTCATCAAGCCTATACACTGCATCATATGCATTCTACAGCATGTGTTATCAAGTCTATACACTCGTCCTCCTTCACACGACTAACTCTATACATCCATTGTCTTGTCTGCTGAATAAAGTCTGTACACTGTCTTCAGCTGATATTATTCATCGACTGAACTCTTCATTAATCTTGTAGGTGTCTGGGCACGTGATCCGAGGTTGGCACCTGGCACGTGATCCTAGGTTACCTGGACGGAGAGGGCACAAGCCCTGCACACGCCCTACATCTGCAGCTGATATAAATAGAAGCGATCGAGCAAGAGAGCATAGGATGGAGATAGAAGAAGTGAGTAGCAGAGAGTGATAGAAGAAGGTGAGAGCAGCAGAGAAGCAGAAGAAGAAGAAGAAGAGAAAAGAAGAGACAGAGAGAGCCTGCGAACGAGAGAAAAAGAAAGAGAAGCTGAGAGCCAAAGTGAGAGAGAAGAAAAATCGTGAGAAGGAGAAGGCGTGTGCAGCCAGTCCATCCTAAAGATCTGATCATGGATTGACTCGTGGATCAAATCCACAGTCATTGTGCTCTTCGGAGCTATATTATTTTTGATTTTCCTGTTTTGTTTTTCGTTTGTTCCTTTCATACATTCAGTGGTTTCTGTTTCCCTTGTTTGGGATCGGGGTTCCTCCTATGGTCTCAGGAGAAGGGAGATTTATTCTCCGGTTTTGCTGGTGACTGGGAGTCATCAGTGTTTCCCTCCTGGTCTGGAGGAAGAGAGGTCTGTGACCTCTGGTTTGCTGGTGACGGGGAGTCACTGGTGGGTTCCCTCCTGGTCTGGAGGAAGAGAGACCTAGTCTCTGGTTCCAAGTGGCTGGGAGTCACTTGGGGTGTCCCTCCGGTCTGGAGGAAGAGGGGAGGTTGTTCTCCTGGTCAAGCTGTTTGGCAGCACCTGTTGCAGACTGAGTCTGCGGTTTCTAGCTTGTGCTAGTGGAAGCCTCACTCCGGTTGGGTGTGAGGGGTGGACGTAGGTCTGTGGACCGAACCACCTAAAAAATTATCTGTGCAGTGGTTTGATTACCTTGCTTTGCTTCCGCTAGATGATTGCTTAGGCGCGCTCCATGTGTTTGTTCATGAGTTCAATTGAATTAGTTTTATTCTGGGACTGTGTCTAGCATCCAGGTTATAATTTGGGCATTATTGGTAGAGGGATACATTCACCCCCCTCTGTATCCGGGCCTAGCACCCTATCATCGCGCATGCTGGGAACAGCACCTTCCAGCACCAAGAAAACCATCACTTCCGTTAGGTCAGCTCCTCCGACAACACTTACCAAGTGTCCCGTCGGACCACGATCACAACATCTCTCGATGCACCACCGCTGTAATTCCCCAAATTGCAACACGCCACGCCAAGAGCCGCAACGCGAGCCATAACCGGCAACCGCCAACGCTCATCCTCGAGTCCCGAAACTCACTACGGAACCTTCTCATCTCGAGCCAACTCCAGGGCGAACACAACCCATCCAAATGCAGAGACGCAGGAGCAAGAACTTACTGGAACTCCACAGCCCAATCCTGCCTCAAAATTCACAAAGATAATCAGGATCGACACGTCACTTCTGACGCCACAGAGCATGACAAGGACACCAGGCTCGACAAATCAGCAGCTCAACACAAGATCCTCCGCTCGCCAGAGCATAATTCTCGACCAGAGCACCCGCTCCAACACCTCAAACCACAACCTTAACACCGCAGGGGCTGGGTAAACCTCATGCTGGAGTGGCCAACTCTATGACAACTCCCTCAGAGCACGCTCACGGCCACTTAACAACGAACAATCCTCACCAGCCACCTGACCTAGCTACATACTCCTCGAACACAGCACCGCAGCAACACACCCGCCGGCAATCTCTGCCCAACGCAACACGACCAGCGCCACCACCCAAGGGAGAAAGCTCTCGACCTCGATCCGCAGACCCCACGCCGGCACGAAAGCCGCGAACAACAACCACCCTCACCGTGCCACACAGCGCACTCAAGCTCTCAAGCGAATAACAAAGTGGAAAACATGCATGAAACCCTATGCCGGCTGCCGACTGTACTGGACCTTACGGACTCTGATCACTGGAATATCTCGAATTCCCATGTACGTCCACAACCACGCTCTGATACCAACTGTGGCGATCCGAGATCCGGATACTGGGAGGAGCCCGATACCATTCGAATCCTGGCCCACCGCCCACGAGCAGGAGGCTCGGAAGGGCTAAAAAGGAGTGTGGAGGTACAAAGAAATAGGAAATAAAGTAGGACAATTCAACAATTAACAGACATAGATAAACAACTACAACAGAGTCCAGTCCAACAGAAAGTACAGTCTAAAGCAGTAAAACGTACCGCATGCCAAGTGAACACTCGGCCTGACAAGCCGGCAACTAAGAACCTCCGTACTGCAGCCTCGAACCCCGAGGAAGAACCACCGCACCTGAAACGCAGGGGTGAGCCTTCTGTCACTGGCCTAGTAGGAATCCCGCGGAATCCCAACTGAGAAACAACGGCGGCACAAAAAGAAGTAACTACGAAAGCAGGAAAGTAACTACGGTGGCCGGTAAAACCTCAGATCTACAGCTACTCCTACTGTACCAGAAAACACGACCTAGTCTCCTGTCGGGGGACAACCAAGCCACGCACCCGACCACCCGATTCCACGATCGGGGACCACCAGACACGAACCGCCCTAGCCACGCTACTAGGAAAATGCCACGATACCTCTGTAGCGGAGGCCGGCCCTCATAGAAGGGCCCAAGCCAAAACCACACGGTCTGGGACACGGTCACGACCTTACCGTCGTGAACACAACGCTGTTTGGAGAAAGGCCCTCGATGACGCTCATCGAAAACCCCAGACGTCGACTCTGGGAACACTCCCGAAACCACTCATGAAGTCCCGTCTCACGGATGGAAACAAAACCCAGGACACGATAATTCACGCCACGTGGCGGAAGCACCGCCCACTAGAAGAACAACCAGATACGTCCCATGACGTCTTACACCGCGTCACAAGTGTCTAGCAACAACGCCCCAGGCGGAGACTCAGACACACTCAGCAACCAGTACCACAGAACAAGGACTAGTTGGGGTCGCGCCTGCCAGCGCCGTCCGATGCCCCCAACCTCGTGTGCACACTCAGACCATACGCCCTAGGCCTGTCCTCTAGCTGGTAATTCCCCCTAGGCCCGGACTCGGTTGTACGTGGGGGCCCTACGGTAACCAGCCTACTCACCGTCTCTCTCGGGTCAGCAGCTCCACCACTCCCAGGTGGGTCAGCACACGCGTGCCGTAAGAAGGCTACGACTAGTGGACGTGCCATAGAATGTGAACACTGAAAACCACGTACGCACCCATTGCGAGTAACACGGAGTAACAGGTGGCTCAAAGCCACCCGACTCTGGATGGCCCACTAGACCTACTAAACCCAACGGCCTTTGAGTCATAAGACTCAGGGTCAAGACTGTTGCACATGACAGCACTGAGCTATCGATCTGGCCTAATCCCTAGGTCCAAAACAATGATGGGAAGACTCACAAGGCAGTTCGCAACTACCGAGACCCATCCCTCGAGGAGGGAAACTTAAGCGACCTCCAGCCTCAGGCTGGGAGATTGGACTCACAGTCCAAGGCCACACACATGGCCTACTCGGGAACTACCTTCCGGAGAAACCACAATGTGCGGGGAAGCCTCATCGCACTCATACCAGTACACAGTGACTCGATCTAACAAGAACACGGAAACCCGGATTACATGGGGTCACCCGGACCCACCAAGCCCATGGGCACGCTTATCGAGGTAACACAGTACCTCCAGACACCCAAAAACATGGTCACAAAACCCACGGGGTGTCTGGGACACTCACGAGGCCAAAGGTCAACCACTGGGTCACAACTGGGTCGATCGGAGACCAATGCAACATAATCAGAATGCTAGAGGGTCACACGGACCCTTAAACCTATGGGCACGCTAATCGAGGTAAACGGACCTCCGGACACCCAAAGACACGGTCACGGAACTCCACGGGGTGTCCGGGACACACGCGGCCCAAGGGGAGCACGATCAACCGTAGACTGCCCGCCCTGGGTGAGCAGACAGGCCACCCCAAGAACGCGCTACACATGCATATCGCGTTCAGGCAGAACGCGCTATACATACCTAGCGCGTTCAACATGATCGCGCTATACTTCTATAGCGCGTTCAGAACAGAACGCGCTATAGGCCTATAGCGCGACAACACAGAACGCGCTACTCACCCCTAGCGCGACAAAAATCACCTTACTGCTCATCTTCCTCGATGAACGCGCCCTATCGGGGCGGCGCGACCTTCAAGAACGCACTACCTGAGACTAGCGTGTTCTCAGTCCGAAACCGGAAGAACGGGAAAACGGCGGGAAATCCATTCCACGCCCCATCCACCCCCAGGTGAAGGGGTAACAAAGGAGAAAAGATTCCCCAACCTCTCTAGCACCGATAGGACCCATTTAAACCCCAAAAACACGATCAAAACGCAAGATTCGGCTCACACCCCAAAAACATGCATTTTCCTCAAAACGCCCAAATAATCTCGCTCGGCTCACCACGGCCTACAAAGCTCGCGGGAAATGAAGTACGCGAGTTGAGGGTCTGTGGACGCACTTTCCGTTAAGCAGTTGTTCCCGGTTCGTCTGTTGGTTTTATTAAGTGCGTGGGCGTGCCAGTCACCGGAGTGACAATTTATTCGGGCTCCGGAGAGCCCATGGTGCGCTCGATCTGACTTCGTCAGACGATTGTGTGGTTCGTGTCGGGACCGAATCCCGTCGCGCCATGAAGGTCACGACGTCATTTACATCCCTCATACGAGGGAATACCCTTGATTAATTGCCGAAATTAGAGGCCCCGCGGCCGAAAGGAGTAACACTAATTATACGAGAGAGATAGGGATGGGTCACACTGAAAGTTGTATTAAGGCCATAAACTGTCGGCCGTGACGGCCACTCGTAGACCTTTTGTATTCGGACACAAGTCCGTGGCATCGTCATAATGAGAAAACCGAGGTAGATCCCTCCAAATGTCTGCCGAGCATATGGCAATTTCAATGAGGATTCGGAAGGTATCCGGAACGAGAAAACAAATCCGGTCCGATTAGGATGTCGGCCCGAGGTTAGATCAAAGCCCGGCCATATCGGGGGAATTCCCGAGACTCGGGCTCGACCTAAAGGGGCAGCGTTGTTGTTCCTTTTGCCCCGGGTCCCGGGGAGAGAGCGGGCTGCGGCGTGAGTCTTGATGTCTTTTGTTTGGGGTTTTCTTAGTTATATCTTCTGGGATTTCTGATTTGATGCTTATTGTTCATCCATACCTTTGTCCGGGGTGATTTCTCTTCTTTCATTTGTGATTATTCTTATCATTATCATTTGTTTGTTATTTATTATTATTTTTATTACCCCTCCCACCTCTTTTATTGTGATTAATATTACGCATTCGGAGTTCTTTAGTTAACGTCATTTTTATTGATTTATTTGCTATTGTTGATGCCCTTATCGTGATGTATATATGCATGCATGTAGTGTGCCGGCGAAGGAGAGACGGGAGTGATATAAAGTCTATACGTTCCCCGGGCTCGAAGTCTATACGTTGCCAAGCCCAAAGTCCGTACACTGGAGCAGAGTGGAGCAAAGTCTACGCGTTGCAATTTAGAGTCTGTACGTCGACTGGCCCGGAGTCTGTACACTGGCCAAGTCTATACATCGGAGTGTGAAGTCTATACACTGCCCAAGTCTATACGCTGGATAAGTCTATACATTGGAGTGTGAAGTCTATACACTGCCTAAGTCTATACACTGGCCATCATGAAGTCTGTACGTTGGGATATGAAGTCTATACGCTGGATGCTCAAAGTCTATACATTGCCCAGCATAAAGTCTGTACGTCGGTGTGTGAAGTCTATACACTACCCAAAGTCTATACACTGGTTATCATGAAGTCTGTACGTTGGCTGGCTCAAGTCTATACGCTGGATAAGTCTATACATTGGAATGTGAAGTCTATACACTGCCCAAGTCTATACACTGGCCACCATGAAGTCTGTACGTTGGGATACGAAGTCTATACACTGGATGCTCAAAGCCTATACATTGCCCAGCATAAAGTCTGTACGTCGGTGTGTGAAGTCTATACACTACCCAAAGTCTATACACTGGTTATCATGAAGTCTGTACGTTGGCTGGCTCAAGTCTATACGCTGGATAAGTCTATACATTGGCTGAGGGTGTACCGGCGAAGGGAAGGAGTGTACCGCTGAAAGGTCCGGGAGGAGTGTGCCGCTGGGGGGCTCAGGGGGGGTGTGCCGCCGAAGGGTTGAAAGGGGGAGTGTACCGCTGAAGGGTTGAAAGGGGTGTACCGCTGAAGGCCAAGGGAGCGTGCCGCTGAAGGCCAATGAGGGCGTGCCGCTGAGGGCCAAAGGGGCGTACCGCTGAAGGTCAATGGGGCGTGAGGGTGGAGGCTCGATCAGTTTTTTTGATTATTTGTTTTAAGGCTTTTCTTTTCTTCTTATCTTAACTTTCGTGTGGTTTTATATAAAACTCCTCCCGTGTTTTGTTCTCTTTGTTCGGTTCGATCTCTTTTCTTGTGGGTCGGAGGCTCGGGCTGCCGGGTGGTTAGTTAGCTCGGTTCAGTTCTCGTCGTGATGCCAGCAGTGGTTTGATGAGTTGGAAGGTTTCGTCAGTTATCTTGCTTGTTTGTTGCCTCCTTTTGCCTCTTTTAATTGTTTATTAGTCTCTCACAAAAATTCGGCAGCATTTCCCCTTGACCCGGGGCGTAAGGGAGATACAGGGAACGCGCCCACATGATGTGGCGGAACCCGACAACTGGAGGTGGGCCCCCGGGGGGGGGGGCAACACCTTTATAGAGACTCGGAAAACGCGAAGGAGAACGACAGACCGAAGACATCTAAGGGACCTGGACTGGGACTGGACAAGGAGTAAGCTGAGGGACTGAAGGGCGTGCCGCTGAGGGCTGAACAGGGGGTGTCGCTGAAGGCTGAACAGGGTGTGCCGCTGAAGGCCAAGGGTGGGCGCACCGCTGAAGGCTGATCTGGGCGTGCCGCTGAGGGCTGATCTGGGCGTGCCGCTGAGGGCTGGCAAGGTGTGCCGGCCAAGGGCCGGAAAGGTGCACCGCTGAGAGGCTTAAAAGGGGTGTTAGCAACTGGGGGGGGTACTTGGTGGCTGTTCAGGAAAAGAGGAATAAAGATGGGGGGGATTTCAAGGCCGGGAGTGGCCCATTAGTAACTGGGTGGTTGGGAGGAAAGAAGGGTACCTCCCCTTCTCCTCAAGCTCGGGAACACGGTAGATGGCCATAGAAGGGAATGAGTGAGGAGCTCACGGAGCCAAGGCCAACAGAAGGGGGAAACCTACATCGACGTGGAGGACCCTAAAGACGCCGGAGGAATAAGGAGACAGAGGGAGGAGCGGATTGTCCGTCAAAAAAAAAGCCCGCAAAGCCTAGCCTAAAACATCGAAGATCGAAAGGAAACCCGGAGAGGGTGGTTTTCATTCATGAGAATCAAGAGGGCGAGGCCCTTCATACATATTGCAAAAGCAAACTCCCCAAATGGGGCCATGGACAAGAGTAAGAAAGACCAAGAATGCCAGGAGGAATGGGATACAAGAGGGAAGAAGACATCCGGGCCTAAGACTTCGGCCGCTATCCCCAACCCTTTCCCCCAATACAACAAGCTCTCTCTCTCTTACTCCTGTTTCTTCCCGGTGGCCGTCGGACGGAGCTCAGGCCGGGAGGGCCTCTTCTTCTCTTCTTTCTCCGGTGTGTGTTGTGTGTCTCCCCGTCTGTCTCCGTGCGTCTGCCTCCTCCTTTGCCCTCCTTCTTCTTCCGTTCTCCTCTTCCTCTGCCTCTCTCCGTCTCTTTTTTTTCTGTGGAAGACGGGCGTCTTTTATACCCTCAGCAGCGGGGAGCCCTCAAGCATGGCTGTCGAGGGCGGGAAGCAGCCCGTGATGATGGGGTTTGACTCCCCTCCGTCCTGGCTGTCAGTGGGGTAGCCTGCGTGGCCCAACGATCGGCTGCCACCTCAGACGGCTCCACTGCGCGCCAAGGATGCGTAGGGCGTGGGCCTCACGTCGCCCGTTGAAAGAACTTCACCGCTGTGCCGCTGAAGAGCCAAAAAGGCCTGCCGCTGAAGCCTTTGTAGGCTGTACCGCTGAAGACCCCTTTGGGCGTGCCGTTGAAGGCCCCAAAGGCCGTACCGCTGAAGCCTCAAAGGGCTGTGCCGCTGAAGGGCCTGCAGGACGTGCCGCTGAAGCCCCTGCAGGGCGTGCCGTTGAACACCCAGAGGGGGCGTGCCGGTGAAGCCACCTGGGGGCGTACCGTTGAAGGTCCCCCCCTTGGGGTGTGCCGGTGAACCCCCATAGGGGTGTGCCGGCGAAGGCCGCGGCAGGGTGTGCCGCTGAAGGCTTTCCAGGGCGTGCCGCTGGAGGCCCTTTGGGGTGTGCCGGTGAACCCACCCGGGGGCGTGCCGCTGAGCCCCAGGGAGTGTGCCGCTGAACACCCAAAGGGGTGTGCCGGTGAACCCACCTGGGGGCATGCCGCTGAGCAGCCTTGGGCTGTGCCGCTGAGCACCCAAGGGGGTGTGCCGGTGAACCCACCTGGGGGCGTACCGTTGAACAGCCTTGGGCTGTGCCGCTGAGCAGCCTTGGGCTGTGCCGCTGAGCACCCAAGGGGGTGTGCCGGTGAACCCACCTGGGGGCATACCGTTGAACAGCCTTGGGCTGTGCCGCTGAGCAGCCTTGGGCTGTGCCGCTGAGCACCCCCGGGGGGGTGTGTATTTAGGGCCCGTTCTGAGCCCGTCGCGGACACGAGTCATGGCCCGTTTGATTTCCTTTGAGGCCCACGGACTGTGGGGCCTTTTGTGCTTGATTTCTCCGGGGTTTCTTCACTCGGCGCCGTTGTTGATGCTGGGCCGAACATGACACTTGGATGTGCAATTTTCGGTGTCCACAAATGCCCCCCACCCACGGGTATCGCAGGCGAAGGATGAGCCGGGCGGTGCCCGCGGGTGTCTCCGTCTCTTCTCTCTTTGTCGATGGCGGCGGGGTGTCGAGAGCCGACCTGGTTTGTTGTTTGTTGGTCTCTTTGTTAGTGCCGACGGAGCGTCAGGAGCTGAGGTAGTATGTTGGTCTCTTCATCAGTGCCGACGGAATGCCGGGAACTGAAGCAGTGTGTTGTCTCTTCGTCAGTGCCGACAGGGTGCCGGGAACTGACCTGGTCTCTTGTTCTCTTGGTCTCTTCGCCCGTGCCGACAGGGCGTCGGGAGCTGGCCTGGTCTGTTGTTCTCTTTGTCTCTTCGCCAGTGCCGACGAGGTGTCAGCAGCTGGCCTGGTCTGTTCTCTCTTTGTCTCTTCGCCAGTGCCGACAGGGTGTCGGGAGCTGGCCTGGTCTGTTGTCTCTTTGTCTATTCATCAGTGCCGACAGGACGCCGGGAACTGACATGCTTTGTTGATCTCTTGGTCTCTTCGCCAGTGCCGACGAGATGCCGGGAACTGGCATGTTTTGTTGGTCTCTTGGTTTCTTCGTCAGTGCCGACAAGATGCCGGGAACTGACCTGGTTTGTTGTCTCTTAGTCTCTTCGTCGGTGCCGACAGGATGCCGGGAACTGACATGCTTTGGTGATCTCTTGGTCTCTTCGCCAGTGCCGACGAGATGCCAGGAACTGGCATGTTTTGTTGGTCTCTTGGTCTCTTGGTCTCTTCGCCCGTGCCGACAGGGCGTCGGGAGCTGGCCTGGTCTGTTGTTCTCTTTGTCTCTTCGCCAGTGCCGACGGGGTGTCGGCAGCTGGCCTGGTCTGTTCTCTCTTTGTCTCTTCGCCAGTGCCGACAGGGTGTCGGGAGCTGGCCTGGTCTGTTGTCTCTTTGTCTATTCATCAGTGCCGACAGGACGCCGGGAACTGACATGCTTTGTTGATCTCTTGGTCTCTTCGCCAGTGCCGACGAGATGCCGGGAACTGGCATGTTTTGTTGGTCTCTTGGTCTCTTGGTCTCTTCGTCAGTGCCGACAGGATGCCGGGAACCGACATGCTTTGTTGATATCTTGGTCTCTTCGCCAGTGCCGACGAGATGCCGGGAACTGGCATGTTTTGTTGGTCTCTTGGTCTCTTGGTCTCTTCGTCAGTGCCGACAGGATGCCGGGAACCGACATGCTTTGTTGATATCTTCGTCTTTTCTTGTTCTTCTTTCTTTTTGTACCATATTACCGATACAAGCGCCCTTTCGGGTTTTCGCCGGTACCGGCCCCCTCTTGCTTTTGCCCACGCGCCCTTTCGGGTTTTCACGTGGCGGGGTACCCAATTTTGCCCGTAGCGCCCTTTCGGGTTTTCGCCACAGCCGGGTTATTGCCATTTTTACCCTTGTCCCCACATAGGGGAAAGTCTGGCGGGATATCTCTATTTTTAACCCCATTTTATTTTATTTTCTTTTTTTTTTTGAGTGAGTGATATGCAAGTGTCGGCTAGGGCACGAAGCCTTGCGCCGGACGGTAGGGCTCATTCGTTGGCAAGAAGACAATGCCAGCGCAACGGGAGAGTTCGTGCCGATTCGGACGTAGGATCCGTAACGGCCATATTCGTACAGAGTGGGCGGCTAGGGTACGGGGCCTTGCGCCGGAAAGGGACTTATTCGTTGGCAAGGGGCTAATGCCAACGCAAGGATAGAGGTTCTACCGATCCAGGCGTAAGGCCCGTGATGGCGATATCGTATGGCGTGGGTGGTAGCTGAGGCCCGAGGCGATGTGCCAGAGACGGGCTTGTTTTGGTGGTAGGGTAGTGACACTACGACAAGGGCATAGCCACAAGGGTAGAGTCGTCTTTGCTGGTGTGGACGTTCGTCTGACCGGGATCGTGGGGACGGGATGTCTTCCCCGGGGACATTTATTATTGTGTGTTGTCGACTTACTCTTCCGTATAGGTGAGCGGATGGACATGTAAGTGTGTGTACATACCCGGGTGTATAAATATATGTATATATTTATTTAATATGTATATATATATTACACATATTTATTTTCTTTTTGCCTTCCCTTCCTTCGTTTCTTCTTTTATTTTCTCCTTACATTTCCCTCCTTTCTCTTCCCCTCTTTATTCCCTTTTTATCTCTCTCTATTTTCATCTCTCTTATTATTATTATTTTTTTCCTTTTGTTCCCTTTTTCCTCCTCTTTTATCCCTTCCTTTTATTTCTTCTTCTCTTTTTTATCTCCTTTTCTTTTTTTTTCCCTTTCTTTTTTTTATTTTCTCCCCCCCCCCTTTTTTTATTCGTTCCCCTCCTCCTTTTTTACTCCCCGCTTTTCTTCTTTTTTTTCTTTTCTTTTCTCCCTTTTTTTCTCTTTTTTTCCTTTTTTTCTCTCTTTTTTTTTCTTTTCTTTTCCTATAAATAGGGGGGCGGGGGTGCTTCGAACGGTCACCCCGTTCGAATCCCCCCCCCTATATCTCTTCCCTCCTCCTTGGCAACCGAGCGGACGCCCCCCCCGTCCTCCCCTTCTCTTTCTTCTCCGGCGCCGATCGTCCCCCCCGCCTCCGTCGTCGTCGCCGTGGTGAGGGGAACACCGCGGGAGGCCCTCCTCCTCCCTCTCTCTTTTCTCCTTCCCTCTTCCTTCTTCTTTTCCCCCCCTCTTTCTCTGTATCTTCTCTTTGTCATCGGGGCACGGCGGAGCCCTGGACTCCGTACCCTTCTTCTTCTTCTTGCCAGACTCTTCCCCCCTCTCCTCTAGCTTCGCGGTGGGAGGAAGTCCATCGGGTGCCGGTTGTGCCGGCGAGGAGGTGTTAAGGGTGCCGGGGAGAGCGGCTTAGGGCGCACCGGGGAAGAGGCCTTAGGCCGTGTCGAGGAAGCAGGCACCAAGCGTGCCGGGGAAGAGGCCTTAGGCCTTGTCGGTGAAGCAGGCACCAAGCGTGCCGGGGAAGCACTGAGGGGACCGTACCGGCGAAGGGCCGCTCCAGGGGCGTGCCGGGGAAGCAGCCAGGGGCGTGCCGTGGGAGGTGGCAGACGGCTGTGCCGGTGAGGGCACAGGGAAGCGTGTCGGGGAAGCTCCCGCGGAGCGTGCCGGGGAAGGTGTCGCCCAGCGTGCCGGGGAAGGGGCACCTGGCAGCGTGCCGGGGAAGGCAGTTATGGGGCGTGTCGGGGAAGGCAGCTTGCAGTGTGCCGATGAAGGCTTGGGCGGGTGTGCCGGGGAAGGCACCCGCGGTGTGTGCCGGTGAGCAGACGCTGAGCGTGCCGGGGAAGCACCAAGGGGCTGTGCCGACGAGGGCCTTTTGGGGAGAGTTGTACCGGCCATGGGGCCAAGGGGGATTTTTAGCTAAGGAAGAGGACCCCTTCGACCGGTGTGGACTTCTGGTGTTGCCTCTCGGGGCCCACCATGCTTTGTTGGGGCCGTCACTCCTTGTGGACGCGCACCCGTGTTTTCCCTTACGCCTCTGGCCTAGGGGAAACTCTGCCGAAATTTCGTCAGAAATTGGCGATATTTTATTCATTTGACTTGTAGTAAAGCCCCTTTGCAGTCTTTTGCTCATGATTCACTCTGATCTTCTTATCTGTGTATCTTTGCAGACAAATGGCTGCTCCAAGTAGTTCTTCTGCCCCTGCTGCTGTCGGTTCCGACCTTATCCCGCGGGGTCTGGTGCCGGCAGTCACATGGCTCAACGTGGAAGACTTGGACCGCGAACATGGGGAGATAGCTGCTTTGGCGGAGTCGTCCGAGTCTGACAGTGAAACCATGGATTTCCAGAGGCTTGCCAGAGTCGACAGCGGCTTCACATTTGACCGGGTCACCGGGGAGTACAGGAAGGACTTCCCGAAGGATAGACACCTGGTTCGATTTCTGAAGCATTTTCGCTCGCGAGAAGGGCGAGACTTCCGGGTCGTGAAGAAGGCTGAACAGGCTATACTGCAGGCCCGGGATAGCCTGTTGTACAGCGTTCCCCGGAGTATCCCGATGTACCTGGTGGGAGAAGCCCGGGAATGGAAGCCGGTCCTGGGGATCGAAGGGGTACTGCCGGCTGAAGACAAGCTGGTGCGGGCGCCTCAGTTTACTCCGGCCAGATGGGACTTGTCTGCCGGGAAAGTGCACAACGAGGCGCCTCGGTTCGGCCTGTTCTTGGCTCCCCTGAAGTGGGGCTACAGGGAAGAGCCCTTCATCTTGGACTGTTTGGCCATCAGATTCAAGTATGATCTATCACTGGGCTGGTTCGGGGAGCTGAAGCTTCAGGACGCCCACACCTTCCGGGAGAGGGCGGTGGAGTTCACAGAGCATGTGCTGTTCAACTATGCTCCTTTGCTGGTCCGGGTCGGCGTTTATCACAGCGTATACGCCTCCCGATATGGCTATCCCATTTCCAAGGGCCTCTGTTGCGGCATGATAGAGGTGTTCAGCGCAGCGACTAACACCTTCTACACGGCGGAGGGCGAGACTTCTCTGGATTTATGGAGCCTAAGCCAGCTGAGCGGCTTACCCATTGACGGGGAGCCTTATGAAGAAATATGCCTCCCGGACCTAATCAAAGACGAGACCAACGGGGACGGCTATTATTCTCTGGGGTATTCATACCGGTACCTGATGAAGGCGTACCGGGAGCTGTACCAGCTGTCGCACAAGGGGAAGCAGCCCGCCCGGGGAGACAGGAAGAGGGTGCGCATGCCCCTGTGGCTGGAGTATTTCTTCGACGGGCCGAAGCGGTACGAGGAATTCCCCTGCGTTGGCACTACCGTGGCTCCCAAGAAGCGTGCAAAGCCCAAGCTTGACGTGAAGATCCCGTCTAGAGGGCGTCGAAGCGGGCCTAACCCGATGGGTTTGGATCCCCAGACCCACTGCGCCGCCTATCTCACGTACTGGCTATGCTCATTTGCCATGCCGTACGGCGACGAGACAGTTATCCGGCCGGACGCCATCTACCCGGCGTGCCAGATGGCGTGGGGTATCAGGCTTTCTCTGTGCCCGGCCACCCTCTGCTTAATTTACAAGGCCTTGGGGGATATCAGCACGCACCAGTTTCCCAGGCAGGCCCGGTATGTGTGCCCACTGCACTTCTTCAACGCGTGGGTTTGTTCGCTGTTCCCGGAGTTTGCCCCTCGAGTTCTCCAGGATTGGGGGCTGATACCGAGGATGCTGGAGTTCGCGAGTGCAGAGCTGGCTTCTACCTCGATGCGGATGTATGATATCCGGGGGCGGTTGACCACGGTTCCCCGGGATGCAGCCGGTACTATTCATTTCTGGACGCTGGCCGCACACTCAAGCCCCCTCGTGAATAATAAGAGGGAATGCAAGGATGACCAGGTGGAGAGGTACGTTCATCCTATCAGCCAGGAGAACGTGGTGCGCCCACTACTGGAGCCGGAACTGCGAGACTGGGCGCTGTCAATTTGCCCGAGCGTGCTGGTATTCAGAAAGGGGGAGAATGTGCTGCTGGAGCCATATTACCCTTTCCGGTTTGGCCGCAATTTCGGGTATGATCAGCATATCCCTGCTTATCATGCGCAATTTGGCTTGCCCTCGCGGAATGTCCGGGGAAATTTGGTTGCCGAGCACGCCAAAAGCTGGTGGGACTTCTTCCACCGAGCGGACTCCGCCTCTTTCAGGGTACCGGCCCCGGGTCGTGTCCTCCGAGTGACCCAAGATTACATAAAGTGGTGGAATGCCCGGACGACTTTCTATCGGTTGCACAAGACCGATTGTTGGGATGGCGCCGAAAGGAGATTCCTTGGCCGGCAGCCAGTGCCAGTGCTTGATATTGAGCCAGACCATCTTCTTCGGCTCAAGAATAGACAGGAAAAGGAAGTGGCAGCGTATCTGATGGCTCGCCGGGAAGCCCGGGACATGAGGCCGACGCCGAAGGTGGAGCTACCCCCAGCGGCTAAGGATGACTACGAGAAGACGCTGCGGGACTTGTGCCGGGTGGGGAGCGACCGTCTGGAGCTCATCAACTACCCATTCCCCATAGAGGAAGAGGGGACTCCTGCTAAGAGCTGGCGCCCAGAGAGGGACTTGGCCTGCCTATACCGCACGTTCATGAGGCGGGAGGAGAGGAAGCCCGAGAACTATAAGGACACCACGTGGCTATACGTCCTCCTCCGGGTAAATGGAATGAAGATTGAGGATGTGATGGCCTCCATCCTGGGCAAACGCCTGCACATCCCCTATTATTATGCTGATGGGTGGGGCATGGACCACTTCAATCTTTTCTGCCACCTCTCTTCCAAGAAGCACGCGGATCTGGCCAACCTCACGGATCGATGTCAAAAGATCGAGGACGTGTGCTGGCTCGTTCGAGAGGCGGCACGTCGGGACAAAGAGCCATCCCTGAACTACTGGCCGATCACCCTGCGGCTGTATACTGGCCCTCATGGTACTTAATGTCTTTTTCTCCTTTTGTCTTCGTCTCCCATCATTGCGGCCTTTACAGATGGTCGGATGCTAATCATGCGTGCATGTCTGTTCTTTCTCTCTTCCTTCCTGACAGACCACCCTGATAGCACACAAATGGCCACGTACCGGAATCTCCTTCGGCTTGTACAGAAGCCTGCATATTTCGAAGCCGCGCCACTGGCCCCGACTGCGGCTCCTATGCCCAAGGCGGCGAAAAGGCCCCGGGCAAAATCTCCCGTGAAGAAAGCAGTGGATGCCGCCAAGGCGGCTAAGCAGCGGGACACAAAGCGGAGGAAGACGGAGGCGGCCAAAGCCCCGACGACTGTCCCTCCGGTACCACTAGTCCCGTCTTTCGAGGAATTCGAAGCTGCCCGTCCCGAGCCAGGCCAACCTGCCGGTCCGCGTCCCTGCTCTTTAGCGTGCCTTTTGAATCTCCCACCTCCCTTTTTATTTTGGAGTGGGGCCATGACACCTGGGTACTTCTTTTGTTTCAGCTTCTATGGAAGAGCCCATGCCCACGCCTGGCATGGATGAAGTTGCGGTCCCAGCGGAGGCGACCCCGGCGGCGACTCCAGCTCCCTTGCCGCAGGCAACGGGAAGGCCCCGGGCACAGCCGCCCGCTAAGAAGGCACCAGCTGCTGCCAAGGTGGCCGGGGAACGGGCGGCCAAGCGGAGGCTGGCCAAAGAAGCCCTGGGTACGACAGTAGCCTCACCGGCGGTCGCTATCCCGTCCTTCGAGGCATTTGCGGCCATGCAGACCGGGCCGGGCCGTGATACTGGTGAGGCTCGGCAATCGCCCGCGTCGTCCATGGCGGATCTCGCCCCTGAGTTGGCCTTGCTTCCCCGCGCGGAGACGATGCGTTTCTTCTTTGAGGGCGAGGCTGCGGCTCCGGAGAAGGCTTTGTCTGCCGAGGTCGAAGAAGGTATCTGCCTTTGTCGGCCTATTTTACCTCTTTCATCCCTTGGGAGCCGATTGGGCTTGCCATGACCCGCGTGTTGTTTTTTTTTTTTGTAACAGGTGCAACTGGAGCTACTACTGGGCTATTTGGCCCCCGAGTGCACCTCCCGGCGACGCAGCTGTATGTGCGGAAGAGGCTGAAGTCCGGCACGGCGGTCTCACCCAGTCCACGAGAGGAGGCGCCGGTCGTCGAGCTCGAGGTGGAGGCCCCTTTGCCGGTGCCGGGCGAGCCAGCGGCAGTCGAGTCTCCGTCCGGGGAAGAGGTAGACTATGACTACTCTTCCGACGAAGCGGCTCCTGCTGAGGTAGCGTCTTGAGGCATCGGGCCGTCCGAGCTAGCCTTTAAGGCTTCTTCATTTGCTAGGTCGCTCGGCTCGATGGAGGCTGCTGCCGTAGGCGTGGCTTCATTGGCGCATGGCTACCTGTATGGCCGCCTACTGACGCCGTTTTTTTGTTGTGTCTGCTCTTTGCAGGAATCAGCTAAGCCGGAGGCCGCAGGAGGGGCTGCTCCAACTGCGCCGGTTGACTGCCCGGCGGGGGTTGCTGTTGGCATGGGCAAGCTGGCCCTTCTGTTCGAGGCCCTTCAGGCGGACGCATCGCTGGGACCTTTGGCAGGCGAGCCTCTGGAGGAGGGGGAGATTGCGCCCGAAAGTAGCGTACCAGCGGCTAAGGTAAGCATACGGGCTCCGAGATCTCTTTTCGCCTCCTGCCCTCGCATGATTTGTTATGGATGGCGAATGGCTGATTTCCCTCCACATGGTCAGGCGATGCTGGAACCGGAGAAAACGACTGGTCGTGTCCGAAAGGCCGTGGCCAAGCGGCGACCAAGCGTTGCCCCGATAGCGGTGGAGGGGCCGGCTCTCGTCTCCGACTTAGGGGCGGCGAGTCTTGCTGCACTGGTGGAAGCGGGGCGTCTACCCCGAATGATGATCCCACTCCCGCCTTTCCCGAAGCTTCCGGCCCAGATGGAGGACCCGCTCCTGAGGCGAATATTTACGGGGCTCCGCACACATCTGGAGGGGTCCCAGACGCGAGAGAGAAGTTCGTGGGTGGCGGCTTCGGGCCCGGCCTTACTCGAAGCTCCTCCTCTAGCCGAGGTAACGGCACCTGCACCCCTGCCCCTTGGAGCAGTGGCAGAGTCGGGCCAGACGGAGGCAGAGGGGGCAGGTGACCTCCAAACGATGGGGGCACCGGAGGCTTCGGCAATGGTCTTTTCCTTTCCCCAGGCAATGGTCGGCCAAGAGTCTCTCGTCGAGCTACGCCGGCCGGGCGACTTGACCCTCGCCCTTCCTTCATCTTCAGTGGCGGCAGATACCGACCTGTGGGCAGAGGTGGACAGCACCGTGGAATTCACCCCTCCGGTCGTGCCCTCAGTTAGTCACACGTCCTCAGAAGCGCCAGTCCGTCAGATGCTGATCACTTTACGGACGATGCTTCTCGCCGATGCTTCTCTGTCGTATCGGGAGGTGCATACCATCGTGACGCAATTAACGGGGGCGCTGCAAGTGCTTGGCTGTCCGCAGGGGGAATGGTCACGGCGGGTCTTGCTATTATTGAAATATGTCAAGCGCCGCGAGTTCCTGGAGACCCAGGCTCCTGACGAACGCGCCACCCTTGATGCTCAGGCAGACGAATATCTGCAGGCCCTAAAGGCCCGACGCGACAGTAGAGAACGCCACGGAAAGGCCCTAGAGGAAGGCGAAGGTAGCGTTCGTTCCTTCAAGAACCGGATCGAGAAGCTGGAGGGCTATCTCGCTGCGGCTAAACTTGGCCTCGCCGAGGCGGAAGGGGCGGTGGCAGAGGAGAAGGAAGCTCTTGCCGTTGCCGACGTTGAAATGGCGTCCGTCGAAGCGGAGCTCGCCCGTCTTGAGGGATTGAGGGGCCGACTGCGCGATATGACGAACTTCCCTTGCGTCGGAATCCTCCCCCTCGAGGACATCTTCAGGGACATCGACTGAGCGTTGCATCCCTTAATTTCTCTTTCTTTTTTTTTGAATGTAACGCAGGGGTATGCCCCGCAGCACATGTAGTTTGATCCTCTTTTGAATAGAGCAAAGCATTTATGATTTCACGCGTTCCTGGTGTATGCATTTATCCCGGAGGGAGCTTTCCCAGCCCTCTTTCTCTTCCGTGCATATTGTTTTCTCCTTCCTCTTCCCTCGCTCTTGTATCTTTTCCCCCTTTTCGTGTAGGGGCCCATTGGCAGGGTATGAGTCTTTGCGGGGATTCACTTTGGAAGGACCAGGCAGGGACCCATGTCAGGGTACAGGAGAGTGCTCGCCTTCCCAGGGGGAGGACGAGGGGACCACTCCACCATACCGAACGGGCAACTCCCTGGTTTTGCCGCAATATTGGAAGCGCGTGCTGGTCTCGAGTGAGGGGTACTTGGCCAGAGACCCCTTTTGCCGTTCAGAGGTGGCGGACAGAAAGGTCCGTTTAGTCAGTGACTTAGACGGGAGGTCTGATCCAAAGGGGTGCTCGCCCCCCGGGGAGGATGGAGAGAAGAGTTCGTCTAGTCAATGACCCGGACGTGAGGTCCGAGCCAAAGGGGTACTCACCGCCCGGGAAGGACGGAGAGAAGAGTTTGTCTAGTCAATGACCCGGACGTGAGGTCCGAGCCAAAGGGGTACTCACCGCCCGGGAAGGACGGAGAGAAGAGTTTGTCTAGTCAATGACCCGGACGTGAGGTCCGAGCCAAAGGGATACTCACCGCCCGGGAAGGACGGAGAGAAGAGTTTATCTAGTCAATGACCCGGACGTGAGGTCCGAGCCAAAGGGGTGCTCACCGCCCGGGAAGGACGGAGAGAAGAGTTTGTCTAGTCACTGACCCGGCCGTGAGGTCCGAGCCAAAGGGATACTCACCGCCCGGGAAGGACGGAGAGAAGAGTTTGTCTAGTCAATGACCCGGACGTGAGGTCCGAGCCAAAGGGATACTCACCGCCCGGGAAGGACGGAGAGAAAAGTTTGTTTCTTTCTTTTTAAATCAATTTTGGTACCCCCGCTGATGCGGGGCGGTGACTGGAAATGGGGGGCGTTCCCCCTTTCTGGCTTCTCTTTTTTTTATTTTTTTTCTCTTTTTTTTCTCTTCTTTTTTTTTCTCTTCCTTTTTTTTGCTTCTTCCTTCTTTTTCTTTCCATTTTTTTCTTCTTCTTTTTTTTGCTTCTTCTCTCTTCCTCTTTCCTTTTTCTGCTTCTTCTTTTTTTGTCTTTCTCTTTTTTTTGCTTCTTCTTTCTTTCTCTTTCTATTTTTTTTCTTCTTTTTTTTTTGCTTCTTCTCTCTTCCTCTTTCCATTTTTTTGCTTCTTCTTTTTTGTCTTTCTCTTTCTATTCCTTTCTTCCCTTTTTCGGGAACCCGACTGGTGGCCAAATCATTCGGACATTAATCACGCAAATCCGCCCCAAAATGGGGCGAAGAGTAATATTATTACCTGAATGGGGGCGCTGGGGCGTGGTACAGCCTTAAGTGCCTTCCATTAAGAGGCGGGAATTGAACTTCCCCGCGGTGGTTGATAATTACATAGGCCCCGCCTTCGTAGACTTTCTGGACTACGTAGGGTCAGAGCCAGTTCTCGTTTAGCTTACCTTTGGGGTTGGCCGCCATGAGATCTCTTCTCTTGACCATGACAAGGTCACCCTTCTTGAATTCGCGTTCCTTGACGAGCTTGTCAAAGGCGCGTGCAATCCGGGCCTGATAGACCTGGATATTCTGTTGGGCTTGAAGCCGCTTTCCTTCCAGACTGGAGAGTTCATCGAGCCTTCGCTCGGTGTTGGTCTGCCCTTCGGGGACAAGCCCATGCTGAATGGCGACCCTGAGGGACGGTATCTCCAGTTCGACGGGGATGATTACTTCCGAGCCATATACAAGAGAGAAGGGCGAGCAGCCCGTTGGGGTCTTGTATACGGTTCGGTACGCCCAAAGCGCTTCATACATTCTTTCTTCCCAGTCCCTTTTGTTAGAGCTAACAGTCTTGGCCAGGAGAGTGCAAAGTGTCTTATTGAAAGCTTCGGCCAGCCCATTGGCTTGTGGATTGTAAGGAGTCGATGTCCTCCAGTCAATTTTGTATTTTTCTGCTAACCGGTAAACTTTCTGGTTGCGGAAGTGGCTGTCGTTGTCCGACACAATCCGGTCGGGCACGCCGAACCGGAATATAATGTTGCGGCGGACAAACCTGACCACGACTTCTCCGGTGACCTCTCGTAAGGCAACGGCCTCGGCCCAGCGGGAGAAGTAGTCGGTAGCCGCCAGAATGTATTTGCCGCCTGTGGAAGATGCGGGTAAGGGGCCCACGACGTCCGTCCCCCATTGGGCGAACGGCCAACTGGGCGCTGTTGGGTGTAATGGTGCCGGAGGTCTCCTGGGTATAGTGGCATGCTCCTGGCATCTCTGACACGACTTAGCATACTCGCAACAGTCGTTGAACATTGCAGGCCAATAATAGCCAAGTTTCTTGATTTCAATTTTCATTTTCGGTCCCGCCTGGTGCGCGCCAGCTATGCCGGCATGGACCTCCTTCATAACCCTCCAAGCTTCTTCGGTGGACAAACATCGGAGGAGCAGCTTCCTTCTGGCGTCTGCCACAATTCGGAATAATATTCCGCTTCGGAGCTCGTAAGAATCCTTGGTTCTGACTAGCTTGATCTTTTCTTCTCTTCGGTCAGGCAATCGCTGGTGTTTGAACCACTGCACCAAGGGGGCTCTCCAGTCGGGCAGGCTGACGGCTTCCACTGTAGTGACCTCTAGGTCTTCTTCTTCTGACTCCTCTGCCATCATGCTGGGTACCTGGCGTTGGTTTATTACTTGGATATGGAGAGATCCATCTGGAGGCACTGCCAGTGAGCTTGCCAATTTTGCCAATGCGTCGGCTTGTGCGTTCTCCCCTCTGGCGACATGGCCTATCTCGAGGAGGTAGAACCGTTCCATGAGCCCTTTTGCTTTAGTGTGATACGGGAGCAGCTCAGGTTTTCGGACATCAAATTGCCCCTGGACTTGCTTGACGACCAACAGCGAGTCGCCGAACACCTGGAGCATTTTGATCTCCATTTGAAGGGCGACCTGGAGACCGATGATTAGAGCTTCATATTCTGCTTCATTATTGGTGCAGGGTTTGCTAATGCAGCAGGAGGTGTGCATCACTTCTCCATCTGGCGATTTGAGGACGATGCCAGCTCCGGCACGCACCTTGCCATGCCCAGACGGGGTCGCTTCTGTTCTCGAGGCCCCGTCGAAGTATAACTGCCAGACGGCTTGTTGCACTTGATCCACCTCTAGTGTTTCGTCTTCGGGTAGCTCTGTGGCCAACGGAGAGTCTTCGGGCACAGGGTGTGCTGCGAAGAAGTCCGCGACGGCTTGCCCCTTAACGGCCTTCTGTGGCACGTAAGTGATGTCAAATTCCATGAGCAGCACGGCCCACTTGCCAAGGCGCCCCTTCGGGACTGGCTGGAGGAGAATGTGCTTGATGGGGTCGGCCCTGGATATCAGGCTGACTTCATGGGACAACATATAGTGCCTCATCTTCTTGACCGCGAAGACCAAGGCAAGGCAGATTTTCTCAATCGGGGTGTACTTAGCCTCTGCGCCCACCAACCTTCGACTGAGATAGTAAAGAGCTTGTTCTTTTCCCTCATCATTGTTCTGGGCGAGCATTGCCCCTAGTGAGTACTCGGTGGCCGCTATGTAGAGAATAAGCGGTCTACCTTTGACAGGTGCCCCCAGGACGGGTGGGGTCTTCAGGTACTCCTTTAGCTGGTCGAACGCGTGCTGGCATTCGTGACCCCAGCTGAAGGGTGCATTCTTCATCATCAGTCTGTGGAAGGGTTGGCAACGCCCTGACAGGTTGGAGATGAACCTGCGGATGTAAGCTAAACGCCCCTGTAGGGACCTCAGCTCCCCCAGACTCTTCGGAGGAGGCAGCTCCTGGATGGCTTTTATCTTCAGGGGGTCGATCTCGATCCCTCTGTGCCGGACAATAAAGCCGAGGAATTTCCCGCTGGACACGCCAAAGGCGCACTTCATGGGATTCATTTTCAGCCCGTACTGCCGGAGCCTTTGGAAGACGGCCCTGAGGTCGCTCAGGTGCTCGTCTCTTTTCTTCGTCTTGACGACCAGATCATCAATGTAGCACTCGACCTTGCCGTATAGCAGCTCGTCGAAGATCTTGGTCATCGCCCTCTGATATGTGGCACCGGCATTCTTGAGGCCGAAGGGCATCCTCTTGTAGTGAAATACCCCTTTGGGTGACCGGAAAGCCGTATGGATCCGGTCGTGGTCGGCTATCCAGATTTGGTTATAGCCGGACGACCCATCCATAAAGGACAGGGCCTCGTGGCCGGTGGTTGCATCAATCATCACTTCGGTGATAGGCACCGGGAAGTCATCTTTCGGGCAGGCTCTATTCAGGTCGCGGAAGTCCACGCAAATCCTGATCTGTCCATTCTTCTTTTTCACCGGTACAATATTGGCCAGCCATGTGGTGTATTGATTTTCTGCCACGAAGCCGACGTTTATGAGCTTGTCGACCTCTTTGCAGATCTGGCTGGTTAACTCCGGCCTCATGCGCCGGGGAGGTTGCTTCACTGGTTCCATTTTGGGAGCAATAGACAGGATGTGTTGAGTCACCTCGGGGCTCAGTCCGGGCATTTCTTCATAGTTCCAGGCAAAGCAATCCCGGAATTCTTGCAGCAACTTTGTGTATTGTTCTCTTTCCTGTAGAGGCATGAGAGCACTCAGAAAAGTCGGCCTGGGATTGTCTTCTGTGCCGAGGTTGATTTCAACCAATTCGTCGACTGTGGCCTGGCCGCCATTTTCAATTTCCGGCGGGGCTGGCGACAAATCCACGAAGTCTTGGTCTTCATTGTCTTCGGGCTCGAGGACGTCATCTCCCTCCCCTTGTTCATCATGACTGGGCATAGAGGTTGCATTTGCCTCGCAGTCCCCCAGGGTCGTAGCCGCCGGGTACGTAAGGTCCGCAGGTTCAGGAGGGCATAAGTGCATCTCGGGCTCTTCTGTGTATTCATCATAGACCGCTCCTGCAGAGGCTGGGGTAGCCGCATCTTCGGGCGCCCGGCATCGGATGGACACAGTGTAGGCTCCTGCCCTGGGGCTGTCTGCCACATGGGGGCGTGGCGGGGCTACCACGTAGTCCCCCATTCTAAGCTCATCCCTGTTGATGAGGCTTTGAGCAAGGTCTTTGAAGACATAGCAGTCTTCAATGGCGTGGCCCAGTATTTGGTGGTAAGGGCAAAACAGTGGATTCCCGCTTCTTCAGGTGTCCTGCGGCCTCTTGGACCGTGGAAGGGAGACCTTGCCGTAATGGCAAGCCCAATCGAAGATGCCCCGGGTCTTCTCTCTCGGAAAGGAATAAGGCTTCTGCAGCTTCTCTTGGAGTGTCAGCCCTTGCCTGGTTGGCCGCTCAATCAGCGGGCTTGCCATGTCTCTCATTTCCCGCCTTGTCAAGGCGGGGGTGTTGGGACTGGTGCCTCGGGGCCGAGGCATCCGGCCACCCCATGGGGGAAGAGATCCTTGGATCAGGTCGGCGACTAGCGAGGTTAACTCGGCCAGTCGTGCTTTTAGCATCTCGATCTCCCGTTGGTGCCTATGGTACAAGGCGTACATGACGGGGTCGTATCGAGGGGAACTCGGGGCATGGCCCATGCTACTGCTCCTTGCTTCGCCGGCCGGCCGGGGTGGAGGCGCCTCGCTGGCGTGCCCTCTCGAGGTCGACACTTCGGAAAAGGAGGGGGTCTTCTCCATATAGCGGCGGCTGGGAGGCTTCCACAGGAATACTTCTTCGTCTTGTGCCTCTTCGGCGGAGGCCCCGGGACATGTGTCTCGGTGGGTTTCCAGCGAATCTGCAGCTTCTGCGGGGTCGTCGCCGGGCCATGCTGAGACCGATATGACATCAGTCTCGTAGTAATCGTCTAGTGAAAAGCCCAGACCGGGGTGCTTGGTGATTTTCAGCAACCGTCGATCCAGGTTTGGTGGGTTCCACATTCTTTCAAACATTTCCTTCCGGCTGGAGGGCTGGTAGGGAGGAATCTTCTGCTTTCTGACCATTCTGGCTGCCTGGTCAGTCATGTGGGGAAGTCCCGTGATGGGGACGTGCGGGTCATGCAACTCGTCAGGGAACCGGCAATCATCGTCTTCCCTGACCGGCTTTTCCCCGGCCACATAGAAAATAGTGGGCGGCCCCTCAGAGTTAGGCACCTCGAAGGTTTTCAGTCGTTCAGCTGCTTGGGATTCTATCTCTGCTATCGGCTTGACGATCCCTGGCGGGACCCTGACATCTTCTAGCAGGTCTTCGAGGCAGGGTGCCCCCGGTGTGGGGTAGATGGCGAGAGGGGCTGCCCTGAATACCCCTTCTTCTTGTGCAATGAATGGTACATGCGGGGGAGCTACATAGCCTGGGGGCGGCGGAGGAAACCAGCCCCCTGATTCCATTTTCTTCTTGCCCTTGTCTTGGATGACTTGAGGAGCTTGCTTCGCCTTCTCCAAGTACAGATTAGCATCTGACAAGTGACACTCGAACACCTCGAACGGGTGGAGGTCGGCGAAGATTCTGACTTCCTTTCCCTCACAGGGGTACTTGATGCATTGATGCAGGGTGGAGGGCACCACTCTGTTCTGGTGTAGCCAAGGCCGGCCAAGCAACGCCTTGTAGGAAGTGCTGGAGTTGATGGCGTGGAACTGGACCTAGGTGGTGAAGTCATCAAAGGTCAAGTTGAACTCTGCGACCCCCATAGGAACTTCACATTTCTGGTTAAAGCCGGCAATCTTGACATTTTTAACTTCGACCAGATGTACGTCAAAGTAGTGCTTCTGGTATACCCGGTACGGGAGTATATTCACCGCTGCCCCTGGGTCGATCAAGACCCTGTTGATAGGCTGGCCGTTCAGCTGCCCTTTCATGTAGAGGGGCCTGTTATGGCTGCAAGTCGGTAGGAGCATGTCATCTTCTGTGAAAGCCACTGCTACTTCAGGTGGTATTTCTGCCAAACAGGCTTCAAGGTGTGCTGGCGTCTGGAGTGCGGTGATGATGGCTTGCCGTGTTTCTTCATTCAAGGACAGCATTTCTCACACCGTGAACCGGGTCGGGATTTTCTTGAGATGTCTGACTATCCGCTCGGCCGCCCGTACCTTGAGCAGTTTCATCTCTTCGGGCTTGCTGCGCCTGCCTTCATCCTGGAATTGGGGTGCCGGATCAGGGGATGCCTGTTTTGTGGGTTCTGCTGCAGCTTGTTGAGCCGGCGGGGTCGGTCGGGCCTCTTCCGCTGCCCGCATGAATTCGGCGAGGTTTGGGGTGCCGCTGAATTCTTCCTCTGGCTGGACAGGAGTTGCCGCTGGTAAAGCTTGGGGAATGCTTGCTTCACTGGTCGCAGCGGACCCCTGGGGGTGCACCCGCCTTCCTGCTCGGGCGGACAGGAACTCGGTGAATGACGGGGTGCTTTGACTCTTGGTGCCTCCGGGGTAGAGGTCTGATGGAGGAGGGATCTCGGTGCCTCGGACCTCGGGCTCGGGAACCTGGTATGGTCGTTCCCCCCTGAGCATGATGTTGAGGTTGTCCTGAGGAGGGCGCCCCCATTTCCTTCCGGACCTGGTGGCGTGTTGGGAGGTGGACGCCTCAGCTTGATTCACCTCTGCCGGCTCATGGGGTGGCTCTCCTTCTTTCTCTTCCAGGGAGAGAGCGGTGTCGAACAGCGCCGAGAGGGTATTGCAGGCGAAGATGACCTCCTTCTTCTTCTTGCCCCTGGGTCTTCTCTTCTTCTTCTTCTTGCCTGCTGCAGCGGGTGGCTGCTCTTGAGGAGGTTCACCCCACAGGGGAGGCTCTTTGTCTGCATCAGCTTCTGTTCCCGGAGCCAGCTCGAGTGATTCGAACTCCGTCCAGGGGACATACTCCTTCAGCTCCACAGGCTGGATTTCGGGCTGTTCATAATCTTCGAGCCCATCAATAATAGCCTGGAGTCTTTCAACCGCCCGGCTAGTCTTCTTGTGCATCCGCAGCGGGGCAGAGCTCTTCCTGTTGTGAGTGGGCCGCCTCATGACCAGCCGGGGGGCCGTGTCGTGGCAAACAGGGTTTATCGGGGGCGGTGCAGGCAGGGGCGCTGCTACCCTCGAGTGAATTCCTGGGGTAGGTCGAGAGGCGCGCGCCTTTCTGGTTTTTCCGGGTGCAGTCTGCCACCCTTCTTGGTCTTGAGCTGGGGCCATGATAAAGGTTTCATAAGTGGCACGGGCACAGGCCTTCGCCCATTCTTCTGGCAGCTCCTGATATAGCGAGATCATACTGACGGAGGAGGCTATACTGGGCAGCTCGTGTGGCTGCGGAGGGTCTACTTTATGCTCCCCCATGTCCAGCTCCCCGTCCCTGATTAAGGACTCAATAACATCCTTGAAGACGTAGCAATCTTCAATAGTATGCCCGAGCACCCGGTGGTACAGACAGAAGCGCGGGTCATCTTTCTTCTTTGAGTCGCCAGGCCTTTTCGGCTCTGGCAATGTGATCTTATTGTAGCTGGTTGCCCACTCAAACAGGAGCTTGGACTTGTCCCGGGAGAAGGAATACAACTTATTTCTCATCTTCTCTCTTAGTGAGGGGCCTTCTCGCCGTTCTGTGGTTCTGGGCGGCGGAGGGTTAGCTGCTCCCTTGGCTTTCTCCTTCTGCTTTTCGAAAGCCTGGAAGTCTAGTGCATGCACCTCCGGGGGAGCCGGCTTCTTCTCCGCCTGCCTGGCCCTCTGGCTTGACATGGCTGGGGTGGAGGAGTATCGGGCCAAGAATGCCTCGATCTCCGCTACCACATTGTTTAGACGGTCAAATGTCTTGACCTCAGTGCCGATCATCCTTTCTAGGATTTCTTTCTTTAAGTTTTGCTTGCAGATCTGAACTGCGTCCTCCTGATGCGGGGGGCGTTTGCACCTCATACTAAGGTTCCTCCATCTTTTGATGTAGTCGAGGGCCGACTCATCATTCTTCTGCCTTGTGGCGTAGAGTTCAGCCATGGTAACTTCTCTCTCGGCCACGTAGAATCTTTCTTTGAACTTCTTCTGCATGTCGGGCCAATCGGCCACGGACCCGGGCGGCAAGCCGGAGTACCATTCAAAGGCAAGCCCGGTGAGTGTTGAGCCGAAGAACTTCAGGAGGTAGGCTTCATCAGCAGCCAAGTCTCCCATGACGTTCACATAATAGGCAATATGTTCTCTGGGAGATCCTTGCCCATTGAACTTTTCAAATTTCGGCGGCTTGGTGACGCCAGCCGGCAACTTCCTGGCAGCATAATGAGCCGGGTAGGGTACTCGGTAGACGTCGAAAGGCGTCCGATCCCCATCGCCCCTCTCGGCCAACTTCATGTCTATCATCTGCTCGAGCATCAACCGGCTGACTGCCGCCGGGTCGACTGGGCTCGGGTAGAAATGAGCGGGCTGTGCGCTCGGGGTGGCTACCACGGTCGCTCGGAGGGCCATGGGGGACCCTTGTGAAGGCGGAGCCTGTGGCGGGGTCACCCCTGTGCAATGTGCTTGTTGCGGGGGCGTGCCCCCGAGGGGATCGAGGGTTGCCGGAAGGGCCGCCTCGGAAGACTGCCCCCTGTCCCCGGGTACCTCGGGTATGACCCCGGTCTGCCAGGACGTTGGGGGTGGCGTGTTCCGCTCATTCAACTGCTTTTTAAGTGATTCGATTTCCTGCTGGAATCGTTGCATCATGAGCAGCATTGCTGGGTCAGCTGTGGGGAGACTGGGCATGCCCCCCATCTCTTCGGCCGGGGCGTCCTCGAATGATGTCGAGGGTCCGCCACTCGTGTCGCCGGTGGTGACTACATTGGCCGTGAGGGCCGTGAGGGGTTCCTCAGGTGGGGCCCCTTCGACTCCTGTGGGTGTCGCGCCGCCTGCCACTCTTCTTCTTCTGGTAAGGGGTCCCGGCCTGGCGGCTATTCTGGCCAACTCTTCCGGGTCGGTGGGTAAGGCCCCATACCGACCATGAACTCCTGCCATATTGCAGGTGAATGTCTGCCATTTCTTATTCTTATTTTTTCTCGACGCCCTCCGGGACGGTCCTCCTGGGAATGTCAGCCTGTCGAAGACCGACCGTCGGGGCGGCGCTTCCTCCCGTACAGGGGACTGGCGCGGCTCTTCCGGGCTGGCCCTCGACTCCATGCTAGGTGCGGGCTCCCCCCTTTCTTCCTGGGAGGCGGAGGCCATTGCCCCCAGTAGTCTCTGGCGGCCAGCGGGGGTGCTACCCGGGCCTCGGAGGTAATTTCTCATGGCCTGCTCGATCCCTTCCCGCTCCTGGTCTGGAAGAGCAAGCTGTGGTTGCATATCGGTGACAACGACAGGAGGGGAGTAGGCCATGAGAGCCGGGCGGGCGGCATTGTGCCGGCGCCCTCGGCGACGGTGATGAACATCCTCGGACGGCACCAGGATGACAGGTGCCGGTCGGAGAGTGGGGGTCACTACCTCAACCCTGTCATGGCGTCGGGCCCTCCTGGGGCGGAAGATGCTGGGCCTTGCCTGGGCGGGTGCGTTGGGCTGGGTCTCCTTAGGCACCCAGACTTGCTTCAGTTTAGCCGGCCTGTGACCCGGCGTCCTCTTTGGTGCTACGACCGGGGCTGTGGGCCTCGTCTTCTCCTTCAGCTTAGCCAGTCCTTCAAAGGAGTTGCGGACTGGAACGGTTGGGATGATGCGGTCCGGTGTCACCTAGGACCTCTGCCCGTCTAGGCGGACTCGGAGGGCCCCAACCGTCATGGACTTCCCGGAGTTGGAGGCGCGACGCCCTGATCCGGCGCTGGTGTTGCTTCTCCGGAGCCTTCTCCGGTGGGATGTCGACCCTTGGTGGAACGGGCCGGTAGTTTGGTGCACGTGGTGCACGTTGCAGCTGAGCGTCGTTGTGTGGACGCTATTGTTGTCTTCGGCCACAGCTCGGCCGGCGGCAGCTTCGACGGCTCCCGGAGCGGGAGCGTTGGTTTGAGGCTCCTCGGGCGTTTCCATGTCGAGGATCTGGACGAAGGCTACCCCCAGGAAGTTGGGGAAACCCACGGTGGGAGGGAAGCTCCCGAAAGTAAGGGGTACCGCCAGGTAGCCACCTCGCACGTGATTCTCCACAACCTCAGGGCTGTAGATGACACCCATTGTCGGCTCCATGATGCCTCTCTCTTTACTTTTTCTGCATTTAAGAAGATAACGAAGTTAGTATTACAAGAAGGGGGCTATGGGGCCCCTAATTTCGGCAAAGAGATGAAGGGTGGATGTGTCCCACCGGGCGTGCCAGAGTTGTGGACGCACTTTCCGTTAAGCAGTTGTTCCCGGTTCGTCTGTTGGTTTTATTAAGTGCGTGGGCGTGCCAGTCACCGGAGTGACAATTTATTCGGGCTCCGGAGAGCCCATGGTGCGCTCGATCTGACTTCGTCAGACGATTGTGTGGTTCGTGTCGGGACCGAATCCCGTCGCGCCATGAAGGTCACGACGTCATTTACATCCCTCATACGAGGGAATACCCTTGATTAATTGCCGAAATTAGAGGCCCCGCGGCCGAAAGGAGTAACACTAATTATACGAGAGAGATAGGGATGGGTCACACTGAAAGTTGTATTAAGGCCATAAACTATCGGCCGTGACGGCCACTCGTAGACCTTTTGTATTCGGACACAAGTCCGTGGCATCGTCATAATGAGAAAACCGAGGTAGATCCCTCCAAATGTCTGCCGAGCATATGGCAATTTCAATGAGGATTCGGAAGGTATCCGGAACGAGAAAACAAATCCGGTCCGATTAGGATGTCGGCCCGAGGTTAGATCAAAGCCCGGCCATATCGGGGGAATTCCCGAGACTCGGGCTCGACCTAAAGGGGCAGCGTTGTTGTTCCTTTTGCCCCGGGTCCCGGGGAGAGAGCGGGCTGCGGCGTGAGTCTTGATGTCTTTTGTTTGGGGTTTTCTTAGTTATATCTTCTGGGATTTCTGATTTGATGCTTATTGTTCATCCATACCTTTATCCGGGGTGATTTCTCTTCTTTCATTCGTGATTATTCTTATCATTATCATTTGTTTGTTATTTATTATTTTTTTTATTACCCCTCCCACCTCTTTTATTGTGATTAATATTACGCATTCGGAGTTCTTTAGTTAACGTCATTTTTATTGATTTATTTGCTATTGTTGATGCCCTTATCGTGATGTATATATGCATGCATGTAGTGTGCCGGCGAAGGAGAGACGGGAGTGATATAAAGTCTATACGTTCCCCGGGCTCGAAGTCTATACGTTGCCAAGCCCAAAGTCCGTACACTGGAGCAGAGTGGAGCAAAGTCTACGCGTTGCAATTTAGAGTCTGTACGTCGACTGGCCCGGAGTCTGTACACTGGCCAAGTCTATACATCGGAGTGTGAAGTCTATACACTGCCCAAGTCTATACGCTGGATAAGTCTATACATTGGAGTGTGAAGTCTATACACTGCCTAAGTCTATACACTGGCCATCATGAAGTCTGTACGTTGGGATATGAAGTCTATACGCTGGATGCTCAAAGTCTATACATTGCCCAGCATAAAGTCTGTACGTCGGTGTGTGAAGTCTATACACTACCCAAAGTCTATACACTGGTTATCATGAAGTCTGTACGTTGGCTGGCTCAAGTCTATACGCTGGATAAGTCTATACATTGGAATGTGAAGTCTATACACTGCCCAAGTCTATACACTGGCCACCATGAAGTCTGTACGTTGGGATACGAAGTCTATACGCTGGATGCTCAAAGCCTATACATTGCCCAACATAAAGTCTGTACGTCGGTGTGTGAAGTCTATACACTACCCAAAGTCTATACACTGGTTATCATGAAGTCTGTACGTTGGCTGGCTCAAGTCTATACGCTGGATAAGTCTATACATTGGCTGAGGGTGTACCGGCGAAGGGAAGGAGTGTACCGCTGAAAGGGCCGGGAGGAGTGTGCCGCTGGGGGGCTCAGGGGGGGTGTGCCGCCGAAGGGTTGAAAGGGGGAGTGTACCGCTGAAGGGTTGAAAGGGGTGTACCGCTGAAGGCCAAGGGAGCGTGCCGCTGAAGGCCAATGAGGGCGTGCCGCTGAGGGCCAAAGGGGCGTACCGCTGAAGGTCAATGGGGCGTGAGGGTGGAGGCTCGATCAGTTTTTTTGATTATTTGTTTTAAGGCTTTTCTTTTCTTCTTATCTTAACTTTCGTGTGGTTTTATATAAAACTCCTCCCGTGTTTTGTTCTCTTTGTTCGGTTCGATCTCTTTTCTTGTGGGTCGGAGGCTCGGGCTGCCGGGTGGTTAGTTAGCTCGGTTCAGTTCTCGTCGTGATGCCGGCAGTGGTTTGATGAGTTGGAAGGTTTCGTCAGTTATCTTGCTTCTTTGTTGCCTCCTTTTGCCTCTTTTAATTGTTTATTAGTCTCTCACAAAAATTTGGCAGCATTTCCCCTTGACCCGGGGCGTAAGGGAGATACAGGGAACGCGCCCACATGATGTGGCGGAACCCGACAACTGGAGGTGGGCCCCCGGGGGGGGGGGGGGGGCAACACCTTTATAGAGACTCGGAAAACGCGAAGGAGAACGACAGACCGAAGACATCTAAGGGACCTGGACTGGGACTGGACAAGGAGTAAGCTGAGGGACTGAAGGGCGTGCCGCTGAGGGCTGAACAGGGGGTGTCGCTGAAGGCTGAACAGGGTGTGCCGCTGAAGGCCAAGGGTGGGCGCACCGCTGAAGGCTGATCTGGGCGTGCCGCTGAGGGCTGATCTGGGCGTGCCGCTGAGGGCTGGCAAGGTGTGCCGGCCAAGGGCCGGAAAGGTGCACCGCTGAGAGGCTTAAAAGGGGTGTTAGCAACTGGGGGGGGTACTTGGTGGCTGTTCAGGAAAAGAGGAATAAAGATGGGGGGGATTTCAAGGCCGGGAGTGGCCCATTAGTAACTGGGTGGTTGGGAGGAAAGAAGGGTACCTCCCCTTCTCCTCAAGCTCGGGAACACGGTAGATGGCCATAGAAGGGAATGAGTGAGGAGCTCACGGAGCCAAGGCCAACAGAAGGGGGAAACCTACATCGACGTGGAGGACCCTAAAGACGCCGGAGGAATAAGGAGACAGAGGGAGGAGCGGATTGTCCGTCAAAAAAAAAGCCCGCAAAGCCTAGCCTAAAACATCGAAGATCGAAAGGAAACCCGGAGAGGGTGGTTTTCATTCATGAGAATCAAGAGGGCGAGGCCCTTCATACATATGGCAAAAGCAAACTCCCCAAATGGGGCCATGGACAAGAGTAAGAAAGACCAAGAACGCCAGGAGGAATGGGATACAAGAGGGAAGAAGACATCCGGGCCTAAGACTTCGGCCGCTATCCCCAACCCTTTCCCCCAATACAACAAGCTCTCTCTCTCTTACTCTTGTTTCTTCCCGGTGGCCGTCGGACGGAGCTCAGGCCGGGAGGGCCTCTTCTTCTCTTCTTTCTCCGGTGTGTGTTGTGTGTCTCCCCGTCTGTCTCCGTGCGTCTGCCTCCTCCTTCGCCCTCCTTCTTCTTCCGTTCTCCTCTTCCTCTGCCTCTCTCCGTCTCTTTTTTTTCTGTGGAAGACGGGCGTCTTTTATACCCTCAGCAGCGGGGAGCCCTCGAGCATGGCTGTCGAGGGCGGGAAGCAGCTCGTGATGATGGGGTTTGACTCCCCTCCGTCCTGGCTGTCAGTGGGGTAGCCTGCGTGGCCCAACGATCGGCTGCCACCTCAGACGGCTCCACTGCGTGCCAAGGATGCGTAGGGCGTGGGCCTCACGTCGCCCGTTGAAAGAACTTCACCGCTGTGCCGCTGAAGAGCCAAAAAGGCCTGCCGCTGAAGCCTTTGTAGGCTGTACCGCTGAAGACCCCTTTGGGCGTGCCGTTGAAGGCCCCAAAGGCCGTACCGCTGAAGCCTCAAAGGGCTGTGCCGCTGAAGGGCCTGCAGGACGTGCCGCTGAAGCCCCTGCAGGGCGTGCCGTTGAACACCCAGAGGGGGCGTGCCGGTGAAGCCACCTGGGGGCGTACCGTTGAAGGTCCCCCCCTTGGGGTGTGCCGGTGAACCCCCATAGGGGTGTGCCGGCGAAGGCCGCGGCAGGGTGTGCCGCTGGAGGCCCTTTGGGGTGTGCCGGTGAACCCACCCGGGGGCGTGCCGCTGAGCCCCAGGGAGTGTGCCGCTGAACACCCAAAGGGGTGTGCCGGTGAACCCACCTGGCGGCATGCCGCTGAGCAGCCTTGGGCTGTGCCGCTGAGCACCCAAGGGGGTGTGCCGGTGAACCCACCTGGGGGCGTACCGTTGAACAGCCTTGGGCTGTGCCGCTGAGCAACCTTGGGCTGTGCCGCTGAGCACCCAAGGGGGTGTGCCGGTGAACCCACCTGGGGGCGTACCGTTGAACAGCCTTGGGCTGTGCCACTGAGCAGCCTTGGGCTGTGCCGCTGAGCACCCCCGGGGGGGGTGTGTATTTGGGGCCCGTTCTGAGCCCGTCGCGGACACGAGTCATGGCCCGTTTGATTTCCTTGGGGCCCACGGACTGTGGGGCCTTTTGTGCTTGATTTCTCCGGGGTTTCTTCACTCGACGCCGTTGTTGATGCTGGGCCGAACATGACACTTGGATGTGCAATTTTCGGTGTCCACAGGGTCCATCTCCCTACCTCCACCGAAGATTCGACGCGCCGTGGATGCCGATCCACGAAGAAACGCCGTTTAAACCCTCGCCGGTTCACGATCCCACGAACCGCCTCCACCATCGCGATCCTCGTCCCGAGCCCATCGCTCCACGTCCCACGAGCCACGCCGCCCCGCCCTCGCCGCCTCCGTCGGCCGCCCGGAGTGAGAGGGGGAGAGGAGAGAACGTGAGAGAAGAGAGAGGGAGGGAAGAGAGAAATGAGAGATGGGGAGAGAGAGAAAAAGGAGGTTAATATATAAAAAATCCAAAAATTCTTGAAAATATCGAAAAATAGAAAAAATATACCCCCGCGATCCTCGGAACACGTTGATCGCCGTGGTAACGTCCCGGCGTCGGAGAACTCAACGGTTCACCCTGTACGGGGTTCCGAAGGTCCGACAGATGGAAAACACGTGTAAAACCCCAAAACGCAACTCGGGACCCACAAAGACGCTCCGAAAATTACATAAAATTACCGGTGTGCTCTTCACAACACCAGGGACCCAAGGAAACACACGGGCACACCACCAATGGGTCCGACAATCCGGTAAAAATAGTCCGAAGCCCAATCGGACTCGATCCTAAACACACGGAAAAATGATCCGAAACCCACGGATCCAGATCCAAAAAATCCGGGGCATTACAGTTGTTCTTGTAGTTACTGCTTTCCATGCCGCAGTTGTTCTCAGTTGGGGTTCCGCGAAATCCCTACTGAGCCAGTGACAGGAGGCTCACCCCTGCTTTTCAGGTGCGGCGGTTCTGCCTCGAGGTTCGAGGATGATGTTCAGAGGTTCTTAGTTACCAGCTCACCGGGCCGAGTGTTCACTTGACATGTGATACGCTTTACTGCTTTAGACTGTACTTTCTATTAGACCGGACTCTGTTGTAGTTGTTGCTTATTTATTTCTGTTAATTGTTGAATTGTCCTACTTTATTTCCTATTTCTTTGTGCCTCCACACTCCTTTTTGCCCTTCTGAGCCCTCCCGACTCGTGGGCGGCGGGCCAAGATTCGAATGCTATCGGGCTCCTCCCGGTATCCAGATCTTGGGTCGTTACAGATGGTATCAGAGCGGTGGTTGTGGATGTACATGGGAATTCGAGATATTACAGTGATCAGACTCCATAAGGTCCAGTACAGTCGGCAGTTGGCATAGGGTTCCGTGCATGTTTTCTGTCTTGTTTCTCGCTTGAGAGTTTGAGTGCGCTGCGTGGCACTGTGAAGGCGGTTGCCGTTCTCGTTGGAGTGCCGGTGTAGGGCCCAAGAGAGGTAATAGAGAGATTTCTTCCCGACAGGTTGTGACCCCAGTCGTGCTGCGTTGAGCAGAGGTTGCCGACAGGTGCGCTGTTGTGGTGCTGCGTTCGAGGTTTTAGCAGCGAGGTCAGGTGGCTGGCGAAGATTGTTTGTGGTTAAGTGGCCATGAGCGTGCTCTGAGGGAGCTGTTGCTGAGTCTGGCCACTCCAACTTGAGGTTTACCCAGCCCCTAATGCGTTAAGGTCGTGGTTTAAGGTGGTAGAGCGGGTGTTCTGATCAAGAGGTGCGCTCGGGTGAGTAGAGGATCTTCTCGGTGAGTTGCTGATTTTTGAGCCTGATGTTCTTACCGTGCTCTGTGGCGTCAGGAATGACGTGTCGGTCTCGATTATTTTGCAGATTTTGAGGCAAGATTGGGTGGAGTTGTCCCAGTAAGTTCTTGCTCCTGTGCTCTTGCGTGCGAGTGATTGTGTTCGCCCTGGATTTGGTTTGAGATGTGAAGGTTCTGCGGTGGTTTCGGGACTTGAGGATGAGCGTTGATGATTGTCGATTATGGCTCATGTTGCGGTTCTTGGGGTGGCATGTTACAGTTCGAGGAATTGCAGCGGTGGTGCATCGAGAGATGCTGTGATTGTGGTCCGACGTGACACTCGCCGAGTGTGTCGGAAGCTCTGACCTGGTTTTCTCGGTGCTGGAAGGTGCTGTTCCCAGCATGTGCGAGGTTCAAGGTCAGGTCGAGCGTGGAGATTCTTCCGTTGGTCGGAGGTATGTTGGTTTCTCCTTTGGTCGGAGAGATTGTGCTCAGCTAAGGTTCGTCGTCTTGTATTGCGTGTCCGGATTGGTTGGCCTTCGTGTGCCATGAAGTCCGTGCGAGACGTGATCCGTGTTTTGGCAAGGTGGCTACCTGTGAGAGTCGTTCCCAATTCCCTAGTTGCGTGAGGGTGCGTCGGCACTGTTCTAGAAGGATGAGTGCTGTTTGGGCGGTGTTCGCGAGAATTCTTGGCTGGTGTTGGAACTTTCTGATGCGTGGCAATTCGGAGCCTGCAGAGTTGCTGAGGATTGCCAGATTTGGGAGAATCTATGCTTGAGGTTTAAGATAATGGAGCTTTCCTCACCCTATTTTTTGAGGTTGGCCAGCCGAGTTGTAGATTGTCAGGATGGCGAGTCCCGAGTTGCCGTATTGGCTATGCGCGTGGATCTGAGTGCGCAGCGGAAGCCTGGTGGGCCTGTGACCCACTGGTTCAGAATCGTAGCGTTGGTTGCTACGGGCGGATTCCTGAGTTTGCGTTGAGCATGTAAGGATTGGTTCCTCTGTGCGAGATGTGTTGATGTCGTGCCGTTGCTCGAGGTATCGTGATTCTTGGCACTGGCAGGATAGAGTATTGGGGAATGTGCTGGCTAGTGCGCCGCATGAGTACCCTATTCCTGCGATGGAAGCCGTGTCAGGCGTCGGTGTGAGCCCGGATGGGGTTGTTAAGAATGTCACCTGACGGAGGTTGAGGACGTGTTGGTCAGAGTCGGTGGCTTGGTGCCCGACTTACGTTGCCAGTCGTGTCCTCGGATGAGATCGTCTTTGGAGAAGTGATCTCTGGCAGACTATGGGTCCCAGTTGGCGGTTGTGAGTGGTTGGTGAGCCTAACTGTGTGATCGACCACAGCAGCATCTGTTGGTTATATGGTCATGTCGGATTGTGATGGTGAGATATATAATCGACTGGGGACCCAGAGTGCATTGGCCGTGGTGTTGGCGACTAGGTTGCCGTAATGTTGGATGGCACTTTCCTCCCCTAGAGACGTGTGTCATGAATTGTTCCGGTGGTGTCCCGTTGCTCTGTAATTAAGGCGGAATCGAGATCGGATGCGGTGTCCGAGAGAAGTTCAGCTTGAGATATGGTAATTGTCTGTGTGAGTCAGCGGATGGCCTGTTATGAGTTGGATCGTGCCCGTTGGGCCGGTGAAGGTTTCCCGTTGGCGTGTATCTGGCGACCAGTGGATGGTCTTTTCACAGACAGAAGATGCTGTTGGTTGTGCATCGTGAACGGTGAGAGCCATGTATTGGTGAGACCTTTGGTGGTCATTTTCGTGGTGTGCTTTCCGGATTAGACCTGGGCTTTGTCGAAGTTTGAGTTCTGATAGAGTTGGTCCCGTGGTGTGTGAGCTGATGGAGGCTCTATATTGGTTGTTCCCTTGAGAAGGGTGTGCAACCAGTCAACTGGTTGTGAATCTGACGTGTGATTTGTCCGCCGACCATAGGATGGATCGGTAGCTATTTCTCATGACGAGGACAGTGCCTCCTCGGTGAGTGAGATGGTGGCAGCGGTGCCATGATTGATTTTGTTGTGACTGAGGTGACACCGGACTGTGTCCTTTGGTATGTGCCTACTCTGATGGCCTGTGTGCGCGACGTGTGGAGCGAGGTGTCGTTCGTGATCATAGTCTGGCTGTGTCCCTCATGATGAGAGCTTTTGTGAGAATCGAGATTTTCTGTGCTGGGGCTCTGACAGCGTTGTCAGGTAGTTCAATGTTCTTCCCCTGTGACTTGGTGCTAGTCATGAATTTCGGGGACGAAATTCCTTTAAGGGGGGAGGGCTGTCATGCCCCTGATTTTTCGGATATTTATCGAATCAGGATCCGTAGGTTTCGGATCGTCTTTTCGCAGGTTGCGGATTGTGTCCGAGTGAGCTTCAGACTTTTTATACCCGATTGTCGGACCCATTGGTGGTGTGCCCGTGAATTTCCTTGGGTCCGTGGCATTGTGAGGAGCTTGTCGGTATTTTTTTGGAATTTTTGGAGCGCCTTTGTGGCTCCCGGATTGAGTTTAGCGGTTTACATGTGTTTTCGTCTGTCGGACCTTCGGAACCCCTGTAGGGTGAACCGTTGCGTTCTCCGACTCCAGGACGTTACCACTGCGTTGTGCATCTTTCGAGGATCGCGGGGAGTATTTTTCCCTATTTTCTATATTTTCTGGATTTATAAAAATCCCATATTCATTTCTATTTAAACCCCCCACCCCCTCTCTTTTCTCTCATTCTCTCTTTCACTCTCTCTCAATTCTCTTTCTCTCCACCTCTCCCCGGGCGGCCGACGGCGGCAGAGGAGGGTGAGACGGGGAGGTGCTGGGGGCGTGGAGCGGGAACGGGGCAAGGATCGAGGCGTGGTGGCGCGTGGAAGTGCGGTCGCTGGTTCGTGAACCGGCGGGGGTTTCGTGGCATTTTACCCAGGGTAGACCGCTAAGGGTCTCCCTGTGTCGGTTCAAGGCTGGCGGTCACGCGATAGACCGCCAGGGTCCTTGGCGATCCAGGGCTAGACTGCTAAGACCGCTTGAGCTTCGTGTGTTCCGAGGGTTTACCGGGCCAGAGATAGATCGCTAGAACCCCGTGTATATCGGTTTGGACCTCGCGGTCATACGATAGATCGCCAGGGCCGTTGGCAGTGCAGTAATAGGCCGCTAGGCTCTACTTCGTAGTCCAAGGGTAGACCGTTGTGGTTCCGTGGTTTCAGTGTGTAGTGGTCCAATGTTAAACCGCTAGCCGTTCCTTAGCGGTCCAAGGATAGACCGCTAGGCCATCGTGGCGGTTTAAGATTAGACCGCTAGGAGATTTCCATAATCGCGATGTCGGGTTCGCGTTGTGTTGGTCTCCAGTCGACCCGGTTGTGACCCAGTGGTCAACCTTCGGCCTCGTGAGTGTCCCGGACACCCCGTGGGTTCCGTGTCCACGTTTCTGGGGTGTCTGGAGGTACCATGTTACCTCAATTAGCGTGCCCATAGGTGTGGTGGGTCCGAGTGACCCCATGTGTTCCGAACTTTCGTGTTATGCTCCATCGAGTCACCGTGTATCGGTGTGAGTGCGGTGGGGTCCCTCGCATGTCGTGGGTTTTCCTGGAAGAAGATTTCCGAGTGGGCCATGTGTGTGACCTTGGACTATGAGTCCTATCATCAAGCCTGGGGCTGGAGGTCTCTCGAGTTCCCTTTTTTAGGGGATGGTCTCAGCGGCTCGTGAGCTGCCTCGGTATTCATGCTACCGTGGTTTTAGACCTAGGGATTAGGCTAGATTGACGGCCTTGTGCTGTTGCGTGCGACGGTCTTGACCCTGAGTCTCGTGACTCAAGGACCATTGGATTTAGTGGGTCTAGAGGACTGTCCAGAGTCCAGTGGCTCGATGCCACATGGTTCTTCTCGACTTTCGCGCAGGGTGCGTGCATGTTTCTCGGAGTTTCTCCCTGGAGAGTGGTCACACCAGTGACTCCCCACTAGTCGTAGCCTTCCGACATGCGAGTGGTCCCACCAGGGAGTGGTGGCGAGGCTACCCCGAGAGATGGTTTTTAGACTGGTTTCCGTTGGGCCCCATGTCTTGCAGCCAGAGTCTGGCTGAGGGGAAAACCAGTCAGAGGGCCAGACCAGGGATGCACGGTCTGTGTGTGCACACGTGGTTGGGGGCGGTTGGACCCGCGCTGACGAGCGCGACCCCAGCTAGTCACTTGTTCTGTGGTTACTTGTACGGTGTCTCAATTCCCGCTAGGCCGGAGGGAGACACCTGAGGCGCGGTCTAAGACGTCAGTGGATGCATCCGGCCTTGCTTCTGGTGGGCAGGTACTTCTGTCACGTGAGACGTGACTCTCCTGTGTTCGGGTTTCATTTCCCGTCTGCGAGACGTGGTTTTCTGGACCATCCGGTGTCTCTGAGGTAGTGGCCGGGGTGCCAGTGGCTTCACCGAGGTTGCATCTTGTTAGGGTTGTGTTCATGACAGTGTGGTCGTGACCCTACCTTGGACAGCGTAGTCCAGGTTGGCCTTGTCTGGGAGGACAGGCCTTCTCGGCGGGGCTGCCGTGAGTGTTTCCTCGGTAGTGCCCCGCCTTGGTGTCTGCTTTGCAAGGGAGTGAGACAGAATGAAGCGAAAGTGCAACAAGCAGAATGAAGTGGGAACGAACTGAAAAGTAGACGCCAAAGTGTGATGTGACACGCTTCCGACACTAAGTGTTGGAAATCTTTCCATGATTCTAAGTGAAACTGATGGGGCATCAAAGGCGATTTCCATACACGGGTGAAGTGTATTTGTGTGTTATGGCTTGTATAAGATTGTAATTGTGTAATTTCTTTCTTTTGGGCTCTTTGTAAGGCTTATATCAAGCCAATGGGCCATTTGTTATGTCAAGTCCAAGGCTAGGTTGCCATTAGTAGAGTCCATTAGGGAGCTTATGCCATATTGGGTCATTAGGTTGTTAATGGGTCATTAATGCACTTAAGGCCCAAATTGGGTTACACTCCTTCATGGGCCAACTAAGTTGGAAGGGTCTAGCATGGTTGGTGGGCTGGTTACATGGCCTTTAACCACACTTGGCCCAAGAAGAGGCCCATGAATGGGGCGCCCCCTTCTTTGGCTCTATTAGGCTAGGTTGTTTAATTTTCTTTCTTTCCTCCCTTTATTTGACCACATGTGGTAGAATTAGGAATGGGATTCCTTTAAATATTGTATTTCTTGTGGTTGGTCATACCTCATCCCAGCCCTTCAATCCAAACCCCTAGATCCAAGGGTTGAGATTGAATTTGGTTGGCATCCAATATAAGGTTGTATTTTTCATATTGAATGAATTAATGAAGAGAAAATTGGCATTTGCCCCCAAGTGAGATTTGCACCCCTCCCCTCTCTCTCCCTGGTTCCTCCACCTCCAGCCCCCTTTCTAGAGTGTAATCCCTTCCCCCTTGATCCCCTCCAGCATCTGAAGCAACTCCGGTGATCGCCGCCGCCATCGTCTCGCCGCCGACGCGTCGTCGCCAACGGTTTCGGTGTTCTATCCACTCAGGATAGACCCTTCTTCTCCGAATTCCTGCTATCACTCCCTTCGTCTTATGAAGCTCAAAATTTCAGGGTTGGTTCCCCTCTAGAACTCTTATCCCCACAAAAAAAATCACGTCAAAATACATCCTTTAGATATTTTTTGATTTTCGTCCAAGTCCAAGTTCCAGATCTGTCCTGGTTCTGTTTACTCATCATCAGCTTTGAGTTTACCCCATTCGAACCACCTTTTGATTTTTTTTGGGTCGCCCAAATTTACTGGGATCTTTGTCCACATCCCTCTACCATAAGAAATTTTATTAATTTTTGGTTCACCCTCCAAGTATTTTTCAAATTTCGTCCAAGTTCCCAAGAACAGTCTGCCCATAGTTTCCCAGATCCGACCCAGGTCTAGTAAAGAAATCCCAGAAAATCCATTTCGTCTCCAATCAAAAAACCAAAAATAGTCTCGGATTCCTCTCTCAGAGATCTTCAACTTTGCTGAAGAGATTATTTCCAGATTCGGAGGTCTTCTCCCCAGTCAACGTCGATCTTCAGAGAAGTCAGAACCTGCCCCTGCAGTTCTGGCCAGATTCCAGCAAGCTTGTAAAATTTATGATCAGAAATACAGATCTGATTATTTTTTTTGAATAACCCTACGTCGAAGTATTCTGAGTCAGATTTCCAACGGCGCTAACCTCGTCGCATTCCGACGACGGGGCTGATCGCAGCAGCAGTTTTCTCCGAGTCGCGCGCCTGCAAACAGAACTTTCAGGTTCGTGGCCGAGTTCCCAACGAGCGTCGTCCGAGGGCCGCCCGGCGTCCGACGGTCGTTCCAGCAGCTCGCCATCCCAGGGGAACGCTTCCCAAGTGTCTCCATAATAGAGGAGTCATCAGGCCCCACACGACCCCTCCGGTCAACACGTGGGCCCCCACTAGCACGAGTACGCGTGAAGCCGAAGCATTGCCCGAAACCGCCCGTCAACCCGAACTTGGTCCTCCCGGGCCCACTTGTGTCGCCCTTTACCTCCCTGCGTGGAGTGGGCTTATTTGTACTGCTGTAAACATAATGTACTAAGTTCCCGGGAGTACGAGCTTCGGCCGGGTGCCATCTTCGCCACACCGAGAGCGTGGAGGTATCGCCTTCACCCTTACATTTGGCATTAGCTTAATTCTTTATATGCTTTATATGCCGCTGCTAGAAAGCATGTGTAGGGATACCTAGCTCGCCTTCAATTTATAATATCACTGCTGCGAGAGAGAGCGAAGCCGTCCCGTGACCCGATCCGGGCGCAAAAGAGAGCCGACCACCCTAGCTCATTGCCGGTTTCTCAACCGCGCACATCCGACGCTTCCCTCGTTAAGGGACGATCGCGAGCTTGTCATGTCCGTGGTCCCGTCCCGCATCAGAAACAGCCTCGGATGATTACGAGAAAGTAACGATTAGCTGGATGAAAGAACTAAGCTAATGAGTTGAAAGTGTGCACGCGGGCACGAAAGGAGAGACACCATTGGAGAGCGATTACCAACCAATGTGGATGTGCTACAACCAAGGTGGATTTGCAGAAAAGTAAAGTGAAGTGAGATAGGAATCCAGGGAATGAATGCTTTCAAGAAATCAGCCTGAGTGACTTCAAGGAGAACACAGTACTCGATTTTGAATGGAATATCTCATGTCGACTCAAATCAAGAGCAAGTGGCCCTCATTATTGGCTTAATATGAGGATTTTCATCATTAAAGCTCAAAGTCCTATATGATGCATGATGGGCTAAAAGAAAAATTAAAATAAACTAAAAATAGAAAGTAATCAAGGATAATATTGTTAAACCATCCAGACTCGGTCAGGAATCCAGATCTCTAAGCTGTTACTAAACCGAAGCTCGTTTATCCATGTACCAACTTAGAAAGTGGAACCATTGTCTCAAACCTCAGATGACCTAACGGCCTATCCGTGTGATCAAGACTCCCCTGGAATTATCACTATTTTTGATGAAGGGGAACTCAAATTCCAGGTTCATCAGAACCACAAGGTCCTTGATATGTTATAAGAAAGTAGATACCATATAGTAACAACGCATACTGGAGAGATACAGAAGATGGAATGATGTTACCAAAGAAAATTCAAGCATCTCGAGACCTGCATAGCTTGTTCTTTTCTGCGCTCAAAGATCTTTAGCTTAAACAAACTCATAATATGATCAATCCATCAAGATATAAGTTCATCGAAGATCATAAGCTCAACAGAATTCATTAACTCAACAAAGATTATCATGATAATGCATCAAGATGTAGAGTGGAAGTTCATCAAGCAATCATAAAGCCATAAAATGACTCCAAGCATCAATCTCAAGAAATGACGACCTCACGAAGGGGCGCTATAAACATAAATGACGACAACCATAACGTCGCCAATTCCTTTCAATGTTTAATTTGGACTCGGACTGCAAATGACGCCTGCATATGAGGGCGTTAAATAAATGACGACACCTAACAAGTCGCTATTCAATGAAATGATGCCAATAGACCTGTCATCAATTGATTGTAAGTCTGACGCTTCGTTCCCTGTTCGGAAACAAAACTCCAGAGGCCTAATCCCATTCAAACTTCAATTTCGCTATTCGAACAACTGCATGAGCTGCAAATATTATAAAAGGGGGGTGGCCGTTCTCTATTAAAACCATCCAAACGAAATACTGTCTGCTAGCCGAAGCATTCAGTAACAGAGAACAGGGAACATGGATTTTCTTCCTCGACCGGAAGAAGAAGATGGAGAGAATGATGCAAAGGCCTTTGAAGAAATCTAAGATTGGTTTTCCTAGGATTTCAGACATTAAAGGCCACATTAATGGGAGGATCACCATGAATCAAGTAAGTATGAGAATTGGAATTGAACTTCGAAACTTCCCCTTTCTTCTCTCAAATTCTGATCACTCTTCCTTTTTCCTCTCTTTCCTTTTTTTTCATTTTCAGGACTACCCAAACATACCGGGGGCAAGGAGATATACCAAGAACAAGTGGCTTCCCCTCCTTCTCTTCAAGCTTTCCTTAGACATGAGAGCTTACCTCTCTAGATGGCACCTTTTAGGATTAGTGACCCATGCAAAGCATTATGATGATGTACACCTACATTGGGCTGCCATAGGAGCTCTCATAGAAATTTGGCACCCATCCACTCATACTTTCTTGTTCTCTACCTTTGAAGCCACCATACTCTTGGAGGAAGTGGAGATGCTCTTAGACTTAAAGAAGATGAAGCAAGGAGATGAAGAGAAGATGGCCACTATGACAAGGAGCATAAGTGCTTATGAGATGCTATCAAGCCTTATCCCAAGCTCAAACATGGTGAACCAAATCAAAGCTACCAAAGGAATCAACCTCTTGAAGCTTGCGGCATGGGTCTACAAAAGGATGGATCAAGCCAAGGAGGAAGAACTAGAAAAGGTAATGAAGGCCTTTGTAATATGTTTGGCGGGAGCACTTCTTTTCCCTTCTTTAGAAGATTTCTTAGAGGAAGCACAATTGAGTGATATTGCTAGCATTTGGGAGGGAGAAAGAATAGGACCGGCGGTGCTAGCCTATCTCTATAGTGGGCTCACCTCGACGGCTATGGGAAGGCCTCTATATGGATGTATGCTCTTACTTTCTAGTTGGGTAAATCTCCACCTAAAGTTTGACCCTTGTAAGGAAGCCCAACAGGCATCTAGAATTTTTTCTAAAAGCCCACTCCACTATATGACGGGTTCACTTGGATTGTGTGAGAGAGTGGTGAACCGGGTTCCAAAAGTGAAGAAGAGAGTGGAATGGAGAGAGCACTTAAAAGTGATGCCTAAGAACATCTTCACATGTGCACCGGGGTTCCTCAAGACTCAAGATATACGCACAAGATTCTCATCCGGAGTGGAACTTTGGCTAGTGGGCGCCACCGAACTAATCCTCTACAACGTTCACCGGTGTCTACCACAACTTGGCCTTCCACGCCATCACTTTGAAGAGGCATCCCATCTTCCACCTATCAAGAGGAGGGATCTTGGCTCTAATGAAGATGAAGAGGAGATCAAGACCATACAAGCTCTATGGAAGATCAGCAAGCTACATCAACCCATAGAGAGGATTGAAGAAGACAAAGAGCAATGGAAGACTTATGTAATAGCTCTTATGGGATTAAGACCCAAAGTGGCTCATTGATGTAATGATGCTTTCTTTTAATGAAATAAAGGATTTTTCCTTAATTGAGCCAAAAAAGCATTTTTATATGATCAATTCTTCCAAATTCAATCAGTTTTATCTTTCTGTTCTGAGCCACGACATACCTCCGGCCGTCAATTTATAACACGGTGCCTTCAACCACATCGTCAATCGATTTAAGCAATTTTTTGAAAAATAATTAAAAACCATTATTGATGCCTTCGCAAGCGGGAGTTTATTAATTGACGCCCCCTAAATGGGCATGGATTCTTTTAAATTCTTTTCAGAAATTCCCTTATTTTCATCAAATGGCGCCCTGGTGGAAGTAGTGCCTTATACAAATGACGCCTCCGCGCGGTGTCGTCAAACATAAATAGTAATGATTACTTTCGTCACATCCATCAATTTCTCTCATTAATGCTCTGACGGCATTTCAATTCCCCATGCAATATTAAAATGACGACTTCGTGCGCTGTTGTCAGATCCTGAAATAGCGCCCTGCCCCAAGCCGTCAATCATCCAAGTGACAACGTCCTTCATGGCATCAATTCGTTTCGAACGTAACCACCCTCCTTTTCTATTTTCTTGTCCTTCCTTCGTTTACACCATTTCTTCTTCTTTCTTCTTTCTCTGCTACTCTCCCCAAACCGAACCCTAACTCCACCTCCCATCTCATCTTCATTTCTACTCTAGCCCTAACCTATGGCTGGCCCCGGCAAATGACAACGGGTCATGGCCCCCGATGTCGTCGACCTCGACGTGGAAGAGCCTGCCGGTGAGGAACCTCCTCCCGCACCGGCCGAAGATGCCCCAACGGCAGAGCATGGTGAAGACGAAGAAAACAATGAAGAAGAAGGAGAAGACGAAGACGGAGATGAAGAAGATGGAAACGAAGAAGAAGGAAACGAAGAAGAAGGAAACGAAGAAGAAGACGGTGAAGAGGATGACGAGGAAGACGATGATGAGGAAGAAGACAAAGAGAAAGAAGAAGAGGAAGCACCAGCAGCGGCGGCAGCTCCCCGTCCTCGCCAACCACTCCGAGGAGGGCTGATGGCACCGGAGCGACGCAAGGTTAGTACCCCAACCCCAGCCCTTCAATCTTTTATTTTCCATTTTTTTAAAAATTTCCATAGCCCTCGGTGAAGGGGGAACCAAAAACCAGAAAACCAGAGAAATGACGCCCCCAGGGGTGTCGTTAATTCAAATGACGACCTAAGGCAGGTCCTCAATTTATTTTCTTTATTATTTTTCTGAAAATAGATAATTCATGAAATCACGCCCTGAACCATGTCATTATTTAAAAACCGTGATTTTTATTTATCATTTGCTGTCAATTTCCTGTCATTTTTATTTTTAATATATCCATTGTTTTACTTTCGGTTCAAAAACAACCCATGAAATAGCGCCCCCCACAGGGGCGTCAGTTCAGAAAACAACGACCACAAGGTGGTCGTCAATTTTTATCTTTTATCACTGGGAAAATTAAGAAAATAAAAACCCCTCAGAAATAGCGCCCCCCATTGGGGCGTCAATTCATCAACTGACGGCCACAGGGTGGTCGTCAATTCAGACATTGAAGCTAATTAACAACAAATGAATTTCCATTAGCATAAATATATTTATATGTTCCATTTTTTTTTGGCAGGGATTGATGCGGACTTGGATCTCTTGGGTCCAAGTCTGGGCAGCTTATTACGGGTTACCAGACTTCCAGAGAGATAGGGTAGAGGCAATGGGGTTTGGCCCTTTCCTTAGCATAGAGCCCGTCCGCCCCGACCTACCTTTGATCCAGGTCCTGAGAGAGAGATGGGATAGGACCAACCGGGCATTTCTGATGCCTTGGGGTCATATGGTACCGAGTCTGGAGGACATCGCCCGGATCACCGGGTTAAGAGTAGATGGGGAGGCAGTCAGCGGAGTGACCCTTCCAGATTACGGGGAGTTGGCCCGAAGGTTGCTAGGGTTAGAGACCATAGCCGAGACACCTAGAGAGTGTAGGACCATCTACCACACTGACCTGACCATAGCTATGGGATTAGGAGACTCTAGGCAGAGACCGAGGGAGTCCCTGGAGCAGTTTTCTCAGAGGTTGATAGGGAGAGCCCGGGCTACCTATTGCTAGGACCCGACTCAGAGGGAGCGGGTGGATCGAGACTTGAGGAGGTTTCTATTTCTGATGCTGGGGAGGCTGTTGCTGAGCATGAAGGGAGATATCATCAACTGTAGATTTCTAGGCATCCTCGAGGACCTCGAGGGAGTTGGACAGTACGCATGGGGAGCTGCCCTGCTGGCGCACCTAATGGCCGATCTGTCTACGGAGATAGGCCGAGAGACTACTGTCAGCGACTTTTCACCTTTTCTTCAGGTATGCATGTCCCTTTTTTTTACTTAAAAATACTTATGATTATGATTATGCATATGAATGTTTACTAATGCAATTGATGGGTGCAGGTGTGGAGCCACTTATACATGCCGATGGACCACGTCGACCCCCGACCCGGAGATGAGGGGGTGTTCCCACTAGCACGGCGTTGGTTGCCACTGATGACTGGAGCGCCACACACCTATGAGTTGCGTGTTTTCCGACGGGAGTTCCGTGACTACCCCGCCTCACTGGTACGTATGTTAAGTATGATGCAATTTTCTTCCATGCTTTATGAAATATGATGAAATGATATGCATATGAATGATATATGATGACATGATGCGCATGCAGGTGGTTTGGAGGCCCTACCAGGGTATGACTGAGGAGGGTCAGCCTTGGGTCGTAGCGGGCCGACCTCACTTTGGGCATGAGCTGTGGCTCCACTGCCTGAACGAGATCGAGCTGCTACGGCTTAGACTGGCGAGGAGGACCCTCGGCCTACACCAGGAGTGGGTCGAGGTTGGAGAGCCTCGCGGGATCGGGAAGAAGACCCGAGGGTGCACAAAGGCGACCGACTGGAAGATCCGATTCCCAGACCAGTACGCTGACTGGCAGCGAGGCAGGACTCGGGTTACTTCACAGGCGGCAGACAGTTCCGAGTACCTCCGGCGCTACTGGGAGGTCTACGCCGGCCGACCCCAGATGAGGGTCAGAGGGGTATGTCTGAATGTATTTTTTTTTATCTTTTTTGTAAATGATATATGTTTATTATGCAACTAATATGTAATGAATGCAGGATGCATGGGATGTGGCAGTGATGGATATGCAGGTCCATCTCCACAGCTTGGAGGCCCAACTCGCAGCCACGCGGGCAGACCTTGAGACCTTGGTGAGTGCAATTTATTTATATGCAAATGATTTCCTGAATTATTAATGATTAGCCACTGACAATTTTAATGAATGCAGCGTGCCCAGCAGGGAGTGGCAGCAGGAGGCCCAGGAGGGGCTTCCAGCTCGAGGGGGCCGAGTGTAGAGGTGACTGCACTAGAGGAGCAGCTTGCGGGAGCGGTTGCTCGCGCAGAGGTGGCGGAGTGCGACCTTACAGCATGGGTAAGCTCAAAAACCAAACTCATAAATGCATTTGATTATATCATTATGTGCGTTCAAAAAAACTTGTGCTTCCACAGACTGAGGAGCTTCGAGCCACGATTACCTGTGTCGAGGCAGGACATCACGACCTGGCTGCATGGGTTAGTTCATAAAAACCATATCCATGTGCGTTATTTACTTTCAAGAAATGTAATGATATGAATATGATATGATGCATGCAGGTCACAGAGCTAGCAGAGGCGAGGAGGCAGATAGTGCTAGCGTACACCGAGGTCACCATCTATGATCAGCGGGTTGTCGAGCTGGAGCAGGCGTAGGGATAGCGAGAGGAGTTGCCCAGAGAGATGACCGAGCTGAGAGTCCTGCTCGGGATGGAGCGGAGGGAGCGTGCCCGAGAGCGGGAGGAGCAAACAGCACACGAGCGTGAGCTTGCGGATACCCGAGCGCAGCTAGCCGTCGTACAGGAGTGGCTTCGAGTAATAGAGGAGCGCCTCCAGAGGGGGCGAGAGCGAGCGCGGGCTGCGGGACACTCCAGCGCATTTGCCAGCACTGCTTACTTGGCGGGTTCCTCGATGAGGCTGAGGAACGAGGCGGAGGAGCAGGCTCGAGCTTCAACGGCTTCCTGGGGGTCCATGCCCCCTCCACGGGCTCGTCAGCAGGATGAGGGTGAGGTGGAGAGCAGGAGAGAGGAGGGTGGAGGCAAGAGCTAGAGAGAGACTTGTACTCCTCCACCTGCATATCTTGTACTCATATATTTAGAGATATATATGAGAGATTCTTTTGTTACCTGAGTTTGTTGACTTGAGCACTTGTTTTGTCTCTCTTTCCTTGCCCTGTGCCTGTAGTTCACACTTAAACAAACAGATTAATTCATCTGTTTGGCTTGGCCCCTTGCTCAATAAGCAAGGGGTTGTCATTATTTTGACCTTGATGACGGGTCAAGGGCCCAAGCTTTTAATCAATTAAGGCGAATAATCAAACATATAGGAGGAATGCAACATGCAAACAAGTAATGTAAACTTAAAATAAAGGATGCCCACACAAGAATGTAACCAAGCATATGATATGGCAAAAGGAAGAGCAGTGGACTTAATTCAAGAAATTCCTCTTCTTCTTTTTTCCCTTTTTCTTTTTTCTTTTTTTTTTCTTTAAAATGATGACCCTACCCAAGACGTCAATAAAGGAGTTGACGCCCCAATGCGCGGGCGTTAATTAAAAAAACATTTATTATTATTTTTTTAATTTTAAATGACGACATCAAATCAGACGCTGATTTAATAAATGACGCCCCTCCATGGAGGCGTTAATTAAAAACACACATTTTTTATTGTTATGAAGCTTAGCATAGTTCAAAAGATCTTAAAACCTTACATAATCACCATCTTAAATTCATTAATCATTCTTAAATGATTCAACAAAGGGTCAATGCGCTAATAACTTGTGCTTTTCTCATATCCTCTTGCAGCCCATCCTTCTCAGGCGGTCTTCGCCATTCTTTGAGCTTAAAACATACCATAAAGGGGGAAATGAAGAATAAGTTAAGGAAGCTCACGAGAGGTTTCGGAGTACTGGGAAGCTTCCCTCCCCTACCTTAATGCCTGTTGGGATTCGGTCTTTGGCTTAGGGAAATTTTTGTTGCTCTTTGCCCTTATTCTTGCATGCTTACGATCAGGGTTTTCCTTGCAGAGACTTTGCCCTCTTGACATGCTTTTCTTTTCGTGACTTTCTTACTTCTTTTCTTTTATTTTAAACAAAATAAAGACCTAATTGTACTTGGGCTTTTATAGCATTTTGTTTCCTTTTGGGCCCTGACTTCCACCTACTAGGGCGGCGGATAGGTTTGGTTAGCATTCCGTGACTCATACTACCTCTCGTGAACCGAAGAGGAGAGAATAGGTGAAGTTTTTACACTCTTAGTTTGGTTCTGACTTTCCTCGAATTTTGGACCGCTTGAGTTTAAGAGTAAAGCGTGTAGTGTGTGCAGGTATTGACCCCAAAGTTAAACCATCAAGACTGAAGAATGAATTTTAGATTTTAATTTTTCGGGTCCCGTGGCCTATGCACTTTGCCAGCCTGCAATTTTTTTTTTATTTTTTTATTTTTTCTTTTTCTTCATTTTTTCCCTTTTCAAGACTTAAGGGTAGTACTTTTTCAAATACAGACCATTCCAAGGGTGAGCTAGTTCTTCCCCTTCAGCGTTAACCAATTTATAAGCGTTGCCAGGATAAACGTCTTTTATTACGTAAGGCCCTTCCCAATTCGGTTGGAGCTTCGAACGAGGTCCACCCGATTTTACAAAGATTCTTTTGATTACCATTTCACTGATTTTTAATTTTCTCTCGATCACTTTCTTTTGATAAAAACGTGAAAGCCTATTTTGATAGACACGTGCATGCTCGGCGGCGGCCAAACGCTTCTCATCTAAGAGTTTCAACTGAGCAAGGAGAGATCCACGGCGTTCATCGATAGAGATCTCCTTGTCCAATTGTACTTTAAGAGAAGGGATAAGAATCTCATGAGGAACTACCGCCTCAATTTCATAGGTGAGGGTGAAAGGGGTTTGCCCAGTAGGAGTGTGAATGGAAGTGCGGTAGGCCCAAAGAGCCTCCACTAGCTTTTCTGGCCAATCCATGAATTTATTAGCCTCACACGTTTTCTTGATGATTTTGATTAGAGTTTTATTTGTTGCCTCTGCTTGTCCATTGCCCTGTGGATAATAAGGAGATGAATGATGCAATGCAATGTTATACATGTTGCAGAGGTCCTGAAGCTCTTGAGAGATAAATTATGGTCCATTGTCGGTGATGATGGTACTTGGGATTCCGAACCTTGCAATGATATTCTTCATTATAAACTTGCAGACGGTTGATGCTTTGATCTCCGCGTACGCTTCCACTTCCGCCCATCCGCCCACTTGGTAAAGTGCTCCGTGGCCGTGAGTATAAATGATTTTGGTTTTGTGAGGAGGTTTGAATCACCAAGAGGTCCAATGATATCGAAAGCCCACATGGAGAAAGGCCATGGTGAGGACATAGGATGGAGTGAAGAAGCAGGAGAATGAATTTTATCGGCGTGCAGTTGGCACTTGACACACCTTCGAACATAGATGGAACAATCCTCTTCTAGAGTGGGCCAATAGAAGCCTAATCTAAGGATTTTCTTAGCTAGCATCTGGCTATTCACGTGGCCACCACACACTCCTGAATGTGCCTCTTCCACGACCTTCCAAGACTCATCATCGTCAAGGCATCTAAGCAAAACTCCAGTGAGACCTCTTCTGTGAAACACGCCTCCAACCAGAGTATATCGCTGAGGGACTCTTCTAATGGCTTTCTTCTCTTCAGCTGTGGCATCCTCAGGATAAGATTGATCCTGGCAATACTTAGCAATCTCATAATACCACTGCTTCTCTTCATCATCCAACTCTTCCTCCAGATCTAATAACATGATATCCTTATTCTCAATGATTCCTCCTTTTTTGACCTTCTCGAGCACCTCCTCCTTAATACTAAGGAAAGCTGGATCCTTGATAGCAGGAGTTAAACGTCTTTGAACAATGATCGAATGAAAATCTCTCTCGGGAAGGAAAACCAAAGAAGAAGCAAGAGAAGCGAGGGCATCGGCCAGAATATTCTGATCACGAGGAACATGGATGAAGATTAGTTTGGTGAAAAGCTTGGCATAAGCGGAAGCCAATTCCTGATAGGGTTTGAGTTTAGGATCGAGCGTGCGACACTTGGTGAGCACTTGGCGAAGAATAAGCTGACTATCACCTACAATCCGCAATTGGGTAATATCGAATTGATGGGCGGCCTCCAGTCCGGCCAGAAGAGCCTCATACTCAGCTATATTATTTGTAACTGGAAATGCAAGCTGAGAGACGAGTGGAATAGTGATACCCTCAGGTGATAGAAGAACAATGCCAATCCCCTTCCCTTTTGAATTCAGAGCTCTATCAAAATGCAATGTCTACATCAAATCGGGTTAATTGACAGACATTAGTTCCTCATCTGGAAACTCTGAGCTAACAGGGTCGAATCTGGGTAGAGGGTGATGAGCAAGATGTTCTGCTATGGCATAGCCTTTAATCACTTTTTACTGAATGTAGATGATATCAAACTGAGAAAGGAAGCTTTGCCATCGTGCTAATCGGTCAGTAGGGATAGATTTTTCGAGGAGAAACTTGATAGGATTCGTACGAGCTATAAGATGAACCTCGTGAGCTAAGAAATAATGTTTCAACTTCTGCACTACCCAGACTAAAGTAGCACAAGTCTTCTCCATGGCTGATTATCTCTGCTCACAGGGGTTGAGAAGCTTAGACAAGTAGTAGGCTGCCCTCTCCTTTCCTTCTTCATCAACTTGCGCCAGGACAGCACCTACAGAGTCATCCAGGATAGAAATATAAAGAACAAGCGGTTTGCCCGGAACTGGCGGCCTCAGGACAGGAGGATTGGCCAAATAATCCTTTAGTCCGTCAAAAGCTGCCTGACACTTGTCGTCCCAATTAAATTTGACTCCCGGTTTAGTAAGCTCGTAAAACGGCCTACATCTTTGTGAGTGTTGGGAGACAAATCGGTGAATAAATTGCAACCTCCCGATCAATCCTTGAACTTCCTTCAAATTCTTGGGAGGAGGCATATCTCTTATTGCCCTTGCCTTGTTGGGATCAATCTCAATACCCCTCTTGCTTACGATGAATCCAAGCAATTTTCCTGATGAAACACCGAATACGCACTTCTTGGGGTTCATCTTTAACTGATACTCCCGTGCTCTTTGCAAGACCTTGGCCAGAACCCCAGGATGCTCAACCCTTGTTCTTGATTTCACTACCAAATCATCAACATACACCTCAATAAAAATGTAGATCATGTCATGAAAAATAGCCATCATGGCCCTTTGGTAGGTGGCTCCGGCATTCTTGAGCCCAAACGGCATGATCACATAACAATAAGTTCCCCAAGGTGTAGTGAAAGAGGTCTTATCCTGATCTTCCTCAGCCAAGCGGATCTGATTGTAACCAGAGAAGCCATCCATAAAAGAGAGGGTCTCATACCCTGCCGTATTGTCAATCAACACATCTATATGAGGGAGGGGGAAGTCATCTTTAGGACACGCGCGGTTATGGTCCCGAAAATCTATGCAAATTCTGACTCTTCCGTCCTTCTTCATTACCGGGACAATGTTAGCCACCCAATTAGGATAGAGGACGACTCTAATAAATCTATCCTTATGAAGCTTGTCGACCTCTTCTTTCATCTTTAATGCCATGTGAGGGTGGAAACGTCTTAACCGCTGTTTGACCGGGACAGATCTTGGCTTAAGTGTGAGACGGTGTTCAACGAGCGCAGGGTCCAGACCCGGCATATCCTCATAACTCCATGCAAACGTGTCTTTGTATTCTTGAAGAACTTGAATGAGCACCCCTTCTTCAGAGGATGGCAAATTTCTACTGATGAGGACAATCCTAGGGTTTTCCTCGGTACCCAGATTAATCTCTTTGGTGGGTTCTTCTACTGAGGCTGACGGTTCATCGAATCTCCTCATGTCACTAGCAAAAGCATCAGCCTCGTCCTCATATTCTTCGTAATCTTCATCCCCCTCTTCAATAGGATCTTCATCATTCATAATCTCATAAACTCCAAACCCTTCATCGGCATAGCACATATCCTCACATTCCAAATCCGGTAGGAGTATCGGATCCTTTAGAAACTCGGGAAGAGCTAAACATGTCTGGCATCTTCTAGCTAGATCTAGCAAGAACCTATGGGGAATCTGCCTACTGATGCGCTCGACAGTCGTCGTTTAAAAATGCCGTGCCACACAAATTTATAACCGCACTCACTCACTCGAATGATGTTGAAAATACGAGTACAGTGGTGAATACGGGTCGATCCCACGGGGAGAGAATAGTTGATTTTAGCTCAAGTTGGAAATACCCTTATGTTTGGAACAGTAAATTTTGTATTTGGAGTGCGATTACAATTAACAGAAATGAAATTACAACTTGAAAGAATAAGATATAAGTGCAAGAAATTTAGCCAATGAATTGAAGAATGCCGTAGTTTCCACGCCGATCCTTTGATGAAGATCGCTCCGCCTTGGAAGTCGACGCCATGATATGAATTGAAGAAGACTTACCACTTCGGGTATGTTTGAAACACTTAAGAAGAATGGATTTGCATATAACAAGTTTGAAGATTTAAGTTTGAAAACATAACAGAATTTCAGTAAAAATAGAGTTTGGAAGAAATTAAATAACTTACAATCTAGATAGAATTAGACAAAGTGGAAAACATAAAAGTTGTAGAGAATTGAAAGATGAAAAACTTTGATGAATACCATAGAATCAGAAAATGAAAGGAAGATAATGAAAAACTTGAAAAACTATGACCTATTGGTTCGGATGAACAGTAACTGACAAAAAAACAGCACGTTAAAAAATTAATTCTAGAGCTCAAACTAAGAAGAATTGGACAAAGTGCAAGAAGAATAAAACTTAGATCTACAAGAGAGGAACAACTCTTATGAAGAACTCAGAGTTATTTGAGTACTAAAAAGACTTCAAAATGAAAAAATGGCAGAAGATATCACCACGGATGAACAGTAATCACATAAAACAGCACTTAAGAAAATTGGTATTAACTCTATGAATTAGGAAGAATTTGAAGAAATGCTAAACAGAGAAGTTGAAGAACACTTGAAAACAAATAACTTTCGTGAAGAACTCAAATTGAAATGAAGAACATAACAATGAGAAATAAGGCTATGAAAAGACTGAATTTCAAAATGAAACTTGTATTGAAATGACTTCAACTTACAACTTTGACTTCAAAAGCTTGGAAAAACACAACTCTAACAATCAAAAACTTCAAAAATACAAAGAACAACATTACATTACAAGTGATCCATAACTAGCTCTCTCCCTAACTCAACCTTCACAACTTAACAACTAACTACCCACACTTACAAATGAAGGCCCTTTATATAGGGCAACACATAACACCCCTTTACATGTGAACACTTGGCCAATGTGAACAACCCAAATGACTGCTATTTTGACCCAAAATATGGGTTGACATGTGCTGCACACGTTTCCAATTTTTTGGAATTTTTTTTCGCATTTTTCTTCTATTTTTTTCTTCCCTTTCTTCTCTCTTTCTCTCTATTTCTCTCTCTGGCGGCGCGTCGAGCCCGCCACCGCGTCCGCCTCCGCGTCGGCGCTTTGCGCCCGGCCGCTTTGCTTCCGCGCGTCGCCCGCCGTGTGGCCGCGTGGGCCCACAGCGCCCGGGGAACCTCCTTCTTCGCGTGCGCGCCACGCGCGTTGACCGCGGCCGCCCCGCCTTCGCCGTCTTCCTCTTTGCCGACCTCCACGACCCCCGCCCCCTTCCCCATTCGCCGACCTCGTCGCCCGTGCCAATGGCGCGGGCGGCGAAGGCGAGAAGGGGGGGGCGGGGTTTGAAATGTTTTTTTTTTGTTTTTTTTATATTATATATATATATATTATATATATCGATATATCTATTTATATATTTAGTATATCGTTAGAAAATTCTAAAAAAATATCAAATAATTTTATTTTTTTCTAATTTTTTTTTCTTTTCTTTTTGAACAACTTCTTGGGTTTCTGGCCCAGTTCAACATATATTTTTATTTTCTTTTCCTTCTTTATTTTTTTCTTTTTATTTATTTCTTGGAGCTTTCCTCGTATTGCGTGCCTGCATAAATACACAAAAATCGTTATTAAAATTAGTTAATTTCAAAAAATTAAACATTTGATTCAAAATCAATAATAAGTGTGAGAAGTGTATATTTCATATCAATTTAAGCTCATACAAGTGTATATAATCATGAATTAAATGGTAAAAATACACACTTATCACACCCCCCAACTTACTCATTGCTAGTCCCTTAGCAATGCACATAATGAAAAATTTAGGACTAACAAGAGTTTAAAGATATTCAGGCCTCATTTCCAGTTCATCTTTCATAGAGTCAACTAAAGATCAGGAATCTGGAATAATTATCACAGACTAGCCTTATGTCGGAAATTCAGGTAAATGATCAAGAATCTAATCAAAATTCAGTAGCACTTGTGCATGTGTAATGCTAAGTCCACAGTGAAGACAATTGCATCCTCCACTTGCTAGTCTGAACAAATACCTTTCAATTCTGCACTTCTTACTTAGAGCGTTCAAGGCACACTAGCTTTTTGTCTGCCTTATTGATATGTCCCTTTTGGGATCACTATATATATATATATTTTTTTTCCTTTTCTTTTTCTTTTTCCCCTTTTTTTTCTTTACACACATGATGCTGCACTACCCTTCACTGTTTTACACGAACCTCAACACGTCTTAGGTGAAGTAGGTCCGGTGCCACAGTTATAGTTCCCTTTTCCTTTTGACGCGAACCTCAACACGTCTTAGGTGAAGTAGGCCCGGTTACTCAGAATCGGAGCATTTTTCATGGTGCTTTATTTTTTTCTCATACTTTTCTATGGCAGAAAGCTTCTAACATATTTCTTCTTCAGAAAATGCAGAATATCAGACAGTCTGTCTCAAATAACAGAAGGCTTGTCCTTCTTGTTTCATTAGCGTGCAACGTGATTTTATTTTTCTTTGAAAGTGAATCTGAACTTTAAAGAGATTCTTTAAATCAATTTTCCATGGCTAGAGTAAATAAATTATCCATTATCCGAGTCTCTAGTCATTTCCATTCTAGAATCACTTTTCATGCGACATGAATCAAGAAATTCAACTCGGGGAAAACTGTTGTTTCACATGACAATTCAAGAAAGTAAAAAAAAATTGTTGAAAATTTTTGAATATCTTGAATATCTCCCCCTCCAACTTAAATGACATTGTCCTCAATGGCATAAGCAGTAGGCAGATCAGAGGACATGAAAAAAATAATTTGGTTGGGAAGGAAGGATACAACCTGATGGCGGGGTAAAATGACGAGGGCGTCGGTGCAGCTTGGCCTGACAACTGAAAAATAAACATACTAAAACAAGAAATCATATCAGAAGCCAGGAATTAACACAAGGAGTGGGACCCAATGTTCATTTATTTCAAAAGGAATCGACCAATGATGGCAACGTGAGTTACGGAGCCAGATTTCTCGCAGAAATGTCCCCTCAATGTGTGTGTTATGCGAAAGGTGGCCACAACGGGACAATAAACATAACGAATCTTTGGACCAACAAGAGAGAGAAAGTCAATAAAGCACGTCTCTGACTTGACCACTCCACATAGTAGAGTGGGTGCGAGATTAACGGGAGGATGACGTGTCGCAAAGGCTATGGCTAGATGTGATGGTGAGAGATGTAGATCCCTTGCTTTCCAATCCTATAAATACCCCCCCTTCCCACTCGACTGGAGAACATCGAAGTTGTGAGAGTAAAGTCGAGTGAAAAGGTTGCAAAGGGGAGTAGTGAGTGTTGCTCAAGGTTCAGAATGGAGGGTGAATCGAGCTTCAGAGGTGAAGGGGAGTCGTCTCGCTCCTCGAAGAGGAGTAGATCAGGCAGTAGTGCCAGGAGATTCTCTGAAGTTGAAGGACTTGTGAGTGAAAGGACTCTTCCACAACTTGTAAGTGATGCCTTTCATTCCTTTCTTCTTCTCTGTCTTTCTTTGGAAAGCTTCCCATTTCTCATTTCTGGCGTATGTGCAGAGTGTGATGAAGTCACACATCTCGTGGGAGCTGGTAGTGGCTGCATATCGAGGGCTCCCGGACTTCCAGAAAGCGAGGTTGGACGTGATGGGATTCGGGCCCTTTCTCAGAATTGAGCCACTCAAGATCGACCTTGCTCTGATCCAAGCTCTACGTGAAAGATGGGACCCGGTAAGTAGGGCATTCCTGATGCCGTGGGGGCATATGGTACCCAGCTTGGAAGATGTGGTCCGAATCACGGGCCTCAAAGTAGATGGGGAAGCAGTGACTGGTGTCACCTACGCGGATTACCGTGAAGGTGCCTATAACTTGTTGGGGATGGACTTAGATAGTCGGAAGAACAGGTCAGTAGCCAGGGCATCGATCATGGAAGCTTTAGGGCTTACTGACATGCGTCCGCGTGATGATGAGTCCATAGAAGAATTTATGGAAAGGGCAGAAAGAGGTGCCCGTGCTATGTATTGTATGGATACCAGCAATTGGGAGCGGACCAATATGGATCTGAGGAGGTTCCTCCTCTTTCTATTAGGCAAGTTGTTGCTGGGGTCCAAGGGAGACAGTATCCACTGTCATTTCTTAGAACTGCTTGTAGACTTGGAAAGAGTAGGACAATACGCCTGGGGAGCTGCTGTGCTGGCACATCTGTTTACAAGTCTGTCGCAAAGGACAGACAAAGAGATGACACTAAATGGGTTTACGCCTTTAATCCAGGTAATGAAATTTTTTTTTTTATTTTCTGATTTTTGTTTGTGTTTTCATCAATGACACATGATGGTGTAGCTGTGGAGCTACTATTACCTTCCAATGGGGAGGGCTCGACACTGTCGACCACTGACGGTCCCTCTAGCGAGACGGTGGCAACCCATCATGAGCACTGCACCTTTACCCTACCAACTGATGGTGTTCAGACGAGAGTTGCAAGAGTTCCCTGCAACGATGGTAGGATAATTGTTTTCTCAAAAAAATTTATTATTATTTTTTTATTTATTTTTTTCATTTATTTCATTTTTTTTAACTGAGAAGATACGTGCATCCCATTAAAGGTGAACTGGAGGCCTTTTATGAACATGGTCGATGTTGACCAGCCTTGGGTAATTGGAAGCCGCGCCCGGTTTGGACGGGACCTCTGGCTCCATTGCTTAAATGAAATCGAGTCCCTCAGGCTGCGATTAGCTATGCAGACCCTAGGGCTGGCTCAAGAATGGGTGGATATGACCATGTCACCTAGCGTCGGAAGGTAGACGCGTGGACCAGCCACCTGTGTTGATTGGAGAGTGCGCTTCCCCGAACAATATGAAGATTGGCAACGGGGAGGCACACTCGTGGAATCTCAAGCACAAGATAGCGATGATTACCTACGCCTCTACAGAGCAATGTATGCAGAAAGGCTCCAGCCTGGAGGGCTTGTAGAGGTAAGGAAACCATGTTTGTATCTTCTACATTTTGTTGTTTTTAAATTTTTTTTTCTTTGTTTGTGAACTCAAAAGCCATAACTGTAGGATGTTCGTGATACTATAATAACGAACTTACGAGCTCGTCTGGCGGACACGGAGCAAGAGCTGAGTGATACCAGAGCGGCTCTAGGTTCATCAGTAAGTATTTCAGTACATATTCCGGGTAGGCTTTGAGATTCAGGGCGCTAACCACTTAATGTCACCACATGTGCAGCGTGCTCAGCTTGATGCAGTTTCTTCGGCGATGGGAGCAGATGGTGTTTCTTCCAGTCTATGGATTCCCACATCCGAGCTGGATCAACTCCACGAGCAACTTGCTCATGCCACACAACGGGCTGCAGAGGCAGAGGGATGCTTTCTGTACAGGTGAGGATTTCACCATTTAACATCCCTTATTCAAGTATTGCTATTTGCCTGAGATGAAATGTGTGGCAGGAGAAAGAAACACAAGAGGCACTTGCAAATGCCACTCAGAAGGAAGCTAGAATAACTGAGCTGGAAGAAGAACTACAGCGTCGTCCAGATGAGGATTCTTCAAGGGACGCTGTGGAGTTGAGAATCACCCTTCAATTAGAAAGAGAAGATAGAGAGAGAGAACGGGCTGAGAGAGAACAGGACAGAGACAGAGAGAAAGCCAAGAGATCGGCCGAGAAAGAGGAAAAGAGGGCCCTGGAGGCCCAACTTTTTGAATTGAGGACTAGTCTCGGCCTAGCCGAGCAATGGCTGAAGGATGGCGAAGAACGCTATCGAAGAGCACGAGAGCGTGGCTTTCGTGTCAGTAGCTTCTTTGCTGCCCCCTCAGATCGGCGTCCATAGTACGGTAGTAATACCGCTGCTCTCGGCTTGGGAATACCCTCTAGAGAATCTTGCCCCAGAGAGCGGCAAGACAAGTAATGTGAAGAAAGAAGGTGGATTCCGATGTAATCTCTTTGTTTGCTTTTGTGTGTAATAAAATACTTTTTGCTTGGCTCTCCGTTGTCCTTATCTCTCGAATCCCTAAACACATCTAATTTCCCACAACAATTTATTACCACACAAAAATCACTTAGGTTGCCTCCTAAGAAGCGCTAACTTTTATGTCGTCAGCCAGACACCATGTAGCTCATTAGCTCATTAACCAACGCGTGGCATTCAGAATGAGCCACCACGTGATCTTGTCTTCCTTCAAATTCCAGCCCTTAATCCATTGGAAGACAAGAGTAGACATGTATGGACCGGGGCTAGAAAGAGGCAGGACTCGCACATGATTGTTTGTAACATTAACCCTGTGTGCGATCCAGTTTTCAGCTTTAGATATCAAAAAATGATCTATGGCCAATAATTTGTCAAGATCAAGGTATAACCCTTGCATAATATCAATCCATCGGTCCCCTTCACCTGTATCGTCCCTCCTGATGACCTCTTTATTGACTACTTCCTCCTTGGGAACTTGGTCATCGAATGGTGGCTTAGGGATAAGAGTGTCATTATTAGCCACAGTCTTCCCAGTAACAGCCTCATGTGTTAGAAGGGTACCAAACAACTTGTCTTCCTGATGGGGAGTTAAATTAAAAGTGAATATTGTTGGTCCATCCCCCTCAGGTCCCAGAATGTCATATGGAAGAGGCTCATCTGGTAGGGGTAGCACGAGCCCAGAATCAAATTGATCCAATGATTCAAACATGAGGGGATCGGGCTCAATGGGTAGATCAAATTTGAAAGTTTCTAATAAAACCCCTTTATCACACTCATCATTTAATAGAAAATTGTGAATCAAATTTCCCAATAATGAAGTGGGAAGATCAAATGTAAATTGTTCCAGCTCGGCCCCTTCATCAAAGGTAAGATCAAATGGGAATTTTTCAAAGACGGAGCTTTCATCATACTCATCACTCACCTGAAGATTCTTAATCAAATTTTCCAACAATGGGGTTGATAGAGGAAATATAAACTTTTCGAACAAGGCCCCATCATCAAGTTCTTTTCAAGGGAGGAGAATTAAGTTCCACTAAATCAACATGATTATTAATCATAAAGCAATCCTCCTCGACATGTAGATCCTCAATTAAGTTGTTTGGGCCTCTAATGTTCTCAGTGATATTCTCAATCTCAAAACATTCATAGAATGGGGTGATGATATCAATAGGATCATTTGTATTCTTTAATTCATCCCCTAATTCCGTCCCTTCCTTCGTCATGGTATGGCTTGCGCACTCCCCCTCACTCCCAATAATGATATCTTGATCCAAAATGGGTAGGCATCGGATCATCATCATCATCATTCACGTATCGAGAGGGTTGGTTGAATATTGACGAAGGGTCATGGTAAGTAGACTGAGAGTACACGCTTTGAGCTTCAAAGTAGTGGCCCGGTGAATCACCCTTAGTATTGACATTGAGTCCGAAATCGGGGTGAGATGAGTTGAGATGAAGTTGAGTATACATGGGCTGCTCGTGAATTGCTTGGGGTAGAGGTGTAGACAAATGGGTTTGGATTGTTGAATCCATCCAAGGCAAATTTGTGTGATTACTCCAGCCAAGATTATCATCATCTGCAACATGCTTGAGCTGAGAAAATCCTAGGGAATTTTGGACCTGTGCTTGGATGACGGGAGAGAGTCGGGCTATAGTAGGGCATTCACTCACATGGTGAGTGAGACTGGCACAGAATTCACACACTTCCATGAAAGTGTGGATTGGGTTTTCCGCCTGTTTGACATGTCCTACAAGTTGTTGATGAGATGAGATAGAGGCACGATTTATTGAATTTTCACTCAAAATCTCAAATAGATCATATGCCTCATCTTCACTTTTGCTTAAAAATGCCCCTCCACAATATATGTCCACCATCTGCCTATCAAAATTGGATAACCCCTCATAAAATGTAAAGATAATTTGCCATCTGGGCAACCCATGATGTGGACATTGACTCACTAGCTCCTTTAATCTCACCCAAGATTCATGAAGTTGCTCTCCCGGACGTTGAGTAAATCCTGTAATCGCCCTTCTCATCATGTTGGTTTGGCCTATGGGGTAAATTTTTTTAAAAAATTCTGACTGCATATCTTCCCAAGTCCTGATAATCTTTCGAAAACTCCTTAACCAACATTTTGCTTTATCTTTTAACGAGAATGGAAATAAAATTAATTTAAGGGCATCATCATTAAAATTCTGAATTTTGATCAGTGAGCAAACTTCTAGAAAATCATCTAGATGCCTATAAGGATTTTCATTGAGATTCCCATAAAAAGATGGGAGCATCTGGATGAGACTAGGGCGAATCTCATATTGATCAACGTGAATATCGGGGAGTTAAATACAGGTGGAGGGCTTGTAAGAAGAAGGATAAAAATGCTCCTTCATAGGCGTGGGTTTCCCTCCAAGATGAATGGCCATAAAATGAATTTTTTTTTTACATTTTTTTAAGTATTTCAAATTATATATATATATTTTTTAATTTTAATTATTTCTAAGTATTTCAAATTATATATATATTTTTTTCAATTTTTCAAAACTTTTTTTTTTATGTAAACACAAACAAGTTAACACAAATTATCCTAATGACCTAGATGCGACTCAGACCTACAAATGTGGTTTCACAAAGTGATTAAAATGAACTTAAATTTACCCTCAGTATGTCCACCGGCCAGGTAAGGGGTGGGGAAGTGGGAGGTTCCCCCTACTTTCGTAGGGACCTTATTATACAAAACCACAATCCCGCTTAAGGCGTTTGCCATCCGACCGTCTTGCCTTAGACACCAGTTTTCATAAGAGGATAAACCTAAATATCACAGGAATCACAGTGTGATCCTAGGGCCAACGTCTACTGGCTTTTATTAAGGCCTAGGTAATGCAGAGATGCAAGGAAATTGTGGTTTTCGGGCTAAGGGAGGGTGATGAAATCCCCACCTTATCTTGTAGGGGTGTTGCCCTTAAAGTATTTTGAAATGACAATGCACACCACAATTTCAAACAAGGGGTTCTTTATGCAAAAATGAATGCCAGACTGGGATCAGTAGAACGTACCTTGCCCCTCGCGATCTTCAAAATGCAATGCAGAAATTAAACAAAGACAAATTCTAAGCTAAATGATGCATGACCTAGAGCATGAAAGTGTAGTTTCTACTCTTGCAATGAGGTCTTTTATTTGGTACAAATGAAGATTTTTTTATTTTTAGTTAATGAACCTAACTAACCAGCATGAAAATTTTTCTTTTGTTTTGATTGTTTTTTATTTTTATAGAGTTTTCAAGAAATTTTCAGATTTTTGTAAAATTTTTTCAGAAAGTGGAAAGATAGAACCTGTTTCTTGATTTCAGCCCTTTAGCAATGCTGCCGGGCTTTCAACATCGTTTCATAACCATAAGATTTCATGTCCGATCTTCCGCTTTCTTTGATTTGCGAATTTTTTTCGTTTTCCTGCACAAGTAAAAAGAGCAAAATTAATATTCACATATATACACCAAACACAAGAATATCCAACTATCAACATAATTCAGTCCCCGGCAACGGCGCCAAAAATTTGATGCGCTCGACAGTCGTCGTTTAAAAATGCCGTGCCACACAAATTTATAACCGCACTCACTCACTCGAATGATGTTGAAAATACGAGTACAGTGGTGAATACGGGTCGATCCCACGGGGAGAGAATAGTTGATTTTAGCTCAAGTTGGAAATACCCTTATGTTTGGAACAGCAAATTTTGTATTTGGAGTGCGATTACAATTAACAGAAATGAAATTACAACTTGAAAGAACAAGATATAAGTGCAAGAAATTTAGCCAATGAATTGAAGAATGCCGTCGTTTCCACGCCGATCCTTTGATGAAGATCGCTCCGCCTTGGAAGTCGACGCCATGATATGAATTGAAGAAGACTTACCACTTCGGGTATGTTTGAAACACTTAAGAAGAATGGATTTGCATATAACAAGTTTGAAGATTTAAGTTTGAAAACATAACAGAATTTCAGTAAAAATAGAGTTTGGAAGAAATTAAATAACTTACAATCTAGATAGAATTAGACAAAGTGGAAAATATAAAAGTTGTAGAGAATTGAAAGATGAAAAACTTTGATGAATACCATAGAATCAGAAAATGAAAGGAAGATAATGAAAAACTTGAAAAACTATGACCTATTGGTTCGGATGAACAGTAACTGACAAAAAAACAGCACGTTAAAAAATTAATTCTAGAGCTCAAACTAAGAAGAATTGGACAAAGTGCAAGAAGAATAAAACTTAGATCTACAAGAGAGGAACAACTCTTATGAAGAACTCAGAGTTATTTGAGTACTAAAAAGACTTCAAAATGAAGAAATGGCAGAAGATATCACCACGGATGAACAGTAATCACAAAAAATAGCACTTAATAAAATTGGTATTAACTCTATGAATTAGGAAGAATTTGAAGAAATGCTAAACAGAGAAGTTGAAGAACACTTGAAAATAAAGAACTTTCGTGAAGAACTCAAATTGAAATGAAGAACATAACAATGAGAAATAAGGCTATGAAAAGACTGAATTTCAAAATGAAACTTGTATTGAAATGACTTCAACTTACAACTTTGACTTCAAAAGCTTGGAAAAACACAACTCCAACAATCAAAAACTTCAAAAATACAAAGAACAACATTACATTACAAGTGATCCATAACTAGCTCTCTCCCTAACTCAACCTTCACAACTTAACAACTAACTACCCACACTTACAAATGAAGGCCCTTTATATAGGGCAACACATAACACCCCTTTACATGTGAACACTTGGCCAATGTGAACAACCAATGGTGCTATTTTGACCCAAAATATGGGCTGACATGTCTGCACACGTTTCCAATTTTTTGGAATTTTTTTTCGCATTTTTCTTCTATTTTTTTCTTCCCTTTCTTCTCTCTTTCTCTCTATTTCTCTCTCTGGCGGCGCGTCGAGCCCGCCACCGCGTCCGCCTCCGCGTCGGCGCTTTCGCCCGGCCGCTTTGCTTCCGCGCGTCGCCCGCCGTGTGGCCGCGTGGGCCCACAGCGCCCGGGGAACCTCCTTCTTCGCGTGCGCGCCACGCGCGTTGACCGCGGCCGCCCCGCCTTCGCCGTCTTCCTCTTTGCCGACCTCCACGACCCCCGCCCCCTTCCCCATTCGCCGACCTCGTCGCCCGTGCCAATGGCGCGGGCGCGAAGGCGAGAAGGGGGGGGCGGGGTTTGAAATGTTTTTTTTTTTTTTTTATATTATATATATATATTATATATATATATCTATTTATATATTTAGTATATCGTTAGAAAATTCTAAAAAAATATCAAATAATTTTATTTTTTTCTAATTTTTTTTCTTTTCTTTTTGAACAACTTCTTGGGTTTCTGGCCCAGTTCAACATATATTTTTATTTTCTTTTCTTCTTTATTTTTTCTTTTTATTTATTTCTTGGAGCTTTCCTCGTATTGCGTGCCTGCATAAATACACAAAAATCGTTATTAAAATTAGTTAATTTCAGAAAATTAAACATTTGATTCAAAATCAATAATAAGTGTGAGAAGTGTATATTTCATATCAATTTAAGCTCATACAAGTGTATATAATCATGAATTAAATGGTAAAAATACACACTTATCACACCCCCCAACTTACTCATTGCTAGTCCCTTAGTAATGCACATAATGAAAAATTTAGGACTAACAAGAGTTTAAAGATATTCAGGCCTCATTTCCAGTTCATCTTTCATAGAGTCAACTAAAGATCAGGAATCTGGAGTAATTATCACAGACTAGCCTTATGTCGGAAATTCAGGTAAATGATCAAGAATCTAATCAAAATTCAGTAGCACTTGTGCATGTGTAATGCTAAGTCCACAGTGAAGACAATTGCATCCTCCACTTGCTATTCTGAACAAATGCCTTTCAATTCTGCACTTCTTACTTAGAGCGTTCAATGCACACTAGCTTTTTGTCTGCCTTATTGATATGTCCCTTTTGGGATCACTATATATATATATATTTTTTTCCTTTTCTTTTTCTTTTTCCCCTTTTTTTTTCTTTACACACATGATGCTGCACTACCCTTCACTGTTTTACACGAACCTCAACACGTCTTAGGTGAAGTAGGTCCGGTGCCACAGTTCAAAGTTCCCTTTTCCTTTTGACGCGAACCTCAACACGTCTTAGGTGAAGTAGGCCCGGTTACTCAGAATCGGAGCATTTTTCATGGTGCTTTATTTTTTTCTCATACTTTTCTATGGCAGAAAGCTTCTAACATATTTCTTCTTCAGAAAATGCAGAATATCAGACAGTCTGTCTCAAATAACAGAAGGCTTGTCCTTCTTGTTTCATTAGCGTGCAACGTGATTTTATTTTTCTTTGAAAGTGAATCTGAACTTTAAAGAGATTCTTTAAATCAGTTTTCCATGGCTAGAGTAAATAAATTATCCATTATCCGAGTCTCTAGTCATTTCCATTCTAGAATCACTTTTCATGCGACATGAATCAAGAAATTCAACTCGGGGAAAACTGTTGTTTCACATGACAATTCAAGAAAGTAAAAAAAAATTTGTTGAAAATTTTTGAATATCTTGAATATCTCCCCCCCCAACTTAAATGACATTGTCCTCAATGGCATAAACAGTAGAAGATCAGAGGACATGTAAAGAGATAATATAGTTGGGATGGAAGGATACAACCTGATGGCGGGGTAAAATGACGAGGGCGTCGGTGCAGCTTGGCCTGACAACTGAAAAATAAACATACTAAAACAAGAAATCATATCAGAAGCCAGGAATTAACACAAGGAGTGGGACCCAATGTTCATTTATTTCAAAAGGAATCGACCAATGATGGCAACGTGAGTTACGGAGCCAGATTTCTCGCAGAAATGTCCCCTCAATGTGTGTGTTATGCGAAAGGTGGCCACAACGGGACAATAAACATAATGAATCTTTGGACCAACAAGAGAGAGAAAGTCAATAAAGCACGTCTCCGACTTGACCACTCCACATAGTAGAGTGGGTGCAAGATTAACGGGAGGATGACGTGTCGCAAAGGCTATGGCTAGATGTGATGGTGAGAGATGTAGATCCCTTGCTTTCCAATCCTATAAATACCCCCCTTCCCACTCGACTGGAGAACATCGAAGTTGTGAGAGTAGAGTCGAGTGAAAAGGTTGCAAAGGGGAGTAGTGAGTGTTGCTCAAGGTTCAGAATGGAGGGTGAATCGAGCTTCAGAGCTGAAGGGGAGTCGTCTCGCTCCTCGAAGAGGAGTAGATCGGGCAGTAGTGCCAGGAGATTCTCTGAAGTTGAAGGACTTGTGAGTGAAAGGACTCTTCCACAACTTGTAAGTGATGCCTTTCATTCCTTTCTTCTTCTCTGTCTTTCTTTGGAAAGCTTCCCATTTCTCATTTCTGGCGTATGTGCAGAGTGTGATGAAGTCACACATCTCGTGGGAGCTGGTAGTGGCTGCATATCGAGGGCTCCCGGACTTCCAGAAAGCGAGGTTGGACGTGATGGGATTCGGGCCCTTTCTCAGAATTGAGCCACTCAAGATCGACCTTGCTCTGATCCAAGCTCTACGTGAAAGATGGGACCCGGTAAGTAGGGCATTCCTGATGCCGTGGGGGCATATGGTACCCAGCTTGGAAGATGTGGTCCGAATCACGGGCCTCAAAGTGGATGGGGAAGCAGTGACTGGTGTCACCTACGCGGATTACCGTGAAGGTGCCCATAACTTGTTGGGGATGGACTTAGATAGTCGGAAGAACAGGTCAGTAGCCAGGGCATCGATCATGGAAGCTTTAGGGCTTACTGACATGCGTCCGCGTGATGATGAGTCCATAGAAGAATTTATGGAAAGGGCAGAAAGAGGTGCCCGTGCTATGTATTGTATGGATACCAGCAATTGGGAGCGGACCAATATGGATCTGAGGAGGTTCCTCCTCTTTCTATTAGGCAAGTTGTTGCTGGGGTCCAAGGGAGACAGTATCCACTGTCATTTCTTAGAACTGCTTGTAGACTTGGAAAGAGTAGGACAATACGCCTGGGGAGCTGCTGTGCTGGCACATCTGTTTACAAGTCTGTCGCAAAGGACAGACAAAGAGATGACACTAAATGGGTTTACGCCTTTAATCCAGGTAATGAAATTTTTTTTTATTTTCTGATTTTTGTTTGTGTTTTCATCAATGACACATGATGGTGTAGCTGTGGAGCTACTATTACCTTCCAATGGGGAGGGCTCGACACTGTCGACCACTGACGGTCCCTCTAGCGAGACGGTGGCAACCCATCATGAGCACTGCACCTTTACCCTACCAACTGATGGTGTTCAGACGAGAGTTGCAAGAGTTCCCTGCAACGATGGTAGGATAATTGTTTTCTCAATTTTTTTTATTTTTTTTCATTTATTTCATTTTTTTAACTGAGAAGATACGTGCAACCCATTAAAGGTGAACTGGAGGCCTTTCATGAACATGGTCGATGTTGACCAGCCTTGGGTAATTGGAAGCCGCGCCCGGTTTGGACGGGACCTCTGGCTCCATTGCTTAAATGAAATCGAGCCCTCAGGCTGCGATTAGCTATGCGGACCCTAGGGCTGGCTCAAGAATGGGTGGATATGACCATGTCACCTAGCGTCGGAAGGCAGACGCGTGGACCAGCCACCTGTGTTGATTGGAGAGTGCGCTTCCCCGAACAATATGAAGATTGGCAACGGGGAGGCACACTCGTGGAATCTCAAGCACAAGATAGCGATGATTACCTACGCCTCTACAGAGCAATGTATGCAGAAAGGCTCCAGCCTGGAGGGCTTGTAGAGGTAAGGAAACCATGTTTGTATCTTCTACATTTTGTTGTTTTTAAATTTTTTTTTCTTTGTTTGTGAACTCAAAAGCCATAACTGTAGGATGTTCGTGATACTATAATAACGAACTTACGAGCTCGTCTGGCGGACACGGAGCAAGAGCTGAGTGATACCAGAGCGGCTCTAGGTTCATCAGTAAGTATTTCAGTACATATTCCGGGTAGGCTTTGAGATTCAGGGCGCTAACCACTTAATGTCACCACATGTGCAGCGTGCTCAGCTTGATGCAGTTTCTTCGGCGATGGGAGCAGATGGTGTTTCTTCCAGTCTATGGATTCCCACATCCGAGCTGGATCAACTCCACGAGCAACTTGCTCATGCCACACAACGGGCTGCAGAGGCAGAGGGATGCTTTCTGTACAGGTGAGGATTTCACCATTTAACATCCCTTATTCAAGTATTGCTATTTGCCTGAGATGAAATGTGTGGCAGGAGAAAGAAACACAAGAGGCACTTGCAAATGCCACTCAGAAGGAAGCTAGAATAACTGAGCTGGAAGAAGAACTACAGCGTCGTCCAGATGAGGATTCTTCAAGGGACGCTATGGAGTTGAGAATCACCCTTCAATTAGAAAGAGAAGATAGAGAGAGAGAACGGGCTGAGAGAGAACAGGACAGAGACAGAGAGAAAGCCAAGAGATCGGCCGAGAAAGAGGAAAAGAGGGCCCTGGAGGCCCAACTTTTTGAATTGAGGACTAGTCTCGGCCTAGCCGAGCAATGGCTGAAGGATGGCGAAGAACGCTATCGAAGAGCACGAGAGCGTGGCTTTCGTGTCAGTAGCTTCTTTGCTGCCCCCTCAGATCGGCGTCCATAGTACGGTAGTAATACCGCTGCTCTCGGCTTGGGAATACCCTCTAGAGAATCTTGCCCCAGAGAGCGGCAAGACAAGTAATGTGAAGAAAGAAGGTGGATTCCGATGTAATCTCTTTGTTTGCTTTTGTGTGTAATAAAATACTTTTTGCTTGGCTCTCCGTTTGTCCTTATCTCTCGAATCCCTAAACACATCTAATTTCCCACAACAATTTATTACCACACAAAAATCACTTAGGTTGCCTCCTAAGAAGCGCTAACTTTTATGTCGTCAGCCAGACACCATGTAGCTCATTAGCTCATTAACCAACGCGTGGCATTCAGAATGAGCCACCACGTGATCTTGTCTTCCTTCAAATTCCAGCCCTTAATCCATTGGAAGACAAGAGTAGACATGTATGGACCGGGGCTAGAAAGAGGCAGGACTCGCACATGATTGTTTGTAACATTAACCCTGTGTGCGATCCAGTTTTCAGCTTTAGATATCAAAAAATGATCTATGGCCAATAATTTTTCAAGATCAAGGTATAACCCTTGCATAATATCAATCCATCGGTCCCCTTCACCTGTATCGTCCCTCCTGATGACCTCTTTATTGACTACTTCCTCCTTGGGAACTTGGTCATCGAATGGTGGCTTAGGGATAAGAGTGTCATTATTAGCCACAGTCTTCCCAGTAACAGCCTCATGTGTTAGAAGGGTACCAAACAACTTGTCTTCCTGATGGGGAGTTAAATTAAAAGTGAATATTGTTGGTCCATCCCCCTCAGGTCTCAGAATGTCATATGGAAGAGGCTCATCTGGTAGGGGTAGCACGAGCCCAGAATCAAATTGATCCAATGATTCAAACATGAGGGGATCGGGCTCAATGGGTAGATCAAATTTGAAAGTTTCTAATAAAACCCCTTTATCACACTCATCATTTAATAGAAAATTGTGAATCAAATTTCCCAATAATGAAGTGGGAAGATCAAATGTAAATTGTTCCAGCTCGGCCCCTTCATCAAAGGTAAGATCAAATGGGAATTTTTCAAAGACGGAGCTTTCATCATACTCATCACTCACCTGAAGATTCTAATCAAATTTTCCAACAATGGGGTTGATAGATGAAATATAAACTTTTCGAACAAGGCCCCATCATCAAGTTCTTCAAGGGAGGAGAATTAAGTTCCACTAAATCAACATGATTATTAATCATAAAGCAATCCTCCTCGACATGTAGATCCTCAATTAAGTTGTTTGGGCCTCTAATGTTCTCAGTGATATTCTCAATCTCAAAACATTCATAGAATGGGGTGATGATATCAATAGGATCATTTGTATTCTTTAATTCATCCCCTAATTCCGTCCCTTCCTTCGTCATGGTATGGCTTGCGCACTCCCCCTCACTCCCAATAATGATATCTTGATCCAAAATGGTAGGCATCGGATCATCATCATCATCATTCACGTATCGAGAGGGTTGGTTGAATATTGACGAAGGGTCATGGTAAGTAGACTGAGAGTACACGCTTTGAGCTTCAAAGTAGTGGCCCGGTGAATCACCCTTAGTATTGACATTGAGTCCGAAATCGGGGTGAGATGAGTTGAGATGAAGTTGAGTATACATGGGCTGCTCGTGAATTGCTTGGGGTAGAGGTGTAGACAAATGGGTTTGGATTGTTGAATCCATCCAAGGCAAATTTGTGTGATTACTCCAGCCAAGATTATCATCATCTGCAACATGCTTGAGCTGAGAGAATCCTAGGGAATTTTGGACCTGTGCTTGGATGACGGGAGAGAGTCGGGCTATAGTAGGGCATTCACTCACATGGTGAGTGAGACTGGCACAGAATTCACACACTTCCATGAAAGTGTGGATTGGGTTTTCCGCCTGTTTGACATGTCCTACAAGTTGTTGATGAGATGAGATAGAGGCACGATTTATTGAATTTTCACTCAAAATCTCAAATAGATCATATGCCTCATCTTCACTTTTGCTTAAAAATGCCCCTCCACAATATATGTCCACCATCTGCCTATCAAAATTGGATAACCCCTCATAAAATGTAAAGATAATTTGCCATCTGGGCAACCCATGATGTGGACATTGACTCACTAGCTCCTTTAATCTCACCCAAGATTCATGAAGTTGCTCTCCCGGACGTTGAGTAAATCCTGTAATCGCCCTTCTCATCATGTTGGTTTGGCCTATGGGGTAAATTTTTTTAAAAATTCTGACTGCATATCTTCCCAAGTCCTGATAATCTTTCGAAAACTCCTTAACCAACATTTTGCTTTATCTTTTAACGAGAATGGAAATAAAATTAATTTAAGGGCATCATCATTAAAATTCTGAATTTTGATCAGTGAGCAAACTTCTAGAAAATCATCTAGATGCCTATAAGGATTTTCATTGAGATTCCCATAAAAAGATGGGAGCATCTGGATGAGACTAGGGCGAATCTCATATTGATCAACGTGAATATCGGGGAGTTGAATACAGGTGGAGGGCTTGTAAGAAGAAGGATAAAAATGCTCCTTCATAGGCGTGGGTTTCCCTCCAAGATGAATGGCCATAAAATGAATTTTTTTTTACATTTTTTTAAGTATTTCAAATTATATATATATATATTTTTCAATTTTTCAAAACTTTTTTTTATGCAAACACAAACAAGTTAACACAAATTATCCTAATGACCTAGATGCGACTCAGACCTACAAATGTGGTTTCACAAAGTGATTAAAATGAACTTAAATTCACCCTCAGTATGTCCACCGGCCAGGTAAGGGGTGGGGAAGTGGGAGGTTCCCCCTACTTTCGTAGGGACCTTATTATACAAAACCACAATCCCGCTTAAGGCGTTTGCCATCCGACCGTCTTGCCTTAGACACCAGTTTTCATAAGAGGATAAACCTAAATATCACAGGAATCACAGTGTGATCCTAGGGCCAACGTCTACTGGCTTTTATTAAGGCCTAGGTAATGCAGAGATGCAAGGAAATTGTGGTTTTCGGGCTAAGGGAGGGTGATGAAATCCCCACCTTATCTTGTCAGGGGTGTTGCCCTTAAAGTATTTTGAAATACAATGCACACTACAATTTCAAACAAGGGGTTCTTTATGCAAAAATGAATGCCAGACTGGGATCAGTAGAACGTACCTTGCCCCTCGCGATCTTCAAAATGCAATGCAGAAATTAAACAAAGACAAATTTGAAGCTAAATGATGCATGACCTAGAGCATGAAAGTGTAGTTTCTACTCTTGCAATGAGGTCTTTTATTTGGTACAAATGAAGATTTTTTTATTTTTAGTTAATGAACCTAACTAACCAGCATGAAAATTTTTCTTTTGTTTTGATTATTTTTTATTTTTATAGAGTTTTCAAGAAATTTTCAGATTTTTATAAATTTTTTTTCAGAAAGTGGAAAGATAGAACATGTTTCTTGATTTCAGCCCTTTAGCAATGCTGCCGGGCTTTCAACAACGTTTCATAACCATAGGATTTCATGTCCGATCTTCCGCTTTCTTTGATTTGCGAATGTTTTTCGTTTTCCTGCATAAGTAAAAAGAGCAAAATTAATATTCACATATATACACCAAACACAAGAATATCCAACTATCAACATAATTCAGTCCCCGGCAACGGCGCCAAAAATTTGATGCGCTCGACAGTCGTCGTTTAAAAATGCCGTGCCACACAAATTTATAACCGCACTCACTCACTCGAATGATGTTGAAAATACGAGTACAGTGGTGAATACGGGTCGATCCCACGGGGAGAGAATAGTTGATTTTAGCTCAAGTTAGAAATACCCTTATGTTTGGAACAGCAAATTTTGTATTTGGAGTGCGATTACAATTAACAGAAATGAAATTACAACTTGAAAGAATAAGATATAAGTGCAAGAAATTTAGCCAATGAATTGAAGAATGCCGTCGTTTCCACGCCGATCCTTTGATGAAGATCGCTCCGCCTTGGAAGTCGACGCCATGATATGAATTGAAGAAGACTTACCACTTCGGGTATGTTTGAAACACTTAAGAAGAATGGATTTGCATATAACAAGTTTGAAGATTTAAGTTTGAAAACATAACAGAATTTCAGTAAAAATAGAGTTTGGAAGAAATTAAATAACTTACAATCTAGATAGAATTAGACAAAGTGGAAAACATAAAAGTTGTAGAGAATTGAAAGATGAAAAACTTTGATGAATACCATAGAATCATAAAATGAAAGGAAGATAATGAAAAACTTGAAAAACTATGACCTATTGGTTCGGATGAACAGTAACTGACAAAAAACTAGCACGTTAAAAATTAATTCTAGAGCTCAAACTAAGAAGAATTGGACAAAGTGCAAGAAGAATAAAACTTAGATCTACAAGAGAGGAACAACTCTTATGAAGAACTCAGAGTTATTTGAGTACTAAAAAGACTTCAAAATGAAGAAATGGCAGAAGATATCACCACGGATGAACAGTAATCACAGAAAGCACTTAAGAAAATTGGTATTAACTCTATGAATTAGGAAGAATTTGAAGAAATGCTAAACAGAGAAGTTGAAGAACACTTGAAAACAAAGAACTTTCGTGAAGACTCAAATTGAAATGAAGAACATAACAATGAGAAATAAGGCTATGAAAAGACTGAATTTCAAAATGAAACTTGTATTGAAATGACTTCAACTTACAACTTTGACTTCAAAAGCTTGGAAAAACACAACTCCAACAATCAAAAACTTCAAAAATACAAAGAACAACATTACATTACAAGTGATCCATAACTAGCTCTCTCCCTAACTCAACCTTCACAACTTAACAACTAACTACCCACACTTACAAATGAAGGCCCTTTATATAGGGCAACACATAACACCCCTTTACATGTGAACACTTGGCCAATGTGAACAACCCAAATGGCTGCTATTTTGACCCAAAATATGGGTTGACATGTGCTGCACACGTTTCCAATTTTTTGGAATTTTTTTTCACATTTTTTTTCTATTTTTTTCTTCCCTTTCTTCTCTCTTTCTCTCTATTTCTCTCTCTGGCGGCGCGTCGCGCCCGCCACCGCGTCCGCCTCCGCGTCGGCGCTTTGCGCCCGGCCGCTTTGCTTCCGCGCGTCGCCCGCCGTGTGGCCGCGTGGGCCCACAGCGCCCGGGGAACCTCCTTCTTCGCGTGCGCGCCACGCGCGTTGACCGCGGCCGCCTCGCCTTCGCCGTCTTCCTCGATCTTTGCCGACCTCCACGACCCCCGCCCCCTTCCCCATTCGCCGACCTCGTCGCCCGTGCCAATGGCGCGGGCGGCGAAGGCGAGAAGGGGGGGGGGGGCGGGGTTTGAAATGTTTTTTTTGTTTTTTTATATTATATATATATATATTATATATATCGATATATCTATTTATATATTTAGTATATCGTTAGAAAATTCTAAAAAAATATCAAATAATTTTATTTTTTTCTAATTTTTTTTCTTTTCTTTTTGAACAACTTCTTGGGTTTCTGGCCCAGTTCAACATATATTTTTATTTTCTTTTCCTTCTTTATTTTTTTCTTTTTCTTTATTTCTTGGAGCTTTCCTCGTATTACGTGCCTGCATAAATACACAAAAATCGTTATTAAAATTAGTTAATTTCAAAAAATTAAACATTTGATTCAAAATCAATAATAAGTGTGAGAAGTGTATATTTCATATCAATTTAAGCTCATACAAGTGTATATAATCATGAATTAAATGGTAAAAATACACACTTATCACCTACCCTTGGCTTTCTTATGAGAAGCTACCCCAAGACTAGAAGAGGAGGGAGAAGAATAAGATGACAAACTAGACGAACTACCCTGACCTAAAGAGGGGGGATGAGAAGATGAAGAAGACGCAGTGGGTACAAGAGAAGATACAGAAGGCGCCTCCTCATCGGAGGAGAAAAGGAGATCCGCTAACTAACCTTGAAAGAGCGGCCCTTGGATCGGGGCACACTCTTGAGCAAGATAGGAGGTCTCTTCAACAGAGATGGAAGATTGGAAAGTTTGAATTTTGACATTTTTTTTTCGTTTTCAAGAATAAAGCAATGGGAGGAAGGGGAAGGAGATGGTATTGCTGAAATTGACAGATTGGAAAAGGATTGAATGAGCGACTGCCCGCGCAGGGGCGTAATGGAGAGCTGGGAGAATTGCTCGAGGAGGAAAGGAAGAATCGGGGGAGTTTGAAAGAAATCTGGAGAAAGAGTAATCAAGACCGCGGGTGGTCTGGGAATACCAGAGACAAACAATTTGGAGCACCAGATAGTAATAAGTGACGGATGTATGGATTTGAGAGAGAAAAGGCCGGCCCATAGCCTGTCCACAGTGAAACCTTCCTCGAACGGCACATCTGGCTCTCCAGTATCTGTATAGTTACTCAGAAGCTGCCTCTTATCTGTAATCACTGCCGTCTTTTCTATCAACTCATGAATAAGCCGTGGTCATTCCGGATCAGTCGGCATGAACAAACGGCTTAGAGCAATGGCAATGTCGTTCATATCAAACCATCTATACCAGTCACATTCAGGGTCATCTATTTTTCTTCTTTTGTCGGGCCTCAAAGACTCCAGAGCTTTGTATGTGACCAGCGGAGCTATATGGCGAGCAAACTGTCGTGCATGCACATCTTGATGATCCAACATAGAAGTAACTACTAATGTGGTCTGTTCATCATATTGAGTACCCCCTTTTACAAAATGTGTTTACAGAGTCCATGTGAGAGGCTGCCGATCTATCTTGAGAGTGGAGGTCATAACATCCCATGGCTCTTCATTATCTTTGCTTGGCCCTTTGTAGCCCAGGCAGCCTCGGGGAAGCAGCTTCTGATGCTTAACAGGCTTTACTCTACCCTGGAGGTTAGCACCTAGACCTTTGCCGGAACTGTATCCCATTTTCATTAAAATGCTCCACCCCGGGGTATTCATCATGTTCTTCTTTTTCTTCCCCTTGGAAGGTAGAGGTGACATTGAAGCTGATGCAGGTGTTGTGACTGGAGGCCTTAACAAATCCTGTCGCGGGTCGGCAACATCTAACACTGAGAGCAAAGGCCTATTGGAAGGCCATATGGAAGGTACCGATGTTGCTGAGTGTATATCTTCTGATGGCAGAATAGGCATGCTAGTAACTTTGATAATACACCCTTTGTGAAGAAACTTTATACATTGGTGATTCGTGGAAGGCACAACATCAAGCTCTTGAATGTAAGGGCGGCCCAAAATGCCGTTGAAGGTCGGGTCCATATCTAAGATGAGAAAATTTACTGTAATTAAGACCGGACCCAAACCGACTTTCAGAGTAATCATCCCCAGGGGAGGTTTCTTGGTATTATCATAAGCAGTGACGGTAATAGTAGATGGCCGAATCTGACTATCTGGGATGCCACACATCTTCAGGGTACTTGGCGACAACACATTAATGGATGCTCCAGTGTCCACCAAATATTGCTTAACTGCCACCTTGTTATTGTTGATGGTAATGCACAATGCATATTTTCTGGCCGGTTGGGGAGCTAACTCATGCTCATGGAAAGTAATAGCTGGCTGATCACATGTCGGTGTTAAAACCGTTGTAATTTGTTCAGCTGAAATGTCCTCATTAACCATCACATTTTGTAAATATTCTTTCAAACCTTGCTGGTGAACGGTGGATCTTTTTATCAGCTCTAAAATGGAAATCCTTGCCGGGGTCTTGTCCAAGTGCTTTAGCAAATCATATTGTGTGCCCGGTATGGATTCTTGTTCTTGCTCTTGCTCCTCTTGCCCATGCGTGGGCTCTAGCTCCCTTTGTGGAAACACACGATGAAACATCCGTCCACTGCGGAGCACCATGGTTTGCGATGATCGCGCCTCTGTCGGGTTGTGGGTAGATGGAGGGTTGGTGGAAGAGGATGTGATGTTGGGATTAACGGGTGTTAAGGGAGTGACTAAAGGAAGAGTCCTTACGAGGGGCCTTGCTGGCTGAGGGATAGTGGTAACAGGAGAGGTAACAATAGGAGGTGTAGGGGGCGCCTGAACGGCTGGAGAAAGAGTAGGCCGGATGAGGAGAGGTCCAGGATTCGTGGGTGGCGGAGGATTGGTGATAACGGAGGGATTAGGTGTTGGTGAGGGGCGAATAAGAAGTGGCCTAGATGGCGAAGATGAAGAGTTGATGATTGGAGGGGTTTGTTGTGGTATGGAAGATGGTGGAGGGCGAATGAGGAGTGGCCTAGTTGGTAACAGATTGGTGGTGGAGGGAATTTGGTTAGTGGTGCGTAAGAGGGGATGTGATGGTTGAGGAGAAGGCGTTGGATCGAGAGGTGTTCGTAAGAGACAGGGTGGTCGGGTTGGAGTTTTGGTTTATAGTCCCGACAGAGGCGTTCTCTTCATGTCATCCTTGTCCTCTCTCCACTTCGCGAAAGGAGGTGACAGGACTTACTTGTTGATTTGGTGGATGCTCCGGCAGTGGATTTTGGACAATCCCCATGTCCGGTTGCGGCACGGGAGCTTACTGCTGCTGAGGAGGGAGTACTGCTTACTGCTGAGAAGGCTGCTGAGCCTGTTGTTGCCGAGGAGGCCTTCGTGCCTTTAGAGTAGCAATAAATCACTTCATCTCATCCCAATCAATACCACCCTGATCATTCATGTCATATATGTAATCTTTAAAGTGAAAACAGTTATCAATGTTGTGCCCCGGCTGGCGATGAAAGACGTAATACCGAGAAGTGTCTACATTTTGCGGCCACACCGTTCTTTCCTTAGGTAGAGTGAGCGCATTGGCGACCATGAGGGCGTTGAAGATATCGGGTAGACTCTCAGGCAATGGAGGGTATTGGGCCCTTTTGGGACCCAGTGGTCTTCTTGGTTGTTGCGGCTGTGGTTGTGCATAATTTGCTGGCGGGGGTACTTGGTGGTATTGCGGAGGCTGATTTTGAGGCCTAAAATGAGGTTGTTGAGGTGGAAGAGGCCGGAATGTCTGAGGAGGATTATTAATTGGTTGGTGGACTTGATTTTGGAAGGCAGGTTGTTGTGGTGGCGGCCTTTGGTTTGGAGGATGGCGAAAGGTGTGGAATTACCAAATGCGCTCACTTGCTCGTTAGTGACGGTGCCCTCGGTGGTTCCACCACTATTGCCAGCATTAACATTCTTCCTCATCACTCTCGATCTTTGTTCAAACATACCCATAATGGGCGAGTCTTTCATTTGAGTCTGTATGTATCTCGCTCTCTCATAGAGCTCTTCCATTGTACTTAACTTATTCATAGCCAAAATGTGACGGAACTATAGAGTGGAGTTTGATATGATCATCTTTACCTGCTCCGTTTCTGACAATGTATCTTTCAGTCTTTCGGCCATGTCCCCCCACCTATCAGCAAACAAAATGAAGTCCTCCTTAGGCTTCATCTTCTCGGCAACTAAATCTGTAACTGACAGAGATGGACCCACACGGTCCTTGTACTTCTGTAAGAATTTCTGCTGAACCACATCAAAGTCGCCGGCTTCAGCTGGCTCTAAAGAATAGAACCACTCAAGTGCTGGACCATCTAGTGACCGCCTAAAAAGATAAGATAAGGAAGTCTTGTTGTCCTGCCAGAATGACGCCTCATACATGAAGTCTTTTAAGTGAATGAACGGATTGCCTGTTCCATTATTTCGCCGACAATTGGGCATCTCGGACGGAAGTAGATGAAAAACTGGCATGGTAGGAAGAGTAACTTCTGGAGCGGTCTGAGGTGCAGTGACCTTTTTCAGTTGCTCCTCCATGCTAGCAATTTTCTGGAGAAGTATGGTGTTGGTGTCAGACTCGGCTGGGGTCGGATTAGAATGATATGGATTCGGCATAGGCCTCCTTAAGAATTGAGGAACTGGAGGTTGTTGGGGCCTAGCAACTGAGTGACTTGCCGGTTGAGCCGGCGTAGCCATAATGGGAGTTGGTGGGCGCGAAGGCACCCTATGTGCGACCGCCTGGTCATTGGGGGTATTAAAGGAATGGCCACCCGCGGTCTGAGGAGGGTTTGAAGATGAAGGGATAGATTTCCCTTTTAAAGCGGCATGGACTACCTGACGTTGAGAATCGTCTAACTGAGACAGAGCTTTGAGGAAATCATTGAAATTGAAAGAAGGGGAGACATCCCCGGAGGTATTTTGGGTAGTAGGTTGAGTTTGGGAAGAAGGCTCAACGTCCTGAGAAGTGGTGTCCACGACATGGACTTGAGAGTAGTAAGTATGAGAGGGAGCATAATTTCCCTCATAGTGGATGGAATCTTGAGGAGGAACCTCATAAGATGGGTCAAATTGACCCTCCTCATAACCATCATAGGAATACCCATACTTGGCCATGTTGATGATTTTGCCTGAACTAAGTTGCATGTTTAAGGAGAAGAGAAGCATCAAACCAACGAATATAGGCAAGAAATAATCACCCAATCAAGCAAATTATTCACACAAGTTGTGATGAACCCAAGATTTTAAGTTTCTCTTTTGAGATTAAAGTGGATTTTTAAATGTGTGATGAATTCTCACTTTTCAATGTGGATCCTAGTTACAAGTTGGGGTGTAATCTCCGTGTCAACTAAGTTCTTTCTCTCTCCTCACCAATGTATGGGTTAACTATACTCCGGGTGCTTCAAATGGTACAATCGGCCCGGCGTCCGTGAGGGAATCCATGTGTGCGGTGACTTACGGAGGCCTTGGAAAAGAAATTTCCAGTCCAAAGAGACGGAATACTCAATGGATGGTCGTTCCAATTCCAAGAAAAGGTGTGAGATCCTAGGAGTGTAGAGAGAGGAGGTCTTTCAACCAAATGCCCTAAAATGCACACTAATGTAGGCAGATCAAGCAGTAATAATCAGATAAGCAAGAAGTGCAACCAACGGGTGAAGCTAACAGTAACAAGCAAGGTTCTGTGATAACAGAACAAAATGACGACCTGATAGAAGTCACGCGGTCTGAATAAAAAGTGACTAGGTGTAAGTCGCTAATCACTGTAAACAGTGGAAAATAGTGAACGTCAAAGTAAAATAGCGCCTTGGTGTGAGGCGCTGAATATGCAAATAGCGCCTCCGTGGAGGGGCGCCAGATATCAGTGAACAGTATCCGCAGTGAAGGAAATAACAGTAACTCAGAAATGACGCCTTGGAGTTAGGCGTTAGATGGACGAATGACGCCTCTGTAGAGGGGCGTCAAATACCAGTGAACAGTGATCAGAGATAGTGAAGAAAATCAATAGCAATCACAAACGACGCCTTGGTGTAAGGTGTTGAATTCAAGAATGACGCCTCCGTGGGGGGTGTTGATCATCAAAATGATAAAAATGCTGAAAAATAAATGAAAACAACGCCTCCGTGAGCGGTCGCTGAAAGTGGAAATGGCGGCTTCAGGGAAGTCGCTAATCAGTTCCAGAGAACCGAAATGAATGAAAACTAACAGAAATCAAATTTATTTTCTAAAAAATGTTATGGACAATTCAAAAATTGGCTAATCCAGTGGGAGGTGTGCACGTGGTGCACAAGGGGAGTGTGCTACGTGGAGCACTAAGGAGGGGCACACATGGGTGCCGAAGGAGGGGCACGCGAGGGTGCCAAGGGGAGGGGCACACGTGGGTGCCAATGGAGAGGTAATCAAAATAAAAACATCAAGAGTCCCACCGTGATCGCCAATTTGTGAACGTGTCACAAAGATATTTTTTTAAAAAAGAAAAGAAATCTAACGATGTGATGATATGGTGAGAAATAAAGGGAAAGAGAGCATGTGATGCTCTAAAGGAGGGTGATCGCCAGAGGGGTTACCTCAAAAACAAAGGGGTGATCGCATGTACCTTGTGAAAAGCGGGTGTGATTGTGAATCCTTCCTTCCTCCTTCTACCGACCGGCTGATGAAGGGGGTTTTTATGTTGATTACCCTTGCAATACAAGCAAAAAAAACAAGCAAATATGTGGATTAGCCAAAGTGTGTGCAGTATCAATGCTCTAATAAAATAAAATTATGCAACATGGGCATGAACATACCTTGTGTGTTTTTGTTTAAAACCCCTAAGAAGGAGCAAAAGGTGAGGATATGTGTGCTATGATTCAAGGCACGTAATATGATATGGGTATCTCTAGCAAAATAGCTAGAGAGAGGGATACGTGTGATGATATGTATCTAGCTAGATGACTAAAAGAGATGCTAAGAAAGAAATCAAAAGAGGAGTAGGGGCGCCTTTCTGCTATGGCTAGCGGCAGTAAAGGAGGGAGTGCATCGCCTCAGCCGCGACAAGCATAGAATCCGCTGAAGAACAACCGCCGCCGGAGGAAGACCACCGCTGGAGGAAGAAGAAAGCTCAAAAGAAAAGTCTGAAAAAAAATCCTGTTAACAGCTAAAAAGGCTCCTCTCTCTATATCGCAGGATCTCCCTGTGCGTGTGTTAACTCTTATTCAACCTCTCGCGCGCGAAGGACACCATGGGTAATTATAGAGTCAAAAATCCTTATTTCAATAGGATTAAAATAAGGATAAATATCATCCAGCAAGGATTTGCCTTCCCTAATCGAATATGGTGTTAAAACAAGGAAGGATTCTTCCAGGGAAGGTAGCAGACGAAACGGAGACGGAAGCTGAAATGACGACATAAGCGGGGTCGCTATTTGAAATGACGACAGCCATGCAGTCGTTAATTCCTGGGTTTAATTATAGAAATAAATGACTTTCTATATTTGAAAATAGGAAATGACGCCCTTATGGAATGTCGTTATTTAATCAGCGCCTTAGAAGCTGGCATCATTTCTTTGAATTTTATTTTGAGTGGGATTCGTAAAAACCAAGAAATAACGCCTTCGTGAACGGTCGTTGATTTATGAAACCACGACACCCCTCCAGTCATCAATTAAATGACGCCCTGATTCCAGGTGCTAATTCTAAATATGATAGGAAAATTCTAAAGGAATTAGAAAAACTTCATATCAGGCCAATATTGAAGTCCACTTTGGGGCATCACGTGGAGACGGAAGCTGAAATGACGACATAAGTGGGGTTGCTATTTGAAATGACGACAGCCATGCAGTCGTTAATTCCTGGGTTTAATTATAGACATAAATGACTTTCTATATTTGAAAAAAGGAAATGACGCCCTTATGGAATGTCGTTATTTAATCAGCGCCTCAGAAGCTGGCATCAATTCTTTGAATTTTATTTTGAGTGGGATTCGTAAAAATAAGGAAATAATGCCTTCGTGAACGGTCGTTGATTTATGAAACCACGACACCCCTCCAGTCGTCAGTTAAATGACGCCCTGATTCCAGGCGATAATTCTAAATATGATAGGAAAATTATAAAAGAATTAGAAAAACTTCATATCAGGCCAATATTGAAGTCCACTTTGGGGCATGATGTGGTGACATGAAATTTACTCAACATAGCGTCGATTTTGGCATGTCTACAGGTAGGCCTGGTGTTAGAGTGGTCTGATTCACGATTGTGAGATCGGGATTTCTCTTTCTGCTTGACCGGTACAGTAGGAGTAGTTGTAGTGCCGAGTTTCGACCGGCCACCGTGTTTACTGTTCCTACTGCTACTGTTGTTCTTGTAGTTACTGCTTTCTATGCCGCCGTTGTTCTCAGTTGGGGTTCCGCGAGATCCCTACTGAGCCAGTGACAGGAGGCTCACCCCTACTTTTCAGGTGCGGCGGTTCTGCCTCGAGGTTTGAGGATGCTGTTCAGAGGTTCTTAGTTACCAGCTCGCCGGGCCGAGTGTTCACTTGGCATGTGGTACGCTTTACTGCTTTAGACTGTACTTTCTGTTGGACCGGACTCTATTGTAGTTATTGCTTATTTATTTCTGTTAATTGTTGAATTGTCCTATTTTATTTCCTATTTCTTTGTACCTTCACACTCCTTTTTGCCCTTCCGAGCCCTCCCGGCTTGTGGGCGGCGGGGCAGGATTCGAATGGTATCGGGCTCCTCCCGATATCCGGATCTTGGGTCGTTACAGTGCACATCATGTCAATGCAAAACTAACGTCGGTGCACATTGCCTGCTACGCATCTAAGGTCTGTGCACATCTGTCATGTGCACATAGAAGGTTTGTGCACATGCACATAATAGGTCTGCGCATATGCACTATTTGCTATCTGAAGTCTGTGCACTTATACTAGCAATAGCATGTGAGGTCTGAGCACATTTGCATAATCGGATTCTTAGGTCGGTGCACATTCAGTAACTTACAGTATCAGGTCTGTGCACATTTGTACGATAGCATGAATGAGGTCTGTGCACATTTTACAACATGCTAAATGAGGTCGGTGCACATATAGAATATATGCATTACAGGTCTGTGCATGTTCTGCATATATCTTTATAAGGTCGATGCAGGTGTTGTTATTAGTCTAATAGGTTCACCATGTAGCACGAACTGTCAGGTCTAAGCACATGAAGTATTATGCATTAACGTTCATGATCTTCTGTGACTTATCACATGATCATCTGATCTCCATGGTGGTGTTATATCATGATCATCCTTATAAACCATGCATAATAAACATCTCTCTGAATTACTTATGACAATAAGGTGTTTGATTAAATGCCTTTTATCTTAACAGGGACTTAAGACCACAAAGTCTAAAGCAACAGGATCGAACACCTGAAGAGTTGGAGATAGTCACGTGGCTCAAGTTTTAAAATCATAGGCACGTGATTTAAGGTGATGTCAGGTCTGAAGATTCAGCCACGTGGACAACTTATCCTCAGAGCTTGACACGTGCATGGAAGCAACACACTCTAGTTGAAATCTTTGGGCGGGAAACATCTTTCCCACACGCCCAAATCGTGAGCTCGTGGGACCCAAGCCTGAGGCTCCATAAAAGCTTCTCCTGTGAGAATAGAGATGTAGCAAGTGAGCAACAGAGAAGAAAAGACAAGGAAGAAAGAAGAGAAGCAGATAGATTAGAAGAAAAGAGAGTGAGCTCGAGAGAAGAATTTAGAGAGAAGAAAAAGAGTGAAGATCTGAGAGTTAGAAAAATAGAGTATCGTATTTTCAGTGAGAGTGAGTGAGAAGAAAAAGTGAGAGTCACATAGCAATGAGGAAGAAAGAGGAAGAAAGGGAGCAAGCTTGAGGAGAGGAATCTGAAGATCCTGAAGATTCATTCAATTGGTTCTTGGATCAGATCCAAGTCAGATTTGTTCCTGCGTGAGCTATATTTTTCAGTCTTTATTTCCAACTTTTCGGTGCTGTAATTCATCTTTTGATTTTTCATTTCTGATTTTATCAAGCTGTGTGTCAGCGTTGCAGAGGATTAGTTCCTCTGGACAACAAGCTATGACGCTCAGCTGTAGCAAGCTGTAATGCTCAGCATACGCAAGCTGTGTGGCGCAGCGGTAGCAAACTGTGATGCTCAGCTGTAAGCAAGCTGTGATGTTCAGCGGTTCAAGCTGTTAGGCATCAGGAAGCCTCACTCTGGTTTGAGTGGGGGATGGACGTAGGTCTCTGGTAGCAGACCGAACCATCTAAAAACTCTTTATCTTCGTGGTTTGAATGTATTTCTGACTCTCGATAGATGTATGCTTAGGACAGTTTCTGTTGCATAGGTCTAAACTAAGTAATTTTGAGTTCACAATTGCATTTACTAGTTGTCTGAATTCTATCCGCTGCTAAGTGTTTCAACAAGATTACTGACTGAGGAACACTCTTCACTGATAACTAGGTATTCTAGTGAGAATCACATTAGAACATTTGAACAAGTGTTAGAGTGTGGGTCTGAATAGAATATCAGTTTAAATTGAGCCATCTGAGAGTTTAATTCCACAAGTTTTATGAGTACTGTTATAATTGGGCAAAATTTTAAAGGGGAGATTCATTCAGCCCCCTCTGAATCTGTGTCTACACCATCTCATAGACTCAACAATGCTCACCCTCCCTCTCTCTCACACCCGTAATTAATGTCCACCCCCTCTCTCTCTCTCTCACACACACACGTATTGTTAGAAATTTTATCATGGTTAAATTTTTAGTTAGTAATAATAATAATAATTTTTATCAAAAGTTTTATTATTATAATGATATATTTATCATATATAATTTATAAAAACATTTATAAAAGTTAAAAAATAAAGATATTAAGATAAATAGTAACTTTTACAAATATTTAAATATTAAAATAAAATATTCTTTAAGATGAATAGTAAACTAAACTAGTAATTAATATCATGTTTGACCTTTAAATTTTAATTAGTGAAATTATTGATGTTATTTATAAAAAAATTAATTACATGGTATATTCAATTTATAGAATATAATAAAAATATTTAAAAATAAAGTAAAATAAAATTTATTTAACATGTACAATATTCAAAACTCACAATTAATGACATTTCTGTGTTTTAAATTTTAATTAGTGAGATTAGTTATGTTGTTTATCCAAAATATTTTTATTTTTATAATATATTCAATTTATAGTATATATTAAAATAATTTAAAATAAAAATATTGATGGATAATAACTTAAACTCATAATTAATGTGTGTGAGAGAGAGAGGGGGAGTGACGTGAGAGATAGTGGTGGGGAGAGAGATAGAGAGAGAGAATGAGAAATATATTAAAAAAATATTAATAGAAGGATAAATACGATACTTTAGTTATCATCATTAACGGAATAATCTACTCTCTATCAAATCACATTGGAATAAAAATATGTTAACTTATTTTTTTATTTTCAAGTTAACTACTTTTTTATCAAATTATAAATAAGTTAATTTAAGATTAACTTAAGCGAGTTGACTTTCATCACAAAAATGATAACCCCTTTTAAAAATGAGACTTACGGATGCCCGATAATTAACTCTACGTGAGCTGTTGGGAATCGACAATCGTTAAGATCTTTACACCTATCTCTCTCATCCGCCGGAAATTTAGAGGTGTACAAAAATTAATTCAATTAGACACATTTGAGAACGATTGAATCTTGTCAAGAATCCCGGATGATTAAAATTTACTCCAGAGTGAATACCAAATGCAGCCTAAATAGTACATAGATTAGAAATCGCCATTATCACTGTAGGTACACGTAAGTGACTGACAGATACGCATGCATGGAGCTCGCGCATTAGCACGGTGGTCTCGCCGTCCTCTCCTTTTTAAAGGACATCGCGGTGTTGAGCCCGAGCTTGGTCGCCCTTCTTGACGGATTGGTCGCACATACGGGCGTTTCTATGCATCATTTGGTGCTTTCCCATTTCCGTGAGCATATTCACTCCCCATATTGAGCTTTGTTGGAGGTCTGCCCCTGGTTTGAATCCCCTTCCACTTGGGAGGGGCCACGTGGATTTTACCACACTAGGCTATCTTTCAATAAGAAAACATAAAATAGATATGCATATGATCACAGCATCATCAATATGTTACCCTGATTAAGGCCTTGTTTGAAAATTTAATAAGATTATGACTTTTTTCATAATCTTTTAGAGTGAGAATAATTTAATGAAAAAGAATTTTTAAAAGATTATGAAGAGTAGAATATTTTCACTTTATCTCTCTCTAAAAAATTAGATTATGATTTTTTAAATAATCTGATCTGATATTTAAAAATTTGATAAAATTTTAAATGGACGTAGATTTTTATGAAAAGTAGAGTATTTCACTCTATCTCTCTCTAAAAAATTAGATTATAATTTTTTAAATAATACATTTAAAAATTTGATAAAATTTTGAATGGACGAAGATTGTTAGACCATAATCTGTGACTCATTTAATTACCAAATAAAGCCTAATTAAAAGCACGGTTATCCTGTGACAGGGTTACCCAGTGGGGTGCCTATCCAGTGGAGTGCCTATCGTGGCAACATTACGTGGGCTACCGCATGCGGTGTCAGCACCCTATGCAGCTAGCCCATGGCCCCCTAGCGTGGGCTCGGGAAGGAACGCGCAGGCACCTCCCGTAAGCCTCCGGCTCCTTTCTTCTCTGTACATACCACCGCTTCCTCTCCTCTTTCTTCAGCGTCCGTTTGGTTGGGATGGAGGGTTTTAGATTTCAATCATTAAAAGTTTTGATATTATCACGATCTCAATTAAATATATTTAAACATATCCATTTTTATGTCTGAACAAATTTTTTAGTTAGAGGGAGAGACAGATAAAAGTGGAGAGTAAAAACTCTGAACAAGCTGGTTGGAGGTAGCTTCTGGGCGGATTTTAAGTGACTCCGTACATCAACGCGTCAATTTCCACCCATAACCCTCTTCTAAATTCTAATCCCGTTCCCGCCTGCCCATTAGCCGTTAAACCCACTTTAACCTCACCAAGATAATTTTATCGTGGTGAGAAGAGAGAGGGATAGATTTTTTTTGTTAAAAGTACGTATATTTTTAATATTTTTATTAAAATATATGATTTTAATTATAATAATTAATTTAAAAATTATTTTTAAAATATTATATAAAAATTATTTTTTTCAAAATATCGTACGATCCAATAGACCCAACCAATCACTATTGAACACATATCTCATGTACTATTCCCTATAATTTTTATTTTTTATTTTTTAATTGATTATATTATAATTATGTTAAAATTATTTTTAAAAAGATTCATTAGGGATCCTATTCAAAATTAAAATTTGCAAAAAAAAATTACGTTACGCTCCAAATCCTTTCTTACACTATTCACAATTGCAAATTTCTCCTCCCAAAAAAACCCTTCACTCTCGTTCCCTCACTAATGGCGTCCAATGCAACAAATAAGATTTTCATGAGTCAGAGAATTTTTTTTATAATATGTACTAGTGTAAGAGTTGAGTGTGTCAAGGATGTTGTGAAAAACTCAAATGCCATGATCCCAATAAACCAAGCTGGACCTTGGCCACTAGTACATGCCAGCCCTCTTCCCCTCGTAAATGGTCCCCTTGGGGCTAAACATGGAATGATTGTTGCTCTTCTCTTTGGGCTTCTTAGGCATGTGGCTTACTCTCCCCTGTGACAGTGAGTGAGACAGTTGAAGAAAGAGTGTTACTGTAACATCTGAAAATTTTTTAGAAATTTTTTGAGATTAAATATAATTATTAAATATTTAAAAAAGTTTAATAAATTATTAAATAAAATTTAAAATTAATTAAATAAATTTAAAGGTCCTATATTAATCAAAATGTTAAGCCCAACTCAAATAGGCCTAAAAATCTAATTCTAAGATCTTTAGGCCCAAGTCCACCTTTAGAGACGTAATTAGGGTAAATTATGAAATTAAATTAGATAAATAGGTTGATAAAAAGGATAAATGGTAGATAATTAGAAAATCTGAAATTTTCAGATTTTACCGTCAGAACGCGGTCTATCGCGAGACCGCCTTCTCATAATAGCAGTCGTACAAACTATGTTCTGTGGACGGGTGAAGAAGAAGCGTGAAAAACTTGGATTTTTCTCATCCCAATTTTTATGATTCGAAGTTACCTGACATGGAAACCTAGTCTAGGACTTTTGGGGATCGATTCTACTCCAATTTAGGACTCCAAGATCGATCTAATCCTCAGCCCTAGGCAAAACCCTATAAATAGGTCTCAGGTTCGACCTGCACGAACCCTTGTTTGGAGCGCGTAGTTCGACGGTAAGGAGACATTATTTCAGGTTGGTTATTTAAAACATTATGTTCCTTTTAGTATTAACTAACATCCCTCCAAATTTCGCGATAGGAGGTCAAGCGTCCAAAAAGTTGGAAGCCCCCGAAGTTGCTGTTCCTCTGCAAGACGCTCAGGAACTAGCGTGCCGATCTAAGGAAGATCTAGGGATTGGAAGCCCTAATCGAGGTATTTAGAAGTTCATCCTTTATAACAATTTGTTAACCTATATATCTTCTACTGACCCTCCAAATTTCATGGATTTAGGTCAATTGATTAAGGAGAACGAGGGACGGGAAGTTGCTGATTTAACATAGGACATGCAGAAACTAGGGTCAACTTCCAGTCAAAAATTCGATCTGTAGGAGCACTACCAAAGATAGGTTATATCATGAAAAGACTTAAACATCAAGTTAAGAGTAAAAGCCCTATGTTTCCATGTGATTTCATGCATTATACACGGAGTATTTCATGGTTTACTACGACTGCGCATCTAGGTTATTTCTGCGTGCATAGTCCTGCACCTTCTAATTAAAGATAAGAACTTTGGCATGATCCATGTATTTCCGTGCACCCTCTTCGTTATAAACATGCTCTTACATGTTATCTATTTATTTCCCATGCTTTTTATGCATTTATTGCTCTAGGATAGGCCTTGCACGCGATAGTTATGTGCTATCTGATACAGGATAGAAATGGTCTACCGACGACTGCTACTATTTAATAGCAGTTCCCAAAGGACCACTACTGTGTAAAAGTGGTTTTGGCAAGACCGCTACTATGTTCTATTTTCTGCACTCCGTTCACTTTAAACAGATTGCAGATTGACTCTTATAAACATATGTTAAGCCTAGGTAATTAGGTCTTATTCCTAGTTATAACTTTACATTTATGAACTTGGGTATATTGTTCATCCATCATGATAGATTTCATGTCCTTAATGTGTTTTAAACCTATTTTAAACTTATGCTATTTTCATGCCAAAACTCTTATAGTTCGTATTAAAGTTAATTCTACATGGTTCATGGAATTGTCTTATTGATGTTTTGATCGTTGTTTTATCACGATCCACTCTCATCTTTGAGTCTTTCATAAGTTCATAGTGCGTACTACGGTGCGTAGCTATTAGTTACACTTTGCACGTGATAGGAACACAATCTTGGACTTGTGATCCTCTCCGTTGGATATTCCTTCCACCGGACTAGGTGATCTTATTTCAAGGTCTCCGTAAGTCTCTGCGAGTCTGGGATTTTCACTAGGATGCCGAGCTGGTTGTACCCTCAAATCCCAATTGTCTAGAAAGTACTTTACCAGCGTTTTCTGTGTCCTGGATAGTCGCGGCCATCAGGCGACCGCCACTATCAAGTGGCGGTCATCCCGTGACCGCGTTAGTTCAGAGTCTCGCTGCGTCAACTCTTTCTTGTTCTGGCGTCGACTCTGTCCAGAAACGGTCCTGACTTGACCGCGTCTGTATAGAAACGGTCTAGGAACGACCGCGTCTTTCCTGATCTTGTCTAACCCGGGGTTTGACCCAAGGGTGATTTCCCTATGTTCCTAGATGATCCCTTGATTATCTAGAACCCAACACTTTGTTTAAAAAGATATCTAATGAATTATGTAAGTTAATGAATGTACCGTTATGCTGCCGGATTTTCCCCGTGGCATGACCTTGTCCTTAACTCATTCCTTGAACTCTCATGTTCTTAATTGGTGCATTCTTACCTTGATATTTGTTACCATGAAACTATAGTTTGAACTTGTTGCATTATTGGCCTACTTTATTGATATTTCTCGTGGAAGTAGCTTGATTTATAACGTGAAGATACAGATCGGACACTGATTGTGTCCAAGGGCTCGACACTAGCCCCCTCGGCTGATTGTCGGAAACATGTTATAAACCATGGGATATGATGAAATACTGGCATCGCATTGCGCTGGGAGTACTTTTTTATAGACGAGTGAAAATCACGAGGCAATCTAGTAAAAATATATTCTTGCGTGTTAAGTGACTTTCTAATGCATAGCCTTTATGGTTATGAAAAGTGTATTCTCTTTACATTCTTGTTCGTGAAAGGCCATATTCACATTCATGTCATATTCTTACTTGATCATATTCCCAATCTACATGAATTCACATGTCTCATCTTGATCATATCTTGTTACTTGTGTTACTTTAGTTTATACCGCATATTTTATCGCATGTTCCTTTATCTTATTTTCTAGAGCTAAAATATTAATTACTTAAACATTACCTTCACGTTGATACGAAGATACCTACTGGGCAAGTGTGCTCATTCCCTACTTTTTTAATTTTTTCAGGACATTCTAGCGGGTCGGATTTAGACTATTCAAGTGATGGATCCAAGAGCGATTGATGGTTCGAGAGAAGCTGTAGTTAGTCTAGTCTAGAGTCAATTATGTAATTTTTGATTTATTGAGTCTAGTTAGTCAAAGAGTCTTTGCAAATGTTTCATTATGATTCAATAAAGTCAAGGTTTTTGGAATATACCATGTTGTGTTCACTTTTATGTGTGAATGATTAGCGCTCCGATTGTTATTATCACTTGAGGCTTCTCTTGCTAGCTGTTCACGTTCCCGATTAATCTTCGCTGTAAAATCTCAGGGCGTGACAGTTAAAGTGGTATCAGAGCCTAGGCATAAGTAAGTCCTAAGAAAATGTCATGTCATAGGCCAAGTCCAAGGATTAAGGACCCACACCTATGAACTAGGCAAGAAATTCTGAACCCATGAGAGATCGGGTTGAGCCCGGAATGAGATAGTTATTTAGAATTTAATCCTTTGGTAAAATCCCAAGAAATAACTAATTGCTTATTTATTTCAGGCACTTCACTCTTACAATGGCCGTTGAACGTGCTGCAAATCGCGCTAATTGGGAAGCAATGCAACAAACATTTGCGGGTCTTACCCAGTCCCTATAAACGGTGGCCCAAGCTGGCGCGAGGGCTGGCGCGGGTAATCTACACGGGAATTTCCGGAGTATGAAACCTCCACGATTCTCTAGATCTTCTAACCCCGACGAGGCGGAGAATTAGATCAATGAGATGAACAGAATATTCAATGTCATGCAATGCACCGACCAAGAGAAGGTCCGTCTCGCCACATTCCAACTGAACAAAGATGCCCGTACTTGGTGGAAGGCACAACCTCAAAATGATCAACTTACCTGGGAGGAATTTCTTACACTCTTCCGTGCAAAGTACTTCTCCGAGTACGTCAAAGAAAGAAAGGCCGTTGAATTCGCCTCTCTTCGACAAGGCATGATGTCCGTGACAGAATACGAACTTCAATTCTCTTGACTGGCACCCTATGCTCCTCATTTGGTTAGCACGGATCTCTTAAAAGCTAATCGATTCATGGACGATTTAAGGCCCGGCTTTATTCAACAACTTGGGCCTCAAAATATCCGCACATATACGGAAATGGTCCAACGTGTACATTTATGTGAAAGGACCCTGGAGAAGGTAGAGAAGTTCCGGGGGAAAGAAGAAAAGTCGAGCCGAAAATATGATAGGCGAGAGGAAAAAGAAGAAAGGTTTAGCATCATGGAAGATAACGAACCCCATCACAACAAGAGGTCCTGCAATGGGAACGGTAATGGTAAAAGAAATAGTAATAAAAAAAGGAATGAAAATGGCAATGACAATGGAAAGAGTAAAAGAGCCAAGGAGGAGGAAGAAAAATAGGTCATGGCGGGTTGCTCATTCTGTGAGAAGTTCAGACACACGGCTGAAGAATGTTGGAAGCGTCTCGGTGCTTGTCTCAAATGTGGAAGTCGGGAACATCGCTTGCCCATGTGTCCTCTCAAAAAGGAACAATCTTCAAGGGATAACAATGGACGCGGGCGACGAGGCCGACTAAATGCCATCTTGGACTAGGAAGGTGAGGCGATTGAAAGTATCACCTTGACTTATTTATATATTAGGATTGCCTTAATTATCAGTCTGACTAATTAAAACACACTCTCCATAAAACTCATGCATTAAATTTGGGGACCAAATTCCTTTTAAGTGGGGGAGGGTGTAATGCCCGGAAATTTTTCAGGACTTTCTTAGGATTAAATATAAATATTAAACATTTAAAAAGGCTTAATGGACTATTAAAAAGAATTAAGAATTAATTAAATAATTTAAAGGCCTTATATTAACCAAAGGGTTATGCCCAACTCAAATAGGTCCAAAGACCCAATTCCAAGACCTTTAGACCCAAGCCCACCTCTATAGACGTAATTAGGGTAAATTAGAGAATTAAATTAGATAAATAGGTTGATAAAAAGGATAAATGGGAAATAATTATAAAATCTGAAATTTTTGGATTTTATCGCCAGAACGCGGTCTATCGCGAGACTGCCTTCTCGTAATAGCGGTCGTGCAATGACCGTTACTATGTTCCATGGACGGGTGAAGAAGAAGCGTGGAAAACTTAGATTTTTTCCATCCCAATCTCTATGATTTGGAGCTACCTGGCATGGAAACCTAGTCTAGGACTCTTGGGGATCGATCTTACTCCAATTTAGGACTCGTAGATCGATCTAATCCTCAGCCCTAGGTAAAACCCTATAAATAGGTCTCAGGTTCGACCTGCACGAACCCTTGTTTGGAGCGCGTAGTTCGACGGTAAGGAGACATTATTTCAGGTTGGTTATTTAGAATATTATGTTCCTTTTAGTATTAACTAACATCCCTCCAAATTTCGTGATAGGAGGTCAAGCGTCCAAAAAGTTGGAAGCCCCCGAAGTTGCTGTTCCTCTACAAGGCACTCAGGAACTAGCGTGCCGATCTAAGGAAGATCTAGGGATTGGAAGCCCTAATCGAGGTATTTAGAAGTTCATCCTTTAGAATAATTTGTTAACATTTATATTTTCTACTTACCCTCCAAATTTCATAGATTTAGGTCAATTGATTAAGGAGAACGAGGGACGTGAAGTTTCTGGTTTAGCACAGGACGTGCAGAAACTAGAGTCGACTTCCAGTCAAAAATTTGATCTGTAGGAGCACTACCAAAGGTAGGTTATCTCATGAAAAGGCTTAAACATCAAGTTAGGAGTAAAAACCCTCTATTTCCATGTGATTTCATGCATTATACACGAGTATTTCATGGTTTACTACGACTGCGCATCTAGGTTATTTCTGCATGCATAGTCCTGCACCTTCTAATTAAAGATAAAAACTTTAGCATGATTCATGTATTTCCGTGCACCCTCTTTGTTATAAACATGCTCTTACATGTTATCCATTTATTTCCCATACTTTTTATACATTTATTACCCTGGAATAGGCCTTGCACTCGATAGTTATGTGCTGTCTGATACAGGATAGAAACGGTCTACCAACGACTGCTACTATCTAATAGCGGTTCCCAAAGGACCGCTACAGTGTAACAATGGTTCTGGAAAGACCGCTACTATGTTCTATTTTTTGCACTCCGTTCACTCTAAACACATGGCAGATTAGCTCTTATAAACATATGTTAAGCCTAGGTAATTAGGTCTTATTCCTAGTTATGACTTTACATTTATGAACTTCGGTATATTGTTCATCCATCATGATAGATTTCATGTCCTTAATGTGTTTTAATACTATTTTAAACTTATGCTATTTTCATGTCAAAACTCTTATAGTTTGTATTAAAGTTAATTCTACATGGTTCATGGACTTGTCTTATTGATGTTTTGATCGCTATTTTATCACGATCCACTCTCATCTTTGAGACTTTCATAAGTACATAGTACGTACTCCGGTGCGTAGCTATTAGTTACACTTTGCACTTGATAGGAACACAATCTTGGACTTGTGATCCTCTCCGTTGGATATTCCTTCCACCGGAGTTGGAGTCGCGCCCCGAGCGCGGAAGGAACCCGGTACGCGTGGCGGGTTTATATCATTCATGTCAATCAGAGCATAAGGAATTCGACCTTATAGACAGAGTGCACAAAAGTAAAGATAATAAACCAAATCCTTTATTCATTAAAAATACCAACATCCAAAAGTATGACCATTACATAATCCATTAATGACTAGACTCAATAAAGGGAAAAGTACAATAGTTGACTCAAGAAAATAGGAAAGATATGACTAGATAACAACTTCAATGGTTGGAACGGCTCTACGCTCTTCACGCATATCCGTCCCCATCCGAATGAGCTTCCTCATTGGAGTTACCTAAAAAATAGGAGAAAAACTAGGGTGAGTGAATGCTCAGTAGGAATTATATCTCAAGTACAAGCTTGCTTTAAGTAAATTACATGTTGCATGAATGCAAGTATGGCTAGGCATGAACGCATGATAATGTCGAGAGTGGAGTAATGTAAATGGACTAACAAGATTTCAAGATAATCATGTGAAGTATATCAAGATAGTCGAGCATGTAATAACAAGTCATGTCATGAGAGTTGGCTATTATAATATCAAGCAAGTAAATATCTATTTCGGGCAACGTAAGTCATGTCAAGTCAAGTCAAGTACGAGTCATGGAATGTCAAAATCTAGCAAGTCATGCACTACGGTGCAATGCCACACCGTGATCAATCAACTCCCATGAGCACAAGTACTTTCGGGTGCTCCTCCCAAGACCAGATCGGGCCCTATATGCACAAGCATTGAGTCATGTATATTTTTAGACATCCACTATAGTTATAACCAATATAGAGTTCCAAAGGAATAAATCATTATAGGATGATAAGGTAGATTTTCACGAATGAAGGAGTTCAAGGGCAGAACTTGAATAAGTATGACACATCGTTAAACCTCATGAAAATCAAGACATGTCATGAAACTGGGTAATTGGCGTCCACTCAGTCACCATCAATTACAAAAATAGCGCCCACTGTATGGTCGCTAATTCCTGTGAACGGCACAGGCTCGATGAAATAGCGCCTAGGTTCAGGTTGCTAAATCAGTGAAATAACGTCACTGGCCTGGTCGCCAATTCCTTCTGGCGCCCAAGTCATGGTCGCTAATTACTGACAGAGACAGACTTCTTAAAGAGGCTAGAGTAGCGCCCTATGAGGGCTAAAGCATCAGGTTTCTTCAGAGTGACGTGACAAGTAAGGGTTCCAGAGTTTTTAGGGTACAACCTGCTCGACTGTCTTGAGGGAATCCAAGGTTAGCGGAGACTTATGAAGGTCTCAATGAAGAAAGTACAAGTCCAAAGGAAGGAATATCTCGTGGAGGGTCCAATCATCACCAAGAATTGAGTGTGTAATCGATAGAAACAAAACAGGGACTCCATCTACGGATGTGAGATGAGAGTGCCAAGTAAACCCGCGATATGGGTTAGAAAAACACGAGAAAAACTAAGAGACAGGAATTGGCATCCATTCAGAGGTCGATATTTCCAGAAATAGCAGTTTTCTGAAAGGTCGCTCAATTTTATATTTACGGGAATCCATTTTAAATTATTAAGAACTAGCGACTCTATGAACATGCGCTAATTCTTGTAATTTTTTTTTCCGGAATCATCATAATTTAATTCCAATTGGCGACCATTCACAACGGCGCCCAATCTTTAAATAACGCCTACTGTCATGTCACAGAATCATAATTTCCATATATTTCATTTTTACTAATTATTTTACAAATCAACGCCACCGTATAGGGGCGCTCATTCTTTAAATAACGACTATGTGACGGTCGCTCATTCTTTGTTTGATGCTACGCATCGGGCAGATACAATCTTAGACACATATCACTGTTCACATACTTAGAGTTTACATAATCAGGAAAGTGAAGGCATGAATAGATAGAGAAAAACATAAAGGTTCTAGGAACATGTTCATGCAGAATTTTTAACGTTAGGTTTCATAGATATTAAATTTTAAGCATGCGGTATTTTTTAATTTCACTAAAAGAATTAGCGGCTGGGCAAAGGTCGCTCATTAATGGGCGACCAGACTACTGTCGCAAATTAAGAATTTGCGACCCTCTACGCGGTCGTTCATTAATGGGCGGCCAAAGATTGGTCGCTATTTTCATGCAGGTAGGAAAATCGTAAAACTGAAGATCGTGATCATTAAAATGAGATGTACGGATACTATTATGATCATATATGCATGATCTATGCTATCTATTTTCTTCTTGGGCTTTAGAACTTGAGAAAACCTACCTTTTTGACTGGTTTGAATGATGAACGGAGAAGAATATAGAATATTAAGAGCAACTGCGGCAGCAGCAGCTCGTGATAAGGAAGAGAGCTTGCTACGGCAGCAACTCGTACAACAATAGCAAGAAAGAGAACTGCAGGCTTCCTCTTCACGCTTGATGGCCACAGGTTGAAGAAGATGCAGCATGACAGAGAAGGAGGAAGCAAGGCTTCTTTCTCTACAGCCGTAACAGCAGCAACGGCAAGGATATGAAGTAGGAGGAGAAGTCGCGGGCTTCTTCAGCAACAACAACGCATGTAGAAGAAGAAGGGTTAGCCTTCCTCCTTCAGGCACGATGGCAAACGAGTGCAGAGGATGGTGCAACCGTAGCTAGCGGAGGGAAGACGACGATGGCAGCAGGAACTCCTTTAAACGTAATAGCAGCAATAGGGATTGCATGCTCGATGGAGGGTTTATTTATAGGATTGAGGTTTAAACTTCCTAATAGGTTTGGAGTTTCCACGTAAAGAATCCTACATGGTCTAAGTTTCCCACGCGTATCCTTCTTACTGCTAAAACCACAGCCACCTTCCTGTTTGGGTTTGAACCCCCACAAGCAATCTTCAAACGTGATAACAAGAGGGGTCCTAATAGATATTAGGTTTTATACCTTCAAACCTATTGTCAGGCCCATTATCCCTTGGCTAAACTCACGTAGGTAAGGCCCATACATATAAGGCTTTTGAGAGGGTTATTTATCTTATTTGATTTGGGCCCTTTGTTTTATCTATTTTAAGAGGATTTATCTCTTCAGGAAATTTTATTCTTATCATTTTTCCGGGTTGCTACACCCTCCCCCACTTAAAAGAATTTGGTCCCCGAATTCAATTTCATTTAGATATAGAGGGTACAAAGTACTTAGTATTTCAAAATAAGTCCGAAAATCTCTTCTTCATAGATTTTTCGGTCTCTCATGTGACTTCTTATTCTGATCACTGGCTCCATTGAACCTTTACCATGGGAATCGTCGTGTTCCTCAGCACACGAACCTCGCGATCAAGGATCTTCAAAGGCTTTTGTTCATATGTGAGATCCTTTTGTATCACCAGGTTGTCATGATCTATGACGTGAGACGGATCATGAACATACTTCTTGAGCATAGAAATATGAAATACATTGTGTACTTCAGATAGTTGCGGTGGCAAGACGATCCGATAGGCAACCTCGCCAACTCTTTCTAGCACTTCGAAGGGATCGATATACCTTGGTGTAAGCTTACCCTTAACACCAAATCTTCTAATACCTCGTCCTGGGGAAACTTTAGGAAAAAGATGTGGTCTCTGACTTGGAACTCTTAAGTTTCTTCTTCTAGTATCGGCATAGGTCTTTTGTCTTGACTGAGCCATCTTGAGTCTTTCTCTAATAAACTGAATCTTTTCAGTGGTGTCCCTTACCATGTCCGGGCCTAGAAGTTGCTTTTCTCCAACTTCGTACCAACATACTGGTGAACGACAACTCCTTTTATATAATGCCTCGAAAGTGTAGACACGCTAAAATCGATACAATGTTGAGTAAATCTCATGTCACCATGTGACGCCCCAAAGTGGACTTCAATATTGGTTTAATATGAAGTTTTTCTATTTTCTATATGTTAATTGTGATTTCTTGGGTTTTTTCTTTGATAATTGGAATTAACGCCTTAACAAGGGGTGTCATTTAATTGACGGCCAAGCCAGGGGCGTGTGTTAATAAATGGACGACCGTGCATAGAGGCGTCGTTTTCTGGATTTTTCTGAATCCTAACCAAAATGCAAAATCAAAGAATTGACGTCCCGATGAAGGGCGTCTATTATTTAACGCCCATAACCGAAGGCGTCATTTCAGAATTTTTAATAAGGAAAGTCATTTGTTGCCATAATTAAATCCAGGAATTGACGACTGAGTTCACGTCGTCATTTTAATTAACGCCCTTGGTGACGTCGTCATTTTCAATTGACGCCCTCTAAGAGGTCGTCATTTCCGATTCCGTCCCCTTTTCGTCTGCTTATTTCCAGTAATGATACCTTCCCCATTTTACACATTGTGTTTGATTGGGAAGAGGGTTTCTTATTGGAGGTCCATTACCTTGTTTTAATCCTATTATCACAAGGATTTTTGGGTTATAAATACCCCTGCTGTTCTTCTCTCGCGCGCGGAGAGAACGAGAGAGAGCATGCATGAGAAGACGATGCATGAGAGGGCAATACAAAAATAGAGAAGAACCACTGTGAGTTTTAACAGAGGGGAGAGTTTTGTGTTTTGCAGGTTCTATCTTCAAGTGATTGCTCTTCCTCCTGGTGGTTGATTCTTCTTCCACAGACGACCTTCAGCTGTTCAAATTTTTGGTTTCTTTCTCTCAGTACTGCTGCACGCACAGCAAAGAAGAGATCTTGCCCTGAATTTCTTTTATTAACATCAGCATCATCATTTTCATCTTATTCTTTCTAGATATACTGCTAGAAGACATTGCCACTTTCACATCATATCTTGCTGCATATATCATTGCATTCATATCTCCATACCTTTGTTACTCCTCCTAAGGGGTTTAAAAAACCAAAACACACAAGGTGTGTTCATGTTTCATTTGATCAATTTCATACTTTTAGAGCATTGATACTACACCTTTTGGCTAATCCATTCTTTTCACTTGTTTTGTGTGTTTTTACAAGGGTAATCAAGCTAAGAACCCCCTTCATCGGCCGGTCGGTAGAAGGAGGAAGGAAAAGTCCATAATCTTACCCGCTCAATACAAGGTACATGCGATCACTTTCATTTTCTTGAGGTAACCCCTCTGGCGATCACACTCCTTATTAGCACCACGTGCATTATTTTTCTTCTTTTCTTAAGTGGATTTGCCATGATCTACAAATTGACGATCACGGTGGGACCCCTTTTGTTTTTAGTTTGATTACCATTCCCTTTGGCACCCTCGCGTGCCCCTCCTATTGGCGCCCTCGCGTGCCCCTCCTTTGGTACCCTCGCGTACCCCTCCATTGTGCTCCACGTAGCACATTCCCTTTGGCACCCTCGCGTGCCCCCTCCCCTTGACACCTTCGCGTGTCCCTCCTTTGGTACCCTCGCGTACCCCTCCATTGTGGTCCACGTAGCACCCTCCCATCGGCGCCCTCGCGTGCCACTCCTCCGGTACCCTCGCGTACCCCTCTATCGTGCTCTACATAGCACCCTCCCCTTGTGCACCATGTGCACACCCCCCGTTGATTAGCAAATTCTGAAGTGTTCATATCATCATTTTAGTAATTGATGTCAGTTACCAGGGCTTTCTGTTCTCTGGACTGGATAGGGTCTTCCTCGCTGCCGTCATTTCTTCATACGACGACCGCGGACAGAGGCGCTGTTTCAACCTTTTTGCTGCATTTTTGTCATTTTTATAATTCACGCCCCTTTCAGAGGCGTCAATTCATTATTCAACGCCTCACACCAAGGCGTCATTTTCGTTGATTACTATCGATTTGTCCACTGTTCACTGCCATTTGACGCCCCTTCCCAGAGGCGTCGTGTTGTTATTTAACGCCTCACATCAAGGCGTCTTTTTCTGCTCAGCGCCTTACAGCAAGGCGTCATTTTATTACCATCATTTTTTATACTGCCAGCACTGTTCACTGCCATTTGACGCCCCTTGCCAGAGGCGTCTTTTCATTATTTAACGCCTCACTCCAAGGCGTCATTTTTTTTGATTACTCACTGTTTGCACTGTTCACACCGACTAGCGACCGCGACGCAGACGCTGTTTATTAATTCAGCGACCTTGTCTGCGTCGTCATTTTCTTCTGTACCCACAGAAGTGCTGATTATTGGTGTTTATTTGTCCGATCTATTTTGATATCACCTGTTTGACAGTGCCTGCATTAGATTGCATCCAGGGCATTCGGTTTGGGAGACCTCCTCTCCCTACATTTTTTAGGAGCTACACCCCTCTTGGTGAAGGAAGGACCCTTCTTTGAGCATTCCATCTCATTGGACCGAAAATTCCTAAGCCAAGCCTCCGTAAGTCCTCGCACCCGTGGATTCCCTCACGGACGCCAGGCAGGTTGTACCATTGAAGTACCCGGAGTATAGTTGACCCATACGTTGGAAAGGAGAGAGAAACCTAGATACCCGGAGATTATACCCAAAATTTCAACCAGGATCCACCTTCAAAAGAGAGAACCTAATATTGAACTCACCCTAATCTCCAAGGAAAATCATAAAATTTTGGGGCTCATTACAACTTGTGTGTTTCTTTTGCTTGATATCCCTTGGTTATATTCCATTGTTGAAAATTCATTTCTTTCTCCTTAAGCATGAAATTGCGTTCAGGTAAAATCATCAATATGGCCAACTACGGGTACACTTATGACGGTTATGAGGAGGGTCACTCTGACCTGTTCTACGAGATTCCCTCTCAGGATCCTGTCTACTATGAGGGAAACTACACTTCTTCTCCCACTCAGGTCCACATGGTGGACACTACTTCTTTGGAGGTTGAGCCTTCTTCCCAAGCTCAACCTACCACTCAGAATACTTCAGGGGACACTTCCCCTTCTTTCAACTTCAACGAATTTCTCAAAACTCTTGCTCAGCTGGATGACTCCCAGCGTCAGGCGGCTCAAGCCCTCTTAAAGGGGAAGTATATCCTGCCATCTTCTAACTCTCACCAGGCCATGGGTGGCCACTCCGCTACTTCTCCCAATGACCCGGCGGTCGCCCCTAGGGTGCCCTCGCGCCCATCAACTCCTGTTATGACTATACCGGCCCAACCGGCAAGTCACTCCGTTGCTAGGCCTCAACAACCTCCTATTTCTCAAATTTTGAGAAGGCCTATGACAAACCAACACTCTTTTCGTCCGGCCCCAGCCGAGTCTGATAACCATGCTCTACTCCTCCAAAAGATGGCTAGTATGGAGGAACAACTTAAAAGGGTTACTGCATCCAAGATCGCTCCCGAAATAATGCTTCCCCCCATGCCGATTTTTCACCTACCCCCGTCTGAAATGCCGAATTTTTGGCGGTACAATGGCACGGGCAATCCGCACATCCATTTGAAGGACTTTATGTATGAAGCATCATTCTGGCAGGATAATAAGAACTCATTGGCTTATCTCTTTAGGCGGTCTTTGGATGGCCCAGCACTGGAATGGTTTTATTCTTTGGAGCCGACTGATGCCGGCGATTTTGATGTAGTTCAACGGAAGTTCTTGCAGAAGTATAAGGACCGTGTGGGTCCTTCCTTGTCTGTTACCGACTTGGTTGATGAGAAGATGAAGCCCGAGGAGGACTTCATCTTATTTGATGATAGATGGAGGGCTATGGCCGAGAAGTTAAAAGACACATTGTCGGAGACAGAACAAGTAAAGATGATAATATCGAACTCCACTCCGCAATTTCGTCATATTTTGGCCATGAATAAATTGAGCACTATGGAGGAGCTCTATGAAAGAGCTAGGTACATACAGACTCAAATGAAAGATTCGCCTATTATGGGCATGTTCGAGCCAAGGCCAAAGGTGATCAGGAAGAATGTTAATACCAGTAATACTGGACCCACTACTGAAGGCACTGTTATCAACGTTCGGCAATTCCACCCCTTTCCGCCACCCTCCAAACCAAAGGCCAGCACAACAGCAAGCCTTCCAAGATCAAGTCCACCAGCCAAACAATAACCCTCCTCAGACCCTAAGGCCTCCTCCACCTCCTCAACAACAACAACTCCCCTTTGCTCCACAAAACCAATATCACCAAGTGCCCCCCGGCTAATTATCAACCACAACAACCGCAACAACCAAGAAGGCCGATGGGCCCACGAAGAGCCCAATACCCTCCGCTACCTGAGAGTTTGTCAGACATTTTTAACGCCCTCATGGTTGCTAACATGCTCACATTGCCTAAAGAAAGGGCAGTATGGCCGCAAAATGTGGACACCTCCCGGTATTGCGTCTTCCATTGGCAGCCGGGGCACAACATTGATTATTATTTTCACTTTAAAGATTACATACATGACATGAATGATCAAGGTGATATTAATTGGGATGAGATGAGAAGGGTCATCGCTACTTTGAAGGCTCGAAGGCCTCCCCGGAAACCACCAGTTCAGCAACCACAACAAGGTCAGCAACAGGTTCCACAGCAACAACAGGCTCCTGCACCCCAGCCAAATATGGGGATTGTTAATAACCCGCTACCAGAGCACCCGGTTCAGAATCAACAAGTAAACCTTGTCACCTCAACCCATGAAGTGAAGAGAGGGCAGATTTGGCATAATGAAAATGCCTCTGTCGGGGCCATTAGTTAAAATTCCAATCCATCACAACCGCCACAACTGATAAGAAGGCCTCAGCTTGTACCCCCTTCCCAGCCACAACGTCCCCTTATACGTTCAGGGCCATTCAACCCTAACCCTACTTCTTCACGGCCTCTTCTTTTACGCCAAACCCCGAACTCCCCTCCACACCAAAACCCTCCACCAAATAGACCTCTTCCTATCCGACGCTCGCCGGCAGCCGTCACTCCTCCTGTTCCAACTCTATCTATCACTACCCTGATTCCAAGGCCCCTCTTTGTCACCCGGCCTCCACCTTTGCATTCTGATAACCCCCAGCCGGCAAAGCCCCTTGCAGGAACCCCTCCCCCTGCCAATCCAGCACCCAATACCACTAATCCCTCTACTTCCTCTACTCCTTTACCCACTCCAAGCCCGACAGAGGCGCCCCGAACCATGGTGCTCCGTAGCGGACGAATGTTTCATCGAGTGTTTCCCGAGCGGGAGCAGGAACCAATATAAGAACAAGGAGAACAAGAGCAAGAATCTGCACCGGGCACAGAATATGATTTATTGAAGCATTTGGACAGAACGCCGGCCCGGATTTCTATTTTGGAATTGATTAAGAGATCGACTACACATCAGCTAGCTCTGAAGCAATATTTGCAAAAAGTAATGGTCAATGAGGACATTCCTGTTGAACAAGTCACTACGGTTTTGAATCTGGCCAGCAATCAACCGGCTATTACTTTTTATGAACAAGAGTTAGCTCCTCAGCCGGCTAGAAAGTACGCACTATGTATCACTATTGACATTAACAAGATAGCTGCAAAGCAATGTTTGGTTGATACCGGGGCATCCATTAATGTTCTGCCGCCAAGCACCTTGAAGATGTGCGGCATTCCAGAAAGTCAAATCCGGCCATCTACAATTACCGTCACAACTTATGATAATACCAAGAAGCCGCCTCTGGGGATGATCACTCTAAGAGTTGGTCTGGGTCCAGTAACAGTCACAGTAGATTTCCACATTTTAGACATGGATCCGACATTCAACGGCATCTTGGGCCGTCCTTATATTCAAGAACTTGATGCTGTACCCTCCACGAACCATCAATGCATAAAGTTTTCACACAAAGGGTGCATTATCAAAATTACTAGCATGCCCATCTTGCCAACGGAAGACATACATTCAACAACTTCAGTGCCATCCATGTGGCCTTCCAATAGGCCTTTGCTTTCAGTCTTGGATGTTGCTGACCCGCGGCAAGATTTGTTAAAACCCCCAGTCACTAAACCAGCTTCACCTCTAGTAACACCCCTGCCTTCCCAAGGAAAGAAAAAGAAGAACATGATGAACACTCTTGGATGGAATATCTTATTAAAAATGGGGTATAAAACTGGTAAAGGCTTGGGGGTCAATCTCCAAGGCCGGGTTAAGCCTATCAGGCACCAAAAGATGATTCCCCGGGGTGGCCTAGGATACAAAGGGCCAAGTAAAGACAAGGATAAAGATCAGCCATGGGCCGTCATAACTTCCACTCTTAAGACAGACCGACAGCCTCTTACATGGACCTTACAAACACATTTTAAAAAGGGGGGACTCATAATGATGAGCAAACCACGATAATTACTTCCATGCTGGATTGTCAAGATGTACATGCAAGACAGTTTGCTCGGCATATAGCCCCACTGGCTACTTACAAGGCCCTGGAATCCTTGCGGCCAGATAAAAGAAGAAAGATGGATGACCCCGAATGTGACTGGTATAAATGGTTTGACATGAATGACATTTCCATTACTTTGAGCCGACTATTTATGCCGACTGATCCGGAATGGCCGCCGTTGATTCATGACTTGATTGAGAAGCCAGCAGTAATTTCAAACAAGAGGCAGTTGTTAAGCAATTATACAGATACCGGAGAGCCTGATGTCCCATTTGAGGAGGGCTTCAACATAGACAGGCTGTGGGCCGGCCTCTTCTTTGTCAAGACCATTCATCCAACAGCTTTGGGCCGTTTCTTTAATAAAATGTTTTGTCCAGACATCCCTAGACCACCCGCGGTCTTAATTACTCTTTCTCCGAATTCACTTTCAGCTTCTTCGTTGATTCCTCCCTTGCTCCTCGAGCAATTTTCCAAACTCTCGATGACGCCCCCGTACGGGCCATCATTGATCTAATCTTTTGCCAATCTTTCAATTTTAACTCCACCTCCTATTCCTCCCTCTCATTGCCTTCTTCTTGAAGATAAAAATGAAAATGAAAAAAAAACGCCAAAATTCAAACTTTCCAATCTTACATCTCCATTGAGGAGACCTCCTATCTTCTTCCTGAGTGTGTCCCGACCCAGGGGCCGCTCTTCCCAGATTCATTAGAGGACCTTCCCTACCCCTCCGGTGAGGGGTCTTCATCTGTATCTCCTTCTGTACCCGCTTTCCCCCCTCTTTCCTCTTCTCCATCAGGTTTTAATGATCAGGCTAGTTGTTCTTATCCCTCTAATTTTAAGGCTCATGGGGTAGTTTCACATAAGAAATCCAAGGGTAAGTAGATTCCCCGTAGATTCTTGTTGGAATTAGCTAGAAGGTGGCAGGCTTGTTTAGCTCTTCCCGAATATCTGGAGAATCCGATTATCCTGCCGGAAGTACAATATGAGGATACTTGTGTTTTTAATGAGGGTTTTTGTGTTTATGAGATCATGAATGATGAATACCCTATTGAAGAGGGGGATGAAGGTTATGAAGAATATGAGGACGAGGCTGATGCTTTTGCCAGTGGCATGAGAAGATTTGATGAGCCATCAGCCTCAGTAGAAGAGCCTACCAAAGAAATAAATCTGGGTACTGAAGAAGACCCTAGGATTGTCCTCATTAGTAAAAACTTGCCGCCCTCCGAAGAGGAGGCGCTTATTTTGGTTCTTCAAGAATATAAGGACACGTTCGCATGGAGTTATGAAGATATGTCTGGACTAGACCCTGCGCTTGTCGAACATCGACTTACACCTAAACAAGGGTCCATTCCGGTCAAACAGCGGTTGAGACGTTTCCACCCTAATATGGCATTAAAGATGAAAGAAGAGGTCGATAAGCTTCATAAGGCTAGATTCGTCAGAGTTGTCCTCTATCCCAATTGGGTGGCTAACATCGTCCCAGTCATGAAAAAAGATGGAAAGGTGCGAATTTGTATAGACTTTCGGGACCTCAACCGCGCGTGTCCTAAAGATGACTTCCCCCTCCCTCATATTGATGTTCTAATTGACAATACAGCAGGATATGAGACTCTCTCCTTTATGGATGGCTTTTCAGGTTATAATCAGATCTGTCTGGCTGGGGAAGATCAAGAGAAAACATCGTTCACCACACCATGGGGGACTTATTGCTATGTGGTCATACCCTTTGGACTTAAGAATGCTGGAGCCACCTATCAAAGGGCTATGATGGCAATTTTTCATGATATGATCCACATTTACATTGAGGTGTATGTTGACGATTTGGTAGTAAAATCACGGACAAGGATTGAGCATCCTGGGGTTTTAGCTAAGGTTTTGCAAAGATCACGGGAATATCAACTGAAGATGAACCCTAAGAAATGCGTATTTGGTGTTTCATCAGAAAAGTTGCTTGGATTCATCGTGAGTAAGAGGGGTATTAAGATTGATCCCAATAAGGCAAAGGCCATAAGAGAAATGCCTCCTCCCAGGAATTTGAAAGAAGTTCAAGGTTTGATCGGGAGGTTACAATTTATTCGCCGCTTTGTCTCCCAGCATTCACAAAGATGTAGGCCGTTCTACGAGCTTACTAAGCCGGGAGTCAAGTTTATTTGGGATGACAAGTGTCAGGCAGCTTTTGACGGATTGAAGGATTATCTCTCAAATCCTCCTGTCCTGAGGCCGCCAGTTCCAGGCAAACCGCTTGTTCTTTATATTTCCGTTCTGGATGACTCTGTAGGCGCTGTCTTAGCCCAAGTTGACGAAGAAGGAAAAGAAAGGGCAGCCTACTATTTGTCAAAGCTTCTCAACTCCTATGAGCAGAGGTACTCAGCCATAGAGAAGACTTGTGCTTCTTTAGTCTGGGTAGTTCAGAAACTCAAGCATTATTTCTTAGCTCACGAAGTTCACCTCATCGCCCGTATGAATCCAATCAAATTCCTTCTTGAAAAATCTGTTCTCACCGATCGATTAGCACGATGGCAAAGCTTCCTTTCTCAATTTGACATCATCTACATTCAGCAAAAAGTGATTAAAGGCTATGCCATAGCAGAACATCTTGCTCACCATCCCCTCCCTAGATTTGACCCTGTCCGCTCAGAGTTTCCAGATGAGGAACTAATGTCCGTCAATCAATCCGATTCAATGTGGACGTTGCATTTTGATAGAGCTTTGAATTCAAAAGGGAAAGGGATCGGTGTTGTTCTCCTATCACCGGAGGGTATCACTATTCCACTCGCCTCTCAGCTTGCATTTCCAGTTACAAATAATATAGCTGTGTATGAGGCTCTTCTGGCCGGACTAGAGGCAGCTCATCAATTTGGTGTTACCCAATTGCGGATTGTAGGTGATAGCCAGCTTATGCTTCGCCAAGTGCTCTCCAAGTGCCGCACGCTGAATCCTAAGCTCAAACCCTACCAAGAATTGACTTCTGCTTATACCAAGCTTTTCACTAAATTAATCTTCGTTCACGTTCCTCGTGAACATAACATTTTAGCTGATGCTCTTGCTTCCCTTGCCTCTTGGTTTTTCTTCCCGAGAGGGATTCCCATTCTATCCTTGTTCACAAGTGGCTCACTCCAGCTATTAAAGATCCAACTTTCCTTAGTGTTAAGGAGGAGGTGCTCATTAAACAAGGTGGAATCATTGAGAATAAGGAAGTCATGCTATTAGATTTGGAGGAAGAATTGGATGATGAAGAAAAGTCATGGTATTACGAGGTTGCTAAGTATTGCCAAGATCAATCGTATCTCGAAGAGGCCACGACTGAAGAAAAGAAAGCCATTCGAAGAATTGCTCAGCGGTACACTTTGGTTGGAGGTATGCTCTACAGAAGAGGTCTTACCGGAGTTTTGCTAAGATGCCTAGACGATGATGAATCTTGGAAGTTCATGGAAGAGGCGCATTCCGGAGTGTGTGGTGGTCATGTCAATAGCCAGATGCTTGCTAAGAAGATCCTTAGGCTAGGTTTCTATTGGCCCACTCTAGAAGAGGATTGCTCCATCTATGTTCGAAGGTGTGTTAAGTGCCAACTGCACGTCGATAAAATTCATTCTCCTGCTTCTTCACTCCATCCCATATCTTCCCCATAGTCTTTCTCCATGTGGGCTTTTGATATTATTGGACCTCTTGGTGATCCGAACCTCCTCACAAAACCAAAGTCATTTATACTCACGGCCACGGAGTACTTCACCAAGTGGGCGGAAGCGAAAGCTTATGTGGAGATAAAAGCGTCAACCGTTTGTAAATTTATAATGAAGAACATCATCGCAAGGTTCGGCATTCCAAGTACCATCGTCACCGACAATGGGCCACAATTCATCTCTCAGGAGCTTCAGGACCTCTGCAACAGGTATAACATTGCATTGCATCATTCATCTCCTTATTATCTGCAGGGCAATGGTCAAGCAGAGGCAACTAATAAAACTTTGATTAAAATTATCAAGAAAACGTGTGAGGCTACTAAATTTGCGGATTGGCCAGAAAAACTAGTTGAAGCTCTTTGGGCCTATCGCACCTCTATTCGTACCCCTACTGGGCAGACCCCTTTCGCCCTTACTTATGGAATGGAGGCGGTAGTTCCTTACGAGATTCTTATCCCTTCTCTACGAGTACAATTGGACAAGGAGCTCCCCATTGATGAGCGTCGTGAATCTCTCCTTGCTCAGTTGGAACTCCTAGACGAGAAGCGTCTGGTCGCCGCCGAGCATGCACGTATTTATCAAAATAGGCTTTCGCGTTTTTATCAAAAGAAAGTCATCGAGAGAAAATTTAAAATTGGTGAGATGGTAATTAAAAGAATCTTTGTAAAACCTGGTGGACCGCGTTCAAAACTCCAACCTAATTGGGAAGGTCCCTTTGTTATAAAAGATGTTTATCCTGGCAACGCTTACAAATTAATTAATGCTGAAGGTGAAGAGCTAACTCATCCTTGGAATGGTCTTTATTTGAAGAAATACTATCCCTAAGTTAACACACACAAAAAATAAAAAAAAGGACAAAACAAAACGAAAACCAAAAAATTTTAAAAATCGCAGGCAGGCATGGTACATGGGCCACGAGCCTGAGTAATCAAAATCCTTAATTCATTCTTCAGTCTTGATGGTTTAACTTTGGGGTCAACTCACGCACACACTACATGCTCTACTTTTAAACTCAAGCAGCCCATAATTCAAGGAAAGTCCGACCCAAACTAAGGGTGTGAAAACCTTACCTATTCTCTTCTCTTCGGCTCACGAGAGGGAGTACAAGTCAAGGGTTACTAACCAAACCAGTCCGCCGCCCTAGTAGGTGGAAGTCAGGGCCCGAAAGGGAATAAAATGCTTAAAGCCCAAGTACAATTAGGTCTTTATCTATTTCGAAAGAAAGGAAAAGAAAAAAAAAAGAGGAAAATGAAGTCATGATAAAAGAAAGCATGTCAAGAGGGCAAAGTCCCCGCAGGGAAAACCCTGGTCGTAAGCATGCATGAATAAGGGCAAAAAGAGTAATGAAATTTCCCTAAGTCAAAGACCGAATCCCAACAGGCATTAGGGCAGGGGAGGAGCGTTCCCCATTCTTGAAAACTTTGCATGAGCTTCCTCAACTCATTCTTCTATTCTCCCTCCACGGTGGGTTGTAAACTCAAAGAATGACAAAGATCAACCAAGAAAGATGGGTTGCAAGAGAATATGAGTAAAAGCATAAGTCGTTTAGCACGTTGACCCCTTTGTTAAATCTTTTGAGAAAGTCTAATGAATTTAAGATCATGATGGCACAAGGTTTAAAGCCCTGTACTATACTTGCCTTCAAAGATAAAAACAAACAAGACAAAAACAAACAAAAAAAAACAAAAATAAAAATAAAAAAAACAAAAAATGAAAAAAATAAAAATTCACGCTTCTTTCTTAGGTGTCATTTCCAAAATTCACGTCTTTAATCAAGTCGTTATTTTTAAAAATAAAAACAAAAATGAAAAAAAAAATTCACGCCTCTTCCTTAGGCGTCATTTCCAAAATTCACGACTTTCATCAAGTCATCATTTTCAAATCAAACAACAAAAAAATATGTTTTTTTTTTAAAATAAACGCCTATCATGGTGGCGTCAATTTCACAATAAACGCCCGTTTGCGAGGGCGTCATTTAAAAACTGAAAAAAGAAATGAAATAAAGAGAAAATAAGAAAAAATGGAATAGAAAGCCGTTGTTATGCACGTGCCTGGTTGCATTTTTGTGTGGGCATCTTTTATTTTTAGTTAGCATTTGCTTGCCTACATGTCACATTTTCCTTATATTTGTTTATCATTTGCCTTCATTGATTAAAGGCTTGGCCCCTTGACCCGTTATCAAGGTCAAAGTAAAGACATCCCCTTGCCTATTGAGCAAGGGGCCAAGCCGAACAGATGGATTAACCTGTTTGTCCAAGTGTGAGCTACATCTACAGGCGCAGGGTGAAAAGTAAAAAGTCAAGAAAGCGAAAAGAAAACATAAGTCCACAGGTGCTCAGGTAACAAAAAATGTAACGACCCGAGAATCCGATTACCGGGAAGGCCCGATAACCCGAGACTCGTACCGCCACCCACGAGCCCGAAGACTTGGAAGGGTTAAAAGGATGGTGTGAAAACTACACAAGCATCACAGATAATTACAGAAATTAAACAGTTATAATATTAAGCAGGAAATAAATTAACATTTTACATGGTCCACAATGAAATAACAACAACAGCAACAGTAGTCCACGACTAGTACAGTGACAAGAAAGAAAGAAAGTACAGCTACACGGGGCATACCCCGGCTCTGACCTCTGGCACTACCTCTGGGCACCCGCACCACGCTGCGCTCCTGACGCGCTCCCCGAAGGTGGCGCCTCACCTGAAATACGGTGAAAACACGCAGGGAATGAGTCTCGGAACAAGACTCAGCAGGGATCACTCGAACCCTACCTCGTAAAACGAGAAACCACTACTCTAGCGATAGGAAAGTACCTCGGAAAGGAAAGCCATGTACTCTACAGAACTAGACCATACGGCACGCAAAGCGACACCCGTGCCACGGTACGAGAAGACCGAAACTCAACGGTCGAACCGCCAAAATCCGAAGGTCGGAAACACACGACTGACAGTCTGTCACTCCGTACTAGACAGGAGTACCACCCACTAGAAGCACAGCAGGTAGCGTCCCCTGACGTCTGACACCGCGCCGCAGGTGAGCCGCCTGACGTGGTAGGTCCTACCCGAGGCGCAAACACCGTACAAGTAACCACAACAAGTGACTAGCTGGGGTCACGCCCGTCGACGTGGGTCCAACCGCCCCCAACCACGTGTGCACACACAGACCACGCGTCCTAGGTCTGGCCCTCTGACCGGTTTTCCCCCGCAGCCGGACTCTGGCTAAGACGAGAGGCCTACGGTAACCGGTTCACAAACCCTCTCGAAAGGTGGGTGCCCGTACACCACTCCCAGGTGAGACCAGCACCTCGTACTGGTGGGCTACAACTAGTGGAGGGTCACTGAAGGAGTAGACTCTCAAGTCAACGGAAAACACTTCGCAACCGCAGGTACGAGGAACGCTCCTTGTACCAACACCGACGCACGGTGACACAAGCCGAAGTCACCACCTCCCGGGACCCCACGGCACCCCACGTATAGCCCCCACATGATGCCCCACATCAGTCGGACTATGGGTCAGCACAGGGATCGAGACTAGCTCGTCCGGGACTCAAATCGGTGAAGAAGGGGAGTCGCGGTCACCGGGGGACAGCCTCCTGTGGTAGCGGTCGACCCAGGACCGCTATCACCTGGTCGCGGTCGGCCTGGAACCGCAACCACCCTGGTGCACGAAAACGTGAAAGTGGTCGCGTGAAGATCGCCTTCACCTGGTAGCGGTCTCCTGGAGACCGCGACCAGACTCCAACGGTCAAAAAACCCGTCTCAAAGATCGTGCCGGACCCACGGTGAAAGCGGTTGCCCCCCGACCGCCACCAGCAGTCGCGGTCAGTCGCGAGACCGCGACCGCCTGCCGACAGCACAAGCCCCAACGCTCGAAACCTTGATGAAGGCGGTCCCCACCTGATCGCTACCTGATGAAGGCGGTTACTGGTGGACCGCTATCATCCCGGAAAACCGAGAACGGCCGGGAACGGCTAAAAACACCATTCCACGCCCTCATACCTCCACCGGAGAGGGGGAAATCAAAGGGGAAGACCACTGGGGACCCCTAGCATGATTCTAAGCCATCAAAATAAGAATTCATGCATCGAATCCATAGATCGGGCGACTCTCCCCAAAACATGGAAAAACCCCAAGCATGCTCAAATAAGCCCCTCTCGGCCTCCCCTCGGCCTATAAATCACGGGAATGATCGACAAGAGGCTAAGGAACGTCACCCTACCTCAATGGAGCGAATGCTCCGCCGAATCACCCACGAATCACGAAGAACGCTTGAAGCTTCACGAACTCCCCACGCTTCCCACGCTTGCCGCACGCCCGCACGATCGTCTCGCCGTCCCCCACGCGTCCGCGCCGTCGCCCTGCCACCGTCAACCGCCGGGGAGGGGTCCGCCGCGCCCGAATGGGAGAGAGGGAGAGAGGAGAGGGCGGCCACGGTTGGGGAAGGAAGGAGGAAGAAGAAGAAGAAAGAGAAAGGAGAAAAGAAAAAGAAAATAAAAGGGGTTATATAGAAAAATCCGATTTTTCGGAAAAATACCGAAAAATAGAAAAATATATTTCCGGAATCCTCGGAACGCACCGATCGCAACGGTACCACTCGTGCCTGGGGGAACTGCCCGGTTCACCCGCAGCGAGCTTCCGAAGGAAGAGCCGAAACACACACCGGAAATCGGAAAACACGTGCGGAAAAGCCGCGGAACGCCTCCGGGCCTCCGAAACAACTCCGGATCGCGTCGATCCGAACACGAAAGATGTCCGAAACGAAATTTTGGACACAACGGAGCCGGACACTCCGAAAACCAGATATGGGACCCACGAATAAAGAATCCGAAAGGTCCGGGATATTACAGCCCTCCCCCCTTAAGGAATTTCATCCTCGAAATTGAGAACAACCCAAGGGGAAAGAAGAGGAAGACTCACTCAAACAGATACGGGAACTGCTGACGCATCTCGTCCTCGCGTTCCCACGAAGCCTCACCACCAGAGTGTCGCTGCCACACGACCTTTACCAAGGGAATGACCTTGTTCCGCAGGCGCTGCTCTCGCCTATCCTCCACGCGGATCGAAAACTCTGGGAGAGAAAGGTCTGGAGTCACCTCAGGTCAAACAGAAAACTCGAGCACATGAGAGTCATCGGGCATATACTTCCGCAACATCGAGACGTGAAACACGTCATGCACCGACACCAACTCAGGAGGTAACTGCAACCGGTAAGCAACTTCACCGATGCGCTCCACGATCGCGAAAGGACCAATATAGTGGGGACTCAGCTTCCTACGCCGTCCAAAACGCATCACCCCCTTCATCGGAGAAACTCTCAAGAACACATGATCGCCCACGGTGAACTCGAGAGGCTGCCGCCTACGGTCAGCATAACTCTTCTGCCGACTCTAGGCCGCCAACATGTTCTGACGAACCAGGTGCACAACATCCACACACTGCTGCACCAATTCCGGTCCCGTCAAAACACGCTCACCCACCTCAAACCAATCAAGCGGAGTCCTACATGGACGCCCATACAGAGCCTCATAAGGAGCCATGTCGATGCTCGAATGATAGCTGTTGTTATAGGCAAACTCCACCAACGGTAGGTGATGAATCCAACTCCCCTGCCACTCCAGGCAGCAGGATCTCAGCATGTCCTCCAAAGTCTGAATGGTCCTCTCAGACTGACCATCTGACTGAGGATGATACGCCAAGCTAAACGCCAACTCCGTGCCAAGAGCTCGCTGGAAACTCCTCCAGAATCCAGAAGTGAAGCACGGATCCCGATCCGACACGATCGAAATGGGAACCCCATGCAACGGCACGATCCGCTCCACATAAAGACGAGCCAACTTAGGCACGCTCCAGCTGACCTTGACCGGTAGCAACCGAGTCACCTTCGTCAGCCGATCTACCAGCAACCAAATACTGTCCTGCCCACTCGGGGTCCTTGGCAACCCCACCATAAAATCCGTGGTCACATGATCCCACTTCCAAGCAGGAACATCCAAGGGCTGAAGAGTACCTCCTGGTCGCTGATGCTCCGCCTTCACCTGCTGACAGATCAGGCACCTGGCCATAAATTCAGCAACATCTCTCTTCATGCCAGGCCACCAGAACTGCCTCCGCAAGTTCCGATACATCTTCGTCGCACCCGGGTGTACGGTGTACCTGCTCCCATGAGCCTCGCGCAACACCGCACGACGAATCTGCTCCTCGGCTGGGACGTACAGCCTGCCACGAAACCTCGCAGCACCGTCCTCGCCGAGCTCCACGTCAGCCATCGCTAGAATCCGGGGCAACTCAGGGTCTGCATGCTGAGCCTCTGTCACCTGACGATGGATAGCAGGAGTGACAGTCAGACTCGCAAGCACCGCCAACCCTGGCTCCTGGGGAATCTTGAGCCTGAAAGAAACTTCGGGCACTTGTTCCCAGAGCCTCCACTTCCTCAGCATCAAGGTACTGATCGCAACCTTCTGACTCAAGGCATCGGCGACGACATTCATCCTGCCCGGCTGATAACACAGGGTGAAGTCATAGTCCTTCATGAACTCCATCCAACGCCTTTGTCTGAGGTTCAGATCTCTCTGCGAGAACACATACCTCAAACTCTGATGGTCAGTAAACACCTCGAACTTCTCGCCGTACAGATAATGCCTCCAGATCTTCAGCGCGAAGATCACCGCCGCCAACTCAAGGTCATGGGTGGGGTAGTTCTCCTCATGGGGCTTTAGCTGCCGAGATGCATAAGCCACCACTCTACCATGCTGCATCAACACAGCACCCAATCTAATGCCGGAAGCATCTGTACACACCACAAAACCTCCCGATCCAGAAGGCAAAACCAACACCGGAGCCGAGGTGAGCAATCTCTTCAGTTCCCTGAAGCTCTGCTCACACTCCTCGGACCAGACGAAAGGCACATCCTTCCGCGTGAGCCTAGTCATATGGGTCGCAATGCGGGAAAAATCCTGGATAAACCGGCGATAATAACCCGCAAGCCCCAAGAAACTCCGGATCTCCGACACCGTCCTCGGCCTCGGCCATTGCATCACAGCCTCAACCTTGGCGGGGTCCACGGAAATGCCATCACCAGAAATCACGTGCCCCAGAAAGTGCACCTCGCTGAGCCAAAACTCGCACTTGCTGAGCTTCGCATACAACTGGTGATCTCGCAACGTCTGCAGCACCACACCCAAATGGTACGCGTGCTCCTCGGCAGACCGTGAATAAACAAGGATGTCATCCACAAAGATGACCACGAACTGGTCCAAATACGGATGAAACACCCTCTGCATCAAGTCCATGAAGGCTGCTGGGGCATTGGTGAGCCCGAACGGCATCACCAAAAACTCATAATATCCATACCTCGTACTGAACGCAGTCTTCTCCACATCGGACTCACGAATCCTTAGCTGATAGTAACCGGACCGCAAATCAATCCGCGAGAACACTCGCGCAGACTGCAGCTGGTCGAACAAATCATCAATCTGCGGCAACGGATACTTGTTCTTAATGGTCACTTCATTCAGCTACCGATAGTCAATGCACAGCCGCAGACTACCATCCTTCTTCTTCACAAACAACACGGGCGCACCCCAAGGGGAAAAGCTAGGACGAATATACCCCTTGGCCAACAGTTCCTGCAACTGCCCCCTCAACTCCCTCAGCTCAGCGGGGGCCATTCAGTAGGGAGCCTTCGCCAAAGGTCTCGTACCAGGCACAACCTCGATCACGAAATCGATCTCCCGCTGGGGAGGTAATCCAGGCAACTCCTCGGGAAAAACGTCGGGAAAGTCGCACACCACCGCAATGTCCTCGACATCCGGCTCCATCCGGTCAGACACAACCACTGACGCGAGAAAACCCTGACAACCTGAATCAAGCAATCGACGGGCCCAAATTGCAGAGATAAGGAATCGAGAAGAGGTGGAACGGATACCTTGGAAATAGAAGGTCCGCTTGTTCGGGTGCTGGAAGTAGACCCTCTTCATCCCATAATCCACCACCGCTCCATGAGTCTCGAGCCAATCCATGCCTAGAATCACATCATAATCCCGAAGCTGCAACGCATATAACCTGCCTGGCAAACTCCGCCCATCGATCCACACCGGAACCTGGTCGAAGCAATACGGAGTGATCATAAAATCACCCGAAGGCAACTCCACTGCCAAATCACAGGACAACTGGGTCACCGGCTCCTCGACGCTCGACGCGAAATCCTCCGAAATAAACGAATGAGACGCGCCAGAATCAAACAAAACCCGAGCCGCACAACCCAAAATCTGAACGGTACCTTCCACGAGCTGCGACGCCACTGCCTCTGCCCTGGTCATATGCGTGATCTGGCCTCGAGCCCTCTGCCTGCCTCCCACGCTAGCTGACCTGGGTGGTGGCGGATACTGTCCCTGCTGCTGCTGCTGCTGCTGCTGGGGAACCTGCTGCTGTGGCGGCCTCTGAGGACAGTCACGCGCCATATGCCCTGGCTGGTCACACCGAAAACAGATGATCGGTGCCGTGCACTGCCTGCCTGGGTGGGTCCCACCACACCGTGGACAAGGTCCTCGCGATCCACCCACTGATCCCTGACGCTGCAAAGGAATCGGCTGCTGTACACTGCCCGATGAAGCCTGCCCCTGATCCTTGTGCTTCTTACGGAAATTCTTCTTCAAGAACTTCTTGACCTTCGAGCCAAAGGACACAGATCCTGTCACCGAAGCTGCCGATGCTGGTACTCCTGAACCACCCGACGCATGCTGGAAGAAACCCTGCTGCTGGGTAGCCGACTGCTGGCTGCGACCTGACAAGGACTGCCCCTGGCTGACCGGTCCTCGAGTCCTCTGCATATCCATCTCCAAAGAAATCGCAACACGAGACGCTGTCTCTAGATCAGTGGCCCCGTTCGCGATCAAATGGTGCCTCAACTCCAGCCTCAAGCCCTGCACAAACTGTGCGGTCCTCACCCTCTCATGCTCCATGATGTGAGGTGCATACCGACCCAGCTCGACAAATCGGGCCCTGTACTGCAACACGGATATGTCACCCTGCACCAGCTCCAGAAACTCCCGCATTCGCTGCGTAGCAACGACGTCTGGACAGTACGTATGCTCGAAAGCACTAACGAAGTCATCCCACTCGATCTGCTCAAGTGGACGAAGCTGAAAGGACGTCTTCCACTCGAAAGACCACCACCTCCTAGCCGTACCCTGTAACTGGTTGTAGGCCAACACAACTCTGTCCTCGGCAGTACTCTTCGCAGAACTGAACACCCGCTCCATCTCATCAAGCCAATCACGAGCCACATCAGGGTCTGCCTGGCCGCTAAAGTAAGGTGGATGGAACTGCATGAAGTCCCTCACTGCTCGGCCTGGCCCACCCCTGACTGACGAGCCCTCACCAGCCTCTCCGCCAAACTGCTGAGACATGAGATGGTACATGCCACGGAAGAAATCCTCGGCCCCCGGAACTCTCGCAGCATCCGCGGCCTCGGTAGCCCCCCGTGGCGCTCTACTATGCTCCTCCTGGTCCCTCTGGACCCCCTGCTGGATCTCCTGACCTCCAGCCGACTGCCCCTGCTGAGAGCGAGAGCTCCTCCTCGGCGCCATACTCGCTCCTGAAGCAAAAGACAGAAAACACGAAAACGGCAAGGTCAAAATAAACCCGCGGTGCCCAATGCCAGCGTCACCTGTACATCATCGTTGTGGACTAGTGGACCACTACAATTACCTATGATTCTCATGTAATTCCACAACCGCGCTCTGATACCAGCTGTAACGACCCGAGAATCCGATTACCGGGAAGGCCCGATAACCCGAGACTCGTACCGCCACCCACGAGCCCGAAGACTCGGAAGTGTTAAAAGGATGGTGTGGAAACTACACAAGCATCACAGATAATTACAGAAATTAAACAGTTATAATATTAAGCAGGAAATAAATTAACATTTTACATGGTCCACAATGAAATAACAACAACAACAACAGTAGTCCACGACTAGTACAGTGACAAGAAAGAAAGAAAGTACAGCTACACGGGGCATACCCCGGCTCTGACCTCTAGCACTACCTCTAGGCACCCGCACCACGCTGCACTCCTGACGCGCTCCCCGAAGGTGGCGCCTCAGCTGAAACACGGTGAAAACACGCAGGGAATGAGTCTCGGAATAAGACTCAGTAGGGATCACTCGAACCCTACCTCGTAAAATGAGAAACTACTACTCTAGCGGTAGGAAAGTACCTCGGAAAGGAAAGCCCTGTACTCTACAGAACTAGACCCTATGGCACGCAAAGTGACACCCGTGCCACGGTACGAGAAGACCGAAACTCAACGGTCGAACCGCCAAAATCCGAAGGTCAGAAACACACGACTGACAGTCTGTCACTCCGTACTCGACAGGAGTACCACCCACTAGAAGCATAGCCGGTAGCGTCCCCTGACGTCTGACACCGCGCCGCAGGTGAGCCGCCTGACGTGGTAGGTCCTACCCGAGGTGCAAACACGGTACAAGTAACCACAACAAGTGACTAGCTGGGGTCACGCCCGTCGACGTGGGTCCAACCGCCCCCAACCACGTGTGCACACACAGACCACGCGTCCTAGGTCTGGCCCTCTGACCGGTTTTCCCCCGCAGCCGGACTCTGGCTAAGACGAGAGGCCTACGGTAACCGGTACACAAACCCTCTCGAAAGGTGGGTGCCCGTACACCACTCTCAGGTGAGACCAGCACCTCGTACTGGTGGGCTACGACTAGTGGAGGGTCACTGAAGGAGTAGACTCTCAAGTCAACGGAAAACACTTCGCAACCGCAGGTACGAGGAACGCTCCTTGTACCAACACCGACGCACGGTGACACAAGCCGAAGTCACCACCTCCCGGGACCCCACGGCACCCCACGTGTAGCCCCCACATGATGCCCCACATCAGTCGGACTACGGGTCAGCACAGGGATCGAGACTAGCTCGTCTGGGACTCAAATCGGTGAAGAAGGGGAGTCGCGGTCACCGGGGGACCGCCTCCTGTGGTAGCGGTCGACCCAGGACCGCTATCACCTGGTCGCGGTCGACCTAGAACCGCGACCACCCTGGTGCACGAAAATGTGAAAGCGGTCGCGTGAAGACCGCCTTCACCTGGTAGTGGTCTCCTGGAGACCGCGACCAGACTCCAACGGTCAAAAAACCCATCTCGAAGACTGTGCCGGACCCACGGTGAAAGCGGTTGACCCCCGACCGCCACCAGCAGTCGCGGTCAGTCGCGAGACCGCGACCGCCTGCCGACAGCACAAGCCCCAACGCTCGAAACCTTAATGAAGGCGGTCCCCACCTGACCGCTACCTGATGAAGGCGGTTACTGGTGGACCGCTATCATCCCGGAAAACCGAGAACGGCCGGGAACGGCTAAAAACACCATTCCACGCCCCCATACCTTCACCGGAGAGGGGAAAATCAAAGGGGAAGACCCCTGGGGACCCCTAGCATGATTCTAGGCCATCAAAACAAGAATTCATGCATCGAATCCATAGATCGGGCGACTCTCCCCAAAACATGGAAAAACCCCAAGCATGCTCAAATAAGCCCCTCTCGGCCTCCCCTCGGCCTATAAATCACGGGAATGATCGACAAGAGGCTAGAGGGCGGCCACGGTTGGGGAAGGAAGGAGGAAGAAGAAGAAGAAAGAGAAAGGAGAAAAGAAAAAGAAAAGAAAAGGGGTTATATAGGAAAATCTGATTTTTCGGAAAAATGCCGAAAAATAGAAAAATACATTTCCGGAATCCTCGGAACGCACCGATCGCAACGGTACCACTCGTGCCTAGGGGAACTGCCCGGTTCGCCCGCAGCGAGCTTCCGAAGGAAGAGCCGAAACACACACCGGAAATCGGAAAACACGCGCGGAAAAGCCGCGGAACGCCTCCGGGCCTCCGAAACAACTCCGGATCACGCCGATCCGAACACGAAAGATGTCTGAAACGAAATTTTGGACACAACGGAGTCGGACACTCCGAAAACCAGATCCGGGACCCACGAAGAAAGGATCTGAAAGGTCCGGGATATTACAAAAAAGATCTCAAATCTCATATATATATATATATATATATATATATATATATATCAAATGTATATCTGAGTACAGGTGTGAGGGTGGAGGAGTACAAGTAAAGTCTCTCTCAACTCTCGCCTCCACCCTCCTCTCTCCGACTCTCGGCCTCACTCTCGTCCTCCCGACGAGGCGCTCGTGGAGGGGGCATGGACCCCCGGGAAGTAGCCGGAGCTCGAACCTGCTCCTCTGCCTCGCTCCTCTGTCGGAGAGAGGAACCCACCACAAAAGTGGAGCTGGTGAGGGCGTACCCCGCAGCCCGTGCTCGCTCATGGCCTCACTGAAGCCGCTCCTCGGTCGACCGTAGCCGCTCCTGGGTGACGGCTAGCTGGGTCCTCAAGTCTGCAAGCTCCCGCTCGCGTGCTGCCCCCTGCTCACGGTCACGGGCATGGTCCGTCTGGCGCTCCTCTCGCTCCCGGGCACGCTCCCTCTGCTCCTTCTCGAGGGCGACTCGCAGCTCTGCCACGTCCTGGGGCAGCTCCTCTCGCTGCCTCAAGGCCCTCTCGAGCTCCGCAACCCACTGGTCCCGGATGGCCAACTCTGTCCCGGCTAAAGCGGTCTGGGTAAGCGCCGCATGTAGCTCCGAGGTCTACAAACATTTAAACGAATCATCAGTTTCATATACATAATTCAATAATTCATAAGATAAGCAATAAACAACTCCAAATAAGTAACTCACCCGGGTGGCCATCGCCTGCTGTCCCTCCTCGATGCAGGTAAGAGAGACTCGGAGCTCCTCAGTCTGTAAACACAATTTTTTATGAAACATATATCATATAAACAATTGAATGGAAGTTTGAGTTTGAAAGTTTAAAGTATACCCGTGTGGCGAGGTAGCGCTTTGCTGCCTCGGCCCGTGCTACTGCTCCAGCCAGCTGCTCCGCTAGTGCAGTCGTCTCTGCACTAGGTCCCCTCAAGCTGGAGGCCATTCCTGTCTCTCTCACCACCGCTCCCTGCTGGGCACGCTGCATTCATTGGGATTGTCAGTGGCTAATCATCAATAATTCAAGAATTTATTTGCATGTAGATAATTTAAACACTCACCAGGGTCTCAAGGTCTGCCCGTGTTGTAGCCAACTGGGCCTCCAAGCTATGGAGGTGGGTCTGCATGTCCATCGCCACTATGTCCCGCGCATCCTGCATTCATCACACGTTAGTCACATGATAGATATACAAAGCATTTGCATTTAATTAAAATTAAATAGAAAGTGCATGCATACATACCCCTAAGACCCTCATATGGGGTCGATCGGCATAAACCTCCCAGTAGCGTCGGAGGTACTTGGAGCTGTCTGTCGCCTGTGAAGTGACTCGGGTCCCGCCACGCTGCCAGTCGGCGTGCTGGTCTGAGAACCGAACTCTCCAGTCGATCGCCTTCGTGCGACCGCGCGTCTTCTTGCCTATCCCCCGTGGCTCTCCTACCTCGACCCACTCCTGGTGTAGGCCGAGGGTCCTCATCACCAACCTAAGCCGTAACGGCTCAATCTCGTTCAGGCAATGAACCCAAAGCTCATGCCCGAAGCGAGGTCGGCCCGCTACGACCCACGGCTGGCCCTCGTCGGTCATCCCCTCATAGGGTCTCCACCTCACCTACATTCATAATCATCCATCATATCATATCACATCATATTTCATAAAAATAAAATAAAATTTGCATCAGATCAAGCATGCGTACCAGTGAGGCGGGGAAGTCACGAAACTCCCGTCGTAACACTCGCAGCTCGTATGCGAGTGGGGCCCCAGTCACCACTGGTAACCAGCGACGTGCTAGAGGGAAGCGTCCCTCATCTCCAGGCCATGGGTCAGCACACCCCATCGGCATGTATAAATGGCTCCATAGTTGCATCCATGCATTGCATTAGTAAAGCAATGACATGCATATAAAAGAGAAAAAAAAATGAAAATAAAAATGCATACCTGAAGAAAAGGTGAGAAGCCACTGATAGTCGTCTCTCGACCTATCCCTGTGGACAAGTCGGCCATCAAGTGCGCCAGCAGCGCTACTCCCCAGGCATATCTACCGACGCCCTCCAGGTCCTCGAGTATCCCCAGAAATCGACAGTTGATACACAAAGGAACACAAGTCTGACACCTCCGAAATAGGGCATCATCGCTTTCGTCTCACAGGGAAAGGAGACACGACCCATGCCATGAAACATCTACCAATAACACACTCGGCAGACACAACAAGTATCAGCTTAGACAAGGAAACACAGTCCTGTTAGCTGACTGCTCCACCCATCGGCTCCTGCACCAAAAACAACAACGAAACTGGCACGCAGAATGCCAATGACAGCACTGGACCACCAGCACAATCAAGTCAGTTCTCACTCAAACATTACATCTGATTCGAGTCGCATGCCAACTCTACCACGATAGAAGAGTACATCAAAACCAACCGACAAGACCTCGGTCCACGCAATGCCAAATCAGACTCACAGGGAACTCCTCCCAAGCTGAACACAACCACCAACAAACAACAACACCTGCAGAATCCCGGCTCCATTCTCAACACAGAACCACGGGACACAACCGCGAGCTGGGTCACAACAAGGCAAAATTACGGCTGAACACACGACTAAAATATACTAGCCACTCGCAGCTTACCAACAAGGACCCACAACAACAACAAGAATCTCAGAGAATGCATCTCGAGGACCACGATCACGTCCCGAGAGCACAACTCCCAAGAAAAATAGAGGAAGAAAGGGTACTCGACCAGCATCTACGTCGATAGATTACCCTAATCCTCACACATGCCAATGCCTACAACCACAAAACCTCAAGCAATAGCACGACAACCAACAGCATCAAGGCACGCATAGCCAAGATGATGTCACATCGAGGAAATAATCCTCTCGGCCGATCAAGATCTTCCATCCAAACGATCCTCAACCCGTGGGTTATGAGCCCACACGCTTCCGCTGCACACTCACACCATGCACACAGACATCATAGACAACTCGGCATCCGCATCTCAACACACACACACACACACACACACACATAGCGCCATCACAATTCACGAAACTACAGTGTACCACGTCTCGAGTACCGATCCTGCTAACAGCCGATCACAAGTCGCCATAGTGCAAACCATGAAGAGCACCAGCTTCAGCACAAAACACAAAGAACGCTAATCTCAGCTTATCCTCAAGTCCTGAAACGATCACTAAACCTTCATAGCACAACAGTCGCTAGACACGGCACGCCGAACACGGAGCCCAACGGCCCCCAATTCACAAAAACTAGGTCCAAAGCCAAGCCACCACCGAATGAGTGCAGATCAAGTTCAGAACTAACACAGTCCACACATAAGCAGACACAGGACAAGGCTTCACCGAGACAGCACTTCCAGGCTTTCCTCGAAAAGACGCCACAGGACAAGATGAGAATAATCAAGCTCGACTAACAGTAGCTCACCAGGAAGGAAATCCTAGGTTTGCTCGAGCATTCTCTCAAATAAGGCATCCAATCGACCACCTCAACACAACCTAAACACCTCAAGGGCTGAACAAACCTCAAGCTGGGATGACCAAAACAACATGAGAATGTGCACGGCCATCACACCAATGACAAAGTCACCAGCCACCTGAACAAGCCACGGAAAAATCTTGAACACCGCACCACAGATTCACGCCTGCCGGCGAACTCTGCCAAGCGCAGCACAATCGAGACCAACACCATGACAAAAGAAGGACGCTCCATCAGAACCTGACAAGAGCAAAACCATCTCGCATAGTGCCAACACAGCACGCACAAGACCACACACGAGAAACAAAGCGATGAACAATCGTAAAACCTATGCCAGCTGTCGACTGTACTGGATCTTAAGGACTCTGAACACTGCGATATCTCGAATTCCCATGTACTTCACAACACAAGCTCAGCTAGCTCAGAAAAAAACTCCAAACAACTTTGAACTCTGCTTTGATACCAACTGTGACGACCCAGACTCTGGAAACTGGGTAAACCCGATACCACTTGGAACCTGTGAGGCCTCCCAAGAGCGGAAAAGCACCGAAGGGATAGAAAGGTATGTGAGAGTACATTGAACTTCCAGATAAAGCAATAAGTAATTAAATTTCAATGATCAAGATTGCTAAAATAGCAGAAATAAATTACATTTTCTATAACAGTTAAACTAACAAAGTCCAGTCCAAAGAAAGACAAGTATAGTCCAACAGAAAAGAGAACGTACTCTCAAGTCGGGGGAAGCCCGACACTAGCAATGCTGGCAACTAAGAACCACACACTACACCTGTAGCACCCCGGAATTTTTAAATATGGAATAAAATACAATAACTATAATATAATTACGGAAAGTAAAATTTTGATAATAGAAATAGCCTAGATAGATAATGGGCCTAAATAATAATTAAAAGGCTATAAATAAATTCTATCAAAAGGGTTAAAGCCCACTGAGCCTTATGTTAAAAATTCACAAAGAAACCCCTTTCACGTATTGAACTCTATTAAGAATAAAACCCAACCGTTAATGGGCTTAAAAGAGACCTAAAAGATTTTGGGCCTTATCGGGGGCTACGTCCACCCACATAAATGTATATATATATATATATATATATATATATATATATATATATATATATATAGATAATAACAAAAGGTTCTCAACACCCAAAACCCTTCTCACGTTCGAAATGCATGGGAAGCTTAGGGTTTTGTGTTCAAACATGAAAGCGACTGTGAATGAGGAAGGGATATGATCAATCAAGGGAATCCTCATCCCATTAGGATACATGCCATGCTAGGACTCATAAGGCTCAGAAATACTATAAATATGAACCCCCACGGTGATGGCAGAGCCATCGTGCTCTTACTGCTGCTGCTGGGTCTACTGCGTCGACATTTCGTGCATGAGGAGCGTCGTCCGGTTGTTTTCCTTCTTCTTCCCACGTTCGTTCGTCTGCTGCATGTTGCTAAGTGCTGCTGCATGTTGCTAAGTGCTGCTGCCGTAACGAATGGCTGCTGCTGCTGTCGCTATTGTAGTGAAGAAGCAAGGTTTCTTCTTCTTCCTCTGCTACTACTCCTTCCCGTCTCACGTCTTTACCATTAAAGCGTCGTCGATGTAGGCAATCTCCCAAGCAAAACCCCAGTAATGATCATGTTAGATCACTAGAGCATGTAGACTACCTCCCATGATTTTTCCTGCTTGTATATGGCATGCATAACCTTGGTTTTTGAACGTCTGGAATCGTTACTGCATGAAAAGGAATTAGCGACCACTACGTGGCCGCTATTCCCACGAAATTGTGACCGTCCAAACGGGCGCTAATTAAGAAGTGACAGTACAACTACCGCTAATTCTTTTAGATAAATGATAATTATAGCATGTTCAAAATTCAATAACTATGGGACCATGTACCTAAAAATCATGTAATGCATATTTCTGGAATCCCTGTAATTTCCTCTATTTTCCCATGTCTTTAGATTTCTAAAAATCTTCTTGAATTGAAAGTAGTACTGTTCATCTCCTAATGAACAGTAAACCGTGGAAATAACTATACCATGGTATCTGTAAACGTATCCAGTGGATGCGTTGCAACGTAAAACGTTAAAAAGAATGGGCGACCCGAACCCCGTCGCCTATTAAAATCCACGCCTGTGCAAACAGGCGCTATTTCTTGAAATTGATATATATAAAAGAAATAGTTATATAACTAGCGACTATCCCTATGTCGCACATTAAAGAACCTATGCCCCTTTCATAAGGCGCTATTTCCTGTATTGTCTAAAAATGAATATATGTAAAGAAATAAGTAAAAGTATTGACACCTTATATCAAGGCGCAGATTAAAGATACTGTGCCTCTCCGAAGAGTCGTAAATTTCTGGAAATTTATTAAATATTCTAGAATTGCATGGAAGGACGCTTGAACAGTGGGCGCTAATTTAAATAGCGACCACTACCATGGCGCAGATTTCCTGTGACTGTTTTCCACTCGTGTTTTGATCCATTGACCGCCAGATCTTGGCACCACTGTCTCATATCCGAGACTTGGTCCCTGTTTTGGTTTCTATCATTTACACACTAACTCTCGGTGATGAATGGACCATCCGCGGGATATTCCTTCTTTCGGACCGATACTTTCTTCATTGGGACCTCCATAAGTCTACGCTAGCCTTGGATTCCCTCAAGGCAGCCGAGCGGGTTGTACCATAAAAACCCTGGAACCCTATTTGTCATGTCACTCTGAAGAAACATGACGCCCGGCTCATAGAACGTTGTTCTAGCGATTCTGTGGGAAATCTGTCTCTGTCTGAATGGGAGAGCATTCCAGCGGGCGCCAATTGAATGAGCGACCGTCTGGATGGGCGCTATTTCCTTAAGCTTGTCCTATTCTATCAGGAATGAGCGACCAGGGTGTGGACGTCAAATAGAATTGGCGGCCAGTCAGTGGGCGCAATTTACTGTTCTAGCAACCGTACACTAGATGCTAATTATGAATGAGCGACCGCTTGCAATGTCGCAAATTCTTCGTCACAGATTTAGCGACCTGACAGTTGGCGGTATTTCTTGAATCGGTGGCAGCCGAGTGGGTGCCAATTATCCCAGATTCTTGAATTGTCATGCTTTTCATGTGATTTATCACCTATATTATCATGTCCAAAGTTCTATCCTTGAACTCATAATTCTGTGATTCTACCATAATATTCCTACATACTTGATCCTTGGAACTCTTGGCCATTACTTTTAGTGGAATTGGTCTAGACACAAAAGGGGCTATGGGTCCAATCAAATTGACACTCAATGCTAGTGTATAAAATATGAGGTCCAGATCTGATCCCATGGGCGAGGCAAAGTCCAAACGTGTGCCGGTATCATGAATGATCGGGTGTTGGCATTGCACCAAGGATAGCAAAATTAGTCTATGACATTTCCACAAATGTTTTACATACTTCTTATACAAGTGTTTGAACTCCTTCATACAATGGCCAACCTTATAGTGTGATAGTTACAAAAGCTCTAGTGAAAGTAAAAGCCTTAGTGAAACGATTGATATTATCTCTTCATGAACGATCTTAGAATTTCCTTTTGAAAGTACTTGCTATCTTGTCATGAAAGTTCTTGATATATTCTCTCATCAATCTATTTGTCTTTATATCTCTTGAAAGTATTTATCGTCTTGTCTACTCTTTTTATAGTTCTTGAATTTATCTCGTACCGTTATAGTTCTCGATTATGATACCTTGCATGACCTGCATGAGCATGTTAAATTGTAAATGACTTAAAGCTAGCTTGGAGCTTGAGATATTAAGTCCTACTGAGCGTTCCCTCACCTAGTGTTTTTCTAATATTTTTCAAGTAATGACCATAGCGACAACAAGACTGAACAAGATGGGCAAGGGCAATAGTGAAGAGTGCTCCGGCAAACTTAGATGAACCTCCGAGTCTGGTTATCTTGTGTCTTTGTCAAGATTAGTATAGTCAAGAGTCTCTTGTAATTTTTTCTTCATTGAGTCTATCTTTATTAGGTTCAATTTGTAATAAACTTATATTTGAAATAAAATTCTATTTTGTTCAGATTATGTCTTGTCTTATGACTATGTTCTGATTGACACGACTGTTTAACTGCCACGTTCCGAGCAAACGACACGTTCCGCTGCTATCAGTTTGGGGTGTGACAGAAGGTGGTATCAGAGCCTAGGCTTTCTAAATCCCTAGGTCATTAAGTCCCAGTTATAGATTGAGTCGTCCCTGTCTGTCATCCCATTGAAATTCCGTGAGATTGGGTAGAGCTATGGGCTAACAAATAAAATATGTCTAATCTACGTTACATTAATGTCAAAGATATGAGCAATCATTACCATAAGACTTGTTTTGTAGGCTAAAATGGCTATCGAGAGAGCTCAATGGAGAGAAATGCAGCGTACCATCTAAGGGTTAACTCAGGCACTGCAACAAGTTGCACAAGGTGGAGCACAACATGGAGCCGGAGATTTGCATCGGAAGTTCCAAAAGATAAATCCCCCTAAGTTTAGTGGATCTACCGAACCGGATGAGGCGGAAGATTGGGTGCAAGAAATAGAGGGAACTTTCAGGATAATACAATGTATCGACCAAGAGAAGGTACTATTGAGAACCTATCAACTAGAAAAGGATGCTCGGGCATGGTGGGAATCCGTGGAAGCAATTTTGCCCAACAATCAAGTGACCTGGGATGAGTTCTTAGAACACTTCAATGAGAAGTATTTCTCGAAAAGAATTCACGAAAAGAAGGCTATGGAGTTCACGACACTAAAACAACGTAGTTTATGGATATCAGATTATGAAGCAAAGTTTTCTAGATTGGCCCGATATGCATCACATTTAGTCATCACGGAAAAGATGAGGGCAAGGAGATTTATGAACGGCTTGAAGGTAGAGCTTATTCCTCAATTAGCTCCGTTAGAGATTCAAACTTACACGGAGATGGTTAGGAAGGCATAACCATTGGAAGATGCTATGGATATGATGGAACGAATCAAAGGAAAAATTGCCAAGAAGGAGTTAGCAAATGGATCCAAGAACAAGGAACCCGTGAATGACAAGAATAGGTCCAATGGAAGTAACGGTTCCCGTAAGGACAAGAAACCCTGGAGTGATGATCAACAAATTGCTCTGGCCAAGGAAAAATGCGAGCATTGCAAGAAAGGAAGACACAAATCGGAGGAGTGTTGGTATAAACTTGGGAAGTGCATCCGTTACAGAAGCGAAGATCATAAAGTAGCCCGTTGTCCACTTTTAAAGGAGCAAGCACCGCGAGAGCAACAACAAGGTGAGCCAAAGCGTCAGGGCAGACTTCAAGCGTTGGAAGGTAACTCCAACCCATCCTATTGGATATGGTGATCTTAGTTCTTAACATGCTATAAGAATATATCTAGCTAGAATGCATGTTTTAAATATAGTGAGTTTACCCCACTGCTATGGAAAGGAACTATTGTGAATTTGAAGACCAAATTCTTTTAAGTGGGGGAGGGTATAGCACCCCGAAATTTTTAAGTATGTAATAAAATATAATAACTATAATACAATTATGGAAAATAAAATTTTGATAATAGAAATTGCCTAGATAGATAATGGGCCTAAATAATAATTAAAATGCTATAAATAAATTCTTTCAAAAGGGTTAAAGCCCACTAAGCCTTACGTTAAAAATTCACAAAGAAACCCCTTTCACATATTGAACTCTATTAAGAATAAAACCCAACAGTTAATGGGCTTAAAAGAGACCTAAAAGCTTTTGGGCCTTAAAGGGGCATACGTCCAACCACATAAATGGAATATACATATATATAAATCTATAGATAATAATAAAAGGTTCTCAAAACCATTCTCACGTTCGAACTGCATGAGAGGCTTACGGTTTTGTGTTCAAACAAGAAAGCAGCTGTGAATGAGGAAGGGATATGATCAATCAAGGGAATCCTCATCCCATTAGGATACATGCCATGCTAGGACTCGTAAGGCTCAGAAACACTATAAATATGAACCCCCACGGTGATGGCAGAGCCATTGTGCTCTTGCTACTACTGCTGGGTCTGCCGCGTCAACGTTCTGTGCATGAGGAGCATCGTTCAGTCATTTTCCATCTTCTTCCCACGTTCGTTCTTCTGCTGCGTGTTGCTAAGTGCTACTGCCGTTGTTGAACGAGTGGCTGCTGCTGTTGTCGTTATTGCAGTGAAGAAGCAAGGTTTCTTCTTCTTCCTCTACTACTACTCCTTCCCATCTCACGTCTTCACCATTAAAGCGTCGTCGAGGTAGGCAATCTCCCAAGCAAAACCCCAGTAATGATCATGTTAGATCACTAGAGCATGTAGACTACCTTCCATGATTTTTCCTGCTTGTATATGGCATGCATAACCTTGGTTTTTGAACGTCTGGAATCGTTACTGCATGAAAAGAAATTAGCGACCACTGCGTGGCTACTATTCCCACGAAACTGCGACCGTCCAAACGGGCGCTAATTAAGAAGAGACAGTACAGCTGCCGCTAATTCTTTTAGATAAATGATAATTACAGCATGTTCAAAATTCAATAACTATGGGACCATGTACCTAACAATCATGTAATGCATATTTCTGGAATCCCTATAATTTTCTCTATTTTCCCATGTCCTTAGATTTCTAAAAATCTTCTTGAATTGAAAGTAGTACTGTTCATCTCCTAATGAATAGTAAAACATGGAAATAACTATACCATTGTATCTGTAAACGTATCCAGTGGATGCGTTGCAACGTAAAACGTTAAAAAGAATGAGTGACCCGAACCCTGTCGCCTATTAAAATCTACGCCCGTGCAAACAGGCGCTATTTCCTAAAATTGATATATATATATAAATAGTTATATAACTAGCGCCTATCCCTGTGTCTCATATTAATGAACCTGTGCCCCTTTCATAAGGCGCTATTTCCTGTATTTTTTGAAAATGAATATATGTTAAGAAATAAGTAAAAGTATTGACGCCTTATATCAAGGCGCAGATTAAAGATACTGCGCCTCACCAAAGAGTCGCATTTTTTTTGGAAATTTCTTAAATATTCTAGAATTGCATGAAAGGACGCCTGAACAGTTGGCGCTAATTTAAATAGCAACCACTGCCAGGGCGCATATTTCCTATGACTGTTTTCCACTCGTGTTTGATCCATTGACCGTCGGATCTTGGCACCACTGTCTCATATCCGAGAATTGGTCCCTATTTTGTTTTCTATCATTTACACACTAACTCTCGGTGATGAATGGACCCTCCGCGGGATATTCCTTCCTTCAGATCGGTACTTTCTTCATTGGGACCTCCGTAAGTCTGCACTAGCCTTGGATTCCCTCAAGGCAGCCGAGCGAGTTATACCATAAAAACCCTCGTACAGAAGGCCGCTAACGTCCATAATACACAAAACACCGGTAAGTATTTTTCTAGACAATGGGTTTTAACGGTACAACCAGCTCGGCGTCCTAGTGAGAATCCCAGGCTCGTGGAGTCTTATGGAGGCCTTGAAATAAGATTTCCTAGTCCATTGGAAGGAATATCCAATGGAGAGGTTATCAAGTCCAAGATTGTGTACTTAATGTGTAAAGGTATAACTAATGACAACATACCGGAATATGTGCCATGTACTTAAGAAAATGACTCTTAGAAGAGAGATACCATGGCAAAATAGCGACTAAACCATGACTAGTCCATAAATCATATAAATTCAAGTTAATTACAAAAGTATATGATTTGATCATGCAAATAACATAAGTGTAAAAATAGTTCTAAGTGCATAAGGAATCATGAAATCTATTAGAATGCTCTGTTAACATAACTAGATATATGATAATAGCACTTGAAACATGAATAAAACTTACTTAACTAGGCTTATCATACATTAATTAGGGCCATTCTACATTAAGTTTCGGGTTAACTTAAATATAGAAATTAGCAACTCAAACAGTCTAGTGGAGGACTGTTTCACTAGGTCAAACGGTCTGTCGTGCGACCGCTAGGGTTTCTGGCGGTCTACAGGAAGACCGTTTCTTCCTGTGTTATAGAAAACTTAATAAAAATATTAATCTAAGACATATCATGCCTGAAAATCAATATGTATAAACTCCTACAGCATGATAGAATGAGTATGGGCCAACAATATGTGTGGGTTTGTGTAATAAACAAGAAAATTCTCCTTTTAACTTCAATCAGGGCTAAGAATTGTGCATGACTATACTAGATGCATAGTCCCTAATAAATCATAAATTTCTCGGTGTACAGTGCATGAAATCAACTGAAATCAGAGGGCTTTTATCCCTGACATAAAGTTTAAGTCTTTCATGAGATAACATATCTTTGTCCTGGGATTTAGACTTTGAATTTAAGGCTGGAAGTTAACACTAATTCTCTGCTCATCCTGAACTGAACCAACAACTTCACCCTCCTGTATATCCTGATTCCCTTGACCTAAAGATGTGAAATTTTGAGGGTAAGAAGAGGGTACTAAAAGGAATAATTTATTCTAAAGAACCTCTATCTAATTACCTCGTTTGGGGCTTCTATTTTCCTGATCTTCACTAGGCCGTTGCACGGATTCTTGGGTTATTGGTGTAGGATCGACAACTTTGGAAGCCTCTAACTCCTTGTAGACTTGTTCTCCTAGAACGAAATTTTGAGGGTAGTTAGACCTAAGTATTATGAACAAAAACTTCTAAAGAACTTACATCTAATTCGTCCTCCTTACCTTAGTTCCACGTGAGCCAATAGTAAGGGTCGCACTAGTTGGTTCTGGGGTCTTTTTATAGGGTTTAGCTAGGTTTCATAGATTTGAACGAACTTAGAGTCCTAATTAGGTCTTCAATTTGATCCTCAAGCCTTCTAGACTTACCTAATTAGTAGATAGCATCGATCCTAGGCGATTTGGATGCCCAAGTTCCAAGCTTTTCTTGTTCTCTTCCCTTCACGGAATCTGCAGAGCCTAGGGGTCTAATGCTAGACAGCTTTCCACTGCTATGCGGTCTCGCGATAGACCGTTTTTGATCTAGGCGCCGAATTTGAACTGTTTCAAACTCTTCCCCTTATTATCCATTTATTTATCTTATTTATCCATTTAAGTTCTGAATTTCCAGAAATTAAGCCTCTAGAATATGGGCCACCCCTTTTGGGCTTGGGTTTTAGGTCCTTTGGGTTCAATTAAATGGGCCTAATCTATTTATTAGTAGAAGGCCTTTACTTAATTAATAGTAATTCGTTTAATAGCTCATTTAAATATTTAATAATTCTATTTAAATCTAGAAAATTTTTAAAAAATTCTTGGGCATTACACCCTCCCCCACTTAAAAGAATTTGGTCCCCAAATTCAATACATAGATTTATGGAGAGTGTACTTACATTCAAATATCTCTGGAAATCTTTTGCGCATGGCTTCTTCCGTTTTCCATGTTGCTTCATGTGGACATGACTTGGTCCATTGGATCTTGACCATAAGAATAATTTTATTCCGAAGTTGCCGTACTTCTCATTCAATAATCTGGATTGGCTTTTGCTCATATGTCAAGTCCTTTTTAATTTCCAGGTTGTCGTAAGTGATGACATGGAATGGATCTGGTACATACTTTTTGAGCATCGAGACATGAAAAACATCATGAACTCCTGCTAATTGAGGGGGTAAAGCTATTGATACGAGACTTCACCAACTCTTTCAAGAATTTCAAAGGGGCCAATGAATCTTGGAGTGAGCTTATGATGCGGGACGGACACGGGAGACGACACTATATGGTGCCACCCTCGGACTCTAGATGAAGACGCGACCAGCAGCACACACCAGGGAGACACTAAGCCCGACACTACGAGCTCCTAGTGGTAAAACGTCGCTAACAGAAGTGGAAGCTCACTCGTCGTCCCAAGAGAGGGAAAGCGCGGACCGTGCGCGGTTAAGGAACCGGCGGAGGTCAAGGGTAGTCCGACTCAACTTCCGGACTCGGATCGAGTCGCGGGACGGGTCACTCTCACTCTCACAACGGTGACATGGACACACGGGCTAGTACCTACACTCTCGGCAGCGGCAAAAGACCGTATACTAGCTAAGCAAATGAACGCCAAGAGGTTCGGACCATTACCTCCACGCTCCCGGCGTGGCGAAGACAACCCCGGCCGAATCACGGACTCCCGGTTAAACAATATCACAGCAATACAAAGATTTGACCCACTCCACGCAGGGAGGTAAAAGGTCACATGTGGAGCCCGGGAATCACGCAACTCGGGTTGACGGGCAGCATCTTGATGTCGCCCGGCGGTGCCGAACTCCGCGTTTTAGTGCTTTCCGAACGGCGGGTTCTGCGGGCCCGTGGGGTCCACGGGTGGCGCTGGCCTCCGGATCTGCAGGAGTGGGTCCCACTGTGATGGGGACCCCTGGTGGCACGTCTCCACGGAAGGCGGTCGGCCGGGAACACCGACCGGTGGCCGAACAACTCCGATCTCCAAGCTTTTGGAATGCTGCCCACGGATTTCTGCTTGCTGTTTTCAGGTGCGCGCTCCGGCGAAAACAGCCGCTGCGGTCGATCCCGACGTCGGATCGGGACGCATGAGCTATCGTTGGAAAGCTCTCTTCAAATGCTTCAATCTAGACTCAAAGAGATCTGATGGATCTAGCCGGATCTAGACTTTAATGAATTTACAAATCCCTGTTGTACAGTAACCGAGACATCAGATTTACAGGGTACTTGTCTGAGAACCACCGTTGACCGCCTACTTTCCGTACGAATCAGACTTCAAGCTCTTCTTCAACTTTGTAGATATTCAAACCATGAAGCTGAGACAATTTTTAGAATTGGAGTTGGAGCTAGTGGTGATTTGATAGGATTTTTGGAGTGTCTGGTGGTCGGATCTGGGAACTGGCAGAAAGTACTGTAGCTAGGACTGAGAACGAATTTTAGAAAATATGAAATGGACGAACCAAAAATTAAAAAAAATGGTGGATGAAGGGATGGATGCAAGGGACACCCAGTTAAATTGGGCGAACTAACGAAAATCAAAACAAGGACCTAAGACTTGAAACTCTGGGTGGGTGGAAATGGAAACAGACAGTAGACAGATCTGGAAACTGTGATTGGACGAAAATCAAAAAATACCAAATGAGATCTTTATGACCAACCAAAATTCTGAGGATGTGCTGGACACCTCTGGGACATCCAGTAAAAGTTCCAGCTTGATCTGAGGCCGTGGCTGAGACTGAAATTTCGTGGAAGTGGCTGTGGTACTGCGTGGACAGAACTCCGGCGAAGGCGATGGCGGTGCGGTGGCGGCTCGTGGCGGCGGCGGCGATGACCGGAACTGATAGGGGAGGAGTCACACCTCCAGAGGCAACCTTCACAGCTGCAAGGGGGAAGAGAGGGGCGCACCAAGCTGGAGCTCCAACAATTTCTTGATTCCAAATGGCATTAATTCATCAAAATGGGAAAATACAAGCATATATAGGTCACCCATCTAATCCATCCTCCACCGTTGGATCTAGGGGTGTGAGATGGAGGGTTGGGATGGCTTGTGACCATTCCACAAAAATACAATTTAAAAAATAAGGGGGGAACAGCCTATTGACTAGGGGGGGAACAAGCTTGACATGGTAGGTGGGTGTTGGTTGGAAATGTTGACTATTTTGGTCCCTTGTCCCCCATGTGGACAATTGACCATTCAAACTTCTAGATGCCCCATGTGGCATGTTGACTGACCCCACGTGGGACCCTAGGCTGAGGTGGCCCAATGTGGTGGGGCCCGGGGGGCCCGTGCGGCCCACGCGGTCCGAAATGCTCGTAAGTCCCTATTACACTCAAAATGGCAAAACCGAATGCAACGAAATAAATACAAATGAAATACACATAAAGTCTAACTAAATATAATAAAGGGGGAGGCTCAAGGCGGAGTCTCCAGGCTGTCTCCGAGCCAGATGGATGCTGAGGTGGCTCGTGTCGTGCTCCGTGTGAGGTACCGGTGGCTCGGTGTGTCGTGCCGATCAACAGCTCGGGTGTCCGCACCAATTCTCCCCGGGTGGGAGAAACTCGACCCTGTCGAGTAAGGGTCTGCATCGCTCCTGTATCGCTCCAAAAGGTCCGGATCAATCCGCTGCAACTCGCCATGTGTGATCCATATGTCCTCAGTAGCGGGCCGTCCTCTCCATCGCACTAGGTAGCGCGGGTAAGATCCACTCCTGGTAACTGTCACTTGCTCGTCCAGTATACGATCTATGTGCTCACGCTGCCGTGAAAAAGTGGCTGGAGGTGGAAGTGGACACTCAGGTGTGGGATCACTCTCAAGGGGAGGAGATGGCTCAAAAGGCTCACTAGGGATCACCGCTGGGTCCCTATATGTAACAAGATCCGATACATTGAAGGTAGAGCTTATACCATATTCCTCGGGCAAGTCCACAACGTACGCATTGGATCCAACGCGTTTCAACACTCTGAATGGACCGGCTCCGTGAGCTTGCAACTTCTTAACGGTTCCAGAGGAAACCGTTCAGGTCTTACCCTGATCATGACGTATTCGCCCTCGTGGAACTCTCGGTGGTGTCGGTGGACATCGGCTAACTCCTTGTACCGTGCATTGCTGGCCTCAACTGTGACGACGGACATCGTCATGCAGACTCCTAACATGATTAGCAAAAGAAAAGAAACACAGGATGCACACACGACCTAACATGCTTAGCAAAAGAAAAGAAACACACGGATGCACACACGACCCTAAACAACCCTACAGTTAGTAAAACCCAATCATATGCAAGGTGGTCCAGGACATCCGAATGTGTGCCATGCATGCATTTGACATAACCGGAGGTTAATGTCATGGTGGACTCCTAGACATCCTACGATGCACCAACCATGGACATGGGGTTTGGATGTGGGAAGTCCGGGAGGTTTGGGTGGTTGAGGTGGGCCGGGGAAACCAAAGTCTTCATTACCCCCAAATGACGGTTCGGACCTACCATGTAAAGGTTGCCAGGCCCGAGTAGGAGGGGTGTGATAGTGGACTTCCTTAAAGAGGTGGAATGGAGGTTGTGGGCCAAAGGGCCCATGAAGAAAGGGATCGAAGGGATCAAAGAATGTGTGACCCCTCGATATGGATTCCCTCATTTCAAGGTCCCATGTGTGGAATTCTAGAAGGTGTTGATGGTCACCTTCATCCGTGAAGGGAGATGAGACGGTGGGGGTATGATGGTGGACTCTCTCGAAAAGGTGGTGTAAATATGGTGGGTCACGGAGTCCATAAGAGAATGGGTCGAAGGGATCAAAGAAGGTATGACCCCTCGGACTAGGCTTCCACAAATCACTGTCCCACATTTGGAAATCTTGGAGGTGTAAATGATCACCTTCATTCATTGCGAGAGATGGGACGACAGTCATAGGTAGAAAGTAAGATTCCTCCCTTGAGCAAAGGGGAATGAAGTCGGACTCGGCCGGCAAAGGGAGGAGTAGAAGAACCTCCGTGGTAACATGACCCACGGTGTACACGGAGGTGATGGACCCTAAGGATGGATGTGTGAAGCTACGACCTATAGGTCGGTCGAAGCGTGGGGCCAACAAGTGCGTAAATGTCAACTGCCGGTCTAATCCTTTAAGAAGATCATCTAATGTATCCACATGGTGACTAGACCGGAAGGTGGTATGGAATGAGTTGACCGGCACTAATGGTAGGGTAGGGTCCATGGATGGGAGGAGAGATGGGGCCAAGCCATTCTTGAGCCATCTAAGAAGTGGTTCGGCTATGAAAAGTGTACCCATTAGAAACACGGGTGGCTCGGGCTTTGGCGGCTCCAAATGAGAGGGCTCCGAAATAAGATCGGAAGGTGAGGTTTCTCCAACCCCTTTATCCCCTAGGGCTAGAGATGTCCGAGTGGGACACTGTCCGGCAAAGTGGCCAAACCCCTGGCAGCGATAACACTGTTGTCGTGATCCTCTACGCTCCTTGATAAGTGGGTCCCTACCCTTATCCTCCTGACGGACAGGGGGTGTAGGCAATGGGGCTCTCGTGGGTGGGGGAAGAGGATCCACCAAGATGGGGAGAGGACCTCGGGATGGCACTCTAGATGACACTGGATTGGGACTACCGGTTGCTACCTCCTTAGGGTCATGCTTGGTTCTATCTCGGCTAGGAGGTAGGCAAGGGGGAAGCAGGGACTCAATATAATCACACTTCCTATCCACCTTATCCAAAATGATTTGGAAGAGTTCGACAATGGTGGGGTGTGGAGTAGGAGTAATGTGGTGGACTCTCCCATATGAACTCGGCTTAGTCGTGGACCTAGGCTCTTCTACATGCGCGGCACGTTGCCTCCGATTATGGCCCCCTTGGGTGGATGTGATTGGGTGGGGTCGGTTGGAGGTGACCGGGCCGGGTAGGTAGACCTTCCTAAGTTCGTCCTTTATCTCATGCCACGACTCGATGGGCCTTTGTCTCCTAACCTCTCTCATGCGCTCAATGCTCTCCCATTTCCAGGCGGCTTTGTGGACATGCCTCTCTCGGGCAAAACTAACTTGCATGGCATCAGACATGGTGTAACATTCAAAATATTTATCCATGGTGGCCTCCCAATTGAGGTAGTCGCCCGGGTCATTAGAGCCATAAAAATCCGAGGCTTCGGGCCTACGGAAGGGGAGAGGATGGTTGCCAAGCCCATGGGTAGACCAACGACCATATTGCCTGAGTGATTGGGACTCCATGAGAAACTCGGAACTACAAGATGGGCATGATGACAAGAGACAAGATAAACCGACTAATGCAAACACACACTAGACAATGCACTTAGACCTAAACCAATATCCGGTAGGGGGCGGAGTTAACCGATCCAAAGATCACTCCCGCAAGTGTGCGGCCTTCTCGATAGGCGTAACCTACCGTTCGGACAACACCTTTTAAGATACCGAACTATCGAGATGAAATGCAATTTTAAAACACTCTTTTTTTGTTTTGAAAATAATGATGGTCCTAGACTTGACTTAGACCATGATGCATGCAAGACTATGCAAGACTACCCTAGACTCAACTCGCTCTGATACCAAACTGATGCGGGACGGACACGGGAGACGACACTATATGGTGCCACCCTCGGACTCTAGATGAAGACGCGACCAGCAGCACACACCAGGGAGACACTAAGCCCGACACTACGAGCTCCTAGTGGTAAAACGTCGCTAACAGAAGTGGAAGCTCACTCGTCGTCCCAAGAGAGGGAAAGCGCGGACCGTGCGCGGTTAAGGAACCGGCGGAGGTCAAGGGTAGTCCGACTCAACTTCCGGACTCGGATCGAGTCGCGGGACGGGTCACTCTCACTCTCACAGCGGTGACATGGACACACGGGCTAGTACCTACACTCTCGGCAGCGGCAAAAGACCGTATACTAGCTAAGCAAATGAACGCCAAGAGGTTCGGACCATTACCTCCACGCTCCCGGCGTGGCGAAGACAACCCCGGCCGAATCACGGACTCCCGGTTAAACAATATCACAGCAATACAAAGATTTGACCCACTCCACGCAGGGAGGTAAAAGGTCACATGTGGAGCCCGGGAATCACGCAACTCGGGTTGACGGGCAGCATCTTGATGTCGCCCGGCGGTGCCGAACTCCGCGTTTTAGTGCTTTCCGAACGGCGGGTTCTGCGGGCCCGTGGGGTCCACGGGTGGCGCTGGCCTCCGGATCTGCAGGAGTGGGTCCCACTGTGATGGGGACCCCTGGTGGCACGTCTCCACGGAAGGCGGTCGGCCGGGAACACCGACCGGTGGCCGAACAACTCCGATCTCCAAGCTTTTGGAATGCTGCCCACGGATTTCTGCTTGCTGTTTTCAGGTGCGCGCTCCGGCGAAAACAGCCGCTGCGGTCGATCCCGACGTCGGATCGGGACGCATGAGCTATCGTTGGAAAGCTCTCTTCAAATGCTTCAATCTAGACTCAAAGAGATCTGATGGATCTAGCCGGATCTAGACTTTAATGAATTTACAAATCCCTGTTGTACAGTAACCGAGACATCAGATTTACAGGGTACTTGTCTGAGAACCACCGTTGACCGCCTACTTTCCGTACGAATCAGACTTCAAGCTCTTCTTCAACTTTGTAGATATTCAAACCATGAAGCTGAGACAATTTTTAGAATTGGAGTTGGAGCTAGTGGTGATTTGATAGGATTTTTGGAGTGTCTGGTGGTCGGATCTGGGAACTGGCAGAAAGTACTGTAGCTAGGACTGAGAACGAATTTTAGAAAATATGAAATGGACGAACCAAAAATTAAAAAAAATGGTGGATGAAGGGATGGATGCAAGGGACACCCAGTTAAATTGGGCGAACTAACGAAAATCAAAACAAGGACCTAAGACTTGAAACTCTGGGTGGGTGGAAATGGAAACAGACAGTAGACAGATCTGGAAACTGTGATTGGACGAAAATCAAAAAATACCAAATGAGATCTTTATGACCAACCAAAATTCTGAGGATGTGCTGGACACCTCTGGGACATCCAGTAAAAGTTCCAGCTTGATCTGAGGCCGTGGCTGAGACTGAAATTTCGTGGAAGTGGCTGTGGTACTGCGTGGACAGAACTCCGGCGAAGGCGATGGCGGTGCGGTGGCGGCTCGTGGCGGCGGCGGCGATGACCGGAACTGATAGGGGAGGAGTCACACCTCCAGAGGCAACCTTCACAGCTGCAAGGGGGAAGAGAGGGGCGCACCAAGCTGGAGCTCCAACAATTTCTTGATTCCAAATGGCATTAATTCATCAAAATGGGAAAATACAAGCATATATAGGTCACCCATCTAATCCATCCTCCACCGTTGGATCTAGGGGTGTGAGATGGAGGGTTGGGATGGCTTGTGACCATTCCACAAAAATACAATTTAAAAAATAAGGGGGGAACAGCCTATTGACTAGGGGGGGAACAAGCTTGACATGGTAGGTGGGTGTTGGTTGGAAATGTTGACTATTTTGGTCCCTTGTCCCCCATGTGGACAATTGACCATTCAAACTTCTAGATGCCCCATGTGGCATGTTGACTGACCCCACGTGGGACCCTAGGCTGAGGTGGCCCAATGTGGTGGGGCCCGGGGGGCCCGTGCGGCCCACGCGGTCCGAAATGCTCGTAAGTCCCTATTACACTCAAAATGGCAAAACCGAATGCAACGAAATAAATACAAATGAAATACACATAAAGTCTAACTAAATATAATAAAGGGGGAGGCTCAAGGCGGAGTCTCCAGGCTGTCTCCGAGCCAGATGGATGCTGAGGTGGCTCGTGTCGTGCTCCGTGTGAGGTACCGGTGGCTCGGTGTGTCGTGCCGATCAACAGCTCGGGTGTCCGCACCAGCTTACCTTTGATACCGAATCTTTGAATACCTCGACCTGGAAAAACCTTAAGGAACACATGGTCTCCTACTTGAAATTCTAGGTCACACCTTCGATTATCAGCATATGATTTCTGTCTGTCTTGTGCCATCTGAAGTCTTTCCCGAATAAGTTTTATCTTCTCGGTAGTGTCCCTGATGATACCGGGACCGAGAAATTACCTTTCTCCTATTTCACTACAGCAAATAGGCGATCGACAACTTCTACCATACAGAGCCTCGAATGGTACCATTTGAATGCTAGCCTGATAGCTATTGTTATAGGCAAATTCCACTAGAGGTAAATGGTCGTGCCAACTTCCTCCAAAGTCAATAGCACAAGTCCTGAGCATATCTTCCACCACTTGATTTGTCCTTTCAGTTTGACCATCAGTTTGTGGATGAAATGCAGTGCTAAAATTAAGTCGGGTTCCTAATGAATGTTGAAGACTCTTCCAAAATTGTGATGTGAACCGAGGATCTCGGTTGGATATAATGGTGACAAAGACACCATGTAGTTTGACAATCTCCTTCATGTATAATGCTGCTAGTACATCCACAGACCATCGACTTTTGATTGGTAGAAAATGTACAGATTTAGTCAATCAGTCTATGATCACCCATATACCATCATGTCCTCCTCTTGTCTTAGGTAAACCCATGATGAAATCCATCCCTATACTTTCCCATTTCCACTCGGGAATATTCAAGGGGTGTAATTTCCCAGCGGGTCTTAAATGTTCTACTTTTACTTGCTGACAAGTGAGACAGCGAGCTACAAAATCTGCTACTTCTCTTTTCATGTTGGGCCACCAGAAGTTTTTTTTCAAATCTTGATACATCTTGGTAGCACTGGGGTGAATAGCATACCTTGATTTGTGAGCTTCTTCCATGATCAATTTCTTAGTGTCATCATGATTTGGCACACAAATTTGATCCGTGAATAATAGTCTTCCATTATTGGAGATAGAAAATTTAATTCTCTGATCAATATTATCCTTAATCTCCATCAATGTGGGGTCATTTTCTTGTAGTTGGACTATGTCCTCGATCAATGTAGGTTGAAACCTTATGTTGGCAATCCTACCTCCTTCTCCTTCTCTGTCAATATCAAGATTTATATGAAAAAAATCTTCAAGAAGACAAGTTATACCTTTCCTAAGGCTTTCTAGAGTTGCCATTGGTTTCCTGCTAAGAACGTCAGCTACAACATTTGCTTTCCCGGATAATATTGGATAGTAAATTTGAAGTCTTTGAGATACTCCAACCATCTACGTTATCGCATGTTTAACTCCTTCTGGGTGAAGAGGTATTTTAGGCTTTTATGATCTGAAAATATGATGAATTTCTCCCCATAAAGGTAATGTCGCCAAATATTTAGTGCGAATATAACCGCAGCCAATTCCAGATCATGCATAGGGTAATTTTCTTCATGGTGCTTTAATTACCTCGATGAATAACAAATCACATTTCTATTTTACATAAGGACGCATCCTAGGGCAATGCCAGACGCATCCGTATAGACTTCAAAACCACCACCCTCTGTCGGTAGCGTTAATATAAGTGCAGTGGTAAGGTGTTCTTTAAGAGTTAGGAAACTCTCTTCGCAATCCTTCGACCATATAAAAGGATTCTCCTTTCTTGTGAGTCTAGTCAAAGGGACAGCGATCTTTGAGAAATCTTTGAGAAATCTCCTATAATAACCAGCCAGACCTAGAAAACTTCTGACGTCAGACACGGTCGTCAGCCGACTCCAGTTCTTAATAGTTTCTATTTTAGAAGGGTCAACAACGATACCTTCCTTTGAAATAATATGGCCAAGGAAAGAGACCTTCTTTAACCAAAACTCGCACTTGCTAAGCTTTGCATAGAGTTTGTGCTCTCTTAGTGTTTGCAAGGCTATTCTTAAGTGCCCTTCATGTTCCTCCTTCATTTTGGAGTATATAAGAATGTCATCAATGAAGACGACCATAAATTGGTCGAGATAAGGCCTGAAGACATTATTCATAAGTTGCATAAATGCTGTCGGGGCATTGGTTAACCCGAATGGCATTACCACGAATTCATAGTGGCCATATATGCTTCGAAAAGTAGTTTTATGTATGTCTTCGTCTTTGATCTTGAGCTGATGATAACCTGACCTGAGGTCTATCTTGGAGAAATATTCTGCTCCTGAGATCTGATCAAAGAGTTCATTGATACGCGGCAACAGATATTTATTCTTAATTGTGAGTTGATTTAGTCACCGGTAGTCGATACATAGCCTGAGGGATCCATCCTTCTTCTTGACGAATAGAATTGACGCATCCCAAGGGGATGTGCTAGGTCGAATAAAACCCTTGTCTAATAACTCCTGAACTTGTTTCTTCAATTCCTTGAGTTCTGTGGGGGATATCCTGTAGGGAGCTATTGAAACAGGTGCTGCTCCGGGACTGAGTTCAATGAAGAAGTTTACTTCCCTTCCGGGTGGTAAACCTGGTAAATCTGATGGAAATACATCGAGAAACTCGTTCAGAATGGGAATATCCTCTAAGATGATCTCCTTGGATTCGGTAATAATTACGGAAGCAAGAAAAGCTTCAGATCCTTGCGAAATAAGTTTGCAAGCGTGAAGAGATGAAATAATAGCAGGATGTTTCCTATACTTGATACCAAGGAAGGAAAACCTTGGAAGACCTGGTTTCCTAAAAGAGATAATCTGATTGCGGTAGTTTATATAGGCATTGTGGTCTACAAGCCAATCTACACTTAAAATAGCATCGTAGCCCTCCATGTCAAGGCATACGAGGTTTGCTGGAAGATTATGACCTTCTACCATTACCTCACTATCAGGATAGTAATTTGGAAGTTCTGTTCCAGGACCTAAGGGTGTAGTAATAGCATGGTCCGAAGGTAGAGGAACTGATGAAATTGGTACGAATGCAGGATGGTAGATATAAAGGAATGAGAAGCACCAGTATCAAATAGTACGAATGCAGGATGGGAATAAATTTGGATAGTACCTTCCATTGGCCTATCATTCTTGGGCGCTTCTTCTTCTTCCATAATAGCATTAAGATGGGCTTGTCGCTTACGTCCACCACCGGAATATTATTCCTTCATAAGGGGGCAATCCGACATGCGGTGCTTCCGACTTCCACATCGTAAATAAGCACCGAGACGCTTCCAACATTCTTTGGATGAGTGACTGAACTTCTCGCAAAATGTGCAAGCCACCATGACTTGCTTATCTTCTTCTTTGACCTTCTTGTACTTGTGGTAGCCACTACCACTCCCGTTCTGGGATCTCTTCTTGCTATTATGGGATTTGTAAGGTTCCGTGATACTAAACTTTCCCCTCTTTTCATGCCGATCAGACCTTCGGCTAGGCTCCTCTCCTTTTCCCATAAGTTTTTCGACCTTCTCCAAGGTCCTTTCCCATAGATGTGCCCGTTGGACCATCTCCGCATATGTACGGATATTCTGAGTCCCAAGTTGTTGAATAAAGTCGGGCCTCAAACCGTCCATAAATCGGTTAGCTTTTAATACGTCGGTACTAACCAGATGAGGAGCATAAGGCGCCAGCCTAGAAAATTGGAGTTCATACTCTGGTACTGACATCATGCCCTGGCGTAATGAAGCAAACCCCATAGCCTTCCTCTCCTTAACATGTTCGGAGAAGTACTTTACTCGGAAGAGGGTAAGGAACCCTAATAGTATGTGGTGCATCTTGAGGCAGTGCCAGAACAGACTTCCACCATGTACGGGCATCTTTATTCAGTTGGAACGTGGCAAGATGAACCTTCTCCTAGTCGGCACATTGCATAACTTCAAATATGCGATTCATTTCATCAATCCAATTTTCAACTTCATCGAGATTAGAGGACCCAGAGAACCTTGGAGGATTTAAACTCTAAAAATTTCGGTGTAGGTCTCTAGCTGTTGCCCCTGCGCCAGCTTGGTCCATATTATGTAATGCTTGAGTGAGACCTGCAACGGTCTGCTGCATACCGTTCCAGTCAACACGATGAGCCATCGTAAGAATGAGGTACCTGAGAAGAGTAATGAATTTGTTAATTCTAATGGAATGAGTGGGGTTAATCTTAGAAATAATTCTAATTACTATATCATCCCCATGTTCTACCCAATTCTTCTCACATGGGTTGGAAGTTTTCTTTCTTAGTTTCATAGGTGTGGGTCCTTAAACCTTGGACTTAACCTATGACATGACTTTTCCCTAGGACTTCTAGTCCTATGCTCTGATACCACTCTAACTGTCATGCCCCGAGCTTTTAGTACAGCGGAAGTGTTGAAGTTAGATGGAAGGCTCTATCACCACAGGATGTGGATCTAGAGGGGGGGTGAATAGATCAACTGGCTATTTAAAAATTAGGCCTAGAATCAAATGCGGAATTAGAAAAATACTAAACGAACACAGCTAATGCACCGAATGAAACACACAAGATCTGCTGAACAAGCAATCAAACACACGAGAGGCACAAGACTTTTAGGTGGTTCGGTTAATCCGACCTATGTCCACCCCACATTCAACTCGAATGTGGATTACTGCTGATACACAGCTTCAATCTGCTGGGCTCTACAGCTTGCCAACAACGGCTGGGGCTTACAGCTTATCCCGACCAGAGGAACACCCTCTGCAACAGCTGAGCTTCACAGCTTGCTCTGCTGGGCACTACAGCTTAGCCGACCAGAGGAACACCTCTGCAACCCGCTGCCTCACAGCTTGAAAACCGCTGACTAACAGCTTGATAGAACAAGAGTTTTCAAAGAGAAAATAGTAAGACTGAAAATAAACAAAACACACAATCGAATGGAAGAAAACCAAAACGACTGTAGCTCAAGGTTGAGCAATATCAGCTCTGGTAACTGGACCAAGAGACTGATTCACAAGCTCTCACAATAACTCTCTCAACTCATCTCTCTTTTTCTTCTTCTCTCCTTTTCTTCTTCTCTGCTTTTCTTCTCTCACAGTGGATCTCGGTGGCTGCTGCTTCAGACTGGATGTATAGACTTCGCCAACTTCGATCAGCCTTACAGAAGATGAAGACTGATATATATAACAGCAGCAGGTGGATAAGGGCGCGTGGCTTCCACGTTTTCCCGCCCAAGGAATTCTCCAGATTCGAGGTGCTTCCATCCACGTGACAGTATCTGGTCACCTCGTCCTCCTGGGATCACGAGCCATGTCAGCAATCTCAGTAGAGAATCCCTGTCAGACAGAGTATTGGATGATCAGATTAAATAACAACTCTGTATAGACTTATCAGAAGAACTGCGTTGTATAGACTTCATATAAGTGAAAGCTATGTACAGACTTGCTGTATGAAGCAACCGCTGTACAGACTTAGGTGATATGAAGACTGTCAATGTATAGACTAAGTGAAGATCAATGCAATGTACAGACTTCGCAAATGAAGATGCAATGTGTAGACTTCAGTGAGAAGATGCAATGTGTAGAACTTCAGTGAGACTCAATTGAAGACAGACGATGTATAGACTTCAAACTGATGCACGATGTACATACTTCATGAGACTCGAATGAAGACAAGCGATGTATAGACTTCACGACTGATGAATGCAATGTACAGACTTTGCAAGATGCGAAGAAGTTGAGTGTATAGACTTCACGATGTGAAGACTTGTCAACAAATGACTGTACAGACTTGAGGTAAAGACCGATGTATAGACTTTCTAAAAGAACGTCTGTATAGACTTGAAGCAATGGAAAACATCGACTGTATAGACTTTGAACTGCAACGTAGGCAAAGGCATCGATGTATAGACTTCGAAGCTGAACGTATGTAAATAACCCAATGTGCAGACTTTGAATCGCAACGAAGGAACAGATGCCAATGTACAGACTTTGGCAAACAACGATGTACAGACTTGGCCGAACAGTCTAATGTATAGACTTGAGGCATGGAGGCCAATGTACAGACTTTACCTCGTGCAAGCTACAGTGAATGAATGTATAGACTTCGAACACCTCTTGAGCTCTGCATAGACTTTGCAGTCAACAGGCGATGTATAGACTTTGGAGTCTGAGACCAATGTACAGACTTTGTAAAACAGAAGCCTGTATAGACTTGAAAGATCAAGACGCTAAGGAAGACGGTCATTGTACAGACTTAGATGCCATTGACAAATGCATGCTACAGTCCAATGTGTGGACTTACATGAGACGCTCATTGAGACGGTCATTGTACAGACTTAGTAACACAGAAGTCTGTATAGACTTGGAAGATCAAGACGCTAAGGATCGCCTGACACCGTCCAATGTACAGACTTTGCCTTAGACTCTAAATGAGACGGACAGTGTATAGACTTAGCCAATGCAATGAGTTGACGCTACGGTATATGTCAATGCAATGAGTTGACGCAATCCAAAGTACAGACTTTATTCTAGCAGGTAATGTAGCAATGTATATACATTGATCTTGAACGTGCAGTGTATAGACTATGCAATGCACTGTGGATGTATGGACTTGGCAGTCGACGGGCAATGTGTAGACTATGCACAACCAGATGAGTCGACTCATGAGAACAGGGGGTCGACCCATGACAATGTATACACTTTGCAATCGACAGGCAATGTACACACTTGCTAGGATGCTGCAATAGACACAGACAGTGTACAGACTTACGTTACTGAAGCAGTGTATATACACTGAGACTTTGAGTGTGTGTTCAGTGTGAAAACAAGATAAAATGCATATAACACACAGACAATCTGATAAAGTATTTCATCAAAACATAAACAGTGTTGCCAATCAATCAAAATAATGTGTTGCCATATGAAGTAAAGTTACATGTCAACACCATCAACACAGAGAGTCACAACAATCTCCCCCTTTTTGATGATGGCAACCCCCTATCATATAGAGTAGCAACATCCTGTCATACAGATGCATTTTTGATGAAGACATGATTTGTTATTCAGATTGTTATGCAGATGCATGTAGATGCTATGAATGACATGCTGCATGCTACAAAATGTAAGCAACTCCCTGCTAACAAAATTTCCCCCTTTTACCATACCATGATGCAGATGCATACACTCCCCTGAATGCAGAATTCTCAATTCAGAATTCTCCCCCTGAACTGAAGGAATGAATTCAGACAATATTCTCCCCTTTGCCATCAACAAATAGGAGGGAAAGTGAGTGCAAGGGAAGGAAAAAGAAGGTTCAGCTGACTGGCATTCTTAGCAAGTAGTTCAGAAATTAAGCAACTAAAGCACAGAACCTTCAGTCATATGAACTGAGAAACGGCTTAGAAATTGAAATTCTGGTTTAAAGGTTATAAAAATGAGAGTTCATGCACTACATTCATTGGATAAGGTAGATGTGCATGATAAAATAATAAACCAGAGTCATATTTACATGAGAGATTCAGTTTCAGAATATCTTACTTTCATAGACTCAGTAAAATGTGTTAAGAGAAACCATGTCATGTATTGAAATTAAACAATTGACATCCATGAAATTTCTTTGAAGGAACAGCATTTTCAGTATTATTTCATTAGGGCATTCAGGTACCAAAAGTCTTTTTGCGTAAGGGTATACATTTATCAGACGCCAATACCCCTAGATACTCAACATGATGGACCATCTTGCCTATGATCAAACTCAATAGAATTGATTGACACCTTTTTGTGTGAGGGTACACGTTTATTAGACGCCAGTTACCCCCAGGTACTCAGTGAAAACAACCTACTGTTTTGATCATTTTATACAGAGATAGCTGATACACCTCATGACATGAGTGGTGTCCACTTCTTTGATGGATCACTCAGTTTCTCAGTGATTTACCAGTCATTGCTCTGTCAATGCTATTTTTCAAATAATTTTCAATATTTTTCAATATCTTTCTTAGCTGCCCTTTATTTGTTTCAGAATGACTTGTTTAAGGACAATACACATACCTAGCTTCTCTAACATGATTTCAGATGAGTTTTAGATTTCAGATATAATTAGCTTTGTCTGACATGAAATAAGATAAGGTTGAGAGCTTTATCAATTTTCAGCATCCTTATTTACTGATTGTAGTCTTTCAACTCTAAAGATTATAAATTTTAAACCATTAAGTCAGTCTTTAAGCAATTAAAGTTCTTATGAAAGAAGAAATCTATTTTCTATTGCTTAATATTAGAACTGACTAAAAGATTGCCATACTGTCAGACTCAATCATTCAGAGTCAAGGATTGAATAGACAGCGTCGACGCTGGGAGTTCAAGGCGTCTACGCATCAGTTGAAGAGGCAACAGTATAAGACACTGAGATAGTGTCAGTGCATCGACTCCATGCTATTGCAGCGTCAACTCATCAGAATAATGAAACAGAGATATTCACAGATCTAGTTCACTGCATCAACGCCACATTATAGCAGCGTCGACGCAGCAGTTCACCTTGAAATTCTGACAAGACTCCCCCTGTCTATATGCATGCAATTTTTACAAAAGATGACAGATCAAATGATTTTGAAGTTCATGCTTACTCAGACTATCTTATCGTGCAGTATGACCCATGCAGAAATATAGACATATTATGCATCTAGACATATATATGCAATGATGATCATGAGTGCAATAAAAAATATGAGAGTCATGCATTATCATAAGTCTGTTGCACAATGTTTATGCAATCTATCAACAGCAAGTCCAAATCAGAAGTTTATTCAAAGCAGCTCAAAAGTTTTATTCAAGTCAACAAAGAGTTCATTCATTATGCTGAAATTTACAGAAGCCAAGTTCTCTTCTAAAAAATTTAAAATTTTCATTTCCAAGTGGCTTAGTAAAGATATCAGTAACTTGTTTGTCTGTTTCAATGAAGTCCAGTTCAATTTCCTTTTTGTTCACAGCATCTCTTAGAAAATGATGTTTTATTTCTATGTGCTTAGTCCTAGAATGATGAACATGATTTTTAGCAAGGCATATGGCACTAGTATTATCACATAGAATTGGAATGCATTCCAGTTTTATCTGATAATCATCTAGTTGGTGCTTAATCCAAAGTACTTTGGTAGCACAATTACTTACTGTAACATATTCAGCCTCAGCTCTAGACAAGGCTACAGTGTGTTGCTTCTTAGATGCCCAAGATACTAGACAGCCACCAAGGAATTGACAGTAGCCACTAGTGCTTTTTCTATCTACTCGACACCCAGCATAATCAGCATCAGTGTAAGCTAGAAGCTCTAACTCACACCTAGCAGGATACCATAATCCTAGCTCTTGGGTGCCTAGCAGATATCTAAAAATCCTTTTCACTGCTTTAAAATGATTTTCTTTAGGACTGGCCTGAAACCTAGCACATAATCCTACAGCGAATTGAATATCAGGCCTAGATGCTGTTAAGTAGAGAAGGGATCCGATCATACCTCTGTATAACTTCTGGTCAAATGGGTTACCTTTAGTGTCTTCATCCAAGCTTGTAGAGGTACCCATTGGAGAAGCTATCTCTTTAAGGTTATCCATCTTGTATTTCTTGAGTAGATCCCTTGTGTACTTGGACTGAGTTATAAACATTCCATCCTTTGTTTGTGTAACCTGCAGTCCAAGAAATAATTTGAGCTCACCCATTGAGCTCATTTCAAACTCATTAGTCATTGTTTCAGAAAATTCCTCACACAATTTGGGGTTAGTTGACCCAAAAATGATATCATCCACATAAATCTGTACAATAAGAATTTCAGAATGACTCACCTTTGTAAACAAGGTCTGATCAACTACTCCTCTAGTGAAATTTTGATCAGTGAGAAACTTGCTCAACCTGTCGTACCAAGCTCTGGGAGCTTGCTTAAGACCATAGAGAGCTTTATTTAATTTGTAAACATGATTAGGGAAATCTAGACATTCAAACCCAGGGGGCTGTCTAACATAGACATCCTCATTAATTTCCCCATTCAAGAATGCAGATTTTACATCCATCTGCTGGAGGATTATACCTAGGGAACATGCATAAGCTAATAAAATTCTAACAGCTTCTAATCTGGCTACAGGGGCAAATGACTCTTCAAAGTCAATACCAAACTCCTGGTTGTACCCCTGAGCAACAAGTCTGGCTTTATTTTTAATAATATTCCCTGATTCATCAGATTTATTCCTGAAAACCCACCTAGTCCCTATGACTGTTCCATGATCAGGAGGTGGGACCAAGTGCCACACCTTGTTCCTGTCGAACTGATTAAGCTCCTCATGCATGGCATTAATCCAATGCATATCCTTGAGGGCACAGTCAATGGACTTGGGTTCAATTTGAGAGACAAGAGCATATGCATTTAATTCATCCTGAATTCTAAAGTGACCTCTAGTTCTAGGGGGATCATTCAGATTGCCAATGACATTATTCACAGGGTGATCTTTAAGATATCTAATATTAACAATCTGAGTTTCAGGAATTTCACTTACCTCCCCCTGAACTTCAGGTTCTTCTTCATTTTGCTCTTCTTTATCTTCCTCACCATCAGACTGGTCTGCAGAGTTTTCATCTTTCAAAATGTTCCCATCTTCGTTCCTGCAATAACCATGGTTAGTTTCCATCAAGGTTTCATCAAAGATAATGTGTGGAGATTCTTCAACAATTTTTGAGTTTAAATTGAACACTCTATAAGCCCGGGTGTTTTCAGAATAACCGAGGAAGATTCCTGGTTCACCTTTTGGCTCAAATTTATCAAGGTCCCTCTTGTCATTTATATGTATAAAACATTTACAACCAAAGACCTTGAAGTGGGCGATTGAAGGTTTCTTACCTCTCAAAATCTCATAAGGGGTTTTCTGGGTGAAGGTCTTACCATTGCCCTGTTAATTACATAACAGGCTGTGTTGACTGCTTCAGCCCAGAATTTTCTTGGCAGTTGACCTTCAACTAAGAGAGTTCGGCCCATTTCACTAGAGTTCTGTTCCTCCTTTCGACAACACCATTCTGCTCAGGTGTCCTGGTGAGGAGAACTTATGATGAATCCCACTTGACCTGCAAAATTCTTCAAAGTGTGAGTTTTCAAACTCACCTCCATGATCAGTCAAAATATTTTCAATTTTCTGATTTATTCTTATACAGAACTCCTGAAATTCTGAGAATGCATCACTCTTATTAGATAAGAAATAAACCCAAGTATACCTAGAAAAGTCATCTACCATAACAAACCCATACCTCCTCCCTGATAAGCTGACAGATCTGGTTGGCCCAAAAAGGTCCATGTGTATCAGCTCATAGGTTTGGAAGACAGATTTTCAGTTCTAGACTTAAATGACTTTCTAGTTATCTTTGATTGAGTGCATGCATCACAGATTTTATTTTCTTTCTTGAAGGAAACTTCAGGAAGTCCTCTAACCATGCTATGCTTGTTTAGTTTATGCAAAATGGTATAACTAGCATGGCCTAACCTACGATGCCATAAAAATGCTAAATCTTCTCTATTGGCAGTAAGACATAGGTTAGAATGCTGAATATCATCTAGATCTATCATGTATGTGTTATTTATTCTTTTTCCAGAGAATTTTATAATTTCTGAATCAGGTTCAAAAACCTTGCAGCATTGAGAATCAAATAAAACCTTATGACCCTTATCACACAACTGGCTGATACTAAGTAAATTGTAAGCTAACCCTTCAACCAGCATAACATCATCAATGCAGCAGGTAGAACACTTACCTACCTTACCTGATCCAATGATCCTACCCTTTGTGTTGCTTCCAAAGGTGACAAGGCCTCCTAGCTTTTCAGTTAGCATGCAAAACTTGGCCTTATCTCCTGTCATATGCCTGGAGCAGCCACTGTCCAAGTACCACAAGTTGCTCTTGGCTGCCAGGCATACCTGCACACACAATTAGGGCAAAGAGGTTGGAACCCAAGTCTGATTGGGCTCCAATGCAGATGAAGTGCAAGTAAAGAAAGAGAGCATGGTTTTGGGAATCCACATTTGTTTGAAGCAGTTCTGTTCAGTGGATTTTCCAGATTTCTTTTTGTTTTACTTTTTCTTGTTGACTTTCTTCTTATTTGCACCAACACAGTTATTCACAGAATTGTTGTTGTTGTGCCAATGCTTCGGCCAGGTTGCATTCATAAAGTTTTGGCCATAGTAGTTCTTGGGCTGGCTGTGGAAATGTTGGTAATTCCTAGGCATCCGACTACCATACCCATTTTCCCAATTTCTGACATAGGGTCTGTAAAAGTGTGTAGGTTGATGAACATACCCTGTATACATCCCTTGAGTTCTAGTCCACCCACACCCATTAGGATAGATTGGCTGTGTGGGGTAGTAGGACTGAACTCTAGGTGGATTGAATTTGTTGGGCTGACTTCTGAAAATATTTTGTCTTCCCTACACCCTTGACCCTGCTGACCTATTCATAGGTTTTGGTTGGGTCCTTTTCTGTGATGATGGTGGTGAAGACTTTTTGGCATTGACATGGGGTTTGTTTACCTGAGCAGGCTGACCCCTAACCTTGGGTTGAGCACTAGAGCTAGGTTTGGAAGTCCCAATTCTACTAGGCTCACCTACTTTCTGTTTGCCCTTCTCCTCTGCATTTAGCCTTTTCAGATTCAAATTTGTCTTTACAGCATTATTAGAATTCATGTTGATCAGAGGTCCTTTCTCCTTTTGTGCAACAAAGGAAATAGTTTTCATTCCAAAGCTTTAGTTGCACTAGAGTTGAATCCTAGGCCCTCTCTTCTGAAATTTACCTTTGACCCCAATAATGCATCTAAATTTTCAGATCCTTGGGTCATTTTCTCAATTATTTTTAGCTTATCCTCATTATCTTTCTGAACTTCATCAATAGATTTTTTCAACTCATTATTCACATTGAGGACAGCTTCATATTTTTCAGAAACAATTTTTATCTCATTTTCATAATTCTGAATTTTCAGTTTCCATGCATCAATTTCATTGTCTAATCTCACATTTTCTTCCTTAGAGATTTTCAGTTCTTTATTGATTTCTTCAAATTCAGAACATGTGAGTTTCAGCTTACTGTTCTCAGTTTCTAAGCAGGCAATTTTATCAGACAATGAAGTATCATTTTGCATGATTTTAATTTTTCTTCGTAGATGCCTGTTTTCTTTTCTGACCTCATCTACTCTATCAGTAAGTTCATCATAAGCAACCATCCAATCAGTAATAGTAAAATTTTCATAGCGAGAGGATACCTCATCAGATTCTTCCTCTCTATCTTCTGAGCTGGTTGCCATGAGACAGATTGGCTTCTCAGCTTCAACTTCACTGTCCGAAGTGACGCTCAAGGATCCCTCGTCCTCATCACTCCAGGTACTCACCATAGCTTTCCCTTTTGTGTTCTTTTTCTTGGACTTGTCCTTGAGGTTCTGATTTGTCGACATTCAGCTTTAAAGTGACCCGCCTTCCTGCATTGATAGCAAACATTAGTTTCAGCTTTCTTTACAGGGTTTGATTTATACCTTGTGTCTCGGCGGCCACTGTTGGGATTTCTTCGGCTGAATCTTCTTCCTTCCTTCTTGAGAAATCTCCGGAATTCCCTAGTAATCATGGCAATATCAGCATTTGCCACTTCTTCTTCAGACAAGCTCTCTTCAGTTGATGATCGTTGGGGCTGGATCGACTGGATCTGCTAGCACCAGCCTTCAGAGCTATAGGCTTCCTCTTTCTGTCAGCCTCCTCTATCTTCGGCATATTCATCTCATAAGCCATTAGAGATCCGATCAGCTCATCTGCCTTAGTATTGTGCAGATCTCTTGACTCTTCCATAACTGTGGCCTTGGTGTGCCAAATTGGAGTCAAGGATCGCAAGATCTTCCTGACTACATCATACTCAGAATATTTTTTCCCGAAGCCTCTGAGACCATTTGTGATAATAGTCAGCCGAGCATACATTTCTTTGATCGTCTCATTAGGCTTCATCTTGAAAGCTTCGTATTCTGAAACCAGTAGATTAGTCTTAGTCTCTCTGACTTGTGAAGTCCCCTCATAGATGACTTCAAGTGCATCCCACATTTCCTTCGCTGAGGAGCAGGCAGATATTCGTGAGAACTCGGTGGGATGCAGAGAGCACTGGATTGCATTGATTGCACTCCAGTTGAGCGTGGACCTTCTAATTTCCTCCTTGGTCCATACATCTTCATTTGGGGACAGCTCGAAAGGTCCCTTGCTAACCACCTTCCAAATTTCATAATCTTTAGCCCTCAAGAATACCTGCATACGGTGCTTCCAGTATGCGTAGTTGGTTCCATCGAAGTATGGGGGCTTGGATGTGGAGTGTCCTTCAGCTATCATCCCTCTTCCGTCCATCTGTGCTTATCCTCTTCGGGCGGTAAGTCCCTGTAGAAGAGTCTAGCTCTGATACCAAGTGTTGAAGTTAGATGGAAGGCTCTATCACCACAGGATGTGGATCTAGAGGGGGGGGTGAATAGATCAACTGGCTATTTAAAAATTAGGCCTAGAATCAAATGCGGAATTAGAAGAACACTAAACGAACACAGCCAATGCACCGAATGAAACACACAAGATCTGCTGAACAAGCAATCAAACACACGAGAGGCACAAGGCTTTTAGGTGGTTCGGTCAATCCGACCTACGTCCACCCCACATTCAACTCGAATGTGGATTACTGCTGATACACAGCTTCAATCTGCTGGGCTCTACAGCTTGCCAACAACGGCTGGGCTTACAGCTTATCCCGACCAGAGGAACACCCTCTGCAACAGCTGAGCTTCACAGCTTGCTCTGCTGGGCACTACAGCTTAGCCGACCAGAGGAACACCTCTGCAACCCGCTGCCTCACAGCTTGAAACCGCTGACTAACAGCTTGATAGAACAAGAGTTTTCAAAGAGAAAATAGCAAGACTGAAAACAAACAAAACACACAATCGAATGGAAGAAAACCAAAACGACTGTAGCTCAAGTTGAGCAATATCAGCTCTGGTAACTGGACCAAGAGACTGATTCACAAGCTCTCACAATAACTCTCTCAACTCATCTCTCTTTTTCTTCTTCTCTCCTTTTCTTCTTCTCTGCTTTTCTTCCTCTCACAGTGGATCTCGGTGGCTGCTGCTTCAGACTGGATGTATAGACTTCGCCAACTTCGATCAGCCTATACAGAAGATGAAGACTGATATATATAACAGCAGTAGGTGGATAAGGGCGCGTGGCTTCCACGTTTTCCCGCCCAAGGAATTCTCCAGATTCGAGACAATTCCATCCACGTGTCAGCATCTGCACACCTTGTCCTCCTGGGATCACGAGCCATGTCAGCAATCTCAGTAGAGAATCCCTATCAGACAGAGTACCGGATGATCAGATTAAATAACAACTCTGTATAGACTTATCAGAAGAACTGTGTTGTATAGACTTCATATAAGTGAAAGCTATGTACAGACTTGCTGTATGAAGCAACCGCTGTACAGACTTAGGTGATATGAAGACTGTCAATGTATAGACTAAGTGAAGATCAATACAATGTACAGACTTCGCAAACGAAGATGCAATGTGTAGACTTCATGAATGAAGATGCAATGTGTAGACTTCATGAATGAAGATGCAATGTGTAGACTTCATGAGACTCAAATGAAGACAGACGATGTATAGACTTCAAAGCTGATGCACGATGTACATACTTCATGAGACTCAAATGAAGACAAGCGATGTATAGACTTCACGACTGATAGATGCAATGTACAGACTTTGCAAGATGTGAAGGAGTTGAGTGTATAGACTTCACGATGTGAAGACTTGTCAACAAATGACTGTATAGACTTGAGGTGAAGACCGATGTATAGACTTTCTAAAAGAACGTCTGTATAGACTTGAAGCAATGGAAAACATCGACTGTATAGACTTTGAACTGCAATGTAGGCAAAGGCATCGATGTATAGACTTCGAAGCTGAACGTAGGTAAATAACCCAATGTGCAGACTTTGAATCGCAACGAAGGAATAGATGCCAATGTACAGACTTTGGCAAACAGCGATGTACAGACTTGGCCGAACAGTCCAATGTATAGACTTGAGGCATGGAGGCCAATGTACAGACTTTACCTCGTGCAAGCTACAGTGAATGAATGTATAGACTTCGAACACCTCTTGAGCTCTGCATAGACTTTGCAGTCAACATGCGATGTATAGACTTTGGAGTCTGAGACCAATGTACAGACTTTGTAAAACAAAAGCTTGTATAGACTTGAAAGATCAAGACGCTAAGGAAGACGGTCATTGTACAGACTTAGATGCCATTGACAAATGCATGCTACAGTCCAATGTGTGGACTTACATGAGACGCTCATTGAGACGCTCAATGTATAGACTTCGCCTGACACCGTCCAATGTACAGACTTTACCTTAGACTCTAAATGAGACGGACAGTGTATAGACTTAGCCAATGCAATGAGTTGACGCTGTAGTGTATGTCAATGCAATGAGTTGACGCATTCCAATGTACAGACTTTCAAGCCTAAAGGCCAATGTGTGTACTTGCACAGTAGCTTCAAAGTATAGACTTGATATGTGTGCTTCGGCTGTACAGACTTCACTCTAGCAGGTAATGTAGCAATGTATATACTTTGATCTTGAACGTGCAGTGTATAGACTATGCAATGCACTGTGGATGTATGGACTTTGCAACGATGGGCAATGTGTAGACTATGCACAGACAGATGAGTCGACTCATGAGAACAGGGGGTCGACCCATGACAATGTATACACTTTGCAATCGACAGGCAATGTACACACTTGCTAGGATGCTGCAATAGACACGGACAGTGTACAGACTTACGTTGCTGAAGCAATGTATATACATTGAGACTTTGAGTGTGTGTTCAGTGTGAAAACAAGATAAAATGCATATAACACACAGACAATCTGATAAAGTGATTCATCAAAACATAAACAGTGTTGCCAATCAATCAAAACAATGTGTTGCCATATGAAGTAAAGTTACATGTCAACACCATCAACACATAGGAGTCACAACAGGAAGACGATTTCGGGAACGTGAACAGCCGGCATGGTAAGCCTCTCGCAAGTAATATAATCAGAGCGCAAGACAATCACATAAAAGTAATTGCACAAGTAATTAACTAAAAACCTTAATCTTTATTTCTTTATCAAATAATCTCAAAGTACATAAGATCTTTGACTCTTTTTACTAGACCCAATAAATCAAAGATTACATCATGACTCGACTAAACACATGATAACTAAGGCTTCTCTCGTTCATATGTCCTTCAATCACTCTCGGACCCACTACTTGTATGATCCGAATCCGATTCACTTTTTTTTTTACGCAAAAGGCCAAATGGTGCCTTTATTTTATTAAGTGGTAGAAGGAGTACAAAATCATAGGGGCATACCCCCGAAAAGAAGCATAAGGAAAGCTGCTAAGATAGCAACTGAAAACCCAATTAAACATATATGAAGGAAGCAAGCCCCAGCCGATCCGCCACTAGAGGACCAAAACAAGTCTTCGGAAGCTGTGAGGAAGAGAGATAGGTGTCATTGCGTTGAGCGCAGCAGGCGTAGGAAGCAAGGGCATCGGCCACTTGATTCCCCTCCCTGTAAACATGTGAGATGGGAATACCGGAAGCCTGAGCAAATTGGTGGATCTCTTGCCACCACCTAAGACAGGTCCAAGTGGGAGCATGCCCCGCCCTCAAGGATGAAACTAGGCTGGCCGAGTCGGAGTTGATTTCAGCAATCTGGAGGCCGTGTTGAAGAGCAAGGCAGATGCCATCACACATGGCACGTGTTTCAGCAACGATGCTAGTTCCATAGCCATAATAGTGCAAAAACGCCATAAGAAGATGAGCTCTGTTATCTCTGATGCAACCACCACCTCCACAGTGGCCAGAATTTCCTCTACTAGCGCCATCAACATTGAGCAAAAACCCATGAATGGGGGGAATCCATCTGACCATCTTAATGATGATCGGGGATGGTCGATGGGTCCAGCCGAAATGAGAAATGAGCTGAAGCTGTTGGTCCGTGGAGCATTGCTTGAAGGTAGTCTTCTCAAGAGCCGTGCTGATACAACAATGAATACGGTGAATGATACCTTGAATAGAAGCACGTTGCCCTTCAAAACGCGCTTTACATCGCGCCTTCCAGACTTCCCACACAATGAGCATGGAGGCATAGATGACAATGAACCCATGTAGGGTTTGCGGGTTGTGGGTACACACAGTGGCCCAGAGTCGTTGCATGATGTGAGCATAAGCTCCAATGCCATTATCCAAAATAGGAGAAATCCAGTTCCAGAGGGCCATGGCAATGTCCCCATGCATGAACAGGTGATCCGGATCTTCAGTAGCTGGAAGTCGACAACAGTTGCAGGCAGAAACCATCTGAATACCGCAGTCGACAATTCTAGAGTCTACAGGGACAGCTCTATGCATAATTCTCCAGGTGAACAAGGAAATGCGGCGTTGAAAGAAACGATGCCAAATAACCTTCCTCCTTTGAACGCTAGTGGGTCAAAGTTACAGTCGGCAATTCTAGAGTCTACAGGGACAGCTCTATGCATAATTCTCCAGGTGAACAAGGAAATGCGGCGTTGAAAGAAACGATGCCAAATAACCTTCCTCCTTTGAACGCTAGTGGGTCAAAGTTGATTGTAAGCAGACTTAACAGTAAAAAGGCCAGAATCAGAGGCCGACCAAATGCAGATATCATCATTGTGAGAGAGTTGAATCCCATCCAGATTAATGTTGTCCAGCATCAATGACCTTAGGGGGTGTGAGGTATTAGAGATAACCTCACGAACAGTAGGAGAAGGACATTGATAAGAATCAGGAATAAATTGCCGCAAGGGATGATTGCCCAGCCAAACGTCATCCATGAAGTCAATCTGGGTACCATCCCCTACAATCCATCTAGTGTTTGCCGCAACCACCTCACGAGCAGCATGAAAAGTACTCCTTGAGATGCCGTGCAAGCAACGGTTCTGGCGATTAGAACCAGGCACAGGGTGGGTGTAATGTCTGGCATATTCTGCCCACAGCGAGGAACCATGCTGTAAGGACCAGACAAGCTTCACAGCTAAGGATAGCTAGATGTGCCAGATGCTGCGCACTCCTAAGCCACCTTCAAGTATGGGCCTCTGAATAACATTCCAAGGCACCCAGTGCCTACGTTGCCTGCCTTATGAACTACCCCAAAGAAAGCCAGCGCAAAGGCGCTCAATGTAATTGATAGTTGATTTAAGGATAGAAGCAGCAGCTGCCAGGTAAACCGGGATAGAACAAAGCACAGAATTGATGAGAGTGACCCTCCCAGCTTGAGATAACAACCGTGAACTCCAGGAACCAATGCGGCCAGAGACCTTTTCGATAAGAGGTTTATAATCAGCCACCAATGATTTACCTTGCCTGAGAGGAACTCCAAGATAAATAATTGTGCCAAGCTATTGACGAAAACCAGTAATCCGAGAGATGGAGCGTGCTACTCTGGAAGGTGCATTCTTGGAGATGAGAAAACTGCTCTTTGAGGGATTCACTTTCTGGCCTGAGGAATTCTCATAAAGCTTTAAAAACTCCATGAACTTTTGAATGTTGGAAGCATGACCATTGAGGAACACCAGGGTGTCATCCGCGTATAACAGATGGGAAATAGGCGGACAACCCCTGGGAGCAGCATACGGCTTAAGAACACCTTGCTGATGGAGGCTAGTGATGCCCCTGCTAAGCACTTCCTCCATTATGATAAATAGAGCAGGCGCAAGCGGATCTCCTTGACGGATGGCACGGGAGGAATGGAAAAAACCAGCCAAGGATCCATTCAACAGAACAGAAAACCAGCAATTAGAAATCAACATGGCAATAAGTGAAGTGAATATGGTACAGAAGCCGAATTTCCGAAGAACGGCAATGAGAAAATCCCACTCCACGCGATCATATGCTTTCATCATATCCAGCTTTAGAATAATGTTGTGTCCGCGCACCTTCCTACCAATTTCAGAGATCAGTTGCCGGGATAGAGAGATGTTATCAATGATTTGCCTTCCTTTCACGAAGGCACCTTGCTCCCTGGAGATAATAGTCGGCAGAATATCAACCAATCTAGCACATATTATACGTGAGATGATTTTATAGCTGAAATTGCAGAGGCTAATTGGGCGGAAGTCACCGAAGTGGGATGGGTTCCGGACTTTGGGGATAAGAGCAATGATACTGGAGGTAGCTCCTCTAGGGAGTGGGAAACCTTGAAAGAAACCTCCAATAGCAGCTACAACATCATCGTAGATAATATCCCAGCAAGCAGTATAAAATGCTCCAGTGAAGCTGTCTGGACCAGGGGCACTATCACTACTCATCCCCCACACAGCGTCTATAATCTCCTGGGCAGAAGGAGGAGAAACCAAAAGCTGATTCTGATGCTCCGAGATACTGGGAGGGATGACATGAAGCAAGAGGTTATCGACGGAGTGACTTTCAGAGGAAAGGAGGTGCTTGAAAAAATGCTCCGCCTTAGTTCTCAATGACTGTTGGTCTTCACACCATGCACCCTCCACTTTAAGCCTGTGAATGTAATTTTTATGCCGCTTACCATGAACGACAGCATGAAAAAAAGATGTGTTCTGATCACCATCCTCAAGCCAGTGCACTTTAGCCTTCTGGGACCAGAAAACCTTCTACCGATGAAGGATTCTACGTAGCTCCGCCTCCGCAGCTTGAAGAGCCACTCTATTCTCCTCCGTGGGATGATCATCAAACACTTGTTGCTTAGTTCTCTGTCTAGACTCCGCAGCTTTAAGGGTAACCTCCAGCTTGCCAAAAGTATCTCTGTTCCACGATTGAAGAGCAAGCTTAGTAGCTTTGAGCTTGTTCTGCAACGTAAGAAAAGGATTGTGATTGCAATTTGGAGTATTAGACCAGGTGTCTCTAACGCACTGAGTGAAAGAAGAATGGTCCAGCCACATCTTCTGAAAGATGAAACGGGACGGCAGCTGTTGCACCTCCTGATAATGTAAAAGAAGAGGCGCATGATCAGATGAGCGGCGCGGGAGGTGCTGAACAACCATTCCGGGGTAGGAAGTTTGGCAACAGACACTAATCAGGATACGGTCCAGCCTGGCCAGGATAGCAGCATCACCCAATCTATTATTGGACAAAGTGAAAAGAGGACCCCTGAAGCCAGCGTCCAACAATCCTGCAGAAGAGATAAACGCATTGAAATCAAGCATAGAAGAGGAGTTCGGTAGAAGGCCCCCTTTCTTCTCGGACGGATCGGTGATGTAGTTAAAATCTCCTTCGACAATCCAGGGAAGAGAGTTGTTCTCGGAGATGGATAATAAGTCTGCAAATAGGTTCCTCCGAGCGGCAACATCACAAGCATCATACACCGCGGAGACCTTGAAAACATCTAAACCACCATGCTGGACTACGCCAGTAACATGCTGCGAAGACTTCCTGAAACATTGAGAAAGTAGGTAATGAGCACACTTGCCCAGTAGGTATCTTCGTATCATCATGAAGGCAAATTTAAGCGATTAGTATTTTAGCTCTAGAGAATAAGATAAATCATGCAGAAACGACGAAACATGTATAAATCCAAGTAACAAGATACGATCAAGTACGAGATATGAGAATATGATTTAACAAGCATATAACAAGAATGTAAATTCTGGCCTTTCCTTGAACAAGAATGTAACAAGAATGTACTAGAAAGTCATGTAACAAGCAAGAAAATACTCTTCACTTAGTAGCAAGTACTTCGTGAATTTACGTGGATCTCTATTCACATTCGTGGATTTTCACTTATTTAAAAAGAAAGTACTCCCAGCACAATGCGACGCCAGTAGCATCATACCCCATGGTTTACAGTATGTTTCCGACAATCAGCCGAGGGGACTAGCAAAGAGCCCTTGAACACAATCAGTGCTTGAACTGCATCTTCAAGTATAAATCAAGCTACTTCCACGATTATAACAATAATGTGGCCAATAATGTAAAAGTTCAATAATAGTTCCATGATAAAGTAACCAAGGCAAGAATGCTTCAATTAAGAACAAGAGATTTCAAGGATGACTTAAATGGACATCATGCTACGGAAGAAATTCGGCAGCATAATGGTACTTTTATTACGTTCCATACCTTTAAGATTGACTTACTTAACATAGGTTGAGACTCCAGATTATCTTAAGATCATCTAGGAATTCAAAAAAATCAACCCCAAAGGTCAAACCTCGGGTTAGACTAAATCAGGAACCAAGCTGTCTATTACTGAACCGTTTAGCACGCCTGGCGGTCTATTCATGGACTGTTTCATAGAATAAAGACATCGATGCAGTAAAACCATCTGTAACTTTAGCGGTCTAGCGAATGGCCATTTAGTATCCCTTAGCGGTCTAGTGAAGGGCCGCTTGCGAAAATCAGACGGTCATACAGAAGGCCGCTAAGGTCCAGAATACACAAAACATCGGTAAGTGCTTTTCTAGACAATGGGTTTTAACGGTACAACCAGCTCGGCGTCCTAGTGGGAATCGCAGGCTCGCGGAGTCTTATGAAGGCCTTGAAATAAGATTTCCTAGTGCGTTGGAAGGAATATCCAATGGAGAGGTTATCAAGTCCAAGATTGTGTACTTAATGTGCAAAGGTGTAACTAATGACAACATACCAGAATATGTGCCATGTACTTAAGAAAATGACTCTTAGAAGAGAGATACCATGGCAAAATAGTGACTAAACCATGACTAGTTCATAAATCATATAAATTCGAGTTAATTACAAAAGTATATGATTTGGTCATGAAAATAACATAATTGTAAAAATAGTTCTAAGTGCATAAGGAATCATGAAATCTATTAGAATGCTCTGTTAACATAACTAGATATATGATAATAGCACTTGAAACAGGAATAAAACTTACTTAACAAGGCTTATCATACATTAATTAGGGCCATTCTACATTAGGTTTTGGGTTAACTTAAATACAGAAATCAGAAACTCAAATGGTCTAGTGGAGGACCGTTTCACTAGGTCAAATGGTCTGTCGTGCGACCGCTAGGATTTCTGGCGGTCTATAGGAAGACCGTTTCTTCCTGTGTTACAGAAAACTTAATAAAAATATTAATCTAAGACATATCATGCTTGGAAATCAATATGTATAAACTCCTACAGCATGATAGAATGAGTATAGGCCAACAATATGCGTGGGTTTATGTAATAAACAAGAAAATTCTCCTTTTAACTTCAATTAGGGCTAAGAATTATGCATGAGGAGTATACTAGATGCATAGTCCCTAATAAATCATAAAATTCTCGGTGTACAGTGCATGAAATCAACTGAAACCAGAGGGCTTTTATCCCTGACATAAAGTTTAAGCCTTTCATGAGATAACCTACCTTTGTCCTGGGCTTTAGACTTTGAATTTAAGGCTGGAAGTTAACCCTAATTCTCTGCTCGTCCTGAACTGAACCAGCAACTTCACCCTCCTCTATCTCCTGATTCCCTTGACCTAAGGATGTGAAATTTTGAGAGTAAGAAGAGGGTACTAAAAGGAATAATTTCTTCTAAAGAACCTCTATCTAATTACCTCGTTTGGGGCTTCTATTTTCCTGATCTTCACTGGGCCGTTGCACGGATTCCTGAGTTATTGGTGTAGGATTGGCAACTTTGGAAGCCTCTAACTCCTTGTAAACTTGTTCTCCTAGAACGAAATTTTGAGGGTAGTTAGACCTTAGTATTATGAACAAAAGCTTCTAAATAACTTACCTCTAATTCATCTTCCTTACCTTAGTTCCACGCGAGCCAAAAGTAAGGGTCACGCTAGTTGGTTCTGGGGTCTTTTTATAGGGTTTAGCTAGGTTTCATGGATCTGAACGAACTTAGAGTCCTAATTAGGTCTTCAATTCGATCCTCAAGCCGTCTAGACTTATCTAATTAGTAGATAACATCGATCCTAGGTGATTTGGATGCCCAAGTTCCAAGATTTTCTCGTTCTCTTCCCTTCACAGAATCTGTAGAGCCTAGCGGTCTAATGCTAGACCGCTTTCCACTGCTATGCGGTCTCGCGATAGACCATTTTCGGTCTGGGCACCGAATTTGAACTGTTTCAAACTCTTCCCCTTATTATCCATTTATTTATCTTGTTTATCCATTGAAGTTCCGAATTTTCAGAAATTAAGCTTCTAGAATATGGGCCACCCCTTTTGGGCTTGGGTTTTAGGTCCTTGAGGTTCAATTAAATGGGCCTAATCTATTTATTAGTAGAAGGCCTTTACTTAATTAATAGTAATTCGTTTAATAGCTCATTTAAATGTTTAATAATTCCATTTAAATCTAGAAAATTTTTACAAAATTCTTGGGCGTTACAGTAGTGCTCTCTCTTGCTTCGCCTACAAGCCAACTCCAGCCTTATCCTCTCCAGAACTCCCATACGCAGTACGTTGTACTCACATTCCCCATTTGCTTCAGCATTTTTCGTCTACTCTGCCATGCGCGCCCGTACGTGGGTAGGTAGAGAGCCAAAACGGGAAAGAGACCCATTCCTGGATGATTCCCCTGCCACCCAATCAGATCCTGTGCAAAAGTGGGCTTCTAGAAGGATTTTTACTTAAGATCAGATCCTCCAAGATGGGTTGCGGATCTTAAAAAGCTCTAACACCCCGGTTAAATAATAAAATATAAAAGTAAAATTTTGAAATATGTATTGAAATAAAATGTGATAAATAGAAATAAATGAAAAGCGTGCAAAAAGAAATGAGAATCTAATTTTGTAAAAATAAGAATGACTAATCGAATCATTAATTCAACGTAAGATATATTAAAACGGATTAAAGCTATTAACTTGCTATTTAATGACTTCAATAATTTTCTTAGTTAAAGAATATTATTTATTTTGAAAGTGGTCAAATTATATCAATAAAAAGAAATAATTATTTTTCTACAATCATTATAAAGAGAATTTCATATTCCAAGATGCAATCGAATTTTTTTACGATGATTTAAAATTAATAGGTATAAATCAAATTAATTGAATTTCACCCGTAGACCAAAGTTTTGACTAATTTCTAAAAATATGGAAAAATTATATTCTTGTAGAGAACAAAGTGTTTAGCAATAATGTCAACTAGGCCGACCCCTAATAAAAATTTAATTAGGCTGGATTAAGGAATTAATGGCCAAATCCGTTGTTTTATTAGGTCAATATTAAACGACCAAATTGGAGCCCAATTCTTAATCAATCGAGTCCAAACCAGGCCCAATGGTTAGATCTACCCTAGAGGCCCGTTTTGCCTTCAAAACCCTAGACTCTAGAGCCTTCCAGTGGCGGCGGCGGTGTGGATTTGATCAAGGTGCGAGATTTTCGCCAATTTTTCTTCCTTGGACTTTTGAGTCCAATTCGACCTCTAGAAGCCTCCTTGGACGCTATAAATTGAGGGATTTAGCAGCCCTAGGCCCCTATTTGCTTCTCAAACTGGTGGTGCGGGCTATCACGGTCGAACCTAGGTGAATTTGGGCGTTTGGTGGCGGCGTGTATTAAGGTTCCGGCGAGCGCGTCTTCCCTTCTCTTCCTCGATTAAGGTAGGTTTCTCTCAGGCCCAATCTAATTAAATAACATGGATAGATAGATCTCGTCCTTAGCTTTCTTTTGAACCTATTTCGCCCAATTTTGACTATCTATATCATGCATATTCCTAGTTTTATGTAGAGCATGAAATTAGGGTTTTGCTCACGTTCGCTTTTGTTTCGGTTACAGCAAGAAATCTTAGTGCAATCTTTAAATTGAGCATGCCATGATGTGCGTTTTTAAGTTACCTATGTTTGATAGTAAATAGCCTAATTTTCATGCTATATTCATGTTTTAATCTTGCTTTCATTGGACCGGTGTCTTGCGTTTCTATGTTCTGGGTTCGGGTTGAACGAAACGGTCGTTCCAAGGACTGCCAGGCGTCAAGCGATCGCACGATAGACCGTTTGCATGGTCTAGCGGCCCCACGACAGACCGTTTGCTTCTTATTAGGGCTACGCTGGGCTTAATGGTCTCCCAATAGACCGCTTATGTGTCTAGCGGTCGCCCGATAGACCGCAAGGATCCTGTTTTGCACTGTTGATCTAGCGGCCATAAGTTTGACCGCTAACTAGGCTAAGCGGCCTTACTCTTGACCATTTTAGGCTTCTGTCGGTCTACTCTGTGACAGTTTTCTACCCTGTGTTGTTCATTTGATTACGGCGTGTTATGCATTGTTAATCCATGTTACATAACTTGCTGGTAGGACTTTTTTGTTAAATATCACACTGTTAACTAGGAAATTGGAATTTAATGATCTAAGTTAATCTTCTTCATGATTATTCCTCCATGATCATCGTTCTTGATATCTTATGATTGAAATGAGTATAGTAATTAATGTTAGTTTCGCCTTTCCTTCTCATTATTTCCATTATCACCTTGCTGTCTTATTAAATCTGTTTTAAGGTCGTGCCACTCCGGTGGTGGCGACTAGACCGAATATCTCATTTTCCGTTGATTGTGAGCTATTGAATTCTTGGGCATCGAATTACCTCTCCGTCGAATATTCCTTCCGTCGGACTAGGTGTTCATGTTTCGAGGTCTCCGTAAGACCCCGTGAGCCTGGGATTCCCACTAGGATGCCGGGCGGGTTGTACCTTAAGTCCCGAACCCTCCTAATTGACCGAAATTGTGATTTTGGATCAGCCCCTGATCTGTAAGGGTTGCGACCATGTTCAGACCATTTTCTGACCTTAGCGGCCTTCTCTGGACCGCTAGGTTAGTCTAGCGGTCAGTCCAGGACTGTTTTTCCTGGGCTTGGTCACTCGTGTTTTCAGGCGCGTCATACCACCTAGACGGTCCGGTGTTGACCGTTGTAAATTGTATGCGGTCCTGATTAAACCGTGTTCCTGTCTTAGCGGTCCTTTGCTGACCGTTTCACCTTCCATCTTTTCAGAAATTGATGATTTCATGGATTTGATACGTGTGAGCTACTCTAGCCTAACTAGGCTATTGTACCCCGAATTTTGACCTATTGTTAGGTCTATTGTGGACATTTATCCATTCGAGAGTCATTTCTTTAAATGACTATTCCTCTCAATTAATGAGCTTATTGTTGGAATCTCAAGAAAATCAATGTTCTTACACATTTTACCTTGATTACATGAGCTTGATCTTGGAACTCTTGGCCATTTTTATTCGTGGATGTCTAGATTTCGTGGGATCTATGATCCAAACAAATCGATGCCAAGGCAATCATATTTAAGGGCCCAGTCTGGTCCTGGGAGGAGCACTCGAAGCGTACTTGTACCCTGGGGAGGTGAATGACTAGGTGTGGCATTGTCACCGAGTACTATCTAGCATGTTGAGTCTACGACATTCCACACTCTCGTGATACTTGCTATACTTGCTTCAAAGAGTGAAGTACTTGCTTGCGTGATATGACTCGACTTGACTTGACTTGATAAATGGCCATTCACATGAAAGTTCTAGTCACTTGCTTTTGATATCTTGACTTACAATGTCTCTGATTCATCCTTATGCCAGTGAACGTCTATTTGTGCTATTTATTTAGTCTACTTTACTCGTATTTTTGTGTATCGCTCATGCCTCTTCATGAAATGGTTAATTACTTAAATTCTGCCTGATGATAGAGAGTAATTCCTACTGAGCTTTTCGCTCACCCCCCCTTACTTCCATCCTTTTCAGGTAACGCGGTAGATGGAACGCCTGCAATTGGGATCGGGTCAACATGATCGAGTGAACCTGGAGCCTTGAGACCGAGTCTTTTTATTTTCTTAAGTCTAGATAGTATAGTGGGTCTTGCTATTTTCTCTTCTTTATTCCTCTATTTGAGTCTATTATTGTAAAAGTGAGTCAAATTGTATTTAAATTTTCAAATATCAATAAAACTATAATTTTCTCAAATTAATGGCCTCCATGTGTTGAATATTATTTATTATATTTATTTATTTTCTGCTCTATTTATCATGACTGTTTCGCTGCCACGTTCCGAGCATCGCTTCCCGCTGCTATCGGTTCAGGGCGTGATAAAAGCGGACGCTTTTGGATTTAGATCCGTTTTGGGCGAGCTTGAAGGTGTCGACACTTTCAGATAAGGTGTTGGCACATCTCATTAAAATCTTGAAGAAACATGGCTTCCAAGCAAAACAGGTCGACACTTCGATGGCTGTGTGTCGACACGGGCGGCACACTCGCGTGCGGCTCGAGCCACCGTGTCGGGGCTTCAATAGGAAGTGTCGGGGCATGTGCGCCAGATAGAGATAAACTTCGTTGCGCTGAACTGAGGGTGTCGACACATGGTGTCAAATAGAACCCAAATAGAAGCTGCTTAAATGCTAGTTTCTTCATGACGTGTCGACACGTCCAGATGACATGTCGACACATTGAGTGAGCTTCTCCAGTACTTGTTCAAACTAGAAATTAAACCAAACTTGTTAAATATTTCACAAAGATCTAATAATGATTTATGGTTTATTATCATCAAAATCAGGGGACACAACAAATGTTCATGCCAACTACTTCCAAAATTGATCATGCAGGCCCTCAGCATGTCTTCAACAATCTGATTTGTCCTCTCAGTCTGTCCATCAATCTGAGGGCGAAACGTAGTACTGAAGTTCAAACGGGGTCCCAAGGATGCTTGTAGACCTTTCCAGAAGTGAGAGGTAAACCTGGGATCTCTGTCAGACATGATGATACAAGAACTCCATGCAACCTCACTATTTCCTTCTAATATAGGGCAGCCAAAACATCCATAGTCCACTTAGATTTAATAGGCAAAGAGTGCGCAGACTTAGTCAAGCGATCAACAATCACACAAATTGCATCAAAACTACTACGAGTTCTAGGTAAGCCCATGATAAAATCCATGCCGACACTCTCCCACTTCCATTGTGGTATTTCGAGAGGTTTTAACTTTCCAGCATGCCTAAGATGTTCGGCCTTGACTTGCTGACATACTAAACATCTGCTTACAAATTTGGCCACTTCTCTTTTCATGTTCGGCCACCAAAAGGTCCTCTTCAAATCTCGATACATCTTTGTAGCTCCTGGATGAATGGTGTACTTGGACCTATGGGCTTCCTCGAGAATCTTTTTCTTCATCTTCATAGAATCAGGGACACAAGTTCTACCCCGGAACAACAATCTATCATCGACAAAGTCTGGTCGACTAGCCATCTGTTCTTTAATTTCTACTAGCAACGGGTCATTATCCTGTAGTTGCTTAATCTCTGCCAGCAACTCTGAATGAAGCTGGACATGAGTAATCATAACCCGATCTTCCTTCTCTACGACATTAAGATCTAAGCTTGCAAACTGCTCTAACAACTTCCATTCCTGAAGCATCAAACTTGCTAATCTAGCCATTGGCTTCCTGCTCAAAGCATCTGCCACAACATTCCCCTTTCCAGGATGATACTCAATAGAGAAGTCGAAATCCTTTAAGTACTCGAGCCACCTTCTCTGCCTCATATTCAGCTCCTTCTAGGAAAATAAATATTTTAGGCTCTTATGATCAGAGTACACGGTGAAAGTTTCCCCATATAGGTAATGTCTCCAAATCTTCAAAGCAAACACAAATGCCGCTAGCTCTAGGTCATGAACAGGGTAATTTTCTTCGTGCTTCCTCAGCTGCCTAGAAGAATAAGCTATCACTTTCCCTCGCTGCATCAACACACAACCTAAGCCGATTCCTGATGCATCGGTATATACTTCAAAACCTCCTTCTCCGGATGGCAAGGCCAACACCGGGGTAGTGGTCAAGCACTCCTTCAAAGTTTGAAAACTTTTCTAACAATCTTCCGACCACTCGAATCGATTCTCCTTACGAGTTAATCTAGTCAAGGGTACTGCAATTTTGGAGAAATCCTTAATGAACCTCCGATAGTAACCTGCTAGGCCTAGGAAACTCCTGATCTCAGTTGCATTTACAGGCATTTCCCAATTACGTACCGCCTCCACTTTAGAAGAGTCTACCGAAATTCCATCTTCGAAAATAATGTGCCCCAGAAAAGACACTTCTTGCAGCCAAAACTCACACTTACTGAACTTGGCGTATAATTGATGCTCCCGTAGTATCTGCAATGCCATCTTCAAGTGCTCCTCATGCTCCTCCTTGCTCTTGGAGTATATAAGAATATCATCAATAAATACCACAACCCATGATCTAAGTAGGGTCAGAACACACTGTTCATTAGCTGCATGAAAGCTGCAGGAGCATTTGTTAGTCCAAACGGCATTACAACAAATTCAAAATGCCCATACCTACTACGGAACGTCGTCTTATAAATATCATCCTCCTTTATCCTCAATTAGTGATACCCCGATCTGAGATCGATTTTTGAGAAATACAGGGCTCCAGATATCTAATCAAACAGCTCATCGATCCTCGGCAACGGGTACTTGTTTTTAACAGTGAGCTGGTTCAACTGGCGATAATTAATACACAGTCTCAACGAACCATCCTTCTTTCTTACGAAAAGCACAGGGGCACCCCACGGGGATGTACTCGGACGAATAAACCCTTTTTCTAGCAATTCCAGCAACTGCTCCTTCAATTCCTTTAAATTAGCAGGGGACATACGATATGGAGCTTTTGAAACAGGTGAAGCGCCAGGAATTAAATCAATAGAGAAAATAACCTCCCTCTCAGGGGGAAGACCTGGCAAATCTTCAGGAAACACTTCTGGAAAATTCCAAACAACCGAGATGTCCTTCAACTCCACTTCCTTCTTATCGGTCAAAGAGACCAAGGCCAAGAATGCCTGACACCCTCTCCTTAACAACTTGTTCACTTGGAGTGTCGAAATAAGTGGCACAGACTTAGATTGCCTAGAGCCAGAAAAGAAAAGCTCAGGGCGTCCAGGGAAAGACACTACTCCTGATTTACAATGAACACTAGCTCCATGTCTAGCTAACCAATCTGCTCCTAGAATCACATCATAATCTTTCATCTACATGCATACCAAATCAGCAGATAAGTTACAATCAGTAATCAAAACTTCACTAGAGGGGTAATAATATTTAATCTCTGACCCCGAACCAATAGGGGTTGATATCACAAGATGAGAATCCAATAATACCGGTTTCACAGATAAAGTCTTAGCAAATTTCTGAGATATAAATGAATGAGTAGCTCCAGTGTCGAAAAGTACAAAAGTTGGCTTGGAAAGAATAGTAAGGGTACCTTCGACAATACCTCCTTCCTCGATAGCCTCAGTTTTAGTCTCTGCATCTTGGAGGGCTTGGAGCTTGCCCTGCCACCTTTGACTCCCTTACGGCTTGTCAGATGTCACCAGCTCATTAATGAGGGGACACTCATGGATTCGATGGTCCCTGCTACCACATCTCAAACAAGCACCCAGCTTGCACCAACATTCTTCCATCTTGTGACCCGGGCGGTCACAGTACCTGCAGACTGCTTTGGATGGAGCAGTCGATCCTTCCCTCTTATCACCTTCCTTCGGTTTCTTGTCTTTCAAAAAAATGGGCCCACCATTGGGCTTTTTCATGCCATTTGTGGGTTTAAAATTCCCGGAGCTGGTAGTCTGCTCCCTCTTCTTGTCTCGACCTCTTATCCGATCCGTCATATCCATCATATCTTCGACAACTTGGGCCTGTCTCACAATCTCAACATAAGTGTGGATATCCAAAGGTGCCAATTGGTTAATATACTGAAGCTTCAACCCATTCAAAAATCGTTTGGCCTTCATCTTCTCCGTAGATACCAAGTGCGGCGCATAGCGGGATAATCTGGCGAACTGCGTCTCGTACTCTGCAACAGATAAATTCCTTTGTTTCAGCGAAGTGAACTCTGTTGCCTTCTTTTCCTGCACACGATCTGAGAAATATTTGCTGTTAAAATGCTCCTAAATTCATCCCATGTCACCCACCTATTGCGGAGCGTGGCTTCCACGGCTTCCCACCAAGCTCGTGCATCGCGCTCCAGCTAAAAAGTCACCAAAAGGACTCGGTCATGGTCACCACATTGCATAACTCTGAAGATATGCTCCATCTCCTTCAGCCAGTGCTCTTCCTCATCGGGGTCTGCGGTGCCACCAAAACGTGGGGGATTCAAGCCGCAAAAGTTCCAGTGGAGATCATCGGCTCCGTGATGCGCGCGTCCTTGCGCCACCTGCTGTAAGGCCTGGGTCAGGCCCTGAACCGTGCATTGCATGTCTCGCCACTGCGTGCGCTTAGCTGCCATCATGAGAAATTCCTACAGCGTAAAAAGAATTAATTAGGAACGTTCTATTGGATTCATTTTCTTAGAGTTGGTTAATTAACTTAACCCGAGTCTCTACCCCATCTCACCGGGTTGGATTTCACACTTTACTAATGTCATGGGTTCTATGACACTTCTTGTAACTTAGGGTCTAAAGAAAACCTAGGGCTGATACCACAAAACTGTCACGCCCCGATACGAAAAATCGGAATGCAGCAATTATAACATTCATGTCAATCAGAGCATACATTGCCACAAGAGACCATACATCAAAAGCCAAACATTTAAATAACAAAATTTTATTGATGACAAAGATGGAAAGTACTTATTACAACCGACATCTTGTGGACTTTACTAATTCTAACAACAACTGACATAAAAAAAGGAGAACACAAGTCCTGCTACGACTCAAAACATCCACTATTGAAGTGACTACAACGACTATAACGAACGACATGACCGACGCTAACTGGCTCGCTCCCACTATCACTCTTGCCCGAGCCCATCTGTTTGCATCTCCTCATCCGAGCTACCTGAAAAGGTGGGGAAAACTGAGTGAGCGAGAGCTCAATAGGATTTTATATCTCTATCATCAGACATAGTTTAAGTGATTAATCATTTCATCATGTATGACAATGCGATAAAAGAATCATAATAAACATATAAACATGCGATAAATGACAGATAAGAGAAGGAAAAGATAGATGATAATTAAGAATAAGTGCAAGTATAACAAGAATTTTACACGAGGGTTCAAGTAAAGTTTCCATGTGAATTGGCCATGTCAAGCACGCACGTCATGTCACGCAAGAATTTCAAGTAGTTGAGTGAAGTAGAATGTCATAGATTAACACGCTAGTCATGCACTGCGGTGCAATGCCACACCTTGTCATTACAAACTCCCCGGGACACAAGTATTTTTGGGTGCTCCTCTCAGGACCAGAGCGGGCCCTTATGATGCGTTGGCACTGAAGGGGTTGGATCATAGATCCCAATCTAGACATTCACTTATACAAATGGCCAAGAGTTCCAAGGTTATAACCATGTAATCAATTCATTCCCATGTAGGAGTATAGATTTCTTAATGAAGTTCAAATAGTAAGCTCTTAATCAAAGGAATAAGTCATTTAAGAAAATGACTTAAAGAGGGGCTTAATGGAATATCATTCTAATAATCGACCTAGAATAGGGTCAAAATTCGAGGTATGGCAGCCCTAAAAGGCTGGATACAATAATCATGACAAACAAGAGATTTCAGGTTGCTGAGAGAAGAAACGGTCGGCCATGGACCGCCACTGGAAAGAGACGGTCACAGGGAGACCACTTCTAGTAGGAGTTAGACCGAACCAGCTCAACCGAGTTGGTCCAAATAATGAACGTGTCTGAGGGACCGGACGCATTTACATTAAGGCGTCGGGGAAACTGGACGCACCAAAATAAGGCCACATGGCTTAGAAAATAAGACGGTCTAGTCAAGACCGCTACCCATAATTGGCGGTCTAGAAAGGACCATTTTTAAAAATCGACAGAATTTTGGCAGAACTTTGACAGGGCCTTGTTCTGCCAAAATTGACTTTCAATGGGTTTAGGTCTTGGTGGTATAACCTGCTCGGCGTCCTAATGGGAATCTCAGGCTCGCGGAGTCTTACGGAGGCCTCGGAACATGAACACCTAGTCCGACGGAAGGAATATCCGACGGAGAGATATTCGATGCCCAAGAATAAATGGCTTAAAAATCCACAGAAAATGAGTGTAGTGATAACGTGAAAGTTCATCGTATAAAATACACGTATCAATCTTAAAAATTCCAACTCGCACTAGATGAAAGAGAGACGTAATATGGTGGCGAGAAGGGTCGAATCCATAGGGAAGAAAAGATTTTTAGAGTTAAAAACCTTAGAGTCCTTTAGAAAACACTTGTGATTTTGCTTTGCTTAAAGAAAATAGTGAAGTGATGAACAAACCAAACACTTAATTAAAACACCTATGACTATATGCCTATGCTATAGAAAATAATTGCATGAAGTGAAAAGAAGAGATAGAAGAAGGATGTAGAGAGGGAAGAAGATCAAGAACTAGATCAAAAGAGTAACTCTTTTCATTAACTTAAAAGAAAGAGTACATGAAGTGCAAGACAAACTTACAACAAGGATGTGACGAGATTACAATGAAGTAAAATGAAACTAAAGTAATAAAAATAAAAGGAGCCTGAGATGTGAAGATAGTAGCAGCAATGGTGATGACGGCGCCGTCCTCTCTTGGCCTTAGATCACGAACCACCTTGCGGAAGATGTCGTCTACGCCGGGAGGATGTCACCTTCATCATTAAATCCGCCTTTGGAGGGTGAATACCTTTGAAACCAAGACGAATTAGGGGATGCCGAAGAAGAAGAGGTTGAAGAGGAGGAAGAGAGGAAGAACTTTGATGAAGGGCATAGAGAGAGAAAATGTGAGGAAGAGGGTGAAATCATAGGAAGAAGGGAAGTGATCTGCGCAGATGAACAGTAACTGTGCAAAAAAAACTAAACTAAGAAGAATCAAGAATAACTTAAAAACATGATGGAATTAGAGGAAGTGATAGAATAAGAAAATATAGAGCTACAAGAGAGAAAGAACGTTTATGAAAAACTCAGAGAGAAAATAAGAGCATAAGAGCTTCAAAATGAAGGAATAATAGAAGATAACATCTCGGATGAACAGTGAAATCACAGGACAGTAAGTTGAAAAATAGAAAATAACTTCAAAACCAGAACGAATTAGAAGATGATATAGAATAAGAAGTTGTAGAACACTTAAAAGCAAAGAACTTTCATGAAGACATCAAGAGGAGAAGAGGGACGAAAGATGGCAAAATTGACGGCCTAAGGTGTGAGAGGGAGAGAGAGGGTGAAAATTTGCCAAAAGAAAGCACTCACTTCTCCTCCTTGTCATGTGCTATTTATAGGGAAAGTTGGGTCAATGGAGGGTGGAGGTTGTATCAAAAGGAGATGGATGACTGAGATTTAGGTAGAATATGATGTATAGGAAAAAGGAAAAGGAGGTGGGCACCCCCTTTCTTAGACTTTGGGCACCCCCTTTCCCAAGGCTCATCATGTCTCTCCTTTATTTCAAACTTTGAATTCAATTTTCCCTCCAACCAAAATATGTGTTTCTTTTCCTCAATTTCAAACTTTTAAAATTTCTTTTCCCTCCAACTAAAATATGTGCTTTTGACTTGGTCAAAGCAGTGATGACGATTTTGCCCCCGGCTTCTTTTACAATTACCTTCTGTGTCCTGCACACACATAATTATGATTTAATCCAGAAAAATTACCATAATATGCACATGAATCTCAATTGCTCATTTTTATGCAGTGGATAATTAATGTTCATGACCCTCAACTCCATTTTATTAAATAAAATTGCCAAATTAATTAATTTTGCGTGAAAGGTCTAATCTACATGCGAAGTTGAGATTAACGATAGAACATGCATAATTACCAAATTATATGCACATAAAATGGTGTATATGCGATGAATTACCATAGAAAATGGACACTTATCACACCCCCAACTTACTCATTGCTAGACCCTTAGCAATGCAAATAAATTAAAATTTAGGACTAACAAGAGTTTGTAAAATTCATACTCTCATATCCAGCTCTCCCTTCATAGAATCAACCAAAGATTAGGAATCTGGAATCATTAATGCACGTTAGCCTTATGTAGGAACTTAATAGTACATGATCAAGAATTCAAATCAAAGCTCAATAGCACTTGTACATGTGTAACTACCAAATCCACAGCTTAGACAATTGTATCCCCCATTCGCTATTCCAAGTAAATGCCTTTCAACCCTGCACCTCTTAGATCAGAGCATTAAGTATATTAGCTTTTTGTCTGCCTTATTACTTTGTCCCTTTGGGATATTTTATACCACACATGATGCTGCACTACCCTTCACTGCTCAACGCGAACCTCGACTCTTGCTTTAGGAGAAGTAGGCCTAGTTTCGCAGATCAAGGTTCCCTTTTCCATTTTACGCGAACCTCAACACGTCTTAGGTGAAGTAGGCCCGGTTACTAAGACTAGGGGTATTTTTCATGGTGTTTTTTTTCTTTCTTTTTTTTACTTTTTTTTTCTCATAGTGCCATTGTGCTTATTTGATAGATAATTTTGGCAGAAAACTTTATAAAAAGATCTCTTTTCTTAAGAAGTGTAGAATATCAGACAACATACCAAAAATATCAGAGGGTTTGTCTTGCTTGTTTTATTCATGTGCAATGTGAATTACTTTTTTCTAAAGTGCACATGAACTTTAAAGGGATTCTTATATTAGTTTTCCATGGATAGATTGACTAAATTTCCCATCATCCTTCTCCCTAGTCTTTTCTATTCCGGAATTACTTTTAATTTAAGCATGAATCATAAAACTCAAAATAGGGTTTACATCTTTCTACTTTCGTGCAACGATGACATGCAAGACAGAACTCCTATCAGGCTGTACTATATGCATCATGGAAATTTTTCTCTCCCCCCCAACTTGAATGACATTATCCTCAATGGCATATAGAATTGAAAACAATAGAATAATGTATCAATAAATATTTCTGAGTAGGAAAGAGACAACCGGATATGCGGGACAAAACCTCCATCAATATCATGGATGGCGACGACTTCCTCTCCTTGGACTTGACCTGACTACTAAGACACACTCAAACAAAATTGTCAAACAACAAAAACCTTGGGTTGCCTCCCAGAAGCGCTAAGTTTTCCATCTTCAGCCAGACGCATGCATAGAAGGTGCAAGCTTCATAGCCAACATGTTGACTTGAGAATGAGCCACCACGTTATCTCGTCTTCAATAAAAAACCAAGCATTATACCACAATAAGACGAGATTGAGCATGATAGCGTAGGGGCTTGTTGGGTCCCGAAAGGCGGCAATCAAGAGGGGAGGGGTGAATTGATTGGCCAATTAAAATTAATTACCCCGCGATACACAAAATGCAGTAACAAAGGATACAAATAAACTCAAAGCAAACAGGCACTCAAGCTCACCGGAACAAGGTCTCTCTCGTTAGAGCAGAATAAGACGTGAGTGAGGTATGGCACTACAAGATAACACTCAGCTAAGCGTGTAGCCCACTCGAAGCAAACCATGAAAAGTAAACCACAGTGGAGGCACAAGATTTTTAGGTGGTTCGGGTACACACGTGTGTCCCCTACGTCCACCCCTCACTCGGAGGATAACACTCCACTATGAAGTGAGCCACACACACGCTGTATCAACAGCCAACACACACTCAATGGCCTTTCTTGGCCACTACACACACACACACACACACACACTCTCGTGTCACAGATCACGAGCACACACTCACAAATCTGTTTCAAGATGATTTAAAGTACAACAATTTTCCAGATTCAACGATAAGCACTAAAGAAGATCATAGTAGAAAAGATTTCTAGATAGAACTCCCCCTTTGTCTTCTTCGAATATCCTTTGATACTTCAGCAGGATGATGAACGAGTTTGGATGAAGTATGAGGCAAGGCAGCACAAATGGATGTTGAAGCTTGATGTCCGATGCAGCTTTTCGATGTATCTGAACTTGAACCTCGATTCCAAGCTCCTTCCTCTAGATTTTTGGCTTCAGAGTAAGTTGGATATGGAGCTTAGAGATGCTGCTGCGAACCTGCACTTCCTTAGGTTAGAACTCCAAAAACCACACTCTTCTCACTTGCCTTCTTAGGTTTTGATCCAAGAGAGAGGGTTATATCCCTCTAGGACGGACAAGGGATGCAGCTGGGACAAGATCCGTAATTCCTAGAGAGATTCCAGGCGCAAAGAAGGAGAGATTTGACTTGGAAATCACGGACGAAAGAAGTCTAAGAATGCGGCTCCGTGAAGGTGTCGACACCTGGTGTCGACACCTGGGGCATTAGAACGATAAAACAACAAAAAAGAAGTTCTGGGCACTGGGTGTCGATACCTAGTGTCCTGGCTTGCTGCCAGGTTTCCAACAGGTAGGTGTCGACACCAGGTGTCGACACCTCCTGGACTGGCTGCAGGAAAGCTCAATCAGGAACAGATGTCGACACCTGGAGTCGACTCCTGCCCTGCCAGAAGGTTAAAAAGCCCAAAAAGCTAAGGATTGAACTAAGAACTCCTCCAAGGTTGAAGACATGATAAAAAGAGAGTACTATGAGGTCTTCCAACCTGCAAAAACACAAAGTGATCATTAGATTGGTAAAACATTATAGTGTTCATAAAGTAACCATACTTTTCAACTCTTCTTTAATGAAAGTAGGACTTAAAGGATATTGCCAAGGTAGGCCAATTCAAAACTTATTCCATTTCCCATTTGAATGAAAGATCTATAACAAACCACATGAGAATGTCTCCTTCCACAGTTTGCCTGAATTCACCATTGGTCTTCAGTTAGCTTGCTCATTTGTTAAATTGACATTCACAAAGCATTTTGAGTGTAAGCCAAACTTCACCACACGATCAAAAAGATATTCATAAGAGAATGAATCCAGTTTGCACTAATCAAGTTTACACATGGCATTCATTAATCATCAAAACATATATTTCTACACATCATACCCTCGGGGTCAAACAATCTCCCCCTTTTTGATGATGACAATGATGTTATGTGATATGATAAAAGTCCGGTGACTAGGGCGTAGTCTTTGTTGCAATTGAGAGCACTTCCATCACATATAAATGGTTTCCATGCTAGAAAGCATACATAAAACCACGAATGAAAATATTCATTGAGTTGAAATGACATTTACAATCATAAAGAGGAGTTTCACAGCCACACTTAAAAAGCCTTCTTAACAACGTTGAGTTGGATTACAAGAGACAAAATGGTCATGTATGATAATGCAACAAGTATAGCACGATCACAGGACCCACCACGGACAAGACGACTAGACATGCATGCAAGCAACACTGTCTAAACAGGCAACAAAAGCAACAAACATGCAGGCACACATAGGCACACATACATAACATAGATACTATAATAGCATATAGCTAAAGCTAGTAGCTAGATAACTCTCCCCCTTTGGCATCAGCAAAAAGAAAGGGGAGCCAGGAGTACAAGTAGCAAGTGCCAACGAGTAACAGCAGGACTCAATCAGACCCGGAGGAAGGCGGTGGAGGAGGTCGGCAAATATAATCCACAATGTCTTGGAACTGCTGGGTTTGAGCTTCCATGGCGGATTTAAGAGAATAAATGGAGGTGTTGATGGACTTAAAAGTCTGGAGATAGTTGGCATGATTAAGCTTCAATTCGGCCACGTCCTGAGTAAGAACATCCATAGTTTCCCTCATTTCACCGACAGCACCACTCAAAGTCTCCAAAGTCAATCGGATCCCCTGATCATCTGGGAACTCAGCAGAAGTCCCAGAAGTTCCACCCAGTGCAGGCGGTTCATCGTCCTCATCATCTTCTGCATCAGAGTCAAGTACAGACTCTTTTGCTTTCACTAATTTTAGATGCCGAACCAATCGGCCTTGTGCGTTTTTCTCATAGCCCATATTATGGCAAACTGAATGAACTGTGTAGATGTCTCCGTCACGCAAGGTTTGATAAGGTTCATTGCTCAAATCAATAGAAGCCATTCAGAAAATCGCAGTTAGTGCTGCGGCATACGGGAGTGTGCGATTCCGATTATGGAGACAAGCTGTAATGTGCTGGAACAAAAGGACTGGAAAATTGATCGGTTGTCCTAGCATCAAATTTGCAAGTATAAAAATCTGTTGATCAGTGACTTTCTCTCTCCCTCCTGCTTTGGGAAGTAGGATGGTAGTAACCATATGATGTAGAATGCGCTGCAACGGGGAAAAATGATTGGCGTTTAAGCCACTAACAGATCAGTTTTGCATTTCTTCGCCGGTCAGGAGTTCATAGGCCACGTCTTCATCAATCATGGCCTCGCCATGAAGTTCACCTGTAGCTGGCATTTTGAATGCACGGGCTAGCTGTTCTTCGGTAATCCCCAATATGTGTCCATTGACCACAGTCATATATTTGTTGTTCTTGAGAAACATATTCCCATAAAATTGAAGAACAAGGGAATGATATGCCCTTCTGTGATCAGCCATAAATGAGATGAGATTCGGTTGATTCTTTACTAGAGGAAGCAACTCCGGCAGACCTTGGTGAAGATCATTGAAATCAACCGCTCGGGGTCGGAGAACCTTCCGATCCATCATTTTGAATTGAGCAAGAGTAGGTTTTTCCAGAATAGCTTCGTGTTCCTTTTTCTTGGCCCGAGCCTCCCTCTTGCGGCTGGACTCCTCTACTGGTTCCTTGCCCAGAGCACGGCATTTGGGCGCCATGGGAAACCGATCTTCGAGGGAGATGAAAGAGGAGGAGATGGGATGAGTTTGGGACGACTCTAGGGTTCTTACCACGGATGGGAGGAATCTCCACAGCTCATCCACGCTCCAGGGGACTTGCAGCCGAAGGGGAAGGGCGATGGATGCTCGTCCAAGAGGAATCGCGGGTGCCACAGTGAAGTCTACTTGTTCTAGGGATGGAATGTGTGAAGGGAGAACAAGAAGAGGTTGAAGGGAGCAAGGATCGTGGCACTGTTGAAGGAGGGGCGTTTGGGCAAAATATAAAATGGGTTTGAGAAGTTAAGAGGGGTTTTAACCCCTTGCGAACCGGTTCACAGACGAACCGTGACCGGTAGGTGTCGACTTTAGGAGTCGACACCTGTCGCGCCCAAATCTGCCCAGAAATGATTTTTCCAGGTGTCGACTTTAGGTGTCGACACCTGCCTGTAGGCGAGTCAAAAATGAATTTAGTGCAGGGAATGAATATTCCAAGAATCAAGTTTGAAGTCCCAAATGACTAGAAATAAAATTGGATTAATGTAAAGAGGATATATGATGTTTTTGTCAAATGGGGTAGTTCGAAGCCATTTTAAATCATATAGAGCCTTGCTCCATAACCAAATTTCCGAACAAGATTTTATCCCGCTGTTCTAGTGGCAATGCCTTATTAAACAAGGAGTTCATATAAATAGCTATAGAAGAGCAAAAGTTATTCTCTGAATTTGGATTTTTTGAAGGACATAAATATATACATACATACCAAGCATATGGATATGACAATACAAGCACACGCAATGTAACTCACAAAAGCAAATATGATGCATATGCATGGTCCAAGGGTATTATGCAACACACAATCTAGTGGTGAAATGCAGATGCAAATGCATGAGACAGTCTAAAACAAGTGAATGGCACAAGCTAGCTCTCTAGACGACAAATGCCTAATGATGGTGCTCGACAGTCGTTGTTAAATATGCCGTGCCACACAAATTTCAAATATTTATAACCGCACTCACTCACTTATGGATTTGAAAACATGAGTACAATGGTAAGTACGGGTCGATCCCACGGGGAAGGAAGTTGGTTATTTTTCTTAGTTGGAAAATATTCTTGTGTTTTGAAAAATCAAGTGTTGGGTTTTGAGTGCGATTACAACTAAATGGAATTAAAGTGCAACTTCAAACAACAAAAGGTAAGTGAAAGAAATAAAGAAGAATGCCGTCGTTTCCATGCCGAGCCTTTGATGAAGATCGCTCGCCTAGGAAGTCGATGTCGTGAGAGGATTTGCAGAAGAATGATCACCGCTTTGGGTATGATTGAAGAACTTATGAAGACAAGAGTTGGATTTAACAAGTTTGAAAACTTAAGTTTGAAATCATAATAGAATTCTAGTAAAAATAGGGATTGGAAGAAAAAGCATAACTTCAAATCTGGACAGAATTAGAAGAAGTGTAAAACATGAAAGTTGTAGAGAATTGAAAAAGGAAGAACTTTGATTAAGAACACAGAGACAGAAAATAAGAGGAAGGCACTGAAAAATCAAGATCTATCCCTGCTGGTGAATAGTAACTGACAGAAAAATAGCATCTTGTAAAATTAATTCTAACTCTAAAAATACAGAGAATTAGACAAGGTGGTAGAAGAATGAAATGGAGATATATAAGAGAGGAACAAAGTTGATGAAGAACTCAGATTAAAAAGAGGTCTAGAAAGGCTTCAAAACATAAGAAAACTAGAATGTCTCACCACGGATGAACAGTAAACACCTAAAACAGCACTTAAGAAAACGGACCAGAACTCTATGAAGTAGGAAGAATTTGAAGAAATGATCAACAGAGAAGTTGAAGAAGACTTACAAACAAACAACTTTTGTGAAGAAATCAAATTGAAATAAAGATTACAACCATGCGAAATAAGGCTAAGAACAGGCTGAATTCAAAAATGAAACTTTTATTGAAATAAGAACAACTTACAACTTTGACTTCAAAAGCTTAGAAAATACAACTTGATGCACTCAACAACTTCAGAAATGCAAAGAACAACTTACATTACAAGTGACCCAAGCTAGCTCTCCCCCTACTCAACCTTCTTGCCATCTTCTATCACTCACTAACTAACTCTACTTACTAACTAACTCATTCAAGACTAATGCACCCTTTATATAGGGGTTACAAAAAAAATACTCCATCAATACAAACAAGTGTACCCAATTTTAGCCTAAAATGGTAGGCAGGTAGGTTCTGCCCACTTTGCCATTTTTTTCGGATTTTTCCAAAATTTTTTGGAATTTTTCTAGGCCTTTTCCTCTCTCTTTCTCTCATTTTCTCTTTCTGCGGGCGCAACGCGCCGACCGCCGACTGGTTAGGCCGCCCGCCCTGTGGGCCCGTCGTGCGCCCACCTTCTCCACTGTCGCCACGCGTCGCACGCGGCGCACGCGCCCGCGTGCGTCGCGTGCGACGCCCGCCTGCCACGCACCTTCGCCCGCCGCGTGTCGCCTTCGCGCGCCGCGTGTCGCCTTCGCGTGCCGCCGGCCCGCGTGCCACGAGCCCCCCCCGCCTTCGCCCGTTTCGCCTCGTCGCCCGTGCGGGCGGCGAAGGCGGGAAGGGCGGGGCGGGGTTGTTTGAATTTTTTTATTATTATTTTTTTATTATATATAATATATATATATATATGATAGAAATAGTTAGAAAAATCTAAAAAAATATCGAATAATTTAATTTTTTTTCTTATCTTTTTGAACAAGTTTCCAGGCTTTTGGCCCAGTTGAACATATATATTATTATTATTTTTTTTCTTTTTCTTGGAGCTTTCCTCGAACTGCGTGCCTACATAAATACATAAAAATTATCATAAAAATTTATTTAATTTCAGAAAATTAAAAATTTGATACAAAATCAACAATAAGTGTGAGAAGTGTATATTTAATATCAATTAAGCTCATAAAAATGCATATACTTATGAATTAAATGATAAAAATACACACTAATCACCTAACTCTCTCCTAAAAGAAGTGAATTTGTCTTCATTGAGAGGTTTAGTGAAAATATCAGCAATTTGATTGTTTGTATCAATAAATTTAATTTCAACATCTCCTTTGCTAACATGATCACGCAGAAAGTGATGTCTAACCTCAATATGCTTTGTGCGAGAATGATGCACTGGATTTTTTGATAAATTTATTGCGGAAGTGTTGTCACAAAGAATGGCTGTGTTTCCTAGTGTGATGCCAAAATCAATCAATTGTTACTGTATCCAGAGCACTTGGGAAACACAGCTACCTACGGCCACATATTCGGCCTCGGCAGTTGATAATGCCGCATAATTTTGTTTCTTGGAGGCCCATGAAACCAAGCAACCTCCGAGGAACTGACAATACCCACTAGTGCTCTTCCTGTCTATTTTGCAACCCGTGTAATCAGCGTCGGAGTAACCAACTAATTCAAGAGCTGAAGTACGCAGAAACCAAAGACCCAAATCACAAGTTCCAGCAATGTATCTAAAAATTCACTTTACGGCTGACATGTGTGATTCTTTGGGATTCGATTGAAACCTTGCACACAGACATACTGCATATTGAATGTCGGGCCTGCTTGCTGTCAAATGTAATAAGGATCCTATCATGCTCCTGAAAAGTGTTTGGTTGACAGGTTTACCTTGGTTATCTTGATCAAGTTTCAGAGATGTGGACATGGGAGTGGGTTGTGGTTTAGTTGATGTCAAATTGAATTTCTTGAGCAGGTCCATTGCATATTTCTTCTGGGTTATGAATAAACCATCAACTGTCTGAGTCACCTGCAATCCCAAGAAAAATGTTAGCTCACCCATTAGACTCATTTCAAATTCACTTTGCATCAATTTGGCAAAATCTTTACTTAGAGAATCCTTAGTGGAGCCAAAAATGATATCGTCTACATACACTTGAACAATTAGTATTTCCTTACCATTCAATTGTGTAAAAAATGTTTGATCAACATTACCTCGCTTGAAACCATTTTGAACAAGGAAATCACTTAATCGTTCATATCATGCTCGGGGTGCTTGTTTCAGACCATAGAGAGCCTTGTCAAGCTTGTACACATAGTCTGGATGTTCCGGATCTTCAAACCCCGGTGGTTGCTCCACGTACACGTCCTCCTGGATAAAACCATTTAAGAATGCACTTTTCACATCCATCTGAAACAGTTTAATGTTATTGCAACATGCAAATGCCAAAAGAATTCTCACTGCCTCGAGTCTAGCTATAGGAGCAAATGACTCATCAAAATCAACTCCTAGCTCTTGGCTATAACCTTTGGCAACAAGCCTCGCCTTGTTTCTAGTTACAACCCCTTGATCGTTTGTTTTATTACGAAAGATCCACTTGGTTCCAATGACAGAGGTGTCTCTAGGACGAGGTATGAGGAACCACACCTTGTTCCTTTGGAACTGGTATAATTCTTCTTGCATGGCCAAGATCCAGGAATCAACCTTTAATGCATCTTCTAAGGAGTGAGGTTTAGATTGTGAAAGTAATGTAATGTAATATAGATTTTCAACTTCCCTGAACGAGGAATGCGTTCTTATTCCTTCTTCCACACTGCCAATGACATCCTCTGGCGGATGATCTTTTGCAAACGTCCATTGCCTAGGCAGCTGTAATTCAATTTGGGCTTGCTGATTTTTGTCATCAATTTGTTGATTTTCTCCTTCTGGGTTAATTGATTTCTTTGACCTCTCTTCGGCATCATCATTTTCTGATTCTTCTTCCTGCAAGACAAGTTTGTTATTGGAGTCCTTGGATGATGATTCATCAACTATAACATGGGGACTTTCCTCAACTACAAGAGTTCTCAAGTTATACACTCGATAGGCTCTTGAGCTAAGGGAGTATCTAAGAAATATCCCCTTATCACTCTTGGGGTCAAACTTTGCCAGGTCCATCTTGCCATTATTATGAATGTAGCATATGGAGCCAAAAGGTTTGAAGTAAGAGATTGTTGCTTTCTTACCTCGATATAGCTCATAAGGTGTTTTCTTTAACAATGGTCTTACCATGGCTCGGTTTATTATGTAGCACGCAGTATTCACCGCTTCAGCCCAGAAATACCTCGGAAGGTTGTGTTCACTAAGCATAGTTCTGGCCATCTCTACAAGCGTCATGTTCTTCCTTTCAACAACTCCATTTTGCTCGGGGGTCCTTGGTGCGGAAAAATTGTGTATGTAACCTTGAGCCCTGCAGAAATTGCTAAACTCGCGGTTATCAAATTCTCTGCCATGATCACTCCGCACGGTCTTGATGCTCCATCCTTTTTCATTCTGAACCATCCTGCAAAAAGCCTCAAACTCCATCAAAGCATCACTTTTTTTGGAGAGAAAATACACCCAACTATATCTTGAAAAGTCATCCACAATCACAAACCCATATAACTTACCACCCAAGCTATGTGTTTGGCTTGGTCCAAAAAGATCTATATGGATCAATTCAAGGGGCTTAGCGGTGGTTACATCACTTTTACATTTAAAGGATGTTCTTGTTTGTTTGCCCTTGCTGCATGCCCCACAGATTCCTTCATTGACCAGCTTCAACTTAGGTAAGCCAACAACCAGATTTTTCTGAACAACTTCATCATTACATTGAAACTAGCATGCCCAAGACGGCGATGCCATAACCATGCATCATCAGAATTTTTTGCAACCAAGCAAAGATTTTTATGTGAAACATCATCAAGGTCAATCATATAAACATTGTTGTGTCTAAACCCTATGAACTTGATTTCATGAGAATTTCTATCCACCACAGTGCAGTGAGTAGAATCAAAAGACACATTGCAACCTTTGTCACACAGTTGACTTATACTAAGAAGATTGTGATGCAAGCCTTTTACAAGTAAAACATTTTCAATGACTTGAGTTTGGTTCTTACCTATCTTACTTCTCCAACAATTTTTCCTTTGTCCTTTTCCCCAAAGGCTACCATTCCACCATCTTTTTCTTGCAGGTCTGCAAACATTTCCTTGTTTCCCGTCATATGCCTTGAACATCCACTATCCAGGTACCATTTGTTCTTTTGAGCTTCAAGGCAGACCTGCAAACATAAGAAGAGTACTTATGGGGTTTTTGGTACCCAAGCAAGCTTGGGTCCTCGGTGGTTAGACAGAAAAGGCCTGTATGATCTATTCATCATTCTAGCAAAATTTTCATCATCAAATCTCATGGTTCTGCACTCATACATATCATGGCCTACTCTTCCACAATAAAAGCATGTAGTGATTCTGTCATCACGATTTCTTCTCCTGTTCACATTCATACATGAATTATGCATCTTTGTGTTTGATGATGAGGGAAATGAACTTCTTGGAACCCAAGGAGTCATGTAGATTTTGGACTGAGATTTGTTTCTCTTTTCAAATGTAAGTAGAGAACTTTCTTCATGAGGACTTACACAGGTGTTCATCACCTATTTCCCCCCTTTTAAGACAGCAAGATCATTTTTCAATTCATTTATCTCAAGCAACAAAATTTCAATTTTCTTTTCAGCAGTCTCCTTGGTTTGATTACATGTGAGTTTTTCAAACCTCTCTTGTTCCAAATCCTTTTTCAAATCTTCATGCATTTTGATAAAAGCAGTTTGATCTTCACGCATGCATGAGCTCTCTTCTTCAAACAATTCAATTTTGGACATTAGAGTTTCATTTTCTTGTTTGAGAGTATCAATTTCAGATTTCAAGGAATTGCAACGTTCACAATGATTTTCAACATGTAAAAGATGCTCAATCTTCTTTTTAGAAGTTTATTTTCAGATTTAAATTTTTTGCATTTTCCATATAATGATTCATATGCAATCTGCCATTGTTCACATGTAAGAGTTTCGGATTCAGAATCTACCTTATTTGAGTTGTCTTCATCAGCCATGAAACACAGATTCTGAATGAGCTGATCCAAGTTATCTGCATTTCCAGATTCTTCCTCATCTTCGTCGCTCCATGTGGCGACCATTGCCTTTGACTTCTTGAATTTTCCTTTCTTGAATTTCTTCTTCAAATCTGGGCATTCTCCCCGCATGTGACCAGGTTTCTTGCATTCGTAGCAAATAACTTCATCCTTCTTGCTGCTTTCATTCTTCTTAGGACTTTGCCTTCTTGGTCCTTTTCTAAACTGACCACCGAACTTCCTGGTATTCTTGACAAATTTTCTTGCTCTTATGGTGATCATAGCAACAATCTCCTCATCTTCAGTATTAGCCATGGATCCTTCCTTGCTTTCATCCGACTCTTGTGGGTTTACTTTCAATGCCAATGTTGTGGCAATCTTCTTCTTTTTGTTGTCCTCCTCGCTCCTTTTGATGTTGATTTCATATGTCATCAGGGAGCCAACTAACTCGTCCAAGGTCAGAGTGCTGAGATCTTTTGAGTCTTCAATCACTGTGGCCTTTGTGTGCCACTATGGTGAAAGGGATCTTAACACCTTCCTTACAAGATCTCGATTTGAGTACTCCTTGCCAAGAGCCTTCAAACCATTTGTAATTTCCATCAGCCTCGCGAACATTTCAGTAATGGATTCTTCTGGCTTCATCATAAACAATTCATAATCTCGGACCAACAGATTTACTTTTGTCTCCTTGACTTCAGAGGTTCCTTCATAGATCAAGCGTAGTTTGTCCCACATTTCCTGTGCAGAGGAACACATAGATATATGTGAGTATTCATTTGGATGGATAGCACACTGAATTATATTCATGGCCTTAAAGTTAGCTGAACACTTGTTGATATGGTCGTCATCCCAATCATCTTCATTGTCAGGCAACTTATAAGGACCTTTGTTGATAACATTCCACACTTCATAATCTTGTGCACGCAGAAAACATACATTCTATTTTTCCAATAAGTGTAATTTGTTCCATCAAAGAATGGAGGTCTATGAACTGAATGCCCTTCGGGCATCATCCCTCTGTTTGCTATAAAAAGAGATCTACTCTTCGACCGTGAGGTCGGGCGATATAGAGACCAAAGCTCTGATACCAATTGTTGGGTCCCGAAAGGTGGCAATCAAGAGGGGAGGGGTGAATTGATTGGCCAATTAAAATTAATTACCCCACGATACACAAAATGCAGTAACAAAGGCTACAAATAAACTCAAAGCAAACAGGCACTCAAGCTCACCGGAACAAGGTCTCTCTCGTTAGAGCAGAATAAGACGTGAGTGAGGTATGGCACTACAAGATAACACTCAGCTAAGCGTGTAGCCCACTCGAAGCAAACCATGAAAAGCAAACCACAGTGGAGGCACAAGATTTTTAGGTGGTTCGGGTACACACGTGTGTCCCCTACGTCCACCCCTCACTCGGAGGATAACACTCCACTATGAAGTGAGCCACACACACGCTGTATCAACAGCCAACACACACTCAATGGCCTTTCTTGGCCACTACACACACACACACACTCTCGTGTCACAGATCACGAGCACACACTCACAAATCTATTTCAAGATGATTTAAAGTACAACAATTTTCCAGATTCAACGATAAGCACTAAAGAAGATCAGAGTAGAAAAGATTTCTAGATAGAACTCCCCCTTTGTCTTCTTCGAATATCCTTTGATACTTCAGCAGGATGATGAACGAGTTTGGATGAAGTATGAGGCAAGGCAGCACGAATAGATGTTGAAGCTTGATGTCCGATGCAGCTTTTCGATGTATCAGAACTTGAACCTCGATTCCAAGCTCCTTCCTCTCGATTTTTGGCTTCAGAGTAAGTTGGATATGGAGCTTAGAGATGCTGCTGCGAACCTGCACTTCCTTAGGTTAGAACTCCAAAAACCACACTCTTCTCACTTGCCTTCTTAGGTTTTTGATCCAAGAGAGAGGGTTATATCCCTCTAGGACGGACAAGGGATGCAGCTGGGACAAGATCCGCAATTCCTGGAGAGATTCCAGGCGCAAAGAAGGAGAGATTTGACTTGGAAACCGCGGATGAAAGAAGTCCAAGAATGTGACTCCGTGAAGGTGTCGACACCTGGTGTCAACACCTGGGGCATTAGAACGAGAAAACAGTAAAAAAGAAGTTCTGGGCACTGGGTGTCGACACCTGGTGTCCTGGCTTGCTGCCAGGTTTCCAACAGGTAGGTGTCGACACCAGGTGTCGACACCTCCTGGACTGGCTGCTAGAAAGCTCAATCAGGAACAGATGTCGGCACCTGGAGTCGACTCCTGCCCTGCCAGAAGGTTAAAAAGCCCAAAAAGCTAAGGATTGAACTAAGAACTCCTCCAAGGTTGAAGACATGATAAAAAGAGATTACTATGAGGTCTTCCATCCTGTAAAAACACCAAGTGATCATTAGATTGGTAAAACATTATAGTGTTCATAAAGTAACCATACTTTTCAACTCTTCTTTAATGAAAGTAGGACTTAAAGGATATTGCCAAGGTAGGCCAATTCAAAACTTATTCCATTTCCCATTTGAATGAAAGATCTATAACAAACCACATGAGAATGTCTCCTTCCACAGTTTACCTGAATTCACCATCGGTCTTCAGTTAGCTTGCTCATTTGTTAAATTGACATTCACAAAGCATTTTGAGTGAAAGCCAAACTTCACCACACGATCAAAAAGATATTCATAAGAGAATGAATCCAGTTTGCACTAATCAAGTTTACACATGGCATTCATTAATCATCAAAACATATATTTCCACACATCATACCCTCGGGGTCAAATAGGGCTACAGTGGTTGTTATCACAATTAGGTTGATCATGCAATGCATGGTTTAACAACCTTACTTTTAACGGAGTGGCCTGAGATGAGTACCATGATGGATCAGTTAGGCCAAAAGGATCCCCCTTATTAATGATCACAAAATTTTCTTCCCACTGGTGGTCTTTGTAAGTGTTGAAAACATTGTGGAGCCCTCCCTCCACCGCTTGTCGGAAGGGCATCCTCCTGCCGGTGGCCCCTGTGCGCCGGCCTCTTCCTCTGGGCACGAGCATCTACCTCCTCTTGTTGTAGTTTCCCCCTCGGCCGATGCTGCTTGTCGGGCTCAAGCGTCGGGCCATCCCCCTTTAGCTGGCCGCCGACCCCGGGCGGACGATGGCTCTGCTTGGCCTGCGAAGGGTGTCGCCGCTGCTGCCGGCCTGGGAGGGCCACTCCCGGCCACCCACTCGTCGACCGCCGCCCCGTCTTTCTACCATGTGGTCCTGAGCTCTTTCACTCCGCTGGTGTTGCCTCTCTCCGTCCATGCCCCGGCCACCACGGACTCCGACGAACCTGCGGCGTTCTTCTCACTGGATGAGGTTCAGCTGACTTGCAAACCCCTTGCCTTTGCAGTCATTGCAAGGACCCCCAAGGGGCGGCCTCCGTTCGCTGACATCCAAGCTCACCTAGCCCAACGATTCCAGTTTAAGCAGGACTTCCTGCTCAACGCCATGGACCGTTGGCACCTTCTCCTTCGCTTCTCCAACCGGGAAGACTACCTGAAAGTCCTCCTCAAAGAGTCTATGCTTGTCCATGGGCGCCCTTTCTGGTTCTTCCAATGGGCATTCAACTTCTCACCGGTGCAGGACTCACCTCTTGTTCCTGTCCGGATTGAGCTTCCGAGCCTCCCTGTCAATTTCTACCATGAAGCCTCCATCCTCTCCATCGCTGGCAGCATTGGGTCGACCCTGAAGATTGACCGGAACACACTCTGCCTCACCCGTGCACACGCTGCATGGGCCTGTGTCCTGCTAGATATCTCCAGGAAGCTCCCCCACCGTGTGTGGGTTGGCATTGGCGCTGGCGGTTTCTGGCAACCGGTGGTCATCTCGGACCCGCCTCGGTTCTGCTCCTCTTGCCACCGCCTGGGCCACCTCGTGGGAGACTGCAAGAAGACGCCCCCCCCCCCTCGCAGGCCAGGGTCGTTGGTGACATTGCTCCTGGAGGAAGGGCTCGCCCCCCTGCCTCCTCCTTCCCTTCTGGCCCGGTCTGGCAGCCCACGGCTGGCACCGGGCTCCTGCCCGTCCTGAACTTTCCGCTGCCACTTTCTTCCTTGGCCGCTTCTGGCCCTCCTGCTTGCCCTCCCCAGCTAGCTGAGCTCCCTTCTCAGGCTGTTGTTGGGGGGCTGTGTGGTGCTTCACCAGCTCCTGTTATAGCCGAGGGTGACCCCACTCTTCTAGCTTCTCCCTGCGTGGCTGCGGGGTGCCCCCGTGCGTCCTCTGCTACTTGCATGCCAGCCACTTCAGCGAAGGCTTTGGCCCCGCCTGCAGTGCCCTTCGTGCATCTTTCTACTGCCGTTGGGGAGAGGGGGTCTGGGACCCTAGTCAATGTTGCTGCTAGCCTCGCCTCTACATCCCCTGCCGCTGGTGGCCATGCGCTGGCCGTCAGCTTTGTCTGTGCCGAGGACCCCGCGTCTAGCATTGCAGACAAACGACTTGGGAGCCCTGCCAGGCTTGCTTCCAGCCTTCATGCCACCCCTTTAGCTGATGGTGCCCCTTTGCCTGCCGTTGAGCTTCTTCAGCCATCTTCTCCTCCTGTTACCATTGCTGCTATTGCTCATGGCCCCTTGGAGAGGGAGCCGTTTGCCGCGGTGGTGCACTGTTCTTCCGGTCCTGTGGATGCTCATCTCCAGGCCGACTTGTCTCTGCTTCCCTCGTCCGCTGCGTCGGCTTCCGCTTTGCGTGGCAAGACCGCTCTTCTCGTCGATCCTTCGGTTGGTGGACTCAACCCGACGGCGGTTTCTTGGTCCCCGGGTATGGGGTCACCCGCACTGGCTCCCTCCCTTGACGGTGTCGTTGCCTCCTCCCCGACTACTGCTGCATCACCCTGCCTCTCCTTCGCCCAAGCCTTGAAGAAGAAGATCAACCGGGAACCGCCGGGGCCGGCTAAGGAGCCCCCTCTGTCTCCCGATGGCGGGCTTCGCTTCCCACCTATCGTTCAAGTGCTCACCGTCCCTGGGCTCGAGCCATGTGCACACCCCATTGACATCCATGCTGCCCATGCTCACTTCATTGGCACTTTTGGGAAGGATCGTTCGCGGCCGCCCTCGACGACGGACGGGGGTGCTCCTAGGCATTCCCACCGGCGGTCTAACTCAACGTCTTCCTCTACGGATTGAGCCCTTGCTTGGCCTCGCTATCTCTGTAATTGTTTCCGGTCGGGTTGTTTGGGGTTTCTCCCAACTGTCACTTTGGCCCATCTTGTTAGGCCTTCTCTCCTCCCCCTCTCTCCTCCTCTTTGTTCCCATCTCTCAACTATTATGCAATGAAAATTAACCTTGAGTTAAAAAAAAAGACATTATTATCAAGTAAAATTTCATGTTCTACCTCACTTTTAGAGATTTCATAAACATCAATGAGGTGAGAAGGGATCAAAGGGAGAGGAGTTTCAAGCAAAGGATCAGTGTCAAGGAGCTTAGGAGAATCAACAGTAAAAGAAGCATACTTCTCGACATCATGAAACTTGGAAGGTTCAATGGAATCAGATAAATCGGCCGACATGAAAGTGTCCAACACAAAGTGAGAGTTGCTGATGTCAGGAATAGATAGGAAATCAATATCCTCCCCTTGATTTAGAGATGTCCAATTGAGATAAAAATTATGAAAGGTACCCGCCTCCTCCTTTACCCAAGTGAGACCAGTAACTGCCTTACTCAATTCATTCTCCACTCGTACATCCTCTTCATCCTTCCCTTGGAACAAGGTCTCCTCAAATTCCAGAAAGGAAGTGAATGGGATTTGATCATGGCCTAGCATATTACTTTCTTCTTCTTCACCCCCCAACTTGAGATCATCAACTTCTTTAGAACTCTCCTCATAAGTGAAATTTAGCTCAAGCTTCTCGAGATCATCTTTTTGATTATCATCATGACTACAACTAGCTCTCTCCAAAACTTCCTGATAAGACTTCTTCATAATTCCCCCATTATCTAAATTCAGAGTGACATTAGTATTAAGTTTAAGGGGATTCATGGGTTGATCACAAAAGCTTTCAAATTGTGGAAGTTGATAATAAGAATGTACATTGGAGTAGCTAGGCAATTGATCCTCTTCCATGTCATTGATTTTTGTCGCAAGTCGATCTAGTCGGGCTTGGATGGATTGATTTTGAGCCATGATGAATTGATAAAATTGATTAAAGCTGTCCTCCTGCTTGAGAGTTGAATGTGGAGGAGATAAATGTGTAGATTGAGAAGCAAAATTTGAAGGATAAGAAGTTGAATAGTGAGGTAGGGGAGATGATGTACGTTGTCCTCCATAGTGGACTTGATCATAAGAGTGATTTGAAGATGGAACCCACTTTTGGAAAAAGTGATCTGGAAGATTTTGGGCCAGACCTTGATAAGAATCCCAAGAGCTATTATGTTGTCCTCCCCCATAGGAATCATAAGAAGGTCTGGAGGGTCTTTGAGCAATTTGAGCATGTTCTTGGGGGCGAAATGAATTGTAGAGCCCATGAAGGAATTGGGTGGATTTGACATGATCCTGATTAAAGGAATGAAGTTGGGCCCTCATGAGTGATGGGCTTTCATTGTAAGCCGGCAAAGAGTGTGAACTATCGTAATAGGCCGGGCCAGGTTGGGTGAAAGGTAGAGGTTGAGTGGGACTATTGTTAACATAATGGGCCGACTTAGCCCACATGTCATTATGATCATGATAATAAGGTGGAATGAAGGAATTTAAATTCATAGCCCAAAGAATAGATCAAGAAACATGGGCCAACAAGTCCACCTCATAGAATTTATTAGCCCACTCAAAGATTAGAATTTTCTCATCCATTTTTTTGAAATTCACTTTATTATTATTATTTTATTTATTATTATTATTTTATTTTTTTAAATGATGTAAATGTAATGAATTAATCACTATATGAATGCAAAATGATGCTTTTTTATGGTTTTTTTTGTTTTTACACCAACTAGGACGAAGAGAGAGAAGAGGAGGAATTTTTTTTTGTTTTGATTTTTTTATGCAAACACTAACGAGTTATCACAAAAATTACCTAATGACCTAGATGTGACCTACACCTACAAATTGGGTTTCACAAAATGGCTAAAGTGTAACTTGAGTTCACCCTCAATATTTTCACCGGTCAGGTAAGGGGTGGGGTAGTGGGAGGCTCCCCCTATTTTCGTAGGGACCTAATTACAAACCACTAACCCGCTTAAGGCGTTTACCGTCCGACCGTCTTGCCTTAGGCACCGGTTTTCACAAGAGGGTAAGCCCAAATAACACAAGAACCACTGTGTGAACCTAGGGCCAACGTCTACTGAATTTTATTTATGGTCTAGGTGATGCAAAGATGAAGGAAATTATGGTTTGTGGGCTAAGGAATGGTGATAAAATTCTCAATTTATTTTGCTTATGGGTGTTGCCCTTAAAATATTTTAGAGATGATATGCAACAAATCAAGTTCAAACAAGGGGTTCTACGCAAGTATGCATGAGCATGTGATTAAGAAAAAGATTAGAAAAGAACTCACCTTGCCCCTCACAATCTCCAAAATGCAATGACCAAAGGTAAACAACAAGGAAAAAAAAACTTCTATCCTAAATGATGTATGACTTAGAACATGAAAGTGTGATTTCTACTCTTGGAATGAGGATTTTTATTGGGTTCAAGTGAAGAGTTTTTTTTAGTGAACCTATCTAACCAAAATATGCAAGAACATTAAGGAAATAACACAAAATGAGAGGAGTTAGGATACTTACTTAAAACGCAATCCCTCGTTCTCTCTTTTTTTTTGAAATGAATGTCAAAAAGACTAAGGAAAAGGAGGAGAGCTTACCTCTTAACTACTACTTCTTTTTTTTGCACTTTCTTCTTTTTTTTTTGATTTTTTAGCTTCAATTCTTGAAGTGCGTTTCCTCGTTCTATTTTTTTTCTGCAAAAATAAGAAAAACAAAGAGATATTAGTACACTTATAAACACAAGGAAAATAAAGTTCTTAAATCAAAAATCATCATTCCTCCCTGGCAACGGCGCCAAAAATTGATGACGCGAAAGTTCGTCGTATAAAACACACGTATCAATCTTAAAAATTTCAACTCGCACTAGATGAAAGAGAGACATAATATGATGGCGAGAAGGGTCGAATCCATAGTGAAGAAGAGATTTTTAGAGTTAAAAATCTTAGAGTCTTTTAGAAAACACTTGTGATTTTACTTTGCTTAAAGAAAATAGTGAAGTGATGAACAAACCAAACACTTAATTAAAAACATCTATGACTATACGCCTATGCTATAGAAAATAATTACATGAAGTGAAAAGAAGAGATAGAAGAAGGATGTAGAGAGGGAAGAAGATCAAGAACTAGATCAAAAGAATAACTCTTTTCATTAATTTAAAAGAAAGAGTACATGAAGTGCATGATAAGCTTACAACAAGGATGAGATTACAATGAAGTAAAATGAAACTAAAGCAATAAAAATAAAAGGAGTCTGAGATGTGAAGATGGTAGAAGCAATGGTGATGACGGTGCCATCCTCTCTTGGCCTTGGATCATGAACCACCTTGTGGAAGATGTCGTCTACGCCGGGAGGAAGTCACCTTCGTCATTGAAGCAGCCTTTGGAGGGTGAATAACTTTGAAACCAAGATGAATTAGGGGATGCCGAAGAATAAGAGGTTGAAGAGGAGGAAGAGAGAAAGAACTTTGATGAAGGGTATAGAGAGAGAAAATATGAGGAAGAGGGTGAAATCAGAGGAAGAAGGGAAGTGATATGTGCGGATGAACAATAACTGTGCAAAAAAAACTAAACTGAGAAGAATCAAAAATAAATTAAAAACAGAATGGAATTAGAGGAAGTGATAGAAGAAGAAAATATAGATTTATAAGAGAGAAAGAACTTTCATGAAGAACTCAGAGAGAAAAGAAGAGTATAAGGGCTTCAAAATAGAGAAATAATAGAAGCTAGCACCTCGGATTAACAGTGAAATCACAGGACATCAAGTTGAAAAATGGGAAATAACTTCAAAATCAGAAAGAATTAGAAGATGATGATGAAGAAGAAATTGTAGAACACTTAAAAGAAAAGAACTTTCATAAAGACATCAAGAGGAGAAGAGGGACGGAAGGGGGAAAAATCGGTGGCCTAAAGTGTGAGAGGGAGAGAGAGAGGGTGAAAATTTGCCAAAAGAAAGCACTCCCTTCTCCTCCTTGTAATGGGCTATTTATAGGGAAAGTTGGGTCAATGGAGGGTGGAGATTGTATCAAAAGGAGATGGATGGCTGAGATTTAGGTAGAAGATGATGTATGGGGAAAAGAAAAAGGAGGTGGGCACCCCCTTTCTTGGACTTTGGGCACCCCCTTTCCCAAGGCTCATCATGTCTCTCCTTTATTTTAAACTTTGAATTCAATTTTCCCTCCAACCAAAATATGTGTTTCTTTTCCTCAATTTTAAACTTTTAAAATTTCTTTTCCCTCCAACCAAAATATGTGCTTTTGACTTGGTCAAAGCGATGCTGACGGTTTTACCCCCGGCTTCTTTTGCAATTACCTTCGGTGTCCTGCACACACATAATTATGATTTAGTCTAGAAAATTTACCATAATGTACACATGAATCTCAATTGCTCATTTTTATGCAATGGATAATTAATGTTCATGACCCTCAACTCCATTTTATTAAATAAAATCACCAAATTAATTAATTTTACGTGGAAGGTCCAATCTACATGCGAAGTTGAGATTAACGATAGAATATGCATAATTACCAAATTATATACACATAAAATGGTGTATATGCGATGAATTACCATAGAAAATGGACACTTATCATGTAGCGGTAAGTCGAAACCATCAGAGTGGCACGACCCTCAATCAATCTTTAGGAAGATAACAAGCTATGAGTAACAATTGAAGAATAATACCAAAAAATTGTACAAGTTAAACCATGATTTGACTATTTAAGTTAAACTAATATAAAGTCATTTTCTCTAACCTTAGAAAAATAAGAAAAGATGGAAATTTGAACTTGATAACTTCAGAACCTAAACAGTCACGTTTGTAGTGTTTTAACCCTCAACAGTGAGCAATATGGCCGCTTAAACCTAGCTTAAAACTTAGGAAAACGAGTCAAGTTTATGCTGGTAAACAGGGGAAAATGGTCTTCTGTAGACCATAACTAGTCACCAGACGGTCTCAGGAAGACCGCTAGGGTAATATATATATATATATATAATAGTTTTTTAACTAGTCATGAATGCGTCTGTGAGTCTGGACACGCCTAAGAGAAGGCGTCAGACTGCTAGGGCGCGTTAATAAAATTCCACAATTATTAAACTGATAAATTTTCAGTGAGGCGTCTCAGAGATAGGACGCGCCAATTAAAATAATATTTTTTTAAAAAAATAGGGAATAGGAAAATGGTCTATCGCGCGACCGTTTCATCAACAAGTAGTCCCAGGTGTGACCATTTTTACCACCGAGATCCGTCGACGGCGAACCCCGACGGACCTTGATTAAAACAGCGATTACGAGCAATATAATGAACGAAATTTAGGCAAAAAGGTACCGTTGGAAAGAGAGTTCAAAGGCGAATCAAGACAGCATGCTTTGATTTGAGATTAGGCTAAGTTAAACTAATATAAAATGACGTGTAACGGAAGACAATCATTCGGATATACCTCGAAGTAAACTACGAAATTCGATCGACATGGTACACTAAAATTAGGCAAACTAGTATCAAATGAAAGAGGACTGAGAGATGAACAAGATAGCATGCTTGATTATTAGTTCAGCCTGAGAGAAACCTTCCTTTAATCGATGAAAGGAGGAAGAGAAAAAGGTCACCGGAACCCTAACTCAAACCGCTCCTCACGCCAAGATCCTCCCACGATCGAGCACGCCACCAGCCGTCGAAGCAAATAGGGTTTCCAGGGATCGAGGGCCACCTATTTATAGAGTCTAAGGGGGCTTCTAGCGATCGAATTGAGCTGAAGAGTCCAAAGAGGGAAAATGGTGAGAAATTTGGGGTTGATTAAATCCGCCGCCGCCGTGCCAAATTGAAGAGTCTAGGGTTAGAGTTTACAAAGAATAATCGATCATCAAGGGTTGGGCTAGGGTTAGGCTTCGATTAGAGCCATTAGGGCGAGAATTAAGGTCCAATTTAGGCGATTTAGGTTGTTCTTATAAAGCTACGATTTTTAGTCTTAAATTTGAAATTGGGCTTAATCCAATTTTATTCTGGGTTCGTTTCTTAAGACAAAGTTGTTGGAAATAACGTTTTACACAGGATACATATTTTCCATATTTTTATTAAAATTTCAAAATCTGAGCCAAGAAAATAATACAATAATTAAATAATATCGTGATATTCGGTATTAAAAATTCAGGATGATGCACTTTCAGAGAGAGGGGATGGGTTACAACCCTATAAATAAAAAGCGCTTTTGAAATAAACTTTATACATCATTTGTGTGTAGCTCTGGGCTAACCGACACCTCAAATCCACAAATTTTTCAGTTCACAGCTCAGAAGAATTCTAAACAAGCTGCAAGTCAGAAAACTGTGAAACAAACTAAAAAATAGAAAAAGAAAAAACAGCATGCAGCACACACAAAAAAATAAATCTAGTAACATGCATGTTAAGAATTCAAATCACCATGCACACAAAACCCAAAATGCTAGTTGTTTCTATTGTGGAAAGCATGGTTAGTTAATGCATGACTGTAGAGTAATGAAAGATGATATGAATGTTGGTAGAAAGCATGCTAGGAAATTTCACACTATTTAGAAAAAGAGCATTGAATGTTCTCACTGTGGAAAAATGGGACACATTGCTGCACAGTGTTGGTCCATCAAGGGAAGGAACAATTTTAAGTCTAAATATGTTAAATTCCCTGTAAACCAATATGTCTTTGATAAAAACAAATGTGTTTCAAAAGGTAGGAACTTTGCTTGCTTCAACTGTGGAAAGCCAGGCCACAAAGCTTCTGAATGTTGGCTGGTCATTGGTAGAAAAAAATCTAGAGTTGAAAATAAGAAATTCCATGTCCATTTCTATAACAAAAATGTGAAGTCAGTTGTGAATTGTCATTATTGTAGCAAGTCTGGACATGTGATGAAAGACTATTGGCACATGAAAAGAAAACATGATTTCTATGTCAAGAATGATAAAATTCCTGTCAATCCACAGAAATTCCATGCATATTCTATGAAGAAAAATGTGAATCATTTTATCTACTGTCACTACTGTGGAAAATTTAGGCATCATATGTTTGATTGCCACTTGTTGAAACTTGATGACTTTCATGCCCGAAGGCTGTGGAAAACACCCACCAGAGGTGTTACTAACTTCTCAGGACCCAAGAACACTTGGGTACCTAAAAAATCAAAATGAAGATCTATTTTGCAGGTGTGCCTTGAAGAATGAAATAAATAGAGGGGTTCAAATAAATTCAAGGCATATGAAGTTTTGTAAAAACCCCATTTCTGGTTTTATAGCTTTATTTGTTGATTGTTATTTTCCTCCGGATAGCTGCATTTCTGGACAAATCAGATTCATGTGTTCAATGTTTCAATTGGTTGAAAAATTAAGGGGGAGTCTAGTGAACTTGATTTGCCATGTAAGTTTTTAGCTTAGATTGAAAATCTGTTGCACGTGTTATCTTGCATTGTTATGCATACATTAAAAAATCTGCATTGCATTTGTTATGCATGACCCTGTGGTATATAAAATGGTATGTTGGGAGAAGGGCAGATCATTTCTGTCTGGAAACCCACACTACGTGTGAGGTGGTCCTCTGACCTAAGTTCTTCGTCAGGTACCATGGGTCAAAATTGCATATAGGGCAGTCTAGACACTAATGGGCATAATTCAGTAATCCCGTGCATGGTCTTCATGTCAGATATGATGCATTAGTGCATTTACATAGGGGGAGTATGTGTCTCATTTGATTAGCATTTCCCTTATGCATAGTTTGCATTCAGTGAGGGGGAGTCTATGCACACATCTGGTTACTCACATGCATATCATGCATTTAGAATTAGCTGCATATCATTGAAATTCATGCATACACTTAGGGGGAGCTAAAATAAATTGATTTGAAATAATGTTTGAGCAGTACTTATCTCTTTGTCTGAAAATGGCCATGAAACTCTCTCTAATTCCCTGCATCTATTGAGGGGGAGTCTTATCTGAAAATTCTCAAGCCGACTTGTAGATTGCTCAAGTCAACTTCCCAGCTATATTCTGAAAACAACATCTTCTATTTGAAACTCAAGCTGACTTAAACAGCCTCCCAAGTCGACTTCATCTATTGTCTGCTCATTGTTGTGCCCATTTCTGGTTGGAGTCACTGTTTGTATTACTGCTAAGCTATACTACTGCTGCCCTCTTGTCATGTTTGGAAATTAATCTGCCTACTGAATGAGTAAACTCTCTTGCCATACCTTTGAGTTATTTTAGCTGAAGTTTGCCTACTTGTCATGTTTAAAAGTCACCTTTGCCTGCTGATAATTTTTGAACATCCTTGAAACTGTTCTGTTGAAAAGTCACCCAAATTCAGAAAGATTCAAATCTGTGTACCATGATCATAAATCTGAACATCTTGAATTAGGAATCTTCTATTATACATGATTATGATGTCCAAAATAATAGGCTGGTTTGAGTTTAATAAGTTCATTGAGTTTAAAAAGTAAATGTCTTGAGAATATCTGTGTTCAACTTTAATAGGCCTTAACCAACTTTCACATGTTGTGTCCTGTAAAATCTTCTAAATCTGAAAGTTATGTAATCATGGCTATCTTTGGTTGAGATACTTAGATTAAGTATTATTTTTCAACATAGAACAACCTGAAAATTCTAAAGGGAAGCACATGATAAAATTGTGTTTCAATGCTCAGGCAGAGCAATGGCTAAGGTTACACTGAGAAACTAAGACATTCATCAAAGAAATGAAGTGGACTTAGTCATGAGGTGTCCTTGCTATCTCTGTTCTAATTGAAGCAGGATAGTTAGTGTCACTGATTAACTAGGGGTATTGGCATCCAAACAACATGTACCCTTAAGTCAAAAGGTGTGGACTACACTTGATTGCTCTTAAAAAAAATTTTATGAGCCAAAAAAAAAATCTGAAAATGTGACCAAAGGTCAAGAAAAAGTGCTGAGACCCTAAAGACGAAATCAGAATTGTCAAATATGTTTAACCTCAATATTAATTTTAGTAACTCCTAGAGAAGTCATTGGTTTTGAATAAGTAAGATAAAAGGAGGTTAAATAGAGTTCTAATATAGAAAATTGATTCATTTTCTATTAAACATGAATACAGAAATTTTTTCAAAAGAACTTTCATTGATAAACTCCAAACTTATTAGATTTGAACCATGCAATTAAATAAGGAACTGATCATAAGCCATTTATAATGGAAGAGTCTGAAAATTAATCATATCTGATTTATGAGATTAGTATCAGATTGAGAACTCTTTCATTCTTATCTACTGAAATTGCTTATCTGAAAATCAATTCTGTTTGCTTGCCTTTGTGCTCAAGCTGATTTCCTTCAAAGCCTTCTTGTTCAATTCATCTCCATATCCCATATGTGCTCTCAAACTATCTAATTTGATGATGTCAAAGGGGGAGAATAGTTTGTGAGTCATTAATTGTGGGAGATGATACATGTTTTCTTCATGTTATTCTGATTTTCTTGTGTAATGACACATAGTGTTGCCATCATCAAAAAGGAGGAGAATGTTGTGTCCCTGTGTTTTGATGATGTCAAAACTATAAGTCATGTATGAGTCTTTCATGTTCTGTTCTTGATGATACTCTATACATGCATAGTCAAAAGTAATGTGTAGTCAGAATTGCTGTAGACTCATGCATGAGGTTCTCATGTTTTTGATTGTGTCACCTTAAGTGTGTTTCTGATTTGGACAAAGAACAGGATGGATGAAGATTTAAATAGCTTAGCATGTTGAAGAATGACCAAAGAAGAAGCTTTCATGTAGACGAAGTCGACTTCAGAAGCTCTTCAAGCCGACTTCAAGTCAGCCAGAAGCCACCCGCCAGCAAAGGCAGATAAGGGTGAAAAATATCCTCTATCGCTGACAAATGAAGCTTAAGGGTCACAAATAGACCCTTAATGGTGACAAATAGGTGGCTGTGGTGAGAACGTGAAAATGCAAGAAGAAGAGTTGACTAGAGTCGACCCCTGGAGTCGACTCCACCTAGTTGGAATCACACCGCAAGCCTTCGTTGAACTATGTCCAGTATCGGTGATAAATGGACCCGTATTAGTGACAAATAGCTCTGTATCGATGACAAATAGATCTGTATCAGTGAAAAATGGCTGCTAAGTGTGAAAATGGATGTTGGTGCAAAACATGTGAAGAATGTTGAAGCTGTGTAGACGCCTTACGTCGACGTAGGACGTTGAAGCCTGAAGAAGAGCGAAGCGAGTCAACAAGGCTTCACACAACCAACAAGTCAACTAGTCAACAAATCAAAATAGTCAAATTGGTCAACATGGTCAACTCAGCAAAGCAGCCAAGCAATCATGGTCAACATAGTCAACGTTGTCAACGTTATCATGGAAGCCAAGCCAGAGTCAATAGAGCCAAGTCAACAGTCAACAAGCTAATTCAACATCTTTTCACTCGAAGTAGTCAACACTGGAGTTAACAGTCAACCAGCCACAAAGGTGACAAATGATGGAATAAGGGTGACAAATAGATAGTTAAGGCTAATAAATAGGTCCTTAAGGCTGATAAACGGGTAACGCAGCCGAAACCGTGAAGAAATGAAGAAGGCAAGTCGACTTAAGAGGCAGCCAAGTTGACTTAACTCCTGTTCCGCAAAGGAAGTCAGCTAAAGGCCACTAAGGGTGACAAATAGCTACCTAAGGTAGATAAATAGGCGTATAAGGGTGAAAAATAACTTGTTAAGGGTGACAACTAGGTCGATAGTGTAGAACAAGACCCAAACACGTGAGGATCACTTGGGCGGTCTTCGTACCATCAACTCTGATCATTTGGCACGTGATTCAAGGGTACTATGTCAGAAGAATATTCTCTCCCCTGCAACATGGACAAATTGTCAAAAAAAATTCTCTCTCCTGACACGTGGACCAATGGGAAAAAGATGGAATTAGGTCATTTTATCCAAAATCTATTCCGGAGCCCATGTTCTATAAAGGGTGTCTTCCTTCGAAGAAGAAAAGGTGCTTGCAGAAGAAGAAAGAGGAGAGTTGCTGTGAGGGCTGTCAAGTAGAGAAGAGAAAAAGAGAAGAGAGCTCGTGAGAAGAAGAAGAAGAAGAGAAAAAGAGAAAGAGAGAGCATGTGAAGAAAAGAGTGCAGCCAGAGTCTATTTCAGATATACTAGTCTTTGGATCAAATCCAGACCACCCTACTCTTGTGGAGCTACATTTTCCTATTTTCTTCCTTCATTCTTTTGTTTTATTTTTCGTTCCCTTTGTTTCTTTCATCAAGCTGTTAGTCAGCGGAGCAAGCTGTGAGGCTCAGCTATTTTGAGGATTGGTTCCTCGTTAAGCTGTGTATCAGCAGATAGCAAGCGGTGTTGCTCAGCGGATAGCAAGTTGTGTTGCTCAGCGGTTGTAGGGATTTATTTTCCAAAGCTGTGGATCAGCTGTTCAAGCTGTTAGTCAGCGAAAGCCTCACTCTAGTAGAGAGGGGGGTGGACGTAGGTCTACTTGGTGCGGATTGAACCACCTAAAAATCCCTTGTGTTCTTGGTTTGTTTGTGGGCTTGATCATTCTCTTCTACCCCTCTTCACAGGGTGTTGTGTGAGCTGTTTATGAATTCTATCGGTTAAGTGTTTCATCGTGTGCTTAGTGTTCGATATAGGTCTTATATGAATCTTCAGCTCGGTTCTGTGAAAGTCTTTAGAAGCTGGTATATCAAATGATCTATTCATACATCTTGTGTGAGGATAGTTTCTGGACTCTACCCTCCGCCTTGTACCAGCGTCTCTAGTTGATCATTGCTGAAATCTCATTTGGATTAAGTGTAGCTTAATTTCTGATCAGCATCGCCATTACCTTCCAAGTGTTCGATATTAATTCTACCATCTTCAATTCAGTTTGAATCGGGTGTAAGTTTTTATTTGAGCATTACTTTTAATTGGGGATCTATTAACCCCCCCTCTAGATCCAGTCCGTGCACACAACAGGGAGATGAGGGAGAAAGAGAGGCAAGTGGGCAGGGTAATTCGGCGTGGGGTTTAAATGGCGCGGTGAAGGTGAGTTGATCCGACGCGGGAAATGAATGGCGCGCCGAATTAGGCCACGCCGGGCAAGGGGTTGGCGGTGCCGTTTTGGATTTTGTGTCACCGTTTTAGAAGGCATGGCACCGCCTTAAGAGATTATGATGCCAGTTCATGTTAGGGTGCAAGGCACGGATTCAGAGGGGGGGTGAATGAATTCCCGTTCAAAAACTATTACGGAATTAAAATCTAGGTTAGGCTAAACAAATTAAATGCTCTCCAGAGACAGGAAGATGATAATCAAATAGTAGATGCAGAGTTAATAGCCCATACTAAATCGTAACTCTGCCAGACACAATATCGAATGCCAAGCGAGCATACAAACTGCCATATCGTAGAATACACTAGCATACCTTCAAGCTCCGAATAGCACGCAATCTCCGCAGACAAGAACTACGTAAAATAGACTCACTTAGCAACACATATAATGCTCAGGGGTACTTCAGATAGAAACAAGAGTGCTCAGACACCTGTGAAGGAGGTAGAAGACAAGGGGCAAATGCACAAGGCAAACCACGGCACAGTAGATTTTTAGGTGGTTCGGCCTGCAACCCAGAGACCTACATCCACCCCTCACTCCAAACCGGAGTGAGGCTTCCCTTGCCAAAGCAAGAAGCAGACTCAGTCTGCAACAACCGCTGCCTTATAGCTTGACCCAAAGGAACACTCTCCTCTCTTCCACCAACCCGGAGGGGAACCACTAGTGACACCCCGTCACTAGCAACCGGAGACATAGTCTCCCTTCCTCTGATACCCAGAGGGAAACCACAATTGACACCCTGTCACTTGCAAACCGGAGGACCAATCCTCCCTTCCTCCAAACCGGAGGGAAACCCTCAAGTAGCACACCACTACTCGCAATCGGAGACTATGTCTCCCTTCTCCTGAGTCCACAAGAGGAACCCCGACCTCAAGCCAAATGATCGGAAAACACTAATGGAGAATGGGAAGAACAAATGAAAAATAAAAATAGAAACAAAAGGGAAAACAACCGTAGCTCTGAAGAGCAATTTCAACATAAGTCTTCAGGGAAAGCTCCCTGTTCTCTTCTTCTCAGCCTCTGGCTCTCTCTTTACTTCTCAGCTCTCTCTCTCTCTCTTCACTTCGCAGCTCTCTCGCTCTCTCTTCACTCCTTCTTCTTCTCAGCTATCTCATCTTTTCTCTCTTAGCTTTCTTCTCTGGTGGTTGCTCTTTCTCTTCCTTTCTTACGCCTCACCCTTCTTCTCTTCTGGGTGCTCTTCTTTCTTTTTGGCGGCCTCACCTACTGAGAGGAAGAACACCCTGTATATATATACCCAAAACAGGGGCTCCATAAACCCTTTTGGATAAGGGTTATGATTGCATCCTTTTATCATTGGGCCACATGGCAGAATATGAACGTGTGCTGTCCACGTGTCTGAATCTCCACTTGTGGAATGCCTTGGATCACGTGCCCATCATAAGTATCCCTGGGTCACGTGCCAGCTTCCAGTTTGAGCTCGCGTGTCTGCCTTAAACCTGTTAGTAAAAGCAAAAAGGCATTTAGTCAAACACCTTGTAGTCATAAGTAAATAGTCAATGTGCTCTGACTATGATAAGCTTAATGCATATGCTCAGACATGAAAATAACATGCACAGACCTCATAACGTGAAATGCAATCATGCTCAGACCTATATGATGAAGTTTGCACATACCTTGATGCATTGGGGAAAAACGTGCACAGACCTAAGTATTGTTGAAACCCAACCGTGCACTAACCTTATATTCAGTCACACAAGATGTGCACCGACCTGGAGATCATACAGATCTTGTGCGTTGAAACATGCACCGACCTTGTTTGCTGTCGGGAGAGGGTTGCACCGACCGTATCCCTGGATGTGCACCGACCTAGACCCTTGACAACTAAACCTGCATCGACCTCAGTTTGAGTAGACTGAATGTGCACCGACCTTGGTGCACTAGCATTGACCTTATTATCACCATATGCACAGATCTATATGCAGATGACACAGACCTTAGCTTGCATGTAACAAATGTGCACCGACTATGCGTGCGGTTCCACAGGAACCTGCACCGACCCTATGTGGAGACAAGTAGAGTGTGCACTGATGTTAGATGTGTAGGATGGCATAAATGCACGGACCTTCTATTGGATGAATAGTAACATGCACCGACTCCATACAGCATGAATCAAAAGATGCACCGACCCTAGTATGCATATGAGATGTGGCTAGCACCGACCTCAACCTTTTGACAACTAGACCTGTACGGACTTTGAACAATTAACACAAGCATGCACCAACTTGCTACAGTGATGTGCTCCGACTTGGTCATGCATAAGGCAAGACATGCACAGACATTATATGCAACAACAGTAATGTGCACCGACCATAGATGAATGTGCTACAGTGCATGCACAGACCTGAATATGCATGTGCACAAACTTGAACAGTGTATGCACAGACTTCGTGCAAGCTAACACAGACTATATGCATACTACAGTGTATGCACTGACTTGCATTATGTGTACGCAAACATGCACCGACTATGAGTATGATAGATGGTGAAACGAGCACCGACCTGGTTATGCTGGATGGTGCAACTAGCACAGACTCTGATGCATGGTTCTGTATATTAACATCGACTAACATCGACCTAAGTATGTGCATATGACTTATCAAACCTGAGAGAACTTTGTGCACATAACATGTTCGATGAAATGACTGTGCATGCAATCTGATGAGGTTCTATGCAGCATGAGAGTGCATAAATCTGAAAATGCACATCATGCAAATGATCATTGAATTCAATGTACAAAACATCAATGCACAGCAATCAAACCTCATTAATGCACAGTGCAATGCCTAAATGCATAATCAGATGCATATTGCAATCATCATTCAATCTTCATGCAAACACATGATGACTTATAGTGTTTGCTATCATCAAAACCACAGGGACACAACAATCTCCCCCTTTTTGATGATGGCAACACTATGAGTCATAAGAATAAAGCAAGATGCAGACTCATGTCAAACTATTCTCCCCCTCTGACTTCATCAAAATGAAAAACTATCTTCAAAGGATCAAGATATGCAAGAACATTTTCAATGAGATAGCTATGCCATAAATCCAAAAATTGAACATATTTCAGAATCTTCTATTATAAAGACTTATGAAATGATCTTTATTTGACAGAATGATTTAAATATAGTGTATTCAAGGTTTGTTCATGAAAGTTTCTATACTCATATCTGAAAATAAGTTTTAATAAAAATGAACCAATTGTTCATATAACTTTCTAGTTCAACCTCCTTCCATCTTACTCAATTACTTTCAATGACTCCTTTAGGAGTTACACAAAGTAGTATTGAGATTAAACATCTGTGAATGCATCTGAATTTAACATGCTTGCAAAAACTTTTCTGATACACCCATTTTTCAGATTTTTGTTTATGAACATCAATTTATTTTTCAATGAGCAATTTTGGTTAATCAACATCTTTTTACATGAGGCACAACACGTCTTAGGTGAAATGACCCAATTACTCAGTGTGATAACCGTATTGCTTCTCAATTAAGAGAACATAGTTAGCATTAGAAGTATCTTTTTACGTGAGGAGACACCTTGGTTAGAGGCAGGAATCCCCAGTTACTCAATACAACCATGCCATTGCTCTGTCAAATTTTCACATAATTTTCAACCATTTTTCAGCAGAGTTAACCATGGTACTTCATGACACAGTCCTTTGGACATGTTTCTCAGTAGCCATAGTCATTGCTCTGTCCATAATTTTTTTAAAGATAATTCAGACAGATTAAATGTTTAAGAACAACACTTACATTATGTATCTCAACCAAAGTAAATCATGGTTTCAATTTTCAGATTTCAGGAAGTCTTACATGAACTTACATGAGACTGTCAGTTAAGGTTTATTAAAAAATTAATTCAGATATTTTCAAGACATTCAAAGTCAAACTCAATGAATACATTAAACTTAAACTAGCTGAGTTATTTCAGACATTCATAGTTCCATAAAATGGAAGATTCCTAATACAAATGTTTTCAGATTTATGATCGAGATATGCCCATTGAAATCTTCATGAATAACTGACAGAAGTGTTCCAGCAAGAATGAGTGATTTTGATACCAATTGTTTTCAGATTTGATCAAGGTTTATCAATAGAATCAGTAAAAAGGATATGCACCACAAGCAAAATGACTGAAGGTCAGACACAATTCAGGATCTTCAAGGTTTAGCAGATATGTAGTGTTTTGAAAACAAGTTTAAGAACATGAAAAGTATTCCAGTCAAGAGAGTAAGAGCAGAAACATGATTAGAAGAGCATCCACGAAGGTGTCGACTCTTTGTGTAGACATCTGCTCACAAGATCCACACTTCAGAACAATTAAAAATGACAGCTCATGGTGTCGACACTTCCAAAAGAAGACAATCAAGAAGTGCAGCAAAGGATGCGTCAGAGAGACCATCAGACAGATTGATTCACAAAACAGCCAGCTCCCCCTTACTAAATGCATTAAGACAACAAAGATGCAAATTTTAACACTCACTTCAGATGTCGACATGAATTCAAATTATATGCAGCACAAAATCTTGTTAAACGCTCCCCCTGACAGAATGCATGTGTTAACTGGATTCTGAAAGTATCATATGCAGAACATCAGAAATATGAGGGAATATGCTCATGAACTCCTAGACTGCTCTAATATGCAATTGACTCATGGTACTTGGCGGAGACTAGCCTCTGCGCATAGCGTGGGTTTCCAGATAGAAAATATCTGCCCTTCTCCCAACTTCCATTTGATATACCATTTGAGGTCATGCATGATAACGCAGTGCAAAGTGCACTCTTATATGCATCTTTAAATTTTTCTTATGACACTTCTCTAAACAAATATGTATGCGAATGAGCATGTGTAGAAATGAGCATTTTATGCATGTGACAGCATGCAAGGATAAAATTCCAGCTTTTCAATTTTTTTCATAAATGTAATTTATTTTCAATGATTATGCATTTTAACAAATATCAAATAACTACAATTGGCATATGTATGCATCAAATGCAGACAACCCTTTAATCTCATATATACACAGATCACCCAGCAAGTGCATGAACAGAAAAGAATGCAAATGACAGATGCAGTTGTGGACATTTATGCATGAGATCTTAACTAACATATTAAGCATGATGTTTAGCTAAGAGAAAATTCAGGTGAGCAAGCCTGTAAACAGCAGTGTTGGGATTTTACCTTACTTGAGCACCTTGATTTATTAAACCCCCTTTTTATTCTCCATCCCAAGGCACTTCTGCAAACAGGATCTCATTTTGCATTCTTAGGAACCCAAGTCTCCTTAGGTCCTTTAGTGACAGTAGCACCTTTGAATGGTGCTCTCCTCATTTTCAACACTTGAGAGTCATCAAACCTCATCAAATAGCAGTTAGACATGGAATGTCCTAACTGTCCACAGTAATAACAAGAGATAACAGATTTTAAATTCTTTTTATGCACATTGTCATAAGCAGGGAATCTATGTGCATTAACATGAAGAATTCTGTTATTTGTATGGACGTTTTATTTTCCATAATCTGCCAACCAGCATTCAAAAGCTCGGTGGCCAGGTTTTCCACAGTCAAAGCATCCAAAGTAATTTTTCTTAGACACAAATTTATTTATGCCAAAATCAATTTTATTGACAGGGAGTTTAACAAATTTAGAATTGAGTTTCTTTCCCTGAATATGCCAGCAGTCTTGGACTGTGTGGCCATGCTTCCCACATTCAAAACAGGAAGAGAAATTTCTTCTCTTAATAACAGACCAGCACTCACTAGCCAGATGGCCTGGCTTCCAACAGTTGGAGCACATATAAGATTTTCTTTTGAAGGGAAATTTATCTTTACTGAAGGTATTCTGTTTTGCAGGGAATCTAACATGTTTAGAATGATCTTTTCCCTGGGCATGTCAGCAATGGGTAGCAATGTGGCCCATCTTGCCACAATGAAAATAATGAATTTTCTTATTCTGAAATGCATGAGTTTGTTTTAGAACATGGGATTTAGCATTTAAGTTCCTAGCAAGCATTGTGTTGGCATTTAGATCATCCTTTTTCATCATTTGCAGTCATTCATCAAATGGCCGAGCCTACCACAGTAATGGCATGAAATTCTCTTCTTGTGTGCATGAATATGTGTGTTGGTGTTGTGGACAACATGCACATTTTTAACATGAGTGTGTGTAGGCTTGTTCTGCAAATGTCCATTTCCTTCAATTTTTTCAGTAGGTTTCTCACTTTTTTGAATAGTAGTTAGATTTAGATTTTTCTGTGCAGTGAACTGAAAAACCAATGGAGTTTTGATGCTGGTTTGTTCTGAGCTACTTACAAGTGATGTATGAATTTTGTTTCCAAAGCTCTTCTTATTTACTGGATTATACCCCAGCCCCTCTTTCTGAAAATTCACTTTCATCCCCAGCAATTTATCCAAATTATCTTGACCTTCAACAAATCTAGATAAAGAATTCTTTAAGTCCTTAATCTCATCTTCCAGGGATGCAATATGTAATTCATAACCAGCAATTTCTTGTTCACTGTAATTCACACACTCTTTTAACACTTTGTTTGCAGTTTTATAGTTCGCAACTTCTTGTTCGAGATTGTGCAATTTTTCAGACTCTTTTTGATATGACACAGACTGTGGAGAATGCAGCAAGTAGTTGAGTTCCCTCGGACCTAAATCGCAAACATAATCGCAAGATTTGAGATTGCCAAAAATCGCCGATCCTTTGCGCGCACATGCTTCCCGTGGTGACTCGGTGATGCCGAGTCGAGGTGATGGAGCAAGACCCTTGCTGGTAGAGGGCCAGCAGGGTTATGGTTTCCCCCCCAAGGGTACGGTGCTCGCAGTCAAGGGGCTGGCTTGGTGCCTTGGGGGCACTGGGGCACTCTCTTTCTCAAGCCCACGGTGACCGCACGAAAGCTAGATGTTTCGGGGTCGAGCACTCTCTCACCGACCAGCGGAATAGTTTCGTAGATAATAAAAGAACAAATACTGGGAGGGAAGCAAGGGCTGGAGCTTACCCGGTTGGTTTGAAAAAACCAACCCCGTTCGGAGACGAGGGCGAGCGGGGAAGTGTGGGTTCCCCGCACACTGCGTCGATTGAAGCTTCGACCTGTTTAAAAGGTTACATGCACTACGCCTCACGCAGGAGGGGGATCTCGGGGTGGAGGGAAAGGAGTACAAACAAACACTACCTCCACGCAGGGAGGGGCGGTGAGCCGGCCAGGCGGGGAGGGACGTGAAGCAAGGACGGAGCCGAATTGCCTCCTCGAGGTTCTGCCTGCCTGTTCTGCCTGCTGACAGGTACTTGCTGTCAGATTTCTTGAGTGCACTCCCGAACTTAGATACTGACGAGACCAGCGCCAAAACATCGCTGACTGGTCCAGGATGTGGCCTGAATTTTGTCGGGTCGTCGAGGTGTCGCTGTTGGCTGTGGTGGAGGATGGATCGGTGCTGCTTGGTTCTGGTTCGGGCTGCGTCCAGATTGTTGCAGTAGGTTGGTGACATTACCACGATCGCTCCCGTGATTCGATCGAGGCGGTGCTAAGACGGTCGCGGGCGTGGCCGAGTCTTCTTCGTTCAGCAACAAAGAATGGCTCCAGACGAGGTCGGGGTCAAGAGATATGTCCAGAAGAGTGGGAGTGGGTCTGGACGGATCCCGACTGACCTGATCTGCGACCCTGTAGTAGAAAAATTGGAACGAGCTGCTCCAGGCTTCAGTTGGTGCCCCGCTGGATGCGTTGGACAGGCGACTGGTGGAACTCAGCTCCGGCCAAGTGGTGTGCCAGGGGGAGCTCCGGTGTGGTCTTCGTAGCTTCTGAACTGCGGCTCTAATTCCTGCTTGGGTCCTAGTTGCGCAGTCGGACGAAAATGAGCCTCCACGGGAGCTCCGAACTTGGATAGGGGCGAGACCACCTCGCCTGCGAAGCTAGCTGGGAGACCTTTCCGTCGATGTATGGTACACCTCCAGGAACGCCGGGACGTGGGTGAGGCTGGCACTGCAACAGGAGGGTGGCTCTGCTGTTCTGCAACTGCTCACTGGTACATAGAAAATAGGGTGAAGGAAGTGGGTTCTTGGTGGTGGGATAGGGGTTTTGGGAGGGGAGGCTGTTGCAGGTGGTGGCCTGATGTTCTGGAGGGGGAGGGGCGATGGAGGGTGGGGTGGTAGTAGGGGGAGAGAGGGAGTGGGGGCGTGGGGGTCTTGGGGGGTTAGAGGGAGCCCAAGGGAGAGGGGGGGTCGCACAAGGGATAGGGGGATAGGGGGGGTGAATGGGGTGGGGTGCGCACCCAGGTGGGGGAGGGGGATTCAAATCCCCTAGGGGATGTGAAGGGGTGTGTGGGGAAGAGGGAGGGGTGCTTGGGGGAGAGAGAGGGGTGCTTGGGGGAGAGGGAAGAGTGCTAGAGAAGTGGAAGGGTTGCTTTGGAATACGAAGGGTTGCTTGGGTAGTGGTGAGAGTGAATGGGGTTTATGAGCCTTGGGAGGTGAAGGGTTGTATTTAATGGGGTGGGGTGATGTGGCAAGGAGGGAGGAGAGAGAGGGGGGGTGAAATTGGGAGAGAGAAAGGGGAGGAGAGAGAGAGGGGTTCGCCCCCTTCAAAAGAGAGAGAGAGAGAGAGAGAGAGAGAGAGAGAGAGAGAGAGAGAGAGAGTGCTCACAAGTATTCTTTAGACTTAAACTCAAATTTTCATTTCATTCATTAGTTCTCCAAGGAGGGATTGGGGTCCTATTTATAGGGAACCCACAATTTACAAAAAGTCCTTGACATTTGGACTAATGACAAATCACCAAGGGGGGAAGGGGGCGCCCATGGGCCAAGCCCAATGAAATGAGCCCTTTAACCCACTAGACCACCTAATGATACTTAGACTTAGATAGATGACTCACTAACCTAGGTACTTGACTCAAATAAAGGAAAATTACATAACCATGACTCACATAAAATAGGAAAATTACGTGACTAGACTCAGAAAATCAAGATGAACACAATGGCTCATGCCAACAAACATTCCGGGCTCCCAAAAAATTGTGAAGGGCAAGTGATGCCCCCATCATACCCCCGGGGTGCAAAGAACTCGACTCCGGCGAGTAAAGATCCATCATGTGCGGAGAGAGCCATGGCAGGGTCGCCCACAAGTCTGTCAAAGGTAGCCGGTCCTTCCACCAAGCGAGGTAACACCCATACACCATGCTCCCGGAGGCAGTAACCTGTTCATCTAATATCCGCTCTACTTGCTCATGCTGGTCTCTCTGGGCTGGTGGATTTCTCTCAAGGGTAGGTGCTCTCTCAAGGAAGGGGATGAGCTCAATTTCCTCACTGGGTGCCACCGTGGGACCCTCGTATGGCACCAGGTCAGCCACGTTGAAAGTGGGACTTACCCCGTACTCCTCAGGGAGGTCTAACACATAAGCATTAGTGCCAATGCGCCTCAGAACCTGGAAGGGGCCTGCTCCACGAGACCTCAATTTTGAGACATTTCCAGGGAATAATCTCTTAGTCCTCACCATCACAAAATCACCGACACGGAATTCTTGGTGGCGGCGGTGGGAATCGGCTAATTTCTTGTATACCTCGTGGCTCTTGTTGATTTGTTTACGAATGGAGCCATGCAGTGTCATGAATGATGATCCTCTAGAGATGAAGGGAGGGCCTGGACAACCAAACTCATCCCTATTAAGTGTTACATTGATTTTGACGGACTTAGGAGGACCGGGGCATCCATAAATGATTCTATCAGGTATGGGTGCAGTGAATGCCGGAGGACCTGGACTTCCATGTATACTCCTATCATGCATAAGATGGATGATGAGTGGGGGAGGACCTGCATATCCAAATGTAAACATGTCGTGCACTGGACTTAGTGTGTGTATGACACAAATGAGATGACTTGATTTACTAGCCCTACCAAATGATGCAAAATGTAGTGACACATGCATTTCCATCCAAATGGCATCTTCTATATGTGTGGCTTGGTGTGGGAGTTTCCACTCATAGGGGTCGAAGGGGTCTAGGAAAGTGGAGTGGGCTTGGTCCAATGAGGTGGGTGAGGGTAGGAAGGAGTGGGTGGTGAGTGATGCAGGTTGGTTACATGAGTACTCGGGAGCCCATTGGAAGGGGTCAAAAGGATCAAGATGGGTCGAGGGGTGGGTGAAGTGGAGGTGGGCCTTAATCCAAGAGATAGACCTGGGGTCCCTAGCACATGTAGGGAAGTGGAAATCATGAACCCGATGGGACCTAACGTAATGCTCCTTGCAAAGGGGCGAGGGGTAGGAAAAGGTGTAGGAGGGCAAGGAGGTGGGTTGGCAATGAGGGGCTAGCGGGAAGGCATCATGCGGATCTAGGAGGACTTGGGTTGAGGGGAATGAGGCTTTTTCCCATCCTAGACCTTGAGCACTCCAAAGCATACACTCCCTAGTGTGGCCTAGGCACTCGTCTCCTAATGGGGTAAGTACCAAAGTGGATTCCCTAGGTGGAGTGCCCTTTCCTTGTGGTAGGGGGGTGGTGTAAAACTCATCGGGCTCGGGTAGAAACAATAAGAGCTCACTCGTGCAAGGACCCTTGGTGTAAATGGAGGTGATGGACCCGATAGAGGGGTGTGAGAAACTAAGGTACCCCATGTCGCTTGCTCCTAAGGCCAGTATGTTTGTCACCTCTATTTACCTTAGTATACCCTTAATCAAGTCCCTCAGGGTTCCTACAAAACAGAACAAATGGTAGGTTGTGTGGAATGGTGGGGTGGGCACGATTGGGTTGTGGTTATCCATGGAGGGGCGCGTGACGTGGAGGAGGAGGTTTTGCTTTAGCCACTCAATGAGGGGTTCCCCTAAAATCACAATTCTCATGGAGGGAGGGGTGGGGGGACTTGGTTGGTCATCTTGTAACTCTCGGGGGAGGGTGCACCCAATTAGGCTCAATGGGTTTTCTTTGGGTAGGGATGAGTTCTCTTGACCCAACTCTTGGTATTGGGCTTCATATTCCTCTTCCCAATCTAGGGGAGTCTCATGGACTTCGGTCACTTTCTCAAGTTCCCCTTGGGTAGGGGTAGCTATTTCTTCAATCAGTATGTTGGACATCTCTCGTGAGGGGCATTGATTGATGAAGTGTCCAAAGCCTTTACACTTAAAGCATTGTTGTCCATTTCCCGGAGTGTCCCCACCCACACTTGGCCCATTGAAACTCCCTTCTTGCTGGGGTATAGGTTGATTAGGGGTGACTCTTGTCGGATGGGGGGTGGGAGGAAGATTAGTGGACCAAAATGGGGTGCTTCCACTAGGACATGGTGTGGGGGTCTTCAAGAGAGGGGCTGGGTTAGGACGGAGTCCTATGTCCTTGGGACCATCCGATCGTGGAGTGAACCTAGGAGACCTAGAGAACCGCATCATTCTTAAGGGATGATTATCCAAGTTATCCCGGGGACGCCTTTCCTCATGCCCATAATGTCGGGGCCTCTCATAGTTATAATAAGAATCATAGTCCATTTCGTCCGTATCAAACCCTTCCCATGGAGATCGAGCTCTGAGGCCATGGTTCCTAGGTGGTGGTTTATTGTCTTCCCATCCAAATTCATCCTGTGGGGGCCGAGCTCTAGGGCCATAGTTCCTAGGTGGGGGTTCATTGGCTTCCCATCCAAATTCATCCCGTGGGGGACGAGCTCTAGGGCCGTGGTTCCATTTTGCTTCAACCCGGTCAAGTCGAGTGGTGATGGTATCTAGCTGATCAAGAAGGTTGTTGACGGCAGCATCAAATCGGTCCATGGGTACTTGGGGTGTCTCCCTAGGGTGGTCATGCAAAGGAGCGATGGAAAACACGATGCAAGGGAGACCCAAATGCCAATGCCCTAGGACTAGACTCGTAGAGACAAGTTTAGAACTTGCTCTGATACCATTTGATGTGACACAGACTGTGGAGAATGCAGCAAGTAGTTGAGTTCCCTCGGACCTAAATCGCAAACACAATCGCAAGATTTGAGATTGCCGGAAATCGCCGATCCTTTGCGCGCACACGCTTCCCGTGGTGACTCGGTGATGCCGAGTCGAGGTGATGGAGCAAGACCCTTGCTGGTAGCGGGCCAGTAGGGTTATGGTTTCCCTCCCAAGGGTATGGTGCCCGCAGTCAAGGGGCTGGCTTGGTGCCTTGGGGGCACTGGGGCACTCTCTTTCTCAAGCCCACGGTGACCGCACGAAAGCTAGATGTTTCGGGGTCGAGCACTCTCACCGACCAGCGGAATAGTTTCGCAGATATTAAAAGAACAAATAATGGGAGGGGAGCAATGGCTGGAGCTTACCGGCTAGTTGGTTTGAAGAAACCAACCCCTTTCGGAGACGAGGGCGAGCGGGGAAGTGTGGGTTCCCCGCACACTACGTCGACTGAAGCTTCGACCTGTTTAAAAGGTTACATGCACTATGCCTCACGTAGGAGGGGGATCTCGGGGTGGGGGGGAAAGGAGTACAAACAAACACTACCTCCACGCAGGGAGGGGCGGTGAGCCGGCCAGGCGGGGAGGGAAGTGAAGCAAGGACGGAGCCGAACTGCCTCCTCGAGGTTCTGCCCGCCTGTTCTGCCTGCTGATAGGTACTTGCTGTCAGATTTCCTGAGGGCACTCCCAAACTTAGATACTGACGAGACCAGCGCCAAAACGTCGCTGACTGGTCCAAGATGTGGCCTGAATTTTTTTGGGTCGTCGGGGTGTCGCTGTTGGCTGTGGTGGAGGCTGGACCGGTGTTGCTTGGTTCTGGTTCGGGCTGAGTCCAGATTGTTACAGTAGGTTGGCGATGTTACCACGATCGCTCCCGTGATCCGTTCGAGGCGAGGCTAGGACGGTCGCGAGCGTGGCCAAGTCTTCTTCGTTCAGCAATAAAGAATGGATCCATACGAGGTCGGGGTCGAGCGATATGTCCATAAGAGTGGGAGTGGGTATGGATGGATCCCTACTGACATGATCTGCGACCCTGTAGTAGAAAAATCGGAACGAGCTGCTCCGGGCTTCAGTTGGTGTCTCGCTGGATGCGTTGGACAGGTGACTGGTGGAACTCAGCTCCGAAAAAGTGGCGCGCCAAGGGGAGCTCTGGTGTGGTCTTCGTAGCTTCTGAACTGCGGCTCTGATTCCTGCTTGGGTCCCAGTTGCGCAGTCAGACGAAAATGAGCCTCCATAGGAGCTCCGAACTCGGATAGGGGCGAGACAACCTCACCTACGAAGCTAGCTGGGAGACCTTTCCATCGATGTATGGTACACCTCCAGGAACGCCAGGACGTGGGCAAGGATGGCGCTGCAACAGGAGGGTGGCTCTGCTGTTCTGCAACTGCTCACTGGTACATAGAAAATAGGGTGAAGGAAGTAGGTTCTTGGTGGTGGGATAGGGGTTTTGGGAGGGGAGGCTGTTGCAGGTGGTGGCCTGATATTCTAGAGGGGGAGGGGCGATGGAGGGTGGGGTGGTAGTAGGGGGAGAGAGGGAGTGGGGGCGTGGGGGTCTTGGGGGGTTAGAGGGAGCCCAAGGGAGAGGGGGGGTCGCACAAGGGATAGGGGGGGTGAATGGGGTCGGGTGCGCACCCAGGTGGGGGAGGGGGATTCAAATCCCCTAGGGGATGTGAAGGGGTGTGTGGGGAAGAGGGAGGGGTGCTTGGGGGAGAGGGAAGAGTGCTAGGGAAGTGGAAGGGTTGCTTTGGAATACGAAGGGTTGCTTGGGTAGTGGTGAGAGTGAATGGGGTTTATGAGCCTTGGGAGGTGAAGGGTTGTATTTAATGGGGTGGGGTGATGTGGCAAGGAGGGAGGAGAGAGGGGGGGCGAAATTGGGAGAGAGAGAGAGAGAGAGAGAGCTCGCAAGTATTCTATGGACTTAAACTCAAATTTTCATTTCATTCATTAGTTCTCCAAGGAGGGATTGGGGTCCTATTTATAGGGAACCCATAATTTATAAAAAGTCCTTGACATTTGGACTAATGACAAATCACCAAGGGGGGAAGGGGGCGCCCATGGGCCATGACCAATGAAATGAGCCCTTTAACCCACTAGACCACCTAATGATACTTAGACTTAGATAGATGACTCACTAACCTAGGTACTTGACTCAAATAAAGGAAAATTACATAACCATGACTCACATAAAATAGGAAAATTACGTGACTAGACTCAGAAAATCAAGATGAACACAATGGCTCATGCCAACAAACATTCCGGGCTCCCAAAAAATTGTGAAGGGCAAGTGATGCCCCCATCACTTTTATACAGACAGATTTTCCTTTTTCAAGGGTTAAGAGTTTTTCAGACATAGCAGAGTTGAGATGTTTGAGTCTTTCATTTTCTAATTTTAATTGTTCAATCTGTTCACTATTGTTATCAGATGTGGAATTCAACTCTTCACTCAGCCTTTCCTCTCTTTGTTCAGTTTTCAATTTTTCATCCAACAAATTTTTGTTCTCTTCCCCCAATGATGCAATTAAGTTTTGATGCCATTCTAAATCACTGTGAAGGCTTTCATTCATTTCCTTCAGAAATTCACATTTATTACAAACTGATTTACCAGAACACTTTGATTCAGCTTGGAATTTTTATTTTTCAGTATCTTCAAGACTTTTCTGAAGTTTTGCATTTACACTTTTAATAGCTTCAAGTTTTTTATGAATCAAGTCCTTTTCCTTCACATGATTCTCAAGTTTCTTTTCTGCTTGTTCAATTTGATTTCTGAGATCATTATTTTCAGATTTCAATTGTTCTAGCTCTGAATTAACACAATCAAGATCTTTCAACAATTCTTCCTTATGAACTAGATTATTGACATGAACCTGATCATCATTAGTCGAGCTAAGTTTCTTTTAGTTCAGAGACTTCACATGTAAGTTCTTGATTTTTCCTTTTGAATAAACTAATTTATTTCTTAAGCATTTGAACATCAGACAAGCATGTATCATAGGACTGTTTTAGTTTTAAGCAATTTTCACATGAGGACTCTGAACTATTCAGATCAATTTTCTTTTTTAATTTTTTATATTATTTTCTTAACCTCTCATGTGACTCTAATAGCTCACCATATGCATCTTGCCAATGATCTAAAGTATAATTCTCGAAAGGGTTTACCTGATCATCTTCATCTTCTTCATTTTGGCTGCTACTTTGATTACCTTTCTCCGCCATTAGACATTCATCTTCATTTCCTTTATCGGCGGTCTTCAGTCTATCCAGTATCTCTCTTGCAGATCTGCAATCATAAAAACAAGAATGGAATGCCATGTTAGTAGCTGCCTTCATCAATTCCAGGGCTCTTTGATTTTAATTCCACATTGATCTATGTCTATCGGTCCATTTGGACTTGTTCTTTGGTAGACTTTGTGGACCGTGATTAATGATCTTCCAAAGTTTTGGATTAACAGACTTGACAAACATGTGCAAGTTGTTAAGCCATAAGTCAAAACTAGTACCATCGAAAACCGGTTGATGAGCCATGGATCTAAGCAACAGACAGAATAAAAACACAAGCGGCGACCAGAAATGTACCACAAAGACGCAGGATCTACTGCAGATCGTTGGATCTGGGCAATCAGAACCCGCTCTGATACCAATTGTTAGGGTGCAATGCACAGATTCAGAGGGGGGGTGAATGAATCCCCGTTCAAAAACTATTACGGAATTAAAATCTAGGTTAGGCTGAACAAATTAAATGCTCTCCAGAGACAGGAAGATGATAATCAAATAGTAGATGCAGAGTTAATAGCTCATACTAAATCGTAACTCTGCCAGACACAATATCGAATGCCAAGCGAGCATACAAACTGACATATCGTAGAACACACTAGCAGACCTTCAAGCTCTGAATAGCATGCAATCTCCGCAGACAAGAACTACACAAAACAGACTCACTTAGCAACACATATAATGCTCAAGGGTACTTCAGATAGAAACAAGAGTGCTCAGACAACCTGTGAAGGAGGTAGAAGACAAGGGGCAAATGCACAAGGCAAACAACGGCATAGTAGATTTTTTGGTGGTTCGGCCTGCAACCCACAGACCTACATCCACCCTCACTCCAAACCGGAGTGAGGCTTCCCTTGCCAAAGCAAGAAGCAGACTCAGTCTGCAACAACTGCTGCCTTACAGCTTGACCCAGAGGAACACTCTCCTCTCTTCCTCCAACCCGGAGGGGAACCACTAGTGACACCCCATCACTAGCAATCGGAGACACAGTCTCCCTTCCTCTGATACCGAGAGGGAAATCACAAGTGACACCCTGTCACTTGCAAACTAGAGGACCAATCCTCCCTTCCTCCAAACCGGAGGGAAACCCAAAAGTAGCACACCACTACTCGCAATCGGAGACTACGTCTCCCTTCTCCTGAGTCCACAAGAGGAACTCCGACCTCAAGCCAAATGATTGAAAAACACTAATGGAGAATGGGAAGAACAAACGAAAAATAAAAATAGAAACAAAAGGGAAAACAACTGTAGCTCCGAAGAGCAATTTCAACATAAGTCTTCAGGGAAAGCTCCCTCTTCTCTTCTTCTCAGCCTCTGGCTCTCTCTTTACTTCTCAGCTCTCTCTCTCTCTCTTCACTTTGTAGCTCTCTCGCTCTCTCTTCACTCCTTCTTCTTCTCAGCTATCTCTTCTTTTCACTCTTAGCTTTCTTCTCTGGTGGCTGCTCTTTCTCTTTCTTTCTTACGCCTCACCCTTCTTCTCTTCTGGGTGCTCTTCTTTCTTTTTGGCGGCCTCACCTACTGAGAGGAAGAACACCCTGTATATATATACCCAAAACAGGGGCTCCATAAACCCTTTTGGATAAGGGTTATGATTCCATCCTTTTATCATTGGGCCACGTTGCAGAATCTGAACATGTGCTGTCCACGTGTCTGAATCTCCACTTGTGGAATGTCTTGGATCACGTGCCCATCATAAGTATCCCTGGGTTACGTGCCAGCTTCCAGTTTGAGCTCACGTGTCTGCCTTAAACCTGTTAGTAAAAGTAAAAAGGCATTTAGTCAAACACTTTGTAGTCATAAGTAAACAGTCAATGTGCTCTGACTATGATAAGCTTAATGCATATGCTCAGACATGAAAATAACATGCACAAACCTCATAACGTGAAATGCAATCATGCTCAGACCTATATGATGAAGTTTGCACATACCTTGATGCATTGGGGAAAAACGTGCGCAGACCTAAGTATTGTTGAAACCCAACCGTGCAGTAACCTTATATTCAGTCACACAAGATGTGCACCGACCTGGAGATCATACAGATCTTGTGCGTTGAAACATGCATCGACCTTGTTTGCTGTCGGGAGAGGGTTGCACCGACCGTATCCCTAGATGTGCACCGACCTAGACCCTTGACAACTAAACCTGCACCGACCTCAGTTTGAGTAGACTGAATATGCACCGACCTTGGTGCACTAGCATTGACCTTATTCTTACCATATGCACAGATCTATATGCAGGTGACACATACCTTAGCTTGCATGTAACAAATGTGCACCGACTGTGCGTGCGGTTCCACAGGAACCTACACCGACCCTATGTGGAGACAAGTAGAGTGTGCACCGATGTTAGATGTGCAGGATGGCATAAATGCACGGACCTTCTATTGGATGAACAGTAACATGCACCGACTCCATACAACATGAATCAAAAGATGCACCGACCCTAGTATGCATATGAGATGTGGCTAACACCGAGCTCAACCTTTTGACAACTAGACCTGTACCAACTTTGAACCATTAACACAAGTATGCACCGACTTGCTATAGTGATGTGCTTCTACTTGGCCATGCATAAGGCAAGACATGCACAGACATTATATGCAACAACCAGTAACGTGCACCGACCTTAGCTGAATTTGCTACAGTGCATGCACAGACCTGAATATGCATGTGCACAGACTTGAACAGTGTATGCACAGACTTCGTGCAAGCTAACACAGACTATATGCATGCTACAGTGTATGCACCGACTTGCATTATGCGTATGCAAACATGCACCGACTATGAGTATGATAGATGGTGCAACGAGCACCGACCTGGTTATGCTGGATGGTGCAACTAGCACAGACTCTGATGCATGGTTCTGTATACTAACACCGACTAACATCAACCTAAGTATGTGCATATGACTTATCAAACCTGAAAGAACTTTGTGCACATAACCTGTTCTATGAAATGACTGTGCATGTAATCTGATGAGGTTCTATGCAGCATGAGAGTGCATAAATATGAAAATGCGCATCTTGCAAATGATCATTAAATTCAATGTATAAAACATCAATGCACAGTAATCAAACCTCATTAATGCACAGTGCAATGCCTAAATGCATAATCAGATGCATATTGCAATCATCATTCAATCTTCATGCAAACACATGATGACTTATAGTGTTTGCTATCATCAAAACCACAGGGACACAACAATTCAGAGGTAACGGGGTGTCCGGGCTACACACAGACTCGTTCCATGATCCATCCCAACCTATGGCCTTCTTCAAAGATTTTTACTCATCTTTTTTTGGATGTTGTGATTATTTAGACCCCAATCGCCTTTTACTATAATAAGAATTGGTCATCCGATCCCCGTGCGAGGTTCATACTCGAGCACGGTTACGGTTCAGTCTGAGACGGGCATGCACACCCCAAGCTAGGCGGCCGAATGCCACAAAGTCCCAGCAGTTATTGTTTGTTCATTGTTATTATTATTATTGTTTCGTTCTTGATTTTCGTTTATTGTCACATAAATATTTCAAATGAAATAATCAAAAAATCATGGGTAAATTTTGGCAGCATCTCCCCTTATCCTGGAGGGTCACGGGGGAGAGATGGAGACTCACCCACGGAAATTCCCGGGATGAGCTCCTAACAACCGGGAGGCCGAATGCGGCGATCGAAAGACCCGAGTGGGACAGAGACCCCGAGGGCTAGCCTACGAGGGGTTATGCGAACCCAAGGGTTACCATCATAATTTCGGCAGCACCCCCCTTTTACCCGGAAAGGCAAAAGGGGAGGAGGCGGAAGTTCACCCATGAGAAAACTCCGGGATGAATTCCTAAGCTGCCGGGAGGCCAAATACGGCGACTGGAAGACCCGAGTGGAGGGAGACCCCGAGAGCTAGCTTACGAGGGCTTACAAGAACCCACGGGTTGCCACAACACCTTGATTGGGAAGTGTGGACTTAATTTCTATCGGACACAATGGTCCATTTATGTTCACTGCCAAGGATCGACCGGGGTCTACGCCACAGGAAGACGGGCCCCAGAGTCCATGAGTGATTAGAAAAGATCAAATCAATGGGTTCATTAAACGGTGAATGTTTCCCCTCCCCGGCTGATGAATTAGTGCTTATGGCGGTAATCGATCAAAGCATTCAGAAGTTTCAATGCTGTCCCCAGTGAAGAGGAGGGTTGTGAGTCATGCTAACAAACCCGTACCCTCCCCTCTCGGGGACAGATAAAACTGAAGTCCTATGGACCAATATTATAGTGACATGAATATAAAGATCTTAAGAAGGACTTTGACGATGAGCAAAATAGGACAGGCCCAAGCCTCATTACTGGATTTACAGCAAGGAGACGTGCACTGTGAAGAACGGTTCACTGGAGTCACATTAGGGGAAGAGATGTGCAAGGGCGGAGTTCTCGCGGGCAATTCCCCGAACACTAGGGGAGGGTGCATATACAGCAAGTTCTCCACTCCTGGTGAAAAGACAAAAAGGGTAGACAGCATCATCCGACATGGGGATAAGGTAAGGGAAAGGTCCACTGGATGTGAAGATAAGTCACAGTCCTGGCAACCCATGGTACTGGGAGGAGGGGCATATGACCAGCTCCATGTCAAATCGCGAGATGACCACGACCAATACAAGATTCAATTGGAAGAAAGCCTTTCGGCTATGGGAGTAAGAGCCAACTGTAATCCCCGCAGCTCATGGATACGAACGAAAGGGGAATATGACAAGCTCCACTCTGGAACACTTAAACAGCGTGTATATCGATCACTCTGGTAAACACAGGATGATTCGCACATCTTAAACTTATCAAAGAAACCCCGGGGAGAGGGGATATATGTTTAATGTATCCCCTGAGAGCAGGAGGGGGGCGGATTATGCACAACAAAATAACACCAGAACAAGCATACACGAAGCAACTGGAAAATAGAACCGAAAGCATGGTGACGAAGCGTAAATAAATGTGAGGGGAGATATTGACAGGTAAAGGAAGATGCAATAGCATAAACAAATACAAGAAGGAGATCGACACTCAAATCTAATTTATTGCATAGAGGAGGCATTCAACGCCTTCATTACATCCATGGGCGGAGGATCAACTTCCAATTGCTCTGAAGAGCTCTTCCAGACAGAGGCGGCCACATTCTTACAGGGAGCAAAGGAATCAAGGGGGCACCGGGGATCATCCACCCGGGACAGTCGAGGACATAACACTCTGGGGCTCATATCATTGCCCCGTTAAAAAAATGACCAAAAGGAAGACAATGAACCCAGCCGCCGCCTTCAACCCACCTGCAACCTCGCTCTACAAAAACAGGGGATCGAAAATCCCTTGACCACTCTCTCTTCACGCTCTTTGGGAGGCAGATGGATCTCCTAGAACTCTCTCCTCCTTGCTAGGACTCCCCTCGTGGGATTCTCCGACCACCCTTCGCTCTCTGATGCTTGTCTCCTTTTTTTTGATCGAATTGGGGGTTTTTATAGCGAAAATGGGGTGAAATGGCGGGGACAATCCCACACCGGATTAGCGCGAGCTCCATTTCTCACGCCGTTTAGGTATTTGGGTGCGCCGTTTCCAGCGTCCTGGCCACGCCGTTTTAGCAGAGCTCCCATGGGGCGCGTTGGTTTAATACGGCGCCGTTTTAGCAGTGACCATGCCATTTTAGCATCTCTTCTTGGCGGTTTGTTCGGCCCGGATCCGCTTGTGGGCTTCGGACTGGCCCCAGAGGATACTTCGGACTTGAGACTACCTTGAACTTACTGAATCATCATGGGAGGTACTCCCGTGGCCTTCAGACTTTTAACAAATGACTTTTGGCACTAGCTGTGCTTTAATCCGGACACTCTGGTTTTCCTGCTGATACGCCCTTCGAAAATCCGTATTGTGAGCCTAGAGATATCTTTTCTCCTTGAAAGGTGTTTTCTTCATGTGGTGGACCACCAGGGGTTTTTTTTATCCTTGTGCATGGGGTTTGTTGGGTACGACCGAGTCGGTACCGGTTTGTTGGTCTGGGCCTGCTGTTCAGCATCACCGAGCTGTTAGAGGGATAAATTGCGGGACCCCTGGTCTTTCTTCGGATATCTTAGGACTTCAACAGTTCGAGTGAACCTTCTTTGTCAATTCTCTTCGGCTCTCATTCATCGACGGGCCACATTCTTTCATTGTTCTAGGATGATTGTTGCCAGATATATTTTGGTGCCAACAAATGCCCCCCAGCCGTAGGTGCCGCAAGTGAGGGACGAGCGACACGGGGCCTATGGATGTACCTTTGCTGATAGGATTTTCCTGGCTTTGGAGTTATCACACCGGACCGGGTGTGGTGCTTTTGCCTTGTCTTTATCATGAACTAGTGTGGACCACTAGACCAGAGTGCCCTGGTGCTATGGACCGGGGTGGTGTTGTGGTCTCTTGATACGGCATGGAATAGCGCCTTAAGACGGCGTGGGTGTAGCACCTTAAAACATCGTCGGGCAAGAGAGCCCCTTAAAACGGCATGAGGCTAAGAGGGCTTGAAACGGCATGGTGGCATCATCCCTTGAAACGACGTGGGCGAAGGCCGTAAAACGGTGCTACAGGGTGCGGGGTGAAAGCCGTAAAACGGCGTGGCAGGGTTTATTGGTACGGCGTGAGATGTGTTAAACCAGCGCACCTTTTCTTGCGCCAGTTCACACCTCCACCTCTTCTTCTTAAACCACACCCCCCTTCTTCTTCTTCTTCTCTTCTTTTTTTCTTTTAACCCTATTCTTCCTCACGCGAACGCGACGGCCCTCCTCACCTTCAACTTCTTCTCTGGCGGCGGCGGCGGCGGCAAAGCTTCCTCCTCTCTTTCCCTCTTCGCCCTCTCCATCTCCGGCGTGGCGGCAAGGGCGGTGTGGCCTTGAGGGAGGTGAGGTGGTGTGGCCTTGAGGGTGGCAAGGCAGTGACAATAGTGGGGAGCTTCTTCCCCCTCTTTGGCTTCTCCTCCGGCGCGGGCTCCCTCCATGGCGGTGGTCATAGTGAGGCTACGACCTCCCTTCCCTTCGGCCGCTCTTCGCAGCAGCGACGTGGACGGCGGTGAGAGCGGAGGGGTGGGAGTGGTGAGTTCCCCCCTCTGTCTTTCCCCTTGCGGAGAGCGTGGAGGTGGTGAGGGCGTCCCCCTCTTCTGAGCACGATGGTGGCGTGGGGGCTCCACCGTTCATCATTTTTTTTGATAAATGCATGTAATAGGGCTACATGCCCCAATGTATACAAAAGAAAATTGCCCCCAAAGGGACAATAGAGACTCAGTTAAGGGCACAAGCCCTTCCATGGCCCCGGGATTGCTTCTAGTAGGCTAGCCCTCGAAGCGTAACTCTCGGGTGTCCATTCGGCCCAGGTGTGCTACCTCTGACCTAGTTCAGGGACCGTCCCCCCATCATGTGTGGATGCGTTACCGCTCTTCTTTGGCATGCTCCCCGGCTAGGGGAGGCTCTGCCAATTTTTTAAAGAAAATTTTGATGCTCAGGAAGTCATCTTCTGACTATATCCTTTGATTTTTTTCTTTTGGATGCAGACATCATGGCGTTTGGTTCTTCGTCTTCTACCCGTGCAATTGTAACTTGGAGGGATGTGCATGCTCGTGACTGAGGTGTCGACTGTAGAATCTTCTGATTCCGACACCGATACGGTCGATGCTGGTCGTCTTTTAATCACGGACAGAGATTCTTTCAGCTTTGATCGTCGTAGGAGTTATAGGGTGGATCACCCCAAAGACAAGCATTTGATTTCTTTCACCCAACGTTTCAATCTTTAAGGGAAGAGATACCTCCATCTCGTCAAAAGAGCAGAGCAAGCAATTTTGGCAGAGCGAGATAACCTGATAGGCTTTGTGATGCAAGGCGAGCCGATATATCTTCCTGGCGAGCCCCGAAAGTGGAATGCTATCCTTGGACTGCAGGAGCTGGCTCCACAAGAGGGGTTATTGACTAGGGCGCCATAGTTTATCCTTGCCAGATGGGATGAGTCATCAGGCGGCGTGAACATAGAAAACTCGATCTTTGGATTATTCTTGGCCCCGCTGAAATGGGGTTTCAGAGAAGAACCATTTTTGCTAGATTGCTTGGTCGTACGCTTCAAGCATCAAGTGGCCGTGGGCTGGTTTGCAGACATGAAGGCAACCAACACTCATGCTTTCAGGGTGGGAGCTGCAGAATTTACTGACTATGTCTTGCAGAACTATTCCCCATATCTGGTCAATGCCGGAGTGTACCACAGTGTGTATGCTTTGAGATATTGATATCCGATCTCCAAAGGGCTATGCTGTGGCATGACCGAAGTATTTTGTCCAGAGTACAATACCTTCTATATAGCAGAAGAAGAGACATCCCTGGATCTCTGGAGTCTTTCTCAGCTGAGCGGCCTCCCCATCGAAGGTGAGTTGCATGAAGAAGTTTGTTGCCCGGATTGGCTGAAGGACCAGGCAAACAGCGAAGGGCGATACCTGACTGGATTCGCCTATCGATATTTGATGAAAGCATATAGTACTTTGTGCCATTCTTCCTACGATATCACAGAAGCTCGCAAGCCTGGGGAAAAGAGGCGTGTGAGGATGGGCATATGGCTCCAATATTTCTTCAAAGGGGAGCAGCAATATGAGGATTTCCCTTCAGTGACGCTAGCTCCAATTCAGCGGAAGAAGAGGGTTCGACGACAGGCAACTTTCCCTTCCTCAATAAAGAAAGGGCAAAGAGGAGGGCCCAACCCGACTGGTGTCGACGTAGTCACCCACTGTGCTGCGTATCTGACATATTAGATTTGTTCTTTCGCTCTCCCACAAGGTGATGAGAGCATGATTAGAGCTGAGGCGATCTACCCAGCTTGTCTAATGGCATGGGGCATGAAGCTTTCACTTTGCCCAGTTGCCCTCTGCTTGATATACAAGACGCTGGGGGACCTTCACCGATCGCGCCTCCCCAGAAGTTTGCGGACGAATGGTCAACTTCATTTTTTCAATGCCTGGGTATGTACCCTCTTTCCAGAAGCTGCTCCTCGGGCGCTCCAGTCACCAAATTTATATCCGAGGATGCTGGAATTTGCAAGTGTAGGGCCGGGTCAGACTTCACACCAACTTTTCTTCATTTGGGGGCAGCTAACCAAAATTCTGATAGTTTCGTTGGGCATTTTGCAATTCTGGAGTTTGGTCGCCCACTCTAGCCCATTGGTGAACAAGATGCGAGTGTGCCAGCTTCACGAGACCGAAGAATATGTTCACCCTATCTCTGGCACCACCTGCACTCGGCCAATCTTGGAGCCAGAATTAATAGATTGGGCGATGTCAATTAGGCCGAGTGTTTTGATCTTTCGGAAAGGTGGGACCGTGAGGATGGAGCCCTATTATCCATTCCGATTTGGTCAAAATTTTGGCTATGACCAGCTCATTCCTCCTTCCTCGGCGTAGTTTGCATTGCCGAATAGGGTTCAAGCCGGCTTGGCAGTAGCGGACGAGGCCCGTACCTAGTGGGATTATTTCCACCGCAGAGAAGCATCCACCTTCAGAGTTCCAGCCCCTGGGCGTTTCCCTCGGGTGACACTGGAGTACGTTAAATGGTGGAACACCCACGCGAGCTTTTACAGGACTTCGAGGGGCGCCTGCTGGGATGCCGCTGAGCATAAATTCTTGAGCTCCCAGCGAGTGTCGGTCCTAGATATCGATCTGCACACTTCAGAAGACTAAAGTGTCAGCAGGATGCTGAAGTAAGGCCCTATCTAGAGGCGCGCAAGGCAGCCAAGCGCCGTTCCCCAAGGCCCGAGCCTAAGCTCCCGTCTATCAGTAAGGATCATTTTTTGAAAGCCCTTCATGAACTCTGCCGCATCAGTAGCGAGAGATTGACCCTACAACAAGTTCCTTTGCCCGTTGAAGAGCCAAAGGTTTCAGCGGCCACGTGGCATCTGGAGGCCGACAGACATCGTCTGTACAGGACCTTCATCAGTAGAGAAGACCAGCGAGCCACGCTTTATAGTCAGACTCCATGGCTGTTTGCAGTGTTGTGCTCCAGCGGTCATGCCGTGGGTGGCTCTAGTGAGGCTCTATTGGGCCAGCCACTTCCTATTTCATTTAAGTATGCGGACGAGTGGGGCCTAGACCACCTCGACCTTTACTACTACTTATCTTTGGGTGGCCATTCAGACTCAGCGTTGTTGGCCGAACGATGTGAATTGATAGGGGATGTTTGTTGGCTCATTCGGGAGGCGGCATCAAGAGACAAGGAGCCCCTGCTATTTTATTGGCCACTTTCGCCCTTGTATTCGGTGCCAGCATGTATATTTTCTTCACTAACTCTCATCTTCATCTATTTTTTTTTCTTTTTTTCTTTGTTCTTTTTGCTACAATGTGCATTTTCTTCATCTTTGTACCCGTGCGATATGCAGCTCGGCTCAACTGGGAGGAGACCCGGCAATATAGGGAGTTAATTATAAAGGTTCAGAAGCCATTATACTTTGAGACTCCGGAGATGGCCCCAACCACTATGCCCTTGCCATCTGGTGGTCCGCGGAAGCGGATGAGGTCTCATGTGGGGGAGGCTGTCACGCGAGCCAAAAGAGCCCTGGCATCAGTAGCCCGGAAGAAGGATGTGACGAAAGCAGAGCCGGGAGTAGCTCCTCCTACTGTGCCATCTTTCGGAGAATTCACCTGCGATGGTCACAGAAGAGGTTGCCGCTTCCGTGGGAGTTGAAGAGAGGGGAGATGGAGTGCCAACGACTCCCCTTATTGAAGATGATCTACCTTCTCCCACCCCCAGCCACGAGATTGAAGGTAATTTGCGATATGCCCTCCGGCATTTATCCAATTCGTTATATCTTAGGCTCACATGAGTGCTTCCCCTTTTAAGCTCCGATCGAGGTTTACCTGCCTACTCCTCCTGCTGCAGAGCCGATTGAGTAGGTTCTCGTCGAGCAAGGTGCACTTCCAGGGAGTCGTTCCGTGGCCGAGGTTTGGCCGCCTACTCCTCCTGCTGCAGAACCGCTTGAACAGGTTCTCGCCGAGCAAGGTGCACTTCCAACGAGCCGTTCCGTTGAAGAGCTGACTGCTTTTAGAGAGAAAAGTCCGCGCTCGCAGAAAAGCTCATCTTCGGAGGAGCAGGTGGATTACGATGGCTCCAGTGACGAGGAGTCTCCCAGGGCGGAGACAGAGACTGAAGAAGCTGCATTTTCATCCTCTTATGAGAGCGATTTCTCGGCTTTCAGTCCACCGCGGCTGGTGTGGAGCGGCCTCGGATCACCTAGCCCTTCCGTGGGTGAAGGGGAAGCAATGCTGGAGATGGGGGTTTCCGCTACTCAGGAACTAAGCTTTGTGCTTGCTGAGGTAAGCTTCCTCATGCCCTTTAGCCTCGTGCTCATTCTCATTAATCACTATATTGACTTTTTGAGACATTTCCCTCGTATTCCTCCTGAAGGTCCCCGTTGTTCCAGCTGAGATGACCGTGCCGGCCATGAGTGTAATGATGCCTCTTCCATCTCTCGGCATGGATCCATTAGTGATCCCTCCTGTCTTGAGGCCCATTGCTTTGAGGTACCCAACAAACTATGCTATGACAGCGGGCTTCGAGATGCCTGAAGTAGCTGCGGGATCTGACCAGCCGAAAATGGCTCTGGAGCAGCCACAGCTTAGCATTGATTATGAGCTGCCTGAAGATGAAGGCATTCCCATGCCAGAGCTGGGGAACATTTCAGAAGACGCTACAACTATTTTCACAACTTTAGCGCTTGCCATCGAAGCGGCCCCGACAGAGGCTGGTCCAGTTGAAGAAAGTAAGCAACCACCTCCTGCGCCTGATGCTCAAGTTATAACACATCTGCTAGAGGTCGAAGGAGAGATCATTATCGTCGATTCTCCCCCAGCCGCACCAATTGAAGGAGCTGATCATGGTGCGAGTGTAATGTCGGACCTGCCATTGTCGTCCTCGGGGCCGAGCGAGGAGATTTGGGCCACTATTGATAACCAGGTAGAATTCCATCTCCCTGCTACGCCATCACTTGGTCTGCAATCATCAAACGAGCTGGTATGGCAGAACTTGGAGATGTTAAGGCAGACCATATTGACCCGCCATGACTTGTCCTATGTACAATTGCGGGGGCTGGTAGAGCACATCTCTGGTACACACCAAGCCTTTGGATGCCCCATGGAGGATTGGATGCAACGCGTAATTTTATTTTTCAAATATGTAAATTGGAGGGAGTTCATTGAACATGGCCTAGCAGACTAGCTGACGGCCCTAAAATTCGAGCGGGCTGAATGTCAAGCTGCCCTCCAGCCGCTGAAAGAGACCACCCGACAACTGCGGGAGGCCGCAGAAGCTGCTTCCCGCTACATCATCACTCTGAAGGATCGGGCCTCAGAATTATGAGCCGAGCTTGCCCGAATTGAAGAAGGCTTGGAGCTCTCAGAGCAACTGGAAGTGCAGAGCGTTGAGGAGGCCGAGCTAGCAAAAGGATAGACTGCATCCCTCGAGGAGAAGATGATGAACTTGAGAGCTGAAGAGTCCCGCTTGCAAGAGTTGACCGCTTTTCCTTCACTGGGTCTTTTAGAATTTGAAGATATATTCCGCCGGCCTCAGGCCTAATGGCTATTCATGTCTTTGCCTTCTTCCCTTTTTGCATGTATGCCGGGGAGATACCCTGTAGAAAGCATGTATTCATCCTCCTGATGCAATGAAATCTTTTAAATTTCTATCTTGTGTATTTAATGGTGAGTCGCAGCTCTTTTCTCGACTTCCATCTCCTTCCTCGCAGACTTGAGTGAGTGGGTAGTGCTAATCCACTAATTTAGGGGACCTATTCATCGCTAGGGCAGGAGAGCGCTCATGCCTTTAGGGAAGGTACGAGGAGTTCGCTCCACTGTGGTGCAGACTTTTTTTCCGGAACTTGGAAGGGGTGTTGGCTAGACACCGCGGTGTAAAAAAAAGGGTTTGTTTGCTGACAAGGCCGGAGGGACCGAGTTGATGGTTTGTTTGGCGAACTCGTCGATGATGACGAGATTCAAGGGAAGTATATTCATCGACGTTGGGTTAAATGCCGAGGCAAAGGAATATTTAATAATTAACAAGGACGAAAGGCCCAAGTTAATGGTGTGTTCATCAATTTCATCGATGATGATGAAAATTGATGATAGTTTGTTCATCGGTATTGTGTAAATACCGAAACAAAGAAATGTTTAATCATTAACAAGGATGAAAGGTCCAAGTTAACAGTGTATTCGTCGATTTCACCGATGATGATGAAAATCGACGGTAGTTTATTCATCGGTATTGGGTAAATACCGAAGCAAAAAAGAGTTTTAATCATTAACAAGGATGAAAGGTCCAAGTTAATGGTGTATTCATCAATTTCTCCGATGATGATGAAAATCGACGGTGGTTTGTTCATCGGTATTGGGTGAATACCGAAGCAAAGAAAGGTTTAATGATTAACAAGGATGAAAGGTCCAAGTTAACGGTATATTCATCGATCTCACTGATGTAGACACGCCAAAATTGATACTATGTTGAGTAAATTTCATGTCATGACGTAATGTCCCGAAGTGGACTTCATTACTGGCTCAATATGAATGTTTTTCCATTTTTTTGGATTTATCTGGAATTCGCGACTGCCTCATGGGCGTCATTTAAATGAACGATATTTTAGAGTGTCGTTATTTTAAAGAACGGGCAAGCTTTCAAGCGGGAGCCATTTCCTGATTTTTCGATTTCCATTGGAATTTAAATCTCAAGAATTAACGCCCTTTTGAGCGGGCGCTCATTAATGAACGCCTTTTCAAATAGGCGCTATTTCTTATTTTAAAAATATGGAAAGTCCGTTATTTCTATAATTTACCTAGGAAATAGCGACCGTTGCTCGGTCACCCTTTTAATTGACGACGGTCTCTTGGTCGCCATTTAGATTCCGTGTCCACTGCATCTGCAACTTCCTCTACATGACGTTCCTTGTCCATTTTGGTTCCAAGTTCTTTTGAGGAAGGAGATCCACAACGTGGATTGATATCCTTGTTTTTTAATCCCATTAGAACAAGGAATTTGATCCTATAAATATCCCTCCTGTTCAATGCTGCCAGCTTCTTTGATCCTTCTGCTAAGGGTGAACAGAGAAGTAGCAGAGAGAGCCACACAAATCAGAGAGCTTTTTTTGTTTCTTTTCTAACGTTTGCAGGTGTAAGTGTTGCAAAAGAGAACCTTTGTTCTCTTTTCCTTCATCCTGCGCCTGCCGCGGGTGATCTCTCTCTCTCTCGGCTCTCTGTCTACTGCAGCAGTGTAGAAGGGCCATCCTTCATACACATACCTTCCTCTTCTCTTTGTTTTATTTTGTTTGTTGTTCTTTATTTCAACCTGCACGTCCATCATCTCTAGCTCATCTGCTTGAGTATATTGAGCATATCATATATCTTGCTTATTTTGCATTCATACATCTCCCTCCCTTTCGCTCCTTCTTAAGGGGTTTTAAAAACTAAACACACAAGGTGTGTTTATGCCCTTATTGCATAAATTGATTTTCTTAGAGCATTGATACTACACTTTTTGGTTCTAATCTAATCTTTTCTTGTCTTTGCATGTCTTCTTTTTAAGGGTAATCAAGATAAAAACCCCCTTCATCAGTCGGCCGGTAGAAGGAGGAAGTTGGACTCACACCACACTTGCTTGCAAGGTATTCTTCGCGATCACCTTTCTTCTTTTGAGGTAACCCCTCTGGCGATCACACTCCTAGAGTAGCATCACATGCTCCCTCCCCCACCTTTAGTCTTTATCATCTTATCATCATCATCCTCATCTTTATTGTAATATCCCGGATCTTTGTTGGATCCTTATTGGGTCTTTCGGATCCTTTTCGGTGAGTTTCGGTTCACTTTTGTAGCTCCCGAGTTGAGTTTTACGATTCGTGTGGATTTTTCTCTCGTACTAGTTACGATACCCTGCGGTGAGTTTATTTGTCAGTTCATCGACTCGTAGATGCTACAGCGACGACGTACTCATCGAGCCGATCGTTTTGACTATTTTTGCGTATTTTTCGGAGATAGGGCCAAAAATCGGATTTTTCAGAAATTAGGAAAATTCCTAATTTCTTTCCTTTTTCTTTTCCTTCCTCTCTCCTCCTTCTCATTCACGCCGCCGCCGTCTCTCTCTTCCATTTCTCTCCCGTTTTTACCTTCTCGGCTCCGACTGCAGACGGAGGACCTAGGGGCGAGTGCTGGGGATGCTGTGGAGCTGGTTGGGTGCGCGACGGGGCGAGGATGGAGTGGTTTTGGCGCGATCCCGAACGATAGATTCAAAGCCGGCGTTTGAGCTCACGGCACGGTTTTCGGCGCGGTTTAGTCCCTTCGGGACACGGTTTCTTCGGTGGAGGTAGGGAGATGGACCACTACTTCGTCCTCTACGTTTTCCCTGCTTCTGTGCGTGGTTTGGCGCTAGAAAGGGCTAGATCGGGCTTGTTTGGGGAAAACCGTAGTTTTTGGGGTTTTCAGGGTTCGCAGGAAAACGACAACCATTCGCGGTGTAGTTAGTGTCAAAATGACCGCTGGGATGTATGGATCCCATTCACGTAAGTTTTGTCGTGTTCGATCGTCATTCGGGGCCGGTAGGAGTCCGGGAACCTCAGTGACTCGTTTAGGGTTGATTTGTCTAAATCGCCCTGATCTGGCGTTTTAGGGCGTGCATGTGGGCTTTTTAGCATCCTGTAGTTGTTTTTCGGTGTCTACCTTTGTTTCCCCTATGTTTCGGCGTGAATGGGGCGTGGAACGGGCCGATTCGGCCATTCCTCTGTTTTCCCGCCGTGGCTGGTGTAGCAGTCGTTCCAGAGACCGTCACAGTCTCTGACGGCCCTACGACAGACCGTCACAGCGTATGTTCATTTTAATTTTTTCGTGGCTGAGTGAGCGTAACGGTCATGCCCATGACCGTTACACTGCCCTGACGCGTCCCGGCTGGTGCGTCACAGCCATTGTGCCTTATGTGTTTTATTTGAGTCGGTTCCCCTAACGGGCCCGCCCTGGTGCATCAGGCTGTGTAATGCGCCTGCCCCAGGCCGTTACACCATGTTTTATTTGTGTTGGGTCTGTTGGCAAAACGCGTCTATGCCTGTGCGTTAGGTTGGTGTAACGCGCCTATTGTTGTGTGTTAGGCCGCTGTAACGCGCCTACCCTGGCGCGTTACGTTGTTCGCGTTTTGGGTTCGAGCGTGTTGGCTCTGACGCGCCCGCCTTGGCGCGTCAGGCCCGTGTAACGCGCCTGTGCTAGGCCATTACAGTCCTGTTGTGGCCGTGATGGCCGTTGGGCTTTCCGGTGTGCGGCCGTGTGTTGTGGGTCCGTTCTAGGTAATGTTAGGGGCTGTTCTAGGGTAGGTCTGTGTGTGCGTGTCTGTTTATGTTAGGGTGATGTCTGTTGCTCCCGTGGTCTGGCCGTTTTCCCCGTGGACGTCGGTTGATGTTCCTATGAAGGCTAAGACTACGTTTCCGAGTCTATCGGTAGTTTCTGTTATGTTAGATGGACGCAGTCTATCTCCACGAGGTGTGGATCTAGAGGGGGGTGAATAGATCTAATGCCAAATTAAAAACTAGTATAAGCTCTAATGCGGAATATAAGCAAACAGCAGTTAAGCCAAATGAAGAACCACTATGCAAAGGGTCGACACATGCAGCCAAACAATAGAACACAAGCAATCTCACTAAGGTGCACAATGAAAACACAAGACCCACAAGCAAACACACAGTAGGCAGCAATTTTAAGGTGGTTCGATCTCAATCCAGAGATCTACGTCCACCCCACACTCCAACTAGAGTGTGGATTCCGCTGACTAACAGCTTGAATAGCTGGGCGACACAGCTTGCCATACAATCGCTGATACACAGCTTCGCTGGGCTTTACAGCTTGCCGACCAGAGGAACAGATCCTCTGCAACAGCTGGGCAATACAGCTTAGCCGTCCGAGACCAAGTCTCGCCTGCTGAGGATTACAGCTTCACCTGTCCAGTGGAGACCTCCACTGCAAATGCTGCCTCACAGCTTGAAGAAACAAGAGTATCGAAATCAAAAGACAGAAGCAAATGAAAATAAGAAAACCCGGAAGGGAAATAGCTCTCAATGAGCAAACATATCAGCTCTGGTATCTGAACCAAGAGACTGATTTACAACCTCTCGAACAAGCTCTCTCAATCTCACTCTCTCAACTCATCTCTTCTCTCTTTCTCTTCTTCTCTGTTTTTCTTTCTTCTTTCTTTTTCTTCTCCTCTGTGGATTGGTGGCTCTCTGCTGCTTTTCGCTCACTGTATAGACTTTGCCCACTTTATCGATCAACCTTCATCTGAAGACGAAGACTTGTATATATACTAGCAGCAGGTGGATAAGGGCGCGTGGCTTCCACATTTCCCGCCCAGTGAATTCGCCAGAACCGAGGACATTTCATCCACATGGCAGCATCCTGGGATGGGCTGCTTCCACGTGTCACCATCACAGCACCTCGTCCTCCTTGGATCACGAGCCAAGTCACCGATCTCTGTAAAGAATCCATGTCAGACAGAATATCGGATCATCAGTTGTAAGTATAGAACCCTGTACAGACTTTGTGAACTCGAATGCAATGTACATACTCTGCCCAATGTGTAGACTTCATATAAGAAGGCAGCGGTTGTACATACTTAGGCAATGTAACGACTTGGACAGACAACAGACGATGTATGGACTTCACGATATGGACTTTGTGAACTCATCGAATGCAATGTACAGACTCTGGACTGTGAAGGCTTTGTGAATGTGAATGCATTGTACAGACTTCATATAAGAAGGCAATTGCTGTACATACTTGCTGAAGCGTAAAACAATGTGCAGACTTTGAAGAATAGCAGCTAGTGTATGGACTTAGGCAGGCTTCAGCTCGTGCAATGTATAGACTTCATGCAATGCAATGCAGATGAATGTATAGACTTCATGCAATGCAATGCAGACCAATGTACAGACTTTGGCGAAGCAAAGGCTGTACAGACTTCAACTAAAAGATGCACAATGTACAGACTTGGAGATCATTCAACAGCCAATGTGTAAACTTCACGATGTATAGACTTTCCAAAGGAAAGGCTGTACAGACCTGAACAAAGCAAGGCATCCAATGTATAGACTTGCCAACTGAGCGATGTACAGACTTGAACAAGGAAACTCTATACAGACTTGATCAAGGCAAGACAGTCGAGTGTATAGACTTCCAATGTATAGACTTGCCAAGGGAAACGACGGTAAAGCTATCAGTGTATAGACTTCGAGTGCAACGTCGGTAAAGCTACCGATGTATAGACTTGCGAGTGCAACGTAGGTAAAACTTCCAATGTACAGATTTCGAAGTTGAACATGTGGATGTACATGCTTGGAAGTTCACTGATGGATGTACAGACTTCACCTCGATGTATAGACTTGGAAGTTCAATGAAGGATGTACAGACTTCACCTCGAGCATCTATAGTGCAGTGTATGGACTTGAAGAATGATGAACAGTGCAATGTATAGACTTCATGACTATGCTCATGCAATGTATGGACTTTGGAAAGCTAAGGCCAATGTATAGACTTCAATGATGCGTGCTACAGTCCAATGTATGGACTTATGAAGAACAATGCATGACGCTGTACAGACTTCACTGATGCATGCTACAGTCCAATGTATGGACTTAGCTTCGTGCATGCTACAGTCCAATGTATGTACTTCTAATGTATAGACTTCCAGTGAGACGGACGATGTACACACTTTAGCCAATGCAATGCAGTGTATGGACTTCAACTAAGACGGACGATGTACACACTTAGCCAATGCAGTGCAATGTATGGACTTCAACTAAGACAGGCAATGTACACACTTAGCCAATGCAGTGCAATGTATGGACTTTGGGCTCGCCATGCAGTGTATAGACTTAGAGCACAAATGCCACGATGCAATGTATAGACATAAATGTTCTGAGGGAGTTCCCATCTAGAAAGGGGGTCGACCCACTACTGTCCAGACTGTGCATGGATGTATTGACTTATGTTCTCAACAATGCACAAACACAACACAAGGCAGTGTATAGACTCTGCGTGCAATGTGCGGACTTTGAGTGTGTGTGTGCAGTGTGTAAACCTGTGAAGTGCATAGAACACACATACAATCTGATAAGAATAATTTCATCAAGGCATAAACAGTTGCCAATCAATCAAAACAAGGTGTTGCCAATGAAGTAAAGCATATGTCAACATCATCAACACAGAGGAGTCACAATAATCTCCCCCTTTTTGATGATGGCAACCCCTTATCATATAGAATAGCAATTACCTGTCATACAGATGATGAGAGACATGATTTGTTATTCAGATTATCATGCAGATGCTATGCATGCATACTACGAAATGTAAGCAACTCCCTGCACACAAAATCTCCCCCTTTGCCATAACATAATGCATACACTCCCCTGGAATGAATTCAGAATTCATACAATATTCTCCCCCTTTGCCATCAACAAAGAGGAGGGAAAGTGAATACAAGGGAAAGATCAAGAAATCATATGACTGGCATTCTGAACAAGTAGTTCAGGAATAAGCATTCTAAAGCACAGAGTCTTCAGTCATATGAATTTAGAAACTACTTTCAGATAGAATTCTGGTTTAAAGACTATAAAATTTTGAGTTCATGCACTACAATCATTGGATAAGAGTTCTGTGCATGATAAAATAATAAACCAGAAACACATTTGCATGAGAGATTCAGTTTCAAAATATCTTACTTTCATAGACTCAGGAAAAATGATTAAGAGATACCAGGTCATGTATTGAAAATAAACAAATTGACATCCAAGAAATTTCTTGTGAAGGAACATCATTTTTCAATATGAGTTCATTTTGGGCATTCAGGTACCATTTACCTTTTTGCGTAAGGGTATACGTTTATCAGACGCCAATACCCCTAGATACTCAACATCATGGACCATTCTGCCTATGATCAAACACAATAAAACTGATTTACACCTTTTTGTGTGAGGGTACACGTTTATCAGACGCCAGTTACCCCCAGGTACTCAGTGAAACCAACCTACTGTTTTGATCATTTTATACAGAGATAGCTGATACACCTCATGACATGAGTGTTGTCCACTTCTTTGATGGATCACTCAGTTTCTCAGTGATTTACCAGTCATTGCTCTGCCAATGTTATTTTTCAATTGATTTTCAATGTTTTTCAATATTTTCTTAGCTGTCCTTTATTTGTTTCAGAATGACTTGTTTAAGAACAATACACATGCTAGGCTTCTCTAACATGATTTCAGATGAGTTTTCAGATTTCAGATATAAGTAGCTTTGTCTGACATGAAATAAGAAAAGGGTTGAGAGTTTTATCAATTTTCAGCTTTCTTATTTACTGATTGCAGTCTTTAAACTCTAAAAATTATAAAAGTTAAACCATTAAGTCAGTCTTTAAGCAATTGAAATTCTTATAACTGAAGAAGTCCATTTTCTATTGCTTAGGAATCAGAACTGACTAACAGATTGCCATATGTCAGATTCAACTCATTCAGGGCCAAAGAATGAATAAATTCAAGAAAGTTGATGACCACTCTGAATTTCTAATAATACTCCCCCTGTCTATATGCATGCAGTTTTGCAAATGAATGGCAATAAGTAGATACCAACTGTTATGATATGCAATGAATAATATGTCATGAAAAAATATGTCATGCATGCATGGTCTAGTCTAACATTCAACATCACAAGTTTTATTCAAGCTATCAGATGCAAGTCCAAATCAGAAATTTTATTCAAACTGCAGCTGAAAAGATTATTCATCATGCTGAAATTTACACAAGCCAAGTTCTCTTCTAAGAAATTTGAACCTTTCATTCCAAGAGGCTTAGTAAAAATATCAGCAATTTATTTTTCAGTTTCAATGAAGTTCATTTCAATTTCATTTTTATTTACAACATCTCTCAGAAAATGGTGTTTTATCTCTATATGCTTAGTCCTAGAATGATGAACAGGATTTTTAGCAAGGCATATAGCACTAGTATTATCACATAACATTGGAATACATCCTAATTTTATCTGATAATCATCCAATTGGTGCTTGATCCATAGTACTTGGGCAGCACAATTACCTGCAGCAACATATTCAGCTTCAGCTGTAGACAAAGCTACAGTGTGTTGCTTCTTAGATGCCCAAGATACTAGACAGCCACCAAGGAATTGACAATAGCCACTGGTGCTTTTTCTATCTACTCGACACCCAGCATAGTCTGCATCAGTGTAGGCTAGAAGTTCTAACTCACACCTAGCAGGATACCATAGACCTAGCTGTTGGGTGCCTAGTAAATACCTAAAAATCCTTTTCATAGCCTTAAGATGAGTTTCTTTAGGACAAGCAACACTGAAAATTGAATATCAGGCCTAGATGCTGTAAGATATAGAAGGGATCGATCATACCTCTATATAGCCTTTGATCCACTGGTTTACCTTTAGGATCTTCATCCAAACTGGTTGAGGTACCCATTGGAGCAGCTATTTCCTTGAGGTTGTCCATTTTGTACTTCTTCAATAAATTCTTTATGTACTTGGACTGAGAGATGAAAGTTCCATCCTTTGTTTGTATAACCTGCAGTCCAAGAAACAGTTTGAGCTCACCCATTGAGCTCATTTCAAACTCATCAGTCATTATCTGAGAGAATTCCTCACACAATTTGGGGTTAGTTGACCCAAACACAATGTCATCCACATAAATTTGAATGATAAGAATATCTGAATGACTCACCTTGGTAAACAATGTTTGATCAACTACACCTCTTGTGAAGTTCTTGTCAGTGAGGAATTTGCTCAACCTGTCATACCAAGCTCTAGGAGCTTACTTTAAACCATAGAGAGCCTTTTTGAGTTTATAAACATGATTGGGGAAGTCTAAGCATTCAAACCCAGGAGGCTGCCTCACATAGACATCCTCACTAATTTCCCCATTTAGAAAAGTAGATTTCACATCCATCTGCTGAAGATTAATTCCTAGGGAACATGCATAAGCCAACAATATTCTGATTGCTTCTAACCTAGCTACAGGGGCAAATGACTCTTCAAAGTCAATTCCAAATTCCTGATTATACCCCTGAGCTACAAGTCTGGCTTTATTTTTAATGACATTCCCTGATTCATCAGTTTTATTTCTGAACACCCATTTAGTCCCTATGACTGTTTCATGATCAGGAGGTGGAACCAAATGCCACACCTTATTCCTGTCAAATTGATTGAGCTCCTCATGCATGGCATTAATCCAATGCACATCTTTGAGAGCACAGTCAATGGACTTGGGTTCTACTTGTGAAACAAAAGCAAAAGCATTCAATTCATTTTGAATTCTTAAGTGGCCTCTAGTCCTAGGGGGTCATGCAGATTTCCAATTACATTATCTACAGGATGATCTTTAAGATATCTAATGTTAACAATTTCATCACCATGAGTTTCATTTACCTCCCCCTGAACTATAGGCTCTTCTTCATTAAGCTCTTCATGTCCTTCCTCATCCTCGGATTTGTCTGCAGGATCTCCTTCCTTCAAAATATCACCATTGTCTTCATTCCTGCATTGACCAATATTAGTCTTCAATAAGGATTCATCAAAAACTATGTGTGGAGATTCTTCAACAGTTTTGGAATTCAGATTATACACTCTATATGCTCGGGTATTTTCAGAATAGCCAAGAAAGATTCCTGGTTCACCTTTAGGTTCAAATTTGTCAAGGTCTCTTTTATCATTTATATGAATGAAACATTTACAACCAAAAACCTTGAAATGAGCAATAGAAGGTTTCTTACCCTTTAAGATCTCATAAGGTGTTTTCTGAGTAGAAGGTCTTACCATGGCTCTGTTAATTACATAACAGGCTGTGTTTACTGCTTCAGCCCAAAACTTCCTTGGTAGACCACCTTCAACCAATAGTGTACGACCCATCTCCACTAGGGTTCTGTTCCTTCTCTCCACAATTCCATTCTGCTCAGGTGTCCTTGGTGAGGAGTACCTATGGTTAATTCCATTTGACCTGCAGAATTCATCAAACTGTGAGTTTTCAAACTCACCTCCATGATCAGTCAAGATATTTTCAATTTTCTGATTTATTTTAGCATAGAACTCCTGAAATTCTGAGAATGCATCACTCTTATGTGATAAGAAATAAACCCAAGTATACCTAGAAAAGTCATCTACCATGACAAACCCATACTTCATCCCTGATAAGCTGACAGATCTGGTTGGCCCAAAAAGGTCCATGTGTATCAGCTCATAGGGTTTAGAAGACAGATTTTCAGTTCTAGACTTAAATGACTTTCTAGTTATCTTTGATTGAGTGCATGCATCACAGATTTTATTTTCTTTCTTGAAGGAAACTTCAGGAAGTCCTCTAACCATGCCATGCTTATTCAGTTTATGCAAAACAGTATAACTAGCATGACCTAACCTACGATGCCATAAAAATGCTAAGTCTCTCTACTAGCAGTAAGGCATAGGTTAGAATGTTGAATATCATCTAAATCTATCATGTATGTATTATTTATTCTTTTTCCAAAAAATTTGACAATTTCAGAATCAGGTTCAAAAACCTTGCAGCATTGAGAATCAAATAAAACCTTATATCCTTTATCACACAACTGGCTGATACTAAGTAAATTATAAGCTAACCCTTCAACCAGCATAACATCATCAATGCAGCAGGTAGAACACTTACCTACCTTACCTGATCCAATAATCCTACCCTTTGTGTTGCTTCCAAAGGTGACAAGGCCTCCTAGTTTCTCAGTCAGCATGCAGAACTTGGCCTTATCTCCTGTCATATGCCTGGAGCAGCCACTGTCCAGGTACCACAAGTTGCTCTTGGCTGCCAGGCATACCTGCATACACAATTAGGTAGAGAGGTTTGGAACCCAAGACTGATTGGGCTCCAGAACAGATGAAATAGAAGCAAAGCAAGAAAGCAGACTTTTCGGAATCCACATTTGTTTAAAAGAACTTTGTTCAGTGGATTTTGTAGTTTTCCTTCTGTTATTCTTTCTCTTATTTTTGTTGTTTTTCTTCTTATTAGCACCAACAGAGTTATTCACAAAATTGTTGTTGTTATGCCACTGCTTCGGCCAGGTTGCATTCATAAGGTTTTGGTCAAAGTGATATTTGGGCTGGCTGAAAGATTGGAAATTCCTAGGTATCCGACTACCATACCCATTATCCCAATTTCTGACATAGGGTCTGTAAAATTGTGTAGGTTGATGAACATACCCTGTATGCATCCCTTGAGTTCTAGTCCACCCAAACCCATTAGGATAGGTTGACTGTGTGGGGTAGTAGGACTGAACTCTAGGTGGATTAAATTTGTTGGGCTGACTCCTGAAAGCATTTTGTCTTCCCTGCACCCTTGACCCTGCTGACCTGTTCACAGGTTTTTGTTGGGTCTTTTTCTGTGATGGTGGTGGTGAAGACTTTTTGGCATTGACATGGGGTTTGTTTGTCTGAGCAGGCTGACCCCTAACCTTGGGTTGAGCACTAGAGTTAGGTTTGGAAGTGCCAATTCTACTAGGCTCACCAATTTTCTGTTTGCCCTTCTCCTCTGCAGTGGGCTGTTTCAGATTCACATTTGTGTTCACAGCATTATTAGAATTCATGTTAATCAGAGGTCCTCTCTCTTTTGTGCAACAAAGGAAATAGTTTTCATTCCAAAGCTCTTAGTTGCACTAGAGTTAAATCCTAGGCCCTCTCTCCTGAAATTAACCTTCGACCCAATAAAGCATTTAAGTTTTCAGATCCTTGGGTCATTTTCTCAATGGTTCTCAACTTATCCTCATTGTCTTTCTGAATTTCATCAATAGACTTTTTCAATTCATTATTTACATTGAGGACAGCTTCATATTTTTCAGAAACAATTTTTATCTCACTTTCATATTTTGAATTTTCAGCTTCCATTCATCAGCTTCTTTATCTAACCTCTCATTGTCTTCTTTAGAGGCTTTTAACTCATTTCTGATTTCATCTAATTCAGAACATGTGAGTTTCAAATTTTTATTCTCAGATTCTAAACATGTAATTTTATCAGTTAGAGTTTTATCATTTTGCATGGAATTGATCTTTCTTCTCAGATACCTGTTCTCTTTTCTAATATCATCAGCTCTATCAGCTATGTCATGGTAAGCATCTACCCAATCAGTAATTGTGAAATTTTCAAATCTAGTGATTACCTCATCTGAGTCCTCTTCTCTGTCTTCTGAGCTTGTTGCCATAAGGCAAATGGGCTTCTCAGATTCGGCTTCACTGTCTGAGCTGCTACTGAAGGAACCTTCATCTTCATCACTCCAGGTACTCACCATTGCTTTCCCTTTCGTGTTCCTTTTCTTTGACTTGTCCTTGTATTTCTGATTATCTGGACAGTCAGCTTTCAGATGGCCCGGTTTCCTGCATTGATAACAAGTGTTAGTTTCAGTTTTCTTAGCAGGGTTATGCTTATACCTTTTATCCCTTCGGCCGCCACTGTATTTCTTCTGGCTGTATCGTCCTGCTCCTTTCCTGAGAAATCGCCTGAACTCTCTGGTCATCATGGCCATCTCAGAACGAGTTATATCTTCTTCATTCAGGCTCTCATCTGATGATGAACTGCTGGAGCTGGATTTGCTGGAACCAGCCTTCAGCGCTATCGGCTTCTTCTTCCTCTCAGCTTCTTCCATCTTTGGCATATTAATCTCATATGCCATCAGCGAACCAATTAGTTCATCAGCTCTTGTATTTCGCAAGTCCCTTGACTCCTCCATCACTGTAGCTTTAGTATGCCAGGCATGAGTCAGGGAGCGAAGTATCTTCCTCACCACATCATATTCTGTCTGAGGTTTCCCGAGACCTCTGAGACCATTGGTAATGATAGTCAAACGAGCATACATTTCACTGATGGTCTCGTTCTGCTTCATCTTGAAGGCTTCGTATTCTGACACAAGGAGATTAGCCTTCTGCTCTCTAACCTGAGAGGTCCCTTCATGAATTACTTCCAGTGCATCCCACATCTCCTTAGCTGATTTGCAGGCTGATACGCGGGAGAATTCTGTAGGGTGCAGAGAGCACTGAATGGCGTTTATGGCACTCCAATTCAGTGTGGACCTCCTGATCTCCTCCTTGGTCCAGACCTCCTCATTAGGGGACAGCTCATAAGGTCCCTTGCTGACTACCTTCCAGATCTCGTAATCTTTAGCCCTCAAAAATACCTGCATACGATTCTTCCAGTATGCGTAGTTAGATCCATCGAAGAATGGGGGCTTTGTAGTTGAGTGTCCTTCAGCTATCATCCCTCGAGCATCCATCTCTGCCTTCCTCTTCGGGCGATGAGTCCCTGTAGAAGAGTATGGCTCTGATACCAAGTGTTATGTTAGATGGACGCAGTCTATCTCCACGAAGTGTGGATCTAGAGGGGGGTGAATAGATCTAATGCCAAATTAAAAACTAGTATAAGCTCTAATGCGGAATATAGGCAAACATCAGTTAAGCCAAATGAAGAACCACTATGTAAAGGGTCGACACATGCAGCCACACAATAGAACACAAGCAATCTCACTAAGGTGCACAATGAAAACACAAGACCCACAAGCAAACACACAGTAGGCAGCAATTTTAAGGTGGTTCGATCTCAATCCAGAGATCTACGTCCACCCCACACTCCAACTAGAGTGTGGATTCCGCTGACTAACAGCTTGAACAGCTGGGCAACACAGATTGCCATACAACCGCTGATACACAGCTTCGCTGGGCTTTACAGCTTGCCGACCAGAGGAACAGATCCTCTGCAATTGCTGGGCAATACAGCTTAGCCGTCCGAGACCAAGTCTCGCCTGCTGAGGATTATAGCTTCACCTGTCCAGTGGAGACCTCCACTGCAAATGCTGCCTCACAGCTTGAAGAAACAAGAGTATCGAAATCAAAAGACAGAAGCAAATGAAAATAAGAAAACCCAGAAGGGAAATAGCTCTCAATGAGCAAACATATCAGCTCTGGTATCTGAACCAAGAGACTGATTTACAACCTCTCGAACAAGCTCTCTCAATCTCACTCTCTCAACTCATCTCTTCTCTCTTTCTCTTCTTCTCTGTTTTTCTTTCTTCTTTCTTTTTCTTCTCCTCTGTGGATCGGTGGCTCTCTGCTGCTTTTCGCTCACTGTATAGACTTTGCCCACTTCATCGATCAACCTTCATCTGAAGACGAAGACTTGTATATATACCAGCAGCAGGTGGATAAGGGCGCGTGGCTTCCACATTTCCCGCCCAGTGAATTCGCCAGAACCGAGGACATTTCATCCACATGGCAGCATCCTGGGATGGGCTGCTTCCACGTGTCACCATCACAGCACCTCGTCCTCCTTGGATCACGAGCCAAGTCACCAATCTCTATAAAGAATCCCTGTCAGATAGAATATCGGATCATCAGTTGTAAGTATAGAACCCTGTACAGACTTTGTGAACTCGAATGCAATGTACAGACTCTGCCCAATGTGTAGACTTCATATAAGAAGGCAGCGGCTGTACATACTTAGGCAATGTAACGACTTGGACAGACAACAGACGATGTATGGACTTCACGATATGGACTTTGTGAACTCGTCGAATGCAATGTACAGACTCTGGACTGTGAAGGCTTTGTGAATGTGAATGCATTGTACAGACTTCATATAAGAAGGCAACCGCTGTACATACTTGCTGAAGCGTAAAACAATGTGCAGACTTTGAAGAACAGCAGCCAGTGTATGGACTTAGGCAGGCTTCAGCTCGTGCAATGTATAGACTTCATGCAATGCAATGCAGATGAATGTATAGACTTCATGCAATGCAATGCAGACCAATGTACAGACTTTGGCGAAGCAAAGGCTGTACAGACTTCAACTAAAAGATGCACAATGTACAGACTTGGAGATCATTCAACAGCCAATGTGTAAACTTCACGATGTATAGACTTTCCAAAGGAAAGGCTGTACAGACCTGAACAAAGCAAGGCAGCGAATGTATAGACTTCCGATGTATAGACTTGCCAACTGAGCGATGTACAGACTTGAACAAGGAAACTCTATACAGACTTGATCAAGGCAAGGCAGTCGAGTGTATAGACTTCCAATGTATAGACTTGCCAAGGGAAATGACGGTAAAGCTATCAGTGTATAGACTTCGAGTGCAACGTCGGTAAAGCTACCGATGTACAGACTTGCGAGTGCAACGTAGGTAAAACTTCCAATGTACAGACTTCGAAGTTGAACAGGTGGATGTACAGGCTTGGAAGTTCACTGATGAATGTACAGACTTCACCTCGATGTATAGACTTAGAAGTTCAATGAAGGATGTACAGACTTCACCTCGAGCATCTACAGTGCAGTGTATGGACTTGAAGAATGATGCACAGTGCAATGTATAGACTTCATGACTATGCTCATGCAATGTATGGACTTTGGAAAGCTAAGGCCAATGTATAGACTTCAATGATGCGTGCTACAGTCCAATGTATAGACTTATGAAGAACAATGCATGACGCTGTACAGACTTCACTGATGCATGCTACAGTCCAATGTATGGACTTAGCTTCGTGCATGCTACAGTCCAATGTATGTACTTTCAATGTATAGACTTCCAGTGAGACGGACGATGTACACACTTTAGCCAATGCAATGCAGTGTATGGACTTCAACTAAGACGGACGATGTACACACTTAGCCAATGTAGTGCAATGTATGGACTTCAACTAAGATGGACGATGTACACACTTAGCCAATGCAGTGCAATGTATGGACTTTGGACTCGCCATGCAGTGTATAGACTTAGAGCACAAACACCACGATGCAATGTATAGACATAAATGTTCTGAGGGAGTCGACCCATCTAGAAAGGGGGTCGACCCACTACTGTCCAGACTGTGCATGGATGTATTGACTTACGTTCTCAACAATGCGCAAACACAACACAAGGCAGTGTATAGACTCTACGTGCAATGTGTATACTTTGAGTGTGTGTGTAGTGTGTAAACCTGTGAAGTGCATAGAACACACATACAATCTGATAAGAATAATTTCATCAAGGCATAAACAGTTGCCAATCAATCAAAACAAGGTGTTGCCAATGAAGTAAAGCATATGTCAACATCATCAACACAGAGGAGTCACAACAGTTTCTTGTGCTGCCTTCGGTGTTTGAGGTACGAGTGACAGTGCATGTTCGACTGTCTGTACTTCAGCGCCGCATTTCGAGCTTCCTTTTCTCGTCGCCCTAGACGTCCAGGAGTCGAGGGGTGACCCCGATATACGATTTTGTAAGCTAGTTTCCGTCGGCTCCTGCGGTTACTGTAGCATCCTACGGGGGGAGAAAACTAGCTAGAGGCCTGGCTCTACGCAGGAGCCAGTGTGTGCACACATGGTCAGGGGTAGAGGACTGACGCCGACGGGCATGACCCTGGCTAGTACTTGGTTTGTTCCTATTTTGTCTCTCGCTTGTCGCTTCCCAGCCTTGCGAGTTGCTTGAGACTCTTGTGGTTCCGCGTGGGTCTGCGACTCGGCCATGTTCGTGTCGGTGGTATGCAGCGATTAGTCGAGACACTTGTGGGGTTTGTTGTGACCTGTCCGGGTTGGCCTTTCCGTGGCTGTACTCGAGGTCTGTGTATTGTCCGGCGCACGACACTCCGATCGTGTTGTCTGTGCCTGTCTAGGTCTTTTCTAGGCCTTCTTTTGCATGCTTGTTGTAGGTGTAGGTTGGGGTGTGTTATTTTGGCTTTTTCCCTTTTCCTTGCTGCTCCCTACTCCTCTTTCCCTTTCCTGGCCTGCTTTCCTGTACGGGTTATTCCCCTCGTCCTTACCTGTTCCCTACTCCTGCTTCCCTTTCTTTTACAGCTTTCTAGTGCTATTTCTTGCTGCCGTTCTTGTTGTTCCGTGTTACTGCGCATTTTTCAGTGGGGATCCGCGTGACCCCTATTGAGCCAGTGACACGAGGCTCACCCCTGCTTTTCAGGTGGGGTGGCGTGTGTAGATATATTTTTCTGCTCTACTAAAGATCAATGCCTTGTGAATAGACCAATATGCAATGAACAAATGAAAAACGATCAGAGGAGAACAGAAAACAAATGACCGTGATCGCCACCAGGGTGCCGTATGTGATGAACACGCCGTACCTTGGAAAGGGAGGGGGTACTCGCCTAAGTTGCAGCGCTGGGGAGATGAACGGTTCTTGAAGAACCACCTACAGGTTGCACGGTCTTATGATAGACTGCCTGAGTACGCTGCAGAAGGTGCGGGAGGAACTACTGCTGGATGACGAACGGCTTCCTGTTGACCGCACTAACAGGACGAACGGCCCTATCCGAACCGCACGTATGGTTGAACGGCTTCAATTAAACCGCACAAGTCTACCACGCAGTAAGTTGCAAGGGGTCCAACCTCCACCCTCTCCGGCCGGCCAGAGGGGATGGGCCTCGTGCTGATGATTGCTGACCTGCAAAACAACGTAAGAAACATACAAAGAAAATCTAAATTAGGACTGGACAATGTAGTAAATGTCAAAATAGCAAAAGGTGAATATTAACAAATGGAAAGGAGGATACCTGGGGGGTTTTAAACCCCTAGGGTGACAAAAACGTGGGTGGAGGTGTGCATGGTAATGAGAAAGAAAAGGGGGATATAAGGAGGAAGTGATGCATGCAATGAAAAGAAAGTGTTGAAAGCTATGATATGAAAAGACTCAAAAATCGAACTACTCCCTGAACCGGAGGGTTGTATGGACGTAGAAAGCCTCCCTCCTTGGTGCTAGGTCACTCAAGAATGCGGCAGGGTTTCGCCGTCGACCAAAATCTCCCCCCCCCCTCCTTTTCAAGTCCGGCCATTAGGGTCTATTTATAGAGCCTAGAAAACCAGCCCCGAAATCAGGGTTTAGAGCCATTTTCGGGATGAGATTATTAAATATAAATCGTAGATACTATCATTATCTCTCGTCCAGTCGAAACGACAACTAAAATGGTTAATTATCCACGGAGATATTGACAAAAGAAGTTGGGGATAAAACCATGGATAAAGGGATTAAAATCTGTTGAAATTCAGCAACCGATGGGATGAACGGTCTTACGATAGACCGCTCAACAAATGAGCGGTTCACTTTTGACCGTCCAAGCCCGTCGGTGGAAATTTAGATAATCAGAAAATCAACCCAATTATCGCTCGAACTGACCGAAACGTCCGCCGTTAGACCCTCACAGACGAACGGTTCCTAGGAGACCGTTCCATAGTAGAGCGGCCATTGATCAACTGTTCCAGACCTGTCGGTGATAATTGGATAATTGGATAATTATCTGAACAAACCTCCAAGCGCAGGACTCTGAGAGATGAGTGGTCAGATTCCGTCCGTTCATTGGGTTTGAACGGCCATATCAGGACCGTATAAATGCCTGTTGGTGGTAATTCAGAAAATCACCCAAAATACCCCAAAATATATGGACGGTCCTTATTAAACCGCACATTAGTAGTGCGGCCAGGAATGAACCGTGCATGCATGTGGATGTTGAAACTCAATGAAAAAGCCCAAAACCACGGCCCAATAAGCCCTGAATCGACCTGGACTTAACCAAGAAGGGAGGCAACCCATAAATTGGCCCAAAACATGCCTGAAACAGCCCCAACGAGCGACGTGCAACTCGAGGCATCAACAAAAGGGAGTAAGAGAAACGACTCAACTTATCGGCATAAAACGGGTGTCAACAGATGCCCCTCCTTAACGTCCTCTTTGCAGGGGAGCGAGCGGAGGTGAAGCGGAGGTGACATGGAACATGGAGGTGGAGCGGAAATGCAGCGGAGTGGACCGAAAAAGCGGGCGTTAAGGTAAAACGACACCCGTTTCTACCAATAAGCGATGAGAACCTTCCGGAAAACTCTGAATCAAACGTAAGGAACGATTAAACCAAAAGTGACGCCGCTCTGGAGGAACTAAACTAAATAAAATGGATCGACAAGACCAACCTCATGGGGGACACAATCCCGCGGTCCAATGAGGGGGCCACAAAACAAAACAGGCTAAAGCTCCAGACAGGGACCTTTCAATCAACTGAACCTGGCGAATCGACCAAAGAAAACCTTCCAATTTGGAGTGGAATTAACTCTCTCTTACTCAATCACTGAACGCATAATTAACCATTATAGGCGGGGCATTATTCAGACAAATTCAATGGGCCATGGATGCTCAAAAGATGCGTATGATGCATGCTGGGCTAAAATAAAAGAAATTATGAAAATGAATGCAAAGAAAGATTAAAATATAAAATACTCGAGAATAATATTGCTAAGTTGGGAAAATCAGAGTCAAGATACCATCCGCAACCACAGCGTGCAGGATAGAACCATCCTCCCCATGACATCCCAACCTAACGGCTTGTCCGAAGATTAAGTACGTGAACCTGGATCATCATCATTTTTGGTAAAGGGGAACATCAGCTCCTGAAACTCATAGATAACCAACTGGTTCTCGAGCTAATCTAATATAATACCATATAGTAATGCAATAAAGGAGATAGGGATAGAAAGCCATACCTGACTTACCCGTGCAGGTGAAACGGCAAGTGAAAGTTTGACTACTGCACATGAAATTGTTAGCAAGATTTGCAATAATATCAAAATTCATTAACTGAAGTGCAACCAATATTCAAGAATGAACGGTTGGTTATCAGCCGTCCAACGAAGAACGGTCATGTTACAACCGTATATACCAGGGAATTTGAACCGGCTTAAGAAACTTGCCGTTACAGATAAATGGCTAGAGACCAACCGCACAAACAAAGGACGGTCTATCGCTAGACCGTACAACCTCTGCAACCTCGAAAAGCCAAAAACCCTTCGTCTCCCTCCACTATAACCGACGGTGGGAGGGAGAACGAAGGCAAACCCTTATTCTCACCCTCTCTCAACCTCTCTCCACCTCTCATCCTCCCTCTCGCCCTCTCAATGCGCCAAAAGCACCAAGCGAGGCGTCCAGGGATGGCCGAAGAGGGGACCTTCGTACCACCACCGTCGACGACCGCCGCGGCGGCGAGCACCGAAGAACCACCGCCCGTGGCGGTGCCGTCGTCGTCCACGGCCGAGGAGGACGTGCCCCCGCCACCGTCCACCGCCGAGGAAGAACCGGGAACAGAGGCGGCCGAGGAAGAACTTGCCGTCGTCGGGGAAGAAACACCGGCGGAGAGACCGGCCAAAAAACCACGGGACCCCGAGGTAGGAGCCCTAAAACCCTCCCCATTTCCATTTTTATTCCATTTTTAAGCCATGCATGATAGTTTAGGGGGGTTTTAGAGGACTTAGGGGGCTGGTTTGGGGGCTATGACAGCCTCTTTGCCGGCCGGGGAACGTCCACCGTCGTCGGGGAAGACGACGGTGGGGCGGTTCAGCAGAAACCGTACAAACCAAGACACGCGGCCCACATAGGACCGCTCAAACCCATACGGCCTTGGAAGGACCGTTCAACATCACACAGCAAACGAACCACACCAATAAAGGACGATGAGGGGGTCACCGCACACACAATAAACGGGCCACATTGGTCCGTTCACCATCCAAACAATGCAAAACAAAACGGTTCCCATAGGACCGTCCATGATTCACGCAGCCGAGGAGTGGCCTTTCTACCCTAGGAAGATGAAAAGACGGACGGCTCGTGATGGCCCGTTCACGTTAAAGATGGTCAAAGGCAGACCGGTCAAACACAGAACCTGAAGAATAAGAACGGTGGACATGGGACCATTCCATCAATGAGCAGCCCGTGGAAAACCGCTCTTCAAACAGAGAGTTAAACCCTGATGATTTTATTCAAATGAGACAAAATGCAAAACTACCTTACTAAAATGTATCTAAAATGGATGAAATGAATGCAGGGGAAGCGCAGGACCCGCACCTCGTGGCTGTAGGTCCGTGCAGTGTACTTAGCACTGCCGGACTTTTAGAGGGAGCGATTGGCTGCCATGGGGTTCGCCCCATTCTTGAGCATTGAGGTATGTCGCTTTGACGCAGCTCTGCTCTACGCCATACACGGCCGCTGGGACCCAGTGAGTCGGACGTTCCTTTTCCCGTGGGGGCATATGGTCCCCACGCTAGAGGACGTGGCCAGGCTCACTGGCCTTCACCTGCACGGGTCACTGGTTAGCGGGACTACCTTTCCCGACTACCGAGTGATGGCTCGGGAGTTGCTGGGCTTACAGCTATGGCGCCCCGAGAGGCAGTCGACCCTCCTACCCCGGGCTAGTCTCCAGGACAGCCTGGGATTACGACGAGCGGGAGTTGCAGTCGGCGTGCGGCCGGAGGAGCATCTGGAGCGGTTGATAGGGCTAGCGCAGCCGAGAGTTGCAGCAGGACCGGGAGCGGAGGCAGATCGAGTGCTGAGGCGGTTCTTGATGCTGATGTTAGGGCGACTCCTCTTCTCCACGCGAGCGGACGTGATGAGCTGCCGGTTCCTCCCCTTCTTCCAGGAGCTTGAGCACGTTGGTGACTACGCTTGGGGAGCGGCGGTCCTCGCCTTCCTCTTCGACACCTTGAGTTCGACGGCCCGTCGGACGATGCTCGGGGGCTTCTCCCCCTTACTCCAGGTACGACTCTTACCCTAGACTTAATTATGTGACCCTATATGTTTCCTAAATGTTGACCCAATGCTATAATGCAGGTGTGGGCCTACGTATACCTACGTGGGCTGGGCAGAGGCGAGGAGACCCGTCTTGGGCTCCTGCCGATTGCACGAAGGTGGACAGCACCTCGGGAGATGACAGCCTTGAGACGACAAGTCTGGGAGTTGCAGGACGACCTAGACTCTCTACCGTATGCCTCGGTACGCTTCTAAACCTGGACTTTTTAATTAAATGCAATTCTTATATGATGATGATGATGCTGATGCAAGTTCTTACGGTGCAGGTACGGTGGACACCTTACGCGGGGGAGGGCCAGGAGGGCCGGCCGTGGGTGGCTGAGGCTCTTGCCTTTTCCGGGCGAGACGTGTGGCTTCACTACATGAATGTGGTGGAGCCACTGCACTTCAGGTTGGTGATGAGGACCATCGGGGTCCATCAGCCCGCAGTGGAGTTCCTTATGCCTGAGAAGGCGGGGGAGCGAGTGACGAGGACGACACGAGGACTCCGCGAGGCATTTGACTGGACAGCGAGGAACGCCACTCAGATCACCGGCTAGGCTGCACGAGGGCGAGTAGTGACCGCCCGAGCTGAGAGCGATAGCGCGTACTACACCGCGTACGCACGGCACTACCGGGACCAGGTTTTCCGGGGTGCCCACCGACCAGTACGACTTCTAAACTTAAACCCTTTCTATTATACTTATGAGTCCTATATGATGATGTACTGACACATGGACTTCTAAATGCAGATCGACCCTGCGGGATGACTGGCGGAGTTGCAGGGACTTCTGCACTCCACCATCAGGGAGAGAGACGAGGCCCGGCAGGCCCTGGCCTTACTGGTGAGTCTTCTAAACCTTACACTCTTTAAATTATGCAATTCTATATGATTATGCTTATGCATGTGACTGACCTGGAGTATTTGGATGCAGCGTGCCGAGGGAGTTCAGAGGGCGGGACCGGACGCTCCTTCCTCCTCCACGTCCCGGACTCCAGCCGACCGGGCTGAGAGAGACGCAGACTTTGCCAGGATGGTGACGCGGGCCAAGGCGGCTGAGGTAGCGCTCACCGAGAGGGTACGCAACTCTAACTTCCTCCTGCTTATTATGCTTATGAATGAAATGTTTATGCAACTGATTAACAATGATATGTGGATGCAGACGTCCGAGCTGTCCCGCCTTCAGGCCGAGCTAGAGCAGAGCCGGGTAGCGGCTAGGGAGGAGGTGGCCCGGGTGCGCGAGGAGGCTGCGCGGAGCCGACCGGCGGACACGTTGGAGACGGCACTTCTCTGGGCCGAGCTAGAGCGACTCTGGGCCGGTGCGGCCGAGGCGGATCGCCAGCGGGCCGAGGCAGAGCGGTGCCGGACTGAGGCGGCTGAGTTCCGCGGGGAGCTGCGAGCGTATAAGGACATTAGCCGGCACTCACGCAGCGGGACCCTGAGTGTCAGCCACGGTACGCATGGTTCCATTAGGAGCTACTTTACGGGTTCCTCCGATCAGCGGAGGAACGAGGAGGACGAGCAACGCCGGCGATGTCGACGTGATGAGGCGACATCAGCGATGCCTCCCCCGAAGAGGCATGAGGGCGGCGGAGACATCGACGGGGGCCAGGGAGAGGGAGAGGCTTGACTTGTACCAGGCCCGTCTTTTGTACATGATGTGATATGATATGATAGTGATATGCATATTTTTTTCTTGTTTTGATTTTTGTTTTGTGGATGAATGTATGAATGAATGGATGTATGAATGAATGAATGGATGAATGTGACACGATTGCGTGAGTGAGGGATGACGACTACGGGCGAGACACGACTACGAGTGTGAGTGAGATGGAGGGACACCGACTGAGTGAGATGAGGGACGCCAAATGAGTGAAGTGAGAGACGCCAAATGAGTGAGGTGAGAGACGCCAGATGAGTGAAGTGAGAGACGCTAAATGAGTGAAATGAGGGACGCCAAATGAGTGAAGTGAGAGACGCCAAATGAGAGACGCCAAATGAGTGAAGTGAGAGACGCCAAATGAGAGACGCCAAATGAGTGAAGTGAGAGATGCCAAATGAGTGAAGTGAGAGACGCCAAATGAGTGAAGTAAGAGAGAGGATATGATTTGTTAGTTGGGTAGGTTGACAAAAGGGGGCGGATCAGACAGGCGGTTCTCAGAGAGCCGCGCAAAGCCACAAACGGTTCATAATAAACCGCTCCAAGGGATTTGAACGGTTGGATTCTAACCGTGCTGCGTGGTGAACGGTTTAATATAAACTGTGTGAAAGGAAGAACAGTCTATATTAGGCCGCACAAGTAGTTGGACCCGGGTTCTCTGGAATGAGTTGAACGGTCAGGTAGAGACCGCACAACAAAATGGGCGGTCTATCGTAAGACCGTCCAAGTGGATACCCTGCAAGCTAAAAGGGGACTCTCTGGAGAGTCCTCAACCCGAGGGTAAAGCGATTTGAACCTATCTAAACCTCATCTTAACCCATCCTAGACTTATCCAACCCCAATCTCAAGAGGCCTAGACTTCCTAACAAGCCCTATAAGTGGGAGGGGAATCTAAATTCGCAGCTCACACATATTCTTCCTTCCAAGCCTTGAAACCTTTGATTCTCACCACCAAATCATCATGAAGAGGGCTCTAGAGGGAAGTTCTATGGAGGGAGGGTCTTTTGAAGGGCCAAGAGCGGCAAAGGAGCGGGAAGTGCTCCAACGGCTAAGTTTAATTCCTCAGAATCTCAGCGCAACTCTGATGAGAGAAGTGAGTTCATCATGAGTTCATTCAATTTCTTTCCCTCAACTTTACTTATACATCCTCTCTTACACTCTCTCTTTTCTTCTTCTCAGCTCCTTCCGGGCCCGAGGTGCTATTCTGGTTTGAAATGGGTGGCTCCCATGATCCGTGCATTGCCCCTAGGGGTGACTTATCTTCTCAAATCTTGGCACCTACATTCCCTTCTAGTTTTAGGCCAGAACTACCCGAAGCTTTCCTTAGATTGGCACAGCATCTCAGCTTTGATAGAAACATGGCATCCTCAGACCCATACCTTCTTCTTCCCATCCTTCGAGGCCACTATCCTATTAGAGGAGGTAGAGACCTACTTCGGGTTCCCTAGGTCCAAGGTAGGGGAGGAAGACTTGATATGCCACATCGTTGCCCCTATAGACCCAAAACTCATCCTAGGAGGGTTCATACCAGATAGCAAAGACGTTCATACCTTTGTAGGCCCTCGTCATATTCACCTCCTTCCTCTTAGTCAGTGGGTAGTGGAGCATTGCAAGAATAAGTGTGGGTGGACCGAGGCCATAGCCAAAGTTGCATCCATCTGCCTGTGCGGGGCCATCTTTTTCCCTTCGACTGACCATGTCTTAGAGATCCCCTTGCTTAGCACCATTAGTGGCCTATGGCAGGGACTTTCCATCTCCCAGGCTGTCTTAGCCTACTTGTATGAGGGTCTTAGCTCCGCGGCCCTAGGAGGTCCTCTTTTTAGCTCTATGATTCTATTGGAGTGTTGGATGGGAGTCAGGATGAAGTTCATTCAGAGGGAAGATACTACTTCTGTTAGCAGGATCTTCGGGAGCCACCCCCTTTACTTCATAGGAGGCGCCTTCAGGTTCTCTCCACGGGTTGAGTGCAGGATGGCTGAGATGAAGACCAGGGACGAGTGGCGCCCGTACATCAACAGGATGCCCCTAGATAGATTTGTGATGCGTCCGGACTTCCTTTACGACACCACCCTCAGGCTACCTAGGAGGGCAGGCTTGGACTTGAGGCTCGTGAGTGACACTGTCTTGGCGACGTACAGCCCACACCGGTGCTACCTACAGGTTGGACTACCCCGGACCGTGCTACCGACGCTACCCCACCTTCCCGTGCTATAGGCGAGGAGGATTGGGACAGAGGAGGACGAGCAAGCGGTCAGGAGCGCGCTGATTATGTGGGAGGTGAGCAGGGTGCGCACCCTACCGACGGAGGTCGAGGAGGCTCCAGAGACACGGCGGGCTTACCTTAGGGAGCTGAGAGAGATACGTCCCCGGGGGGATGCACAGCGGCGGACTGAGTGATTGTTTTATCTTTTCATGATGATAATGATGTTGAATAGGACTTGTGCTTAGAAAGCTTGATATATGGGATGAATAAAGTTGATGAATTTGATTGAATTTGGGCTTTGTGGTTTGATTATGATGTGATTGCATAGATTGAGATAGGACTCGAACATTCACACGGTCACGAGCCAACTGCACTTTCAACCTGCCCCTGCACACACACAGATATAGAAAACAGATTAAATCTATTTTAAGCTTAGCCCCTTGCCTACAGCAAGTTAGGGAATGACCAGTTCTTGATTTTTGGTCAAGGGGATAAGCCTTATTAAATAGGCAAATAACAAATGTTGAAACAAATGCAATGGATGCTATGAATGCAAGAATGAAGAAAACCTTTTTTTTTAGTTTTGAAAATATCTGATTTTTGTGGGTTTTTGAATATCTGATTTTTTTGAGTTTTTGAATATCTGATTTTTTGAGTTTTTGAATATCTGATTTTTTTGAGTTTTTTTTTGAATATCTGATTTTTTTGAGTTTTTGAATTTTGGATCTGATTTTTTTTTTGAGTTTTTAAATATCTGATTTTTTTGAGTTTTTGAATATCTGATTTTTTGAGTTTTTAAATTTTGGATTTTTTTTTGAGTTTTTGAATATCTGATTTTTTTTGAGTTTTTAAATTTTGGAAACCAGCTTAGACTTGACGACGGGGAACCTCCCCATCTCATCAGGGGCCTCTCGGGCTCAACGTGCAATATGAAAGACCGCTCGCGGCCGGTGCTAATCTTACTTTAACGGTGCTTCTTTCGAGGCCATACCCGGGGTAGGATCCGGTCCTTGGAAAATAAAACAGATTTAACAGGAAAGCTGGCGGTAGGTATAAAAGTTTTTAGGGCTTGAGTTCTTCTCATGACACTCCCCCCTTTTCAAAGAATCTGGTCTGTTGCGCCGGGGCTCTGTGACCGTCATCGAACCTACTTCCGCTCTAGGCACGCATACGACCGGGCTCATAACGTCCCGCGGGGAAACTGTACTGCCACTCTTGCCATGCCTGGTTTTATTATTTGGGGACTTTCAAACAATTTTTGAGAGCTGCGAGCTTTGGGTGAGCTTTTAGCCTCAATTTCTGCCCCTTTTCATTCATTCCTTTCTTTCTCTTCTTTCTCGTTCTTTCGCGGAATAAGGTCATAACGGACTGCCCCTATTTGAGACCTCTTTTATTGGGGGGTCTAGATCAGTTCTCGCCCCCTTATTCACCTTTTACCCCTATTTTCAGCCGAGAGAGAAGGAAAAACAAGGACTTTCACCTCTCCTCAAGCATGGCCAAGGCAGAAACGGTGTTTATGCAAAGGAAAGCAACTGACCCACAAGGGGTTGTGTAGTGTATGAAATGTTGAACCGGGGATTTCCTTTCGTGATCAAGCGAAGGCGCACCTGCCACCGAGTCAGTGTTGGTTTGGTTTTATGGATAAAAGCGTTTTAAATATAGCTCATTCCACGGGTTTGGCAACTCCTCACCCTCCGCGTTGTTTAGACGATACGCGTTACCCGGATAAGCTTCCTTGACTACAAATGGCCCTTCCCAGTTGGGTTGCAGCTTAGACCTAGGACCTGCCGATCTGATGAATTTGCGTTTCAAAACCATATTACCCACTTGAAATTTTCCTTCAATGACCTTCTTTTGAAAATACCGCGAGACACGCTTTTGATATACCGAAAAATGATTGGCCGCGTTAAGCCTCTTCTCGTCTAAGAGTTCCAGTTGAACTAGCAACGCCTCTCGACGCTCGTCGAGATTAAGTTCTTTGTCCAGCTGCACTCTTAGGGAAGGGATCAAGATCTCATACGGGAGTACCTCCTCCATCCCATAGGTGAGAGCAAAAGGAGTTTGCCCCGTAGGGGTGCGGACGGAGGTGCGATAAGCCCATAGAGCTTCTACCAGTTTGTCGGCCCAATCAGCAAATTTATGGGACTCGCATGTTTTCTTGATAATTTTAAGAAGGGTTTTATTCGTGGCCTCAGCCTGGTCATTTCCTTGAGGGTAATATGGTGATGAATGATGCAAAGCTATATTGAATTTCTTACAGAGGTCCCGGAGTTCTTGTGACACAAATTGAGGCCCGTTGTCGGTGACGATGTCGCTTGGCACTCCAAACCGTGATATAATGTTCTTCAAAATAAAGCGGCATACTGTGGTGGCTTTGATCTCTGCATAAGCTTCAGCTTCCGCCCACTTGGTGAAGTACTCTGTAGCCGTCAAAATGAAGGATTTCTGCTTGACTGCGGAATTCGGGTCACCGAGGGGTCCGATGATATCAAAGGCCCACATGGAGAACGGCCAAGGAGCAGAAAGAGGATGAAGAGAAGAAGCCGGAGCATAGATTTTGTCGGCATGAAGTTGACACTGAAGACACCTACGGACATAGGTGGAGCAATCTTCTTCTAGGGTCGGCCAGTAATAGCCCTGCCTAAGAATCTTCTTCGCCAACGCCTGCCCATTTACATGCCCTCCACATTCGCTGGAGTGAGCTGCTTCTACCACCTACCAAGCTTCTTCGTCATCTAGGCACCTCATTAGAACTCCGTTCAGAGCCCGCCTGTATAATTCACCAGCGATGATCGTGTATCTTGCAGCGACTCTTCTAATGGCCTTTCTCTGTTCAGCATTCGCAGCCTCCAGAAATGTACCATCCCTGCAATACTGCTCAATTTCATAGAACCATGACAACTCTTCTTCTTCGATGATTTCCTCAAGCTCAGTTAATGATACTTCCTTCACCTCCTCCCTTTCTGTCTTCCTTTCTACAGACTTCCTAAGGTTGTCGAACCAGGGATCCTGAAGAGAAGGAACATCTAGCCGCTGGACCACAATGGTCTCAGTGGCGCGACTGAGGGGGAACGATAGGGAAGAAGCGAGTGATGCAAGTGCGTCAGCCAAGATGTTCTGAGAACGAGGAGTATGAATATAGATAAGTTTCCGGAATTGCCTAGCCAGGAGCGTGACCAGATCTTGATAGGGTTTAAGCTTAGGGTCACGGGTGCGGTAAGTTGACAGAACTTGGCGCAACACCAATTGAGAGTCTCCTATGATGTTAAGGTATCGCGCGCCCATGAGGTAGGCGTGCTTCAGACCGGCAAGGAGAGCCTCATACTCGGCTATATTATTGGTGCAGGAAATGAGAGCTGATAAGCAACAGGGATGGTTACTCCTTCCGGTGTGAGGAGAACGGCGCCGATTCCGCTGCCCTGGGAATTGAGAGCACCGTCGAAATAGAGAGACCAAAAAGGAAGATGAGCGATTACCGCCAAGTGTTCATCATGGAACTCATCTTGGATCGAATCAGTACGAGGGATAGGAGAATGAGCGAGGTGCTCAGCAATAGCATATCCCTTGATTGCTTTCTGAACGATGAAGGTGATGTCGAACTGGGAAAGAAAGCTCTGCCAGCGAGCTAGTCGGCTAGAAAGGACAGGCTTTTCTAAGAGATAACGAATGTGGTCCATTCTAGAGATCAGCCTAACCTCGTGGGCAAGGAAATAGTGTTTAAGCTTCTGAGCTACCCACACTAGTGCTGCACAGGTTTTTTCCATGGCAGTATACTTGGATTCAGCGGGATTGAATAACCTCGAGAGGTAGTATGCCGCCCTTTCCCTTCTTCATCATCTACCTGTGCCAAGACAGCTCCTAGGGAGTCCTCAATCACAGAAATGTACAAGATCAGGGGTTTCCCAGGGACGGGTGGTTGTAGAACCGGGGGATTAGAAAGGTAAACCTTAAGCTCCTCATAGGCCTTCTGGCATTGTTCATTCCATTCAAATTTCATGCCAGCCTTTAGCAATTCATAAAATGGGCGGCATCTTTGCGAGTGCTGAGATATGAATCTCCTAATAAATTGCAAACGCCCAATCAATCCTCGAAGTTCAGTGATGTTCTTTGGAGGCGGCATTTCCATGACGGCCTTTGCTTTATTCGGGTCGATATGAATCCCCCGTTTACTAACTATGAACCCGAGCAATTTCCCTGATGCAACTCCGAATACACATTTCTTTGGATTCATTTTTAACTTATACTCCCTAGCCCTTTGCAATACCTTGGCTAGAATGGCGGGGTGTTCTTCTTGAGACCTCGATTTGACCAAGATATCATCCACATAAGCTTCCAAGTAGACGTGCATCATATCGGGGAAGATAGCCATCATCGCTCTTTGATAGGTGGCACCTGCATTTTTCAATCCAAACGGTATAACGACATAGCAGTACGTGCCCCAAGGTGTGGTAAAGGAGGTCTTCTCTTGATCCTCCGGAGCTAGACGGATTTGGTTATATCCAGAATAACCGTCCATGAAAGAGAGGGCTTCATACCCAGCTGTGTTGTCAACTAAGACGTCGATGTGAGGAAGTGGAAAATCATCCTTCGGACATGCCTTATTCAAGTCCCTGAAGTCAATACAGATCCGAATTTTACCATCTTTCTTCATCACCGGGACTATGTTCGCCACCCATTGCGGATACAGTACAACCCTAATGAACCTGGCCTTATGCAACTTATCAACCTCTTCCTTAATTCTCAAGGCCATCTGCGGGTGGAATCTTCTTGCTTTCTGCTTAACGGGTGTTGCCCCTGGTTTCAGAATCAACCGATGTTCAACCAGCGTGGGGTCAAGACCCGGCATGTCCTCATAGGACCAGGCAAAAGAATCGCTGTACTCCCTCAAGACCTTGATAAGCTCCTCTTCGACCTAAGGAGGGAGGTTGGCGGAAACAAGTATGGGCCTGGGATCCTCTTCTGTTCCGAGATTGATTTCCTTAGTGGGTTCATCCACTGCCGAGGAAGGTTCATCAAATTTCTTCAAGCCTTGCGCGTACAAGTCGGCAGTATCATCCACCTCACCTTCCTCATCATCGGCTGGATCCTTCTCATTCACAACTTAATACACCCCTAATCCATCATCGCTCCATACCCCTCCTAATTCCTCATCATCTTCTAAGACAATCGCGGTCTCTACAAACTCAGGGTACCTCAGAAGGGCGTGGCATCTTTCAGCCAGATCCTGCAGAAACCTATCGGGAATGGTTTTGGGGTGACGCATCACGGGGTGCGTCGCAGACGTGGATGGACTGACTAGACTTGAACTAGATTCTACTCCGACTGACTCTACTAACCTAGGAGACTCTACGCACTGTACATCTACCCTAGGAGAGAGGAAATCTACTGGAAGAGAAACAGGGGTCTCGTGCCCCTGGGAATCTGAGCAGAGCACAGCGTAATCTTCCACCGAGACCTCCGTTTTGAAATTGGCGTTTTTTTTTTGGAGGCTAGAGGTGATCGCAGCAGGAGGAGGAAGAAGACGGAGGAGGAGGCAGCTGCATGGGGAACAATTCAGGAAATATGCAGTCAAAGAAAGGATCAGAAGAGGAAAACCACATTTCATGGAGCTGAGCTCTGGGGGAGGAGGAGTAAATAGTGTTGACAGATCAATAGGCGGGCAGTGCCCGCAAGCACAGGGAACGAATAAAATTTCGGGTCTCTCCGTGAAGCACGGGTCGACCAGGATTGGAGGGGAACGGGGAATAGCCCCCAATTGCTGAAACCAAGAGGCGAGACGGGAAGGGGACATAGAATAGGTAATGACAGAGCTCCCCATTTCCTGCGGCCCCTGGCGGACCAATGGCATCGGAGGATGCTTTACCAGCTGCGCCTCCTTCTTCTTCGGCTTACTTTCTCTCTCCTGAAACAACTTCACAAAACAACCAGACAAATCTTCTAGATCACCAACCAGCCCTTGCAGTGGTGGTGGTGGATCAGCAACAACACAGGCCTCATCTGCCTTTTCTTCAAGACTGGACGGTGATTTCTTCAAGGTACCAGGCTGTAACGGGCCTTTTACAAAATGTTGCCGGTAGTCCCATGTTAATGGCCCGGAGTCTCCAAGTACTGACATTGAGGATTCACGGTAGCCGAGGCCTCGGCGGCCCATCTTCCATCCTTTGGGAACGGGATTGGTCCGGCCCTGTAATTGTGCGTCGAGACCCAGGCCCGGCTGGTAGCCCAGTTTTAGAATCATGTGCCACCCTTTGGAGTCTCTCATCTTGGACTTGACTTTCACATTGACTGGTGCAGTGGCGGGCTTGCGTGACGCATATGCCCATGAATAATTCAAGTCCATTACTGACAGAACTGGCCTATTACTTGGCCACAACGTAGGTAGAATCTTGGCTGCTATCGCATCAACGTTCTGGACTGTAGAAATACTGTTTATCTTGACCACCCGCCCTTGGAAGGGGAACTTCAAACATTGGTGGGCGGTTGAGGGGACGACATTTAAACTGTTCAGCCATGGACGACCCAGAATAGCTTTGAACATCGGATCTATGTCTAGCACATAAAATTCCACGTTCATAACCAAAGGCCCTAGCTCGGCCTGTACAGTCACGACCCCGTGACAAGCACGTCCGGAATTATCATAGGCTGATATTGTAGTCGGTGTTGGCTTGAGCATGTCTTCTGAGATGTTGCAGGCACGGAGGGTACTTAAAGGACATACATTTATTAACGCTCCCGTGTCCACAAGTGTAGATTCTACGGCCATTTTGTTCAGAGAAATGGTAATGCATAATGGCATCTGCCGTGCCTCAGGGGGTGCTAGTTCTGATTCAGAAAATGAAATGGAAGGCCCCTTGGTAATTGTTGCCAAAACCGACGGCAAGCTATCCACTACCACGTCCTCACTCACCATGACCTTATGCAGAAAAGTCTTCAAGGCGTCCTGGTGTAGTGGCGACCTTTTGATCAATTCCAAGACTGAGATCTTGGCCGGCATCCAGTCCAAATGCTGCAATAAATCATATTTCGTGCCCGACACGGGGTCTACTTCTTCTGTCTCAACTGTGACGGAAGGAACTTGTAGGTTGGGTGCAGACGCACCGGAGGGAGAAAACATTCTTTGGAAAGGACGCTCGCTCCGAAGGGCGCAGTTTGGTGCCGACACGGCCTAAGATGGACCCCCGCTTGGCCCGGTGGGGTAGGTGAAAGGTGTAGAGATGGGGGTGAGGATGGCGGCAGTGGGTCTAATAGGCCCTAGTGGAGGGGAGATAGGCGAGGGGTTAAACGGAGGGGTGACGACAGAGGGTATGGGGGGTGGTGGTGCAAGGACCGGTGGTGTGGAGGGGAATGTGACGGGCCTGATGGGTGATGCGGAGGGAATAACGAGTGGGGTAGTGGTCAGAATGGTGGGCCTGAGGATGGAGGGGATAGCAGGTGCGGGGGAATGGTTGTGGTGGAAGGCCAAAAGGTGTGCGGGGGTTTCATCATCAAAAGTCCACCCAGCGTTGGGGGCTGGGTGTTGAACAATGTTCACTTGTGCTGGTGCCGGTGCCGGCGGCTGTTGTTGTTGCTGAGGAGCGGGTTGATGCATTGGCATGGGATTCTGATGGATCCCAAGGTCTTGTTGCTGTTGCTGGGGTTGCTGTTGCTGCTGGGGTTGCTGCTGCTGCTGCTGAGGTGCCGCCTGCTGCGGCCTGGCTTGTCTCTGCCTCTGCTTAATATCTTCAATCAGCTTGTGCATCTGGGCCCAATCAATCCTCTGGCCCTCATGTAGATCATACACCAGGTCTCCGAACTGGTAGCACCGCTCTATAGTGTGCCCGGGTTGCCGATGGAATATGCAGTATCGAGATTGATCGGCGGCCGGATTCCAATTTGGGCGCTCAGGAGGCAACTGAAGATCACCAGTATACATCAAAGCAGAGAAGATATCGGGCAAGGTTTCAGGAAGAGGAGGGTAGTGGGTCCTCTTTGGACTCGGTCGAGCAGATCCATAAGCGGCGGGTGGAGGAACATTGTTGTATTGAGGCGGCCGCTGAGGCTATTGGGGTGGTGATGGTGCTTGTTGCGGGTATTGTGGGACCTGGAAGGCGGGCTGGGGGACTTGTGGAGTGGCGAACTGGGGGTTGCGCGGAGGCTGAGGGAAGCGAGGTGGAGCGGCTTGGTGGGGGAACTGAACAGCCTGAACCTGCTCATTAATCTGTACTCCCTCAGTGACGGGGCCCTGGGATTTTCTGGCGGCTTTGGGTTTCTGGGCCTCAAATAGAGAATGAATGGGGGAGTCTTTGAACTGGGTTTGTATGAATCAAGCTCTGCTATACAACTGGTGCATGTTCACAATGTCATTCATTGCCAAGATATTCCTGAATGTTGGCGTAGCATTGGAGATTAATAGTTTTACTTTCTCTTCTTCCGGGATTTGCCCGGGCACACGTGAGGCCATCTGCCTCCATCGGTCTGCGTAGGTCGCAAAGTCTTCCTCTGCCTTCATCTTCTCAGCTACCAGATCAGTGAAGGAATATTCGGGCCCGTCCCAATCTTGAAATCTCTGAATAAACCTCTCTTTGACAGTTTTGAAATTCTTGGCCTCCTCCATGGACAAGGTATAGAACCACTCCAGGGCGACCCCTTCCAATGATTGTCGAAATAAATAAGCCATCAGACGATCGTCCTGCTGGAACTGCGCCGACTCGTATAAGAACTCCCCATCATATTTGCTGTACACGGGGAGCTCGGACTGAGAAGGAAAACGAATGTCCCTGAAGTTAGGGATAGGGACGTCAGCCAGAGATTGCGGGCCGACCCGCTTGTGGAGAAGATCAATTTGTTGCTTCATAGCAGCCCATTTATCAAGAATCTCCCGTTCCCGGGAGGGAGGAGAAGGAGCTGGAGGAGCCATACCTGAATATGTAGCCAAAGGATAAGCCGACTGAGGGGGTGGCACATAAGATGGATAATGGGCCGAGGAAGGGGCCATATCCGCGTGAGCCAGCTGGGCGGCCCCTTGTTGCAACCTAACGAAGTCTGCCGGGGCTACGAGGGCCTGCGGCGATGGGGAAACTATGGCGTAAGGATCAAGGTAAGGAACAGAGAGGATTGGAGACTTTCCCTTATCGATCTGCTGATGGGCCGAGGTGGAAGCCTGGCCCATTTCCATATTGGAATAGCGAAGGATCTGAAGACGGGTAGGAGTAAGGTCGATGGGAGCCACAGAGGTGGTCCCAACAACGGGAGACGTGATGGCAGCAGCAGTCGTGCCATGAGAAGGAATTGAGGTCGGGGCATCGACCCCCTGCAAAGCCTGCGGGATGAGATGGAGATGGGTAGGGTCCAGCTGAGCCATCATATTGAGGATTAGATTGGCTGAATTCTGATTGGACGGATTTGAAAGAGAGGGTTGGGAACCCTCGCCAAGAATGGTCGGGAGTGGAGGGGCAGTCCCCTCTCCTCCCTACAGGTGGGCGACCCTAGGTAGGTCCTCAAGAAGGCCACGAGGAAGGGAGTCCTCGTGAGACTGAGAGAAGTCGTATGACGACATGGAAGATGATGAATCAAACAAAGGGTTGGAGTATGAATGGAAACAAGATCTAACCCTAGGAGGTGATCCTGAGGGAAAGAAACAACCCCACATACACCAAGACACCTAGGACTAGGACAAACAAACCTAACCAAACCAAACCTACAAAGGAAACAACAAGCATGCAATGGAAGGAAAAGATGAGAGCAGAATCACCCAATTATGCAATCAAGTTATTAAATGACGCTCGTCAATTCCTCATGATTTCCTCTTTGAACCTTAGTGGGTTAACGAAAATATAAGTTCTCTCAACCACTAGGTGCCTAACTGGGGTAGGAAATGAGGAACTGTGTGACTCTACAAGGATCTCTCACTCGCGGATGCAAACCCTAGACTTGGGGTGGATGCGGTACAACCTGCCCGGCGTCCGTGTGGGAATCCACGGCTCATGGGGGCTTACGGAGGTCCTCGGCAAGGTCCCTAGTCGGCTCCAAGGAATATGGAGACGAGAGGAAACCCTACCTCGATAGGAATGCAACTACTATGAGAAGAGATGGATGCTCCTATGCGCACCGGAGTGCATGCACAATCTAACCTAGCAACTATCAATCAATGATCAAGCATACATATAAGCAATAAAGAAAATGATGATGCAACAATGGTAAGAGAGCAGGGGGGAGATCAACAAGTAGCACCACGAGCAGCCAATCGCATGGAATATGACAATCAAAATAGACCGTGAGTGCACTGTGGCACCATATGAATGGTCCTGATGCGACCGCTCAAACAGTAAAATGGTCTGTATGGGACCGTATAATCCAGGGAGAAAACATCAGACGAACCGTGGAATAATCACAGAATGCTAAAAATACGAGGCAGCAGTGACAGTAGAATACCAGAAGAACGGTCTGTACCAAACAGCGTAATCTCCTGAACAGTCTTTCAGCAGCCGCGTGCCTGCAATCAACACAGTAAAGCGTACCTGTGCCGAAGATATGGACGGCTAGATTCCCGCCGCTCAAAACGATGGACGGTATACCATGCACCGTGTGAAACAGGGAACAGAAGCGGGACTGGCTCTGGTCGCAGGGGATGGACGGTGGAGTATCAGCCGCTTGTGGATCATTGAAAATAATCCACTTTTAAGAAAAATAAGCATATGCATAAGAAGAATAATGAAAAAGGGAGTAAAAGAGCAAGTGGTGCTACTAAGGAGAGTGATCGCCAGAGGGGTTACCTCAATAAGAAGAAAAGATGATCGCGAATACCTGGTGATAATAGGATGCGGGATGGATGTGGGTTCCTTCCTCCACCTTCTATCGGCCGGCCGATGAAGGGGGTTTTTCCTCTTTGATTACCTTTGAACAAAGAACAAACAAATAAAAGAAAAGGAGATCAGCCAAACGTGAGTGTAGTATCAATCCAAAGATGAAAGATGGTGATGAAAGAAGAGCATAAAGTGTGCACCTTTTGTTTGTTTTAAAACCCCTAGAGAATTAGGGAGAGGAAAAGAGATGCAATGAAAAACTAATGCAAGGAAAAAGCTATACGATGATGAACAGAGATGAATGAAGACAACAAACGAAGAGAAGAAAAGATCCTTGCTGTTCCTGTAAACAGTAAAGGGAAAACACTTTGCTTCGGATGTGGCAGCAGGAGGAAGTAAAAGAGAAATCAATAGCTCTTAATCTCAATCGCCAGCACCCGTGAACCTCTGTGTGTGTGTGTATCTAACCTCTGTAACAACTCACAACTCACGATTCTTTCTTAACAGCTCTGCTTCTAACCTTGCACCGTTACCTCTCTGTAACCTCTCGCGAGATCAACCAGGGGACTCTTTTATAGGGTTTCAATCAAGATAAACACAGATTTGGGAAGATAAGAATAGGCAGTGGTCATCAATGGCAAGGACTCTAGTTCCCAGATCGAGCAAGGTGATCAAGAAAGGCAGGGAACTCTTCAGGAAAGGCGAGTTTAAGCAGAACACGAAAGGGTGAGACACGACCTACCAAAGGGCGTCAATTCAGAATTGACGACCTGCTCCAGGGTGTTAATTCAAAACACGACCGAGATAAAGGCGTCACTACCTGGATTTAATTTTGGCAACAAAACCTTCTTAATTTGAAAAATTGTAAAGAGACGCCTGAAGCAAAGGCGTTAAACAAAAACACGCCCTATGGAAGGACGTTAATCATTGATTTCAATCGGGGTGGGACTCGTAAAATACCAAGAATTGACGCCCTTCCCTGTGGTCGTCCTTTCTTAATAACACGCCCCAGATTAGGTCGCTATTTAAAACACGCCCCTCTTCAAGTCGTGAATTCCAAAAATGCAAGAATTAATCACAAAAACACACAAAAAATAGAAAAACTTTATATTATAGAAATATTGAAGTTCACTTTGGGGCGTTAACATGGTGACATGAGATTTGATCAACAAAGCGTCAATTTTGGCGTGTCTACAGCTGCCCCGCCTTGGCGTCTGCTTTGCAAGGGAGTGAGACGAAATGAAACAAAAGTGAAACGAAGTGGAATGAAATGGAGCGAACTGATAAGTAGATGCCAAGGTGCGATGTGACACACCTCAGACACTAAGTCATGGAAAATCTTTCCATGATTCAAAGTGAAACAAACTCCAGGTGATTCCAAGGAAGCATCGATTTGCTAGGTAAATGAGACTAAACTAAACAAATAAAATGTGCGCATGGTCACGACAAGGAGACACCATTGGAGAGCGGTTACCAGCCAATGTGGACGTGCTACAACCAAGGTGGATTTATAGAAAAATAAAGAGAATTGAGATGAAGATCCAGCAAAGGAACAATTTCAAGGAACTAGCCTGAGCGGCTTCAGAGAGAATAAGGTACTCAATTTGGAGTGGAATTTCTCATGTCAACTCAATCAAGAGCGAGTGACCTTCATTATTGCCATAATATGAAGATTTTCATCGTGAAGCTCAAAGTCCTATATGATGCATGCTGGGCTAAAAGAAAAATTAAAACAAACTAAAAATAGAAAATAATCAAGGATAATATTGCTAAGCCATCTAGATTTGGTCAAGAATCCAGATCTCTGAGCTGACACTAAGCCGAAGCCCGTTTGTCCGCGCATCAACCCAGAAAGTGGAACCATCGTCCCAGGCCTTTAATGACTCAACGGCCTATCCGTGTGATCAAGACTCTCCTGGAATTATCACCGTTTTTGATGAAGGGGAACTCAAATTCCAGGTTCATCAGAACCACAAGGTCCTTGATATGCTATAATAGCGTAGAGTACTATATAGTAACAATGCTTACAGGAAAGAAATACAAAAATAGAGCGATGATACTCCGACACATGACCCACGCTCCTCGAATTCTGTAATCTTCTGCACTTGAAAACTCATTAGTTCTCTCAAAGCAAAGCAAAATATGATCATAAGTGCTTAACCAAAAATAACTCCAATTAAAAGATAGCACTTAAGTTCATCAAAGCATAGAGGAACCAAACTTTCAAGCCAATAAAATAACGACTGTGGTGCATGGCGTCAAATTTATAAGAGACGACTGACATCAGGGCGTCTAAAGATAAAACACGCCCTTCATCCAGGCGTTAATTTTAGAAAAGGCGCCTCATTCAAAGGCGTTAACTTTCCTATTTTTAGTATTAGGTTGACAAAGCTACTAGGGCACTGGGTCCTACACGGTCATCATTGAGGGTTCATTGACCTTTCTTGATTAATCAAAAGGGGGTCGACGTGCCAGTGGTTAAACTTGTACGCAAGATCTCGCCCGGTGCAATTTCCTGGGTCAGCCTCGACTATTCTGCTGGTTTATGACTTACCACCAAGAAAGAGATGGAAGAAAATATAGGGAAGCCCATAAGGGATTCTGAAAAGCTTAAGGTAAAACTACCTCCCCTACCCTATGCCTGTTGGGGTTCAGTCGTTGGCATAGGGAAATTTTATTGCCTTTTGCCTCTTTTCATATTGCATGCATACGCCCAAGGTTCTCCTTGCGGGGACTTTACCCTCTTGACATGCTTTTCTTTTCACAATTTGACTTTCACTTCGAGACTGATTTGCATTGATGAAAAAAAAACCTAATTGTACTTGGGCTTTTGTGGCATTTGTTCCCTTTTGGGCCCTGACTTCCACTTACTAAGGCGGCGGGCAGGCTTGGCGGGTCTACCCTGAGACCTTCCTTCCTCCCTTATGGGCCGAAGAGGAAAAGAATGGGTATTGTCTTCACCTTTAGTCAGGTTTTGACTTTCCATCAGATTTTGCACCGCTTGAGTTCGAGGTTTAAGCGTGTAGTATGTGCAGGTGTCGACCCCATTTTAAGTTAACAAGACTGATGAATGAATTCGGAATTTTGACCCTTCAGACCTTGCGTCCTTGCAACCATGGCAACCATTTTGAAAATTTTTTGATATATATTTTTTTTGATTTTGGAGATTTTATTATATTTTTTTTGGATTCGGGAGATTTCTATATATATATTTTTTGGATTTTGAATCAGGGGTAGTATTTCTTAAGGTACAGACCATTCCAAGGGTGAGTTAATTCTTCTCCTTCAGCATTAATCAATTTATAAGCATTGCCAGGATAAACATCTTTTATAACAAAGGGGCCTTCCCAATTTGGTTGAAGTTTTGAACGGGGCCCACCAGGTTTTACAAAAATTCTCTTAATTACCATCTCACTGACTTTGAATTTTCTCTCAATTACTTTCTTTTGATAAAAACGTGAAAGCCTGTTTTGATAAACACGCGCATGCTCAGCGGCGATCAGACGCTTCTCATCCAGGAGTTCCGGCTGGGCAAGGAGTGAATCACGACGCTCATCAATAGAGAATTCCTTGTCCAATTGTACTCGCAAAGATGGAATGAGAATCTCATAAGGGACTACCGCCTCCATTCCATAAGTAAGGGCGAAAGGGGTTTGCCCAGTAGGGGTACGAATGGAAGTGCGATAGGCCCAGAGAGCTTCAACCAGCTTGTCTGGCCAATCCGAAAATTTATTAGCCTCACACGTCTTTTTAACAATTTTGATCAAAGTTTTATTAGTGGCCTCTGCCTGGCCATTGCCCTGCGGATAATAGGGAGAAGAATGATGCAATGCAATGTTATACCTGTTGCAGAGATCCTTGAGCTCTTGAGAGATGAATTGAGATCCATTGTCGGTGACGATGGTACTCGGGATGCCGAACCTCGCGATGATGTTCTTCATTATGAACTTGCAGACAGTTGATGTTTTGATCTCCACGAATGCTTCCGCTTCCGCCCACTTGGTGAAGTACTCCGTTGCCGTGAGGATGAATGATTTTTGCTTGGTCAGGAGGTTCGAATCACCAAGAGGTCCAATGATATCAAAAGCCCACATGGAGAAAGGCCATGGGGAGGACATAGGATGGAGTGAAGAAGCAGGAGAATGAATTTTGTCGGCGTGCAGTTGGCACTTAACACACCTTCGAACATAGATGGAACAATCCTCTTCTAGAGTTGGCCAATAGAAACCTAGCCTAAGGATCTTCTTAGCTAGCATCTGACTGTTCACATGACCACCACACACTCCAGAATGCGCCTCTTCCACGACCTTCCAAGATTCATCATCGTCGAGGCATCTTAACAAAACACCCGTGAGCCCTCTTCTATAGAGCACACCTCCAACCAAAACATAACGTTGAGCCACTCTTCTAATTGCTTTCTTCTCTTCTGCTGTGGCCTCCTCAGGATAGGATTGATCATTGCAATATCTGGCAATCTCATAATACCACGGTTTCTCTTCATCAGCCAATTCTTCTTCCCAATCCAACAACATGACCTCTTTGCTTTTAAGAGCTTCACTCCGCCTGACCTTCTCGAGCACCTTGTCCCTAATGTCGAGGAATGCACGATCCTTAATAGCTGGAGTGTCACGTTGATGAATGAGAGGAACGTGAAAATCTCGTTGGGGAGGAAAGACTAAAGCAGAGGCCAAAGAGACAAGAGCGTCGGCTAGGATGTTCTGGCTTCGAGGGACATGGACGAAGATCAACTTGGTGAAGAGTTTGGCATAAGCTGAAGCAAGTTCCTGGTAGGGCTTGAGTTTAGGATTGATAGTGCGGCACATGACAAGCACTTGGCGTAGAATGAGCTGACTGTCACCCACAATTCGTAATTGGGTAACACCATATTTATGAGCGATTTGAAGACCGGCCAAAAGGGCCTCATACTCAGCTATGTTGTTTGTGACAGGGAAAGTAAGCTGAGCAGCAAATGGGATGGTGACCCCTTCTGGTGTTAAAAGAACCATGCCGATCCCTCTTCCTTGGGAATTTAGAGCTCCATCAAAATGTAATGTCCACATAGGATCGTGGGGTTGATTGATGGACATCAGTTCTTCGTTTGGAAACTCCGAATTGATAGGATCAAATCGGGGTAGAGGGTGGTGAGCAAGATGTTCGGCGATGGCATAGCCTTTGATAGCTTTCTGCTGAATGTAAGTGATGTCAAATTGAGAGAGAAAACTTTGCCAGCGTACCAATCGGTCGGTAAGGACAGATTTTTCAAGAAGGAATTTAATCAGATTCATGCGAGCAATGAGGTGAACCTCGTGAGCTAGGAAATAGTGTTTTAATTTCTGAACTACCCAGACTAAAGCAGCGCAAGTCTTCTCCATGGCTGAGTACCTCTGCTCACACGGGTTGAGAAGTTTAGACAAGTAGTATGCTGCCCTCTCCTTACCTTCTTCATCCACTTGAGCTAGGACAGCACCCACAGAGTCATCCAGGACAGAAACATAGAGGATAAGCGGTTTGCCTGGAATTGGCGGCCTCAGGACAGGAGGATTGGCCAGATAATCCTTCAATCCGTCAAAGGCTACCTGACACTTGTCATCCCAATTGAACTTGACTCCCGGCTTAGTAAGCTCGTAAAACGGCCTGCATCTTTGTGAGTGCTGGGAGATGAAGCGGCGAATAAATTACAACCTCCCGATTAATCCTCGAACTTCCTTCAAATTCCTGGGAGGAGGCATGTCTCTGATGGCCTTCGCCTTATTGGGATCAACTTCAATTCCCCTTTTGCTGACAATAAATCCAAGCAACTTCCCTGATGAAACACCAAATACACACTTCTTGGGGTTCATTTTCAATTGATACTCTCGTGATCTTTGCAAGACTTTAGCTAGAACCCCAGGATGCTCAATCCTTGTCCTTGATTTTACTACCAGGTCATCCACATACACCTCAATATAAATATGGATCATATCATGCAAAATTGCCATCATTGCCCTCTGATAGGTGGCTCTAGCATTCTTGAGTCCAAAAGGCATGACCACATAGCAGTAAGTACCCCATGGTGTAGTGAACGATATTTTCTCTTGGTCTTCTTTAGCCAGGCGAATTTGATTATAACTCAAAAAACCATCCATAAAGGAGAGAGTCTCAAATCCTGCCGTATTATCAATCAAAACATCAATATGAGGGAGGGGGAAGTCATCTTTAGGACACGCACGGTTGAGGTCCCGAAAGTCTATACAAATCTGAACCTTTCCATCTTTCTTCATGACCGGGACGATGTTAGCCACCCAATTCGGATAGAGGACAACTCTAACAAATCTAGCCTTATGAAGCTTGTCGACCTGTTTATTTCATCTTTAAAGTCATGTTAGGGTGGGAAACGTCTCAACCGTTGTTTGATCGGGACAGAC